>JAIOJX010000032.1:35653746-36853746 GCA_022376925.1 Tragulus kanchil
GAACTACACACAGCTTTAATCCATACTTATGAGCATTGTCTTGTTCACTTTTATAATATCCGCAACAGCTAGCATAGTGTTTGAGACGTAGTACGGCCTCAATCAATGGTAGCTATCATTATTAGCCTTGCTAAGGAGTTGGAGAAGGGAGCAGAAAGAACAGATACTATTTAAAGTTGTCTTTATAGAACTAGAAAATAGTTGACTAAGTATCTGTGACTTTCGAATCACTAACATTTTAAAGATTTATTTATTTATTTATTTTGGGTGGGGGTCGTGTTGGGGAGGGAGAGGAGAGGGCGGGCCACTTCTATTGGTCTTTCATTTCTCTATTTTCATCCATCTTTGTTCTTCGGCTCCTGTGGGCCTCCCATCGCGGTGGCGTCTGTCGTTGCAGAGCGCCGGCTCTGGGCGCATGCGCTCCAGAGCTCCAGCGCTCCGGCTCGGTAATTGGACACATGGGTCCAGCCGCTCCGCGGCATGTGGGATCTTCCCAGGTCAGGGATCGAACCAGCGCCCCTTGCACTGCAAGGCGGTGTCCTTACCCACTGCGCCACCAGGGGAAGCCCCACTAACATTTTAAATTAAAATTTTAAATTTTTTATCCTGTTTTAAAGAAAGAAAACTTACAATCTTTTGATTGGTACAATGCAAGTATCAAGTGGAAACACATTCACAGAAATCTATGAAGGCTCTAAATCTTAGTCTTACAATGAACAGAGTGATCATTTCAGGTTTCAGGTACATCTAGAATCTCAAAGATATGAAACAGTTCTAAATCTTGCCCAAGAATAAAGATATAAATTTCTTTAGTAAAAGAGTCATCAAGACAGAAAGAAAAGAACATTTTCAAATGCAGGAGCTGTGATTAGAGGAAAGTGACTCAGACCTTGACTTGGTGTTCCTTTCTTTCTGTCCTCAAGGTCAAATCAAACCATCCTTTTCCCTCCCTCTTCCCCTCTCTGACAACTGCTTCTTTCTTATGTCTCCTATTCTAACTGAGCATTCTCCCCATCTCTTTAAGAGCTCATGTTGTTTGATTCACCCCTGTAGCTTCTGAGCAAGTAAGTCTGAGATACAGTCTGAAAACATTCATTTCCTACAAGTTCCCAGGTGAGACTGATGCTTTGAAGAGTCCAAGAACCAGACTTTGAGAACTACACACAGCTTTAATCCATACTTATGAGCATTGTCTTGTTCACTTTTATAATATCCGCAACAGCTAGCATAGTGTTTGAGACGTAGTACGGCCTCAATCAATGGTAGCTATCATTATTAGCCTTGCTAAGGAGTTGGAAAAGGGGAGCAGAAAGAACAGATACTATTTAAAGTTGTCTTTATAGAACTAGAAAATAGTTGACTAAGTATCTGTGACTTTCGAATCACTAACATTTTAAAGATTTATTTATTTATTTATTTTGGGTGGGGGTCGTGTTGGGGAGGGAGAGGAGAGGGCGGGCC
Source organism: Tragulus kanchil (assembly GCA_022376925.1). NCBI lineage: Eukaryota > Metazoa > Chordata > Mammalia > Artiodactyla > Tragulidae > Tragulus > Tragulus kanchil. Next base: position 35,655,208 of record JAIOJX010000032.1, read on the forward strand.
ACTTCTATTGGTCTTTCATTTCTCTATTTTCATCCGTCTTTGTTCTTTGGCTCCTGTGGGCCTCCCATCGCGGTGGCGTCTGTCGTTGCAGAGCGCCGGCTCTGGGCGCATGCGCTCCAGAGCTCCAGCGCTCCGGCTCGGTAATTGGACACATGGGTCCAGCCGCTCCGCGGCATGTGGGATCTTCCCAGGTCAGGGATCGAACCAGCGCCCCTTGCACTGCAAGGCGGTGTCCTTACCCACTGCGCCACCAGGGGAAGCCCCACTAACATTTTAAATTAAAATTTTAAATTTTTTATCCTGTTTTAAAGAAAGAAAACTTACAATCTTTTGATTGGTACAATGCAAGTATCAAGTGGAAACACATTCACAGAAATCTATGAAGGCTCTAAATCTTAGTCTTACAATGAACAGAGTGATCATTTCAGGTTTCAGGTACATCTAGAATCTCAAAGATATGAAACAGTTCTAAATCTTGCCCAAGAATAAAGATATAAATTTCTTTAGTAAAAGAGTCATCAAGACAGAAAGAAAAGAACATTTTCAAATGCAGGAGCTGTGATTAGAGGATGCTGATAAGGTGACTCAGACCTTACAGAAAGGGACACCATATGCACAAAACAAGCCAAGGGGTAAATGAGAGCTTATGTCATTCCTAGCTTCATTGCAAAAGATGAATCAAATGAAAAGCTTTTAGAGTGATAGTAAAATGTCACAGGAAATGCACAAAGCAAGACAAAGAAAGAATGGATATTTGTGCATAGACCTGCTCCTCCATCCTTGAAACAGGGATTTATCACCAAACCCAAATTAGAACGTGCATTTATTTGCTCACATACCTTGGCACAGGTAAAAATGAAAAAACATAATACTTACTGTCTTCTTTAAGTTAATTTACCAATCCTACCAATCTAATTACAAGTTGTTTTAAAATGATTCAGAAGGTCAATCAAAGTGTTCTAGGAGCATCTTTTGAAGAACTGAAAGTTTTCTTCGTAGAAGGACGGACAGTGAGTAGTCTTTAGAAAGACTTCCTGACTTTCTATTTTCTAAGACTTTTTTTTTTTAAAAGATTTATTTATTTATTTATTTTGGGCGGGGGTCGGGTTGGGGAGGGAGGGGAGTGGGCGGGCCACTTCTATTGGTCTTTCATTTCTCTGTTTTCATCCGTCTTTGTTCTTTGGCTCCTGCGGGCCTCCTATCGCGGTAGCGTCTGTTGTTGCAGAGCACCGGCTCTGGGCGCATGCGCTCCAGAGCTCCGGCTCGGTGATTGGACACATCAGTCCAGCCGCTCCGTGGCACGTGGGATCTTCCCAGGCCAGGGATGGAACCTGTGCCCCTTGCACTGCAAGGCAGTGTCCTTACCCACTAGACCACCAGGGGAAGCCCCTATTTTCTAAGACTATTTGTTTCCTGTCTTTTCAAGGTCCGTAAGTTCTCATCTTATTACAAACTTATAGACAAGAGAGCAAATGATCTGTATTATCCACATCATTAACTTTAGCATTACAGCTTCCACAAGGCCAAGGAATGCTTTCACTTTCTGGATCTGGGTTAATTTGGCCTGGCACAGGTGCTTAACAAATATTTGTTGAATAACTGGATGTATGAATGGATGGGTGGAAGGACAAATGGATGAGTTACATGTGAATCCTGAATTTTCTTTTTTATACAAATTTTATTTATTATTATTATTTTTTACAGGGTTTGGTTGTTTACTGCCACATATAGACCCAAAGTCCTGAATTTTCTATTTAATATTTTTTACTTGAGCAGTACATGATTATTTTATAATAATTATTAAATGTAGATATTTAAAAGGAAAAGGATCTATAACTTGCACTCGTTTAAACCTTTTAATAGGTTGTCATTTTAATTTTTATAATAAATTTTTATGTATACATACATTTTTTTTTAAAATGGTATCACCGTATTTCTACTCTTTAGTTGCCTGTTTAGCATGTTATGAACCTCTTTCAATGTTAATCAATATGAATAATTGATTGTTGGGAACCTCTTTCAATATTTACTGTTATGAATAATTCCTCGCTTTTTTTTTTTTTTTTTTTGGCCACTTCTATTGGTCTTTCATTTATTTCCATGGCCTCCCATCACAGTGGCCTCTCTCGTTGCAGAGCACTGGCTCTGGGTGCATGCGCTCCAGAGCTCCAGCTCAGTAGTTGGACACATCAGTCCAGCCACTCTGCCGCATGTGGGATCTTCCCAGGCCAGGGATCGAATGGGCGGTCCTTGCACTGCAAGGCTGTGTCCTTACCCACTGGACCACAAGAGAAGCCCTCCTCACCGTTTTTGAGCATTACATAAAAGTAGGAAAACAATAATTTGAGGATTTTGTAGGTCTGTATGCCTTAAAGTCCTAAAACTGGGTTTGCTGAAAATATTCTTGAGGTAAGCTAAGAATATTATTTTTATTAACTTGCACACTACCTTAATGAAGAAAATTAATTTATACCAATTCTATGTAAACTGGAACCTCTGCATTGCTTCAGGCTATCTAAAGATTTATTCTCTTGACTAATTTAATTATGACCCTGCTGCCTTATTTACAGCTTTGCATCAAGTCTTTTCTTTAAATGGCATGCAAAGAATTTCTGACTCTAATGGATAATCCTATGGGATTATCATAAACTTGGATTAGTTGGGTGTGAATTAATGAACCATTTCAAAAAAAGTATAGGAGCATGTTGGAGCGAGGACCTTCTTCTTCCCTCCTAATGTTTGAAGGGAACCCAATCTCTGGAACCCCTTCTTCCTCCTGGTCTTCTGAACAATCCAGAAGTTCCCCAAATACTCCCCTTCCCCTCCAGAGAGGGTGAAGTGGCCAGAACTCAGCAGGGTTAGTATGGTAGTAAGTCAGGTTCACACTGATTTAGTGCTTTACAGGTTTTATGCAGCATCCCATCTGAATCAAAAAAATGTTGATATGTCCATTCAGCAGGTATATATTGAACATCCTGTAAATGTCAGGCACAGTGCCAGATTATGGGGTTACCAAATCTTCAATCTGGGGTCAACTATGTATACCTATGACTGATTCAGGTTTGTGTATAGCAGTAAACAACAAAACTCTGTAAAAGTAAAATAAAAATAAATTAATTTAAAAAGTAAAAATAAAAAATAAAATATATTATGACTTCTCAAAAAAAAAAAAAATCCTGGGGTTAATATTGCCAAATTCTTAAATCTGGGGTTAAGATTCTGTTAGTCCTTATCTTCGAAAATCTCTGTCTCTTTGGAAAGAAACTCATGCTACAAAAATGTATGCTCATTATGTGAGTATCTTAGTTAAAATTCTTTTAGTTGAACCTTACAAAAACTGTGTAAACTAGCTTCAACAACAAAGAAAATTTTTTATCAAGCTTTGGAGTCCTACACACACCCAAAAAAAAAAAAAAAAATGTACCTGACCACTAGGAACAATGCTGAACTAGGTGCTGAAAAGCCACTAAGAATTTCCCTCCACTGTATCTCTGCACCCCGTTGTGCATTACCTTCTTTTTTCTCTTTGCAGACCTGTTTCTTTTGCTAGTTCTGTTTCTATGGTGGTCTTCCAACTGGTCTGGCCAACAACAGAAGCCAATTTTCTCTCTCTGTATTCATAGGAAAGGATGTGAATTGTCTAAATGTGGTTCAGGTGCACTTCTGATCCAGTCACCTGTGTCCAGGGTCCCATTTTAGGGACAGAATAGGTGTCAGGCAGAGAGTCCTGTAAATGCCCACTATATTAAGAAATTAGAAATGTGCTCTGAGTTAATGAAGAGGGAACCGCTTACTCTCTCGTTTACGTTCAAGGTACCACAGAGATGAGAAAATAAAATAAACAACTAATTGTAATATAGGACAAAGTATAGTATGGTGTGCAATATCACAGAGATATATAACATGCTCTGCAAGCACATCAAAGAAGAAGATTAATCCCTTCCTCCAGAGAGGGTGAAGTGGCCAGAACTCAGCAGGGTTAGTATGGTAGTAAGTCAGGTTCACACTGATTTAGTGCTTTACAGGTTTTATGCAGCATCCCATCTGAATCAAAAAAATGTTGATATGTCCATTCAGCAGGTATATATTGAACATCCTGTAAATGTCAGGCACAGTGCCAGATTATGGGGTTACCAAATCTTCAATCTGGGGTCAACTATGTATACCTATGACTGATTCAGGTTTGTGTATAGCAGTAAACAACAAAACTCTGTAAAAGTAAAATAAAAATAAATTAATTTAAAAAGTAAAAATAAAAAATAAAATATATTATGACTTCTCAAAAAAAAAAAAATCCTGGGGTTAATATTGCCAAATTCTTAAATCTGGGGTTAAGATTCTGTTAGTCCTTATCTTCGAAAATCTCTGTCTCTTTGGAAAGAAACTCATGCTACAAAAATGTATGCTCATTATGTGAGTATCTTAGTTAAAATTCTTTTAGTTGAACCTTACAAAAACTGTGTAAACTAGCTTCAGCAAAAAGGAAAATTTATTATCAAGCTTTGGAGTCTCTCACACACCCAAAAAAAAAAAAAAAAAATGTACCTGACCACTAGGAACAATGCTGAACTAGGTGCTGAAAAGCCACTAAGAATTTCCCTCCACTGTATCTCTGCACCCCGTTGTGCATTACCTTCTTTTTTCTCTTTGCAGACCTGTTTCTTTTGCTAGTTCTGTTTCTATGGTGGTCTTCCAACTGGTCTGGCCAACAACAGAAGCCAATCTCTCTCTCTCTGTATTCATAGGAAAGGATGTGAATTGTCTAAATGTGGTTCAGGTGCACTTCTGATCCAGTCACCTGTGTCCAGGGTCCCATTTTAGGGACAGAATAGGTGTCAGGCAGAGAGTCCTGTAAATGCCCACTATATTAAGAAATTAGAAATGTGCTCTGAGTTAATGAAGAGGGAACCGCTTACTCTCTCGTTTACGTTCAAGGTACCACAGAGATGAGAAAATAAAATAAACAACTAATTGTAATATAGGACAAAGTATAGTATGGTGTGCAATATCACAGAGATATATAACATGCTCTGCAAGCACATCAAAGAAGAAGATTAATCCCAATGAGAGAAAAGAGACTCTTGAGTTCCATCTTAAAATGGGTCTTCTAGCAAGAAGAATTGTAGGAAATTAGGCAGGTCATTCTAGGTAAAGATAAAAGGCTGAATATTGAGGTTGGAAATGGCTGTGCACCCTGGGAACAGCGGGGGCATGTGGGAGCAGACCATGACACAGATGAGCCTGGAGGGGGGTTGTTGACTGACTGGCAGGTCTGAATTCTGATGAAATTTCTAAGCCTTTTCTCCCCAGGACATATTTTTCTCATTCATGAAAGCAAAGTGCTTCCACTTCAGGGTCCTGTAAAGAAAGAATACTGATATCAGGCCAGGAAAAAAAAAAAAATACCCAGCAGCTCAAAATTACCTTTTTAAAAAGCTCACTGCCACTTTCAGTAGATGAAAAATTTGTATCTGCAATTCATTGAAGGCAATGAGTAGTCTGTTCTTGAGTTACTATGGCAACTGCTCAATTAAGTAAAAAAAAAAGAAGAAACAAATGTACTCTAGCTGTTGTTGAGCCTAACATTCTTTTTAAAAATAAGAAAGAAAGAAGGTAGGTAATATGTGTGGTGAGTTGTTTCCCCCAAGGTTTTCCTAAGACTGCACTTTTTGCATTTCAAGCACGTGTCCTGTTCGCCACTACCTGCCGAGCCAGGTGCTAGGCCTGCTGTCATCGTGGTTGAGAATATGAGCCTCAGATTTCATCTCAAAATTTTCCGGGGCAATGTTTGCTTACATCCAACTTCCACCAAAGGCCACTTGGGTAGATTCCAGTTTTTAAGGTGGTGGAGTGGAGCCAGTAGCAGAAAAGTAGGTGGTAATAGTGCGCTCGAGCACTGGATTTGACCCCAGAGTCATAACCTTCAACAAGAGATGTGACTTTTCTGAAGACATAAAAAATAACTCCTGTCTTGATATATTATACCAAGAAGCAAAGGTGAAAGCTCTGAGTAATGAAGAGGAACCGCTTACTCTCGTTTACGTCAAGGTACCACAGAGATGAGAAAATAAAATAAACAACTAATTGTAATATAGGACAAAGTATAGTATGGTGTGCAATATCACAGAGATATATAACATGCTCTGCAAGCACATCAAAGAAGAAGATTAATCCCAATGAGAGAAAAGAGACTCTTGAGTTCCATCTTAAAATGGGTCTTCTAGCAAGAAGAATTGTAGGAAATTAGGCAGGTCATTCTAGGTAAAGATAAAAGGCTGAATATTGAGGTTGGAAATGGCTGTGCACCCGGGGAACAGGGGGGGGGGGGGGGGCATGTGGGAGCAGACCATGACACAGATGAGCCTGGAGGGGGGTTGTTGACTGACTGGCAGGTCTGAATTCTGATGAAATTTCTAAGCCTTTTCTCCCCAGGACATATTTTTCTCATTCATGAAAGCAAAGTGCTTCCACTTCAGGGTCCTGTAAAGAAAGAATACTGATATCAGGCCAGGAAAAAAAAAAAAATACCCAGCAGCTCAAAATTACCTTTTTAAAAAGCTCACTGCCACTTTCAGTAGATGAAAAATTTGTATCTGCAATTCATTGAAGGCAATGAGTAGTCTGTTCTTGAGTTACTATGGCAACTGCTCAATTAAGTAAAAAAAAAAGAAACAAATGTACTCTAGCTGTTGTTGAGCCTAACATTCTTTTTAAAAATAAGAAAGAAAGAAGGTAGGTAATATGTGTGGTGAGTTGTTTCCCCCAAGGTTTTCCTAAGACTGCACTTTTTGCATTTCAAGCACGTGTCCTGTTCGCCACTACCTGCCGAGCCAGGTGCTAGGCCTGCTGTCATCGTGGTTGAGAATATGAGCCTCAGATTTCATCTCAAAATTTTCCGGGCAATGTTTGCTTACATCCAACTTCCACCAAAGGCCACTTGGGTAGATTCCAGTTTTTAAGGTGGTGGAGTGGAGCCAGTAGCAGAAAAGTAGGTGGTAATAGTGCGCTCGAGCACTGGATTTGACCCCAGAGTCATAACCTTCAACAAGAGATGTGACTTTTCTGAAGACATAAAAAATAACTCCTGTCTTGATATATTATACCAAGAAGCAAAGGCTATAATAACACCTTGATGCTGCTGCTGCTGCTGCTCAGTCACTTCAGTCGTGTCCAACTCTGTGCAGCCCTATAGAGTAAAGCCTGCTATGCTCTTCTGTCCGTGGGTTTCTCCAGGCAAGAATACTGGAATGTGTTGCCATGCCCTTCTCAGTAATGCCTTAGATGTGTACAATAATTTGCTATTTAAGAAACTTTCAGTCATCTCATTTCCTCTTAACCACTATTCTCTGGTGTGGGCATGTTCTCATCACTTTAAACAGAAGGACACCTCCAAACCATAGGTTACAGAATGATCCCAGTACAACCAGTCACCTGGGCACTCTCCACCTTCCAACTCAGCCTTTACATGGTTGGACAGCTCTGAATCTTAGACATTTAATCTTTTCTTCCTTACCTTACTTCTGCCCTTCTGTAATTCCAATTATATATGTGGTGGTGGTTTAGTTGCTAAGTTATGTCTGAGTCTTTGTGACCACGTAGACTGTAGCCTGCCAGGCTCCTCTGTCCATGAGATTCCTCCAACAAGATTACTGGAATGGATTGTCATTTCCTTCTCCAGGAAATCACCCCGACCCAGGGACTGAAACCGCATCTTGCATTGGCAGGTGGATTCTTTGCCTACTGAGTCATCTTCTGCCCTCCTTTCTAGAGAATTCTATACATTATATCTTCTATATGTCTATTCTTATATTTTGGCAAAAAAAAAAAAAAAAACACCTGACTTACTGTATCTGTCACTTACAAATATTTACTTAGCACATCTCCATCTCAGTCACTGGAGAGATGATTGAGATGATTGACCAAGCTTTGCCATTTTCTTTCTGTTTTATAAGGAATGAGAAAACAAAAGTGGTGAAGGGCAGATAACTCTCCTTGGTAAGACTCTAGTCTGGTGTGACTTTGTGGCAAACATTTACCTTAAATGAGATGAAATCAGGATGAGAACTTGGCTTCCCTTCTTTAAACCACCAGCCTTGCAAAGCCTTGGGTCTGTGTCTGGCACTTCTGGCATTTAAAGCCAAGACCAAGTTTTTCCTCCACAGTCTTCCATCCATGAGTTGAGTTGGGGATATTTTTGAGCTGATGAAAGCCAAAACTTACAGGAAAACATCAAGGAAAAGCTTCCTTCTTTAAAATTTCTCATTAGAGACACCAACATTTCAATTTGAACAAAGAAAAATGCCATTCCTCCTCAAGAACTAGATCTGTAAACCACTATTTAAAGTAGTTCATGTAGAGAACCTGCAATTTAATAAGATGAGGAAAAGACTAGCCTCGAATCCCCTATATTTTTTCCTCCTTGTTTACTCAATTATATGAGTACTACCACAACAAACAGACCTCTAATTGTGTTGACTTCAGTGAAAGAGAAATGGGACTCACTGTAAAATAAAGTCTTGGGTGCAACTAAATTACATACCACTTCCCATACTTTTTTTTTTTTAATTTCCCATTACTTTAAATGAACACATGCTTTAGAAAAGAACTGTAAACACTCAAAGTGTGTCTCAAGGACCAGTTTTCCTTCCTCCTGCTGATGTAGTGGAACTGTGTTCAATTTTCCAATATTCTCCTGCTGCAGCTCTGAGTTATTTCAAAACTGCATTCACCATTCTACCAGTAAAGCTTGAGAGTTCCACTTCCCCATCACATGCTGAGCAGGATCCAGCTTTAGTCCCTCTTTTAGCAAGTGGGTCCACTTTCATCTCTATTCATGTGACATGACGAATACCCTCATGTACTAAAGTCATTAGATACACTCTGTCCTCCACACCTGATACTCAGACAAGTCATCATGCTCCTTCTGGACAGCAGGAGAGGGGTTAGAACATGAACTGGGGAATCTGGAAATCTCACTGGCTGGAGCATCTGCCGAAGACCACATAAGCTTTCTAAGCCTGAATTTCCTATCTGAAAAATGGTAAATAGCAAACCTATCTACCTCCTGGTGTCTTCTGGGGGGTCAGATGAGATCACACATGTTAAAAACACTCCAAATACTACCCAAATAGCAGTTCAAATACCCTTTTTAAAAATTATTTAAGGGCTTCCCCTGGTGGTCCAGTGGGTAAGGACACCGCCTTGCAGTGCAAGGGGCACCGGTTCCATCCCCGGCCTGGGAGGATCCCACGTGCCACAGAGCGGCTGGACCAATGTGTCCAATTACCGAGCCGGAGCTCTGGCAGGCGCCCAGAGTCGGTGCTCTGCGACGACTGAGGCCACCGCGATGGGAGGCCCACAGGAGCCAAGGAACAAAGATGGATGAAAATGGAGAAATGAAGGACCAATAGAAGTGGCCCAACCATCTCCCTCCTCCCCACCCCACCCCCCAAAAGATAAATAAATAAATAATTTTAAAAAATTATTTAAGTGAGGTATTTTGTCCCTTAACCTGAAGAAAAAAGTATCCAAAAATCTCATTTGGGGGTTCCAAAATGGGGAAATGGTACTATCTTGGTTGGTTTTTTTTAATTATTCTTTCTTCCTGTTAAGATTCTGATTCTCAATAAGGATGAACCCTCTGAGAACTCCAGAACGCTTTTGTGCCTCAACCCCAGTCCTGCTTTCCTGCTGTTGCTTCTTAGAAGCAGAGATGGTGTCATTAGACAAAGTTAACTCAAAAATGCTCATATGCTAGCATGTCATGGTTCATGATTCTCCCAGAATGAGGTTATCTGCATAGTACTAGATGAACTGAGAAAAAGTTGGAGAAGAATGTTCCTCATATTATTTCAGAAACTATAGAATCTCTTTGAAGCCCATTTTCTTGGATTTTAAAATAATTAAAAAAAAAAAAAAAACTGGATCATTATCTGTGCTCAGTGTCAGAGAAAGAAAATAGTTTTTTCCTTACAGCATTTGTGAATTCGGAGGCAAAAAATTAATCTTCACTGTGACATTTTGTTACTATGTAAAGCCTCTTTCTCATAACCCCACTTGAAGATATACAAATTTTTTACACCATGAAACATACACTATTTCATACAAAAAGGAACGAGGAAAACACTCTCCAAATGACCAAATACTTCAGCTTTGTTTGATGACCACCCCCCAAATTTTTTTTAAATCAATATTGTCTTTTTTTTGTTTTTAATTCTTTATTTTACCTTTTATTTACTTTAACCTCATTATTTTAAAGGTTTTACAAAGTTTTGTTCATACACATGCATGTTCCCAGATCAGTCATATGCATATCCCTGGTCCCCTCCCCGCTCCCAGGTCCCACCATCCCACCCCTCCGGACCATCGCACCAAGCCATTGTAAGCACTCCTATTCCCTTAGCACAACAACAATAGCTATCTTTTTCACACATGACAGTATAGGTTTCCATGTTACTCCCTCCATGCCTCCCACCCACTATTCCTTCCCCACAATGTCCATATGTCTATTCTCTGTTTTTCCATGAGTTCACTGCATGTGTTATCATGACCAACCTACTAGATGCCATATATATGTGTTAGTATACTGTTTTGGCTTTCTCTTTTTGACTTACTTCACTTTTTATGATAGGTTCTAGTTCCAGCCACCTCATTAGGACTCAGTCTTCTGCATTTCTTTTAACAGCTGAGTAGTATTCCATTGTATATATGTACCAGGGCTTCTGGATCCATTCATTAGTTGATGGACATCTAGGTTGCTTCCATGTTCTGGCTATTGTATAGAGAGCTGCAATGAACATTCGGCTACAGGTGCTTCTTTCAGTTTTGATTTCATCAGGATATAAGCCTAAGAGTGGGATTGCTGGGTCATAGGGCGCTTCTAGTTTTAGTTTTTTAAGGAATCTCCAGACTGTCTTCCATAGAGGCTGTATCAATTTACATTCCCACCAGCAATGCAAGAGGGTGCCCTTTTCTCCGCACCCTCTCCAGCATTTATTATCTGCAGATTTTTTGATGATGGCCATTCTGACGGGTATGAAGTGATATCTCATTGTAGTTTTGATTTGCATTTCTCTAATAATAAGCGAGGTTGAGCATCGTTTCATGTGCTTTTGGGTCATCTGTATGTCCTCTTTGGAGAGGTGTCTCTTTAGTTCTTTTTCCCATTTTGGTTGGGTTGTTCGTTTTTCCAGTGCTGAGTTGTCTGAGTTGCTTGTAGATTTTGGAGATTAATTCTTTGTCTGTTATTTCATTTGCTATGATTTTCTCCCACTCTGTGGGGTGTCTGTTCAGCTTTTTTGTAATTTCTTTTGCTGTACAAAAGTTTTTAAGTTTCATGAGGTCCCACATGTTCACTTTTCTTTTCAGTTCCACTATTCTAGTAGGTGGGTCAGAGAAGAGCTTGCTTTGACTTATGTCCTTGAGGGTTTTGCCTATATTCTCCTCTAAGAGTTTGATGGTTTCTGGTCTTACATTTAGATCTTTAATCCATTTTGAGTTGATCTTTGTGTATGGTGTCAGGAAATGTTCCAACTTCATTTTTTTGCATGTAGATGTCCAATTTTCCCAGCACCATTTGTTGGAGAGGCTGTCTTTGTCCCATTTGATAGTTTCACCTCCTTTGTCAAAAATAAGGTACCCATAGGTGCATGGGTTTATCTCAATCTTGCTCCATTGGTCTATAGTTCTATTTTTGTGCCAGTACCATACTGTCTTGATGACTGTTGCTGTGTAGTATAGTCTGAAGTTAGGGAGGCTGATTCCTCCAGCTCCATTCTTCTTCCTCAGAATTGCTTTGGCTATTCAGGGTCTTTTGTGTTTCCATATGAACTGTGTTATTCTTCGGTCTAGTTCTGTGGAAAATGTCAATGGTAGTTGGATAGGTATTGCATTGAATCTGTAGATGATATTTGGTAGTATGGTCATTTTCACAATATTGATTCTTCCGACCCAGGAACATGGAATATCTCTCCATCTGTTTAAGTCTCCTTTAATTTCTTTCATAGAGGCTGTATCAATTGACATTCCCACCAGCAATGCAAGAGGGTGCCCTTTTCTCCGCACCCTCTCCAGCATTTATTATCTGCAGATTTTTTGATGATGGCCATTCTGACGGGTATGAAGTGATATCTCATTGTAGTTTTGATTTGCATTTCTCTAATAATAAGCGAGGTTGAGCATCGTTTCATGTGCTTTTGGGTCATCTGTATGTCCTCTTTGGAGAGGTGTCTCTTTAGTTCTTTTTCCCATTTTGGTTGGGTTGTTCGTTTTTCCAGTGCTGAGTTGTCTGAGTTGCTTGTAGATTTTGGAGATTAATTCTTTGTCTGTTATTTCATTTGCTATGATTTTCTCCCACTCTGTGGGGTGTCTGTTCAGCTTTTTTGTAATTTCTTTTGCTGTACAAAAGTTTTTAAGTTTCATGAGGTCCCACATGTTCACTTTTCTTTTCAGTTCCACTATTCTAGTAGGTGGGTCAGAGAAGAGCTTGCTTTGACTTATGTCCTTGAGGGTTTTGCCTATATTCTCCTCTAAGAGTTTGATGGTTTCTGGTCTTACATTTAGATCTTTAATCCATTTTGAGTTGATCTTTGTGTATGGTGTCAGGAAATGTTCCAACTTCATTTTTTTGCATGTAGATGTCCAATTTTCCCAGCACCATTTGTTGGAGAGGCTGTCTTTGTCCCATTTGATAGTTTCACCTCCTTTGTCAAAAATAAGGTACCCATAGGTGCATGGGTTTATCTCAATCTTGCTCCATTGGTCTATAGTTCTATTTTTGTGCCAGTACCATACTGTCTTGATGACTGTTGCTGTGTAGTATAGTCTGAAGTTAGGGAGGCTGATTCCTCCAGCTCCATTCTTCTTCCTCAGAATTGCTTTGGCTATTCAGGGTCTTTTGTGTTTCCATATGAACTGTGTTATTCTTCGGTCTAGTTCTGTGGAAAATGTCAATGGTAGTTGGATAGGTATTGCATTGAATCTGTAGATGATATTTGGTAGTATGGTCATTTTCACAATATTGATTCTTCCGACCCAGGAACATGGAATATCTCTCCATCTGTTTAAGTCTCCTTTAATTTCTTTCATGAGTGTCTTGTAATTTTCTGTGTACAATTCTTTTGTTTCCTTGGGTAGGTTTATTCCTGGATATTTTATTCTTTTGGTTGCAATGGTAGAATGGGATTGCCTCTTTGATTTCGTTTTCTGATTTTTTGTTGTTTGTATATAGGAATGCCAGTGATTTCTGTGTATTGACTTTGTATCCTGCGACTTTGCTAAATTCCTTGATTAGCTCTAGTAGCTTTGTAATAGAGTCTTTGGGATTTTCTATGTATAATATCATGTCATCTGCAAAAAGAGAGAGCTTGACTTCTTCCTTTCTAATCTGGATTCCTTTGATTTTTTTCTCTTCTCTTATTGCCGTTGCTAAAACTTCCAGGACTATGTTGAATAGTAGTGGTGAAAGTGGACACCCCTGTCATGTTCCTGATCTTAGAGAGAATGCTCTCAGTTTTTCACCATTGAGGATAATGTTCACTGTGCGCTTCTCATATATGGCTTTTATTATGTTGAGGTAGGTTCCTTCTATACCCATTTTCTGAAGAGTTTTTATCATAAATGGATGTTGTACTTTGTCGAAGGCTTTTTCTGCATCTATTGAGATGATCATGTGATTTTTGTCTCTCAATTTGTTGATATGGTGTATCACATTGATTGATTTGTGGATATTGAAGAATCCTTGCATGCCTGGGGATGAACCTGACTTGATCATGATGTATGAGTTTTTGGATGTGTCGTTGAATTCTGTTTGCTAGGATTTTGTTGAGGATTTTAGCATCTAAGTTCATCAGTGAAACTGGCCTATAGTTTTCCTTTTTTGTGTTGTCTTTGCCTGGTTTGGGTATTAGGGTGATGGTGGCCTCGTAGAATGTGTTCAGAAGTGTTCCTTCCTGTGCAATTTTTTGGAAGAGTTTTAGAAGGACAGGCATTAGCTCTTCTTTAAATGTTTGGTAGAATTCACTTGTGAAACCATCTGGCCCTGGGCTTTTCTTTTTGGGTAGATTTTTGATCACAAGGTCGATTTCTGAGCTTGTGATTGGCTTGTTCATAGTTTCTATTTCTTCTTGGTTCAGTCTTAGGAGATTAATCTTCTCCAAGAAACTGTCCATTTCTTCCAGGTTGTCCAGTTTGTTGCTGTAGAGTTGTTCATAATAGTCTCTTATAATCCTTTGGATTTCTGCATTATCTGTTGTAATCTCTCCTTTTTCATTTTTGATTTTGGTGATCTGGTTCTTCTCTCTCTTTTTCTTGATGAGTCTGGCCAGTGGCTTATCGATTTTATTGACCTTTTCAAAGAACCAGCTTCTCATTTTGTTTATCTTTACTATAGTTTCTTTCATTTCTTTCTCATTTATTTCTGCTCTGATCTTTATGATTTCTCTTCTTCTTCTGGCTTTGGAGTGTTTTTGTTCTTCTTTTTCCAATTGTTTTAAGCAGAGGGTTAGGTCATCTGCTTCATATTTTCCTAGTTTCTTGAGGTAGGATTGAATTGCTATAAATTTCCCTCTTAGAACTGCTTGTGCGGTATCCCATAGGTTTTGCAATGTCGTGTGTTCATTGTCTTTTTCTTCTAGGAATTTTTTTATTTCCCCTTTGATTTCTTCAATGATCAGTTGGTTTTTTAGGTATGTGATGTTTAATCTCCATGTGTTTGTGTTTTTAGCGTTTTTTTCCGCCTGTGGTTGATCTCTAATCTCATTGCATTGTGGTCTGAGAAGATGGTTGATAGAATTTCAGTTTTCTTGAATTGACTGAGGTTTGATTTGTGGCCCAAGATGTGGTCTATCCTGGAGAATGTTCCATGAGCACTTGAGAAGAAAGTGTATTCTTCTGCTTTTGGATGGAAAGTCCTAAAGATATCGATGAGGTCCATCTTTTCTAGGGTGGCATTTAAGGCTTGTGTTTCTTTATTAATTTTCTGTTTGGATGATCTGTCCATTGGTGTGAGAGGAGTGTTAAAGTCTCCTACTATTACTGTGTTATTGTTGATTTCTTCTTTTATGTCAGAAAGTTTCTGTCTTATGTATTGAGGTGCCTCTGTGTTGGGTGCGTAGATATTCATGACTGTTATGTCTTCCTCTTGGATGGATCCCTTAATCATGATGTAGTGACCTGCCTTGTCTCTTAGAATCTTCTTTACTTTAAAATCTATTTTATCTGATATGAGGATTGCTACTCCAGCTTTCTTTTGATTTCCATTTGCATGGAATATCTTTTTCCAACCTCTCACTTTCAGTCTATGAGTGTCTCTAGGTCTGAAGTGGGTCTCTTGTAAACAGCATATATATGGGTCTTGCTTCTGGATCCATTCAGCCAGCCTGCATCGTTTGGTTAGAGCATTTAGTCCGTTTACATTCAAAGTAATTATTGATACGAATGTTCCTATTGTCATCTTCTTAGATATTTGGGGTTTGATTTGTAGGACTTTTCCTACTCTTGTCTTTATTGGCTATATCAGGTCCTTTAACACTTGTTGTAGAGCTGGTTTTGTGGTACAGAATTCTTTTAGTTTTTGCTTGTCTGTGAAGCTTTTGACTTCACCATCAATTCTGAATGAGATTCTTGCTGGGTAGAGAATTCTTGGTTGGAGGTCATTCTCTTTTAGCCGTTTAAATGTGTCTTGCCATTCTCTTCTGGCCTGCAGGGTTTCTGTTGAAAGATCCGCAGTTAAAACGTATGGGGTTTCCTTTATATGTTATTTGTTGTTTGCTCCTCGCTGCTTTTAGTAATCTGTCTTTGTATTTAGTCTGCACTAGTTTGATTAGAATGTGCCTTGGTGTGTTTCTTCTGAGGTTTCTCCTGTATGGAACTCTTTGTGCTTCTTGGACTTGGTTGACTATTTCCTTTTCCATGCTGGGGAAGTTTTCAACTATAACCTCTTCAAGAATTTTTTCGTAGCCTTTCTTCCCTTCTTCTTCTTATGTAACTCCTATAATTCTAATGTTGGTGCGTTTGACATTATCCCATAGGTCTCTGAGGCTATCCTCAGTTCTTTTGATTCTCTGTGCTTTGTTGTGTTCTTCAGCACTTATTTTCACCATTCTGTCTTCCAGCTCACTTATCCCTTCTTCTGCCTCTGATACTCTAGTGTTGAGACCTTCTATAGTATTTGTGAGTTCAGCAATTGAGTTGGTTGTCTGTATTTGCTTATTTTTCATTTCTTGCATGTCTCTTCTCAGTGCACTAATTTCCTCTAATATTCTGTTTTCAGTGTTTTGAATGCTCATTAGTAACGCTTTTCTGAATTCTCTTTCAGATAATTTGTCTATCTCCTCTTCTGTTATTTGAAGCTGTGTTTCTCTAGCTTGTTCCTTCATTTGTGCAGTGTTTCTCTGTCTTTTCATTGTTATGTTAATTTTTGTTTCTTTGTGTGTGTCTGTGTGTGTGGAGTTCTTTTTCCCCCACCAGGCTTCTTGGTTAAATTCTCCCTTCCTTTGGGTTTCTGTCCTTGTAGAAGGGTCCAGTGGTTTGTGTCTTGGGTGGTGTTAGGTCTTGTTTACAGGTGAACAATCTCTAGTGTTGTATGTTCTTTGATAGTGTGGGGTCTTGGAATCAGGGCTTCCACTCCGAGGATCCTTGGTTTGATGTCTGGTCAGAGGGTGTAGGCTCTATGTCTGGTTTGCTATGGTATTCAGTGATATTAGTTCAAATAGTAGCATCTGAGGAACAAGAGGTGCATCCCTGATGGGTGACAGTCATAAAAGCATGCAGATATTTTCTAATATAGTCGTAAGATATACATACATACACAGCAATAACCACAACTTACCAGTCTTACAGAGGTAAAGCATAGGAAATTATCTTGGCAAATGGTGCAATCAAAGATGCCCATTAAGCTCTGAATTAGTTAAAATACTGCCTGGAAAAATAGATCCAGGACAAGGTCCTGGCTTGGACTATTACGGTGAAAGCAATTTTTAACTAAGACATGTGTTGGGGGTGAGGAGGAGGAGTGTATGGGTAATGAGAAGGAATAGATTTCGGGTTTTCAATTCACTATAACCTTTCAAGAATTTTTCGTAGCCTTTCTTCCCTTCTTCTTCTTATGTAACTCCTATAATTCTAATGTTGGTGCGTTTGACATTATCCCATAGGTCTCTGAGGCTATCCTCAGTTCTTTTGATTCTCTGTGCTTTGTTGTGTTCTTCAGCACTTATTTTCACCATTCTGTCTTCCAGCTCACTTATCCCTTCTTCTGCCTCTGATACTCTAGTGTTGAGACCTTCTATAGTATTTGTGAGTTCAGCAATTGAGTTGGTTGTCTGTATTTGCTTATTTTTCATTTCTTGCATGTCTCTTCTCAGTGCACTAATTTCCTCTAATATTCTGTTTTCAGTGTTTTGAATGCTCATTAGTAACGCTTTTCT
Source organism: Tragulus kanchil (assembly GCA_022376925.1). Lineage (NCBI taxonomy): Eukaryota > Metazoa > Chordata > Mammalia > Artiodactyla > Tragulidae > Tragulus > Tragulus kanchil. The sequence goes on from JAIOJX010000032.1 coordinate 35,672,634, forward strand.
GAATTCTCTTTCAGATAATTTGTCTATCTCCTCTTCTGTTATTTGAAGCTGTGTTTCTCTAGCTTGTTCCTTCATTTGTGCAGTGTTTCTCTGTCTTTTCATTGTTATGTTAATTTTTGTTTCTTTGTGTGTGTCTGTGTGTGTGGAGTTCTTTTTCCCCCACCAGGCTTCTTGGTTAAATTCTCCCTTCCTTTGGGTTTCTGTCCTTGTAGAAGGGTCCAGTGGTTTGTGTCTTGGGTGGTGTTAGGTCTTGTTTACAGGTGAACAATCTCTAGTGTTGTATGTTCTTTGATAGTGTGGGGTCTTGGAATCAGGGCTTCCACTCCGAGGATCCTTGGTTTGATGTCTGGTCAGAGGGTGTAGGCTCTATGTCTGGTTTGCTATGGTATTCAGTGATATTAGTTCAAATAGTAGCATCTGAGGAACAAGAGGTGCATCCCTGATGGGTGACAGTCATAAAAGCATGCAGATATTTTCTAATATAGTCGTAAGATATACATACATACACAGCAATAACCACAACTTACCAGTCTTACAGAGGTAAAGCATAGGAAATTATCTTGGCAAATGGTGCAATCAAAGATGCCCATTAAGCTCTGAATTAGTTAAAATACTGCCTGGAAAAATAGATCCAGGACAAGGTCCTGGCTTGGACTATTACGGTGAAAGCAATTTTTAACTAAGACATGTGTTGGGGGTGAGGAGGAGGAGAGTGTATGGGTAATGAGAAGGAATAGATTCGTCTTGCAAGGATTTTATAGGGTTAGGTAGCAAAGATTAGTGTGTTACATTGTTTAGCGCAGCTGGAAGAGAATAGCAGAGAAAGGAAGGTAGGAAATATTTATCTAGAGGATAGATATTCTCTAGAGGAGAAAGTTTTACATTTAGAACATAGAGGGAGGAAGCAGTGGCAAAGAGAAAAGAAAATTAAGTTTCCAAAAATTAAAATTTCAAAAAAATAATAAAAATTTCAAAATTAAAAAAAAATTAAAAATTAAAAAGGAGAAAAAATTAATAAGAAGAGACCAAAAAAAAAAAAAAAAAACCCCAGACCAGACCAATCAATCAAATAAACAAAACAGTCCAAAACAAATAAACAAACAAAAAAAGCTAAATACTATCCCTGGTTTTTATCTTCTCATCTGCCTGGTAGAAACCAGTCTGCTCTCGATGGTGTTGTCTTGATGGCGTAGTCTTTCCCTTACAGCACCGGTTGCCATGGTTTCTGTTTTTGTTTTCTCCAAAACAAATGCTTTGCTGCGAGCTCAGATGCTGGCCGGGGCTGCGGGCTGTTCCCAATCTGTCGGGCGGGGGCCGCGGCGCGCAGGGTCCCGTGCTGGAGGGGTGTGCCCCGGTTCCACTGCGTACGCGCCGGGTAGCCTACAACCCCTGCTCTTCACCCGGCTTCCTCTGCCGCAGCTGCAACTCTCGGGGAGCACGGGCTCCTCAGGCCGCTGGCGCGTGTGCACTGTCAGAAGCACGACCAAGTCCCAAACACAGGCACGAGCTTTCCCGTCCAGCTCGAGCCCGGTCCCTGGTCAGTAACCTGCGGGCGACTTCCCCTCTCCAGTCAGCAAGCCCCCCACTAGCAGTGTTTGAACTTACCTGGCGCCCCGGCAGAACAGCACGATTCACGCTGGGCGCTGCCTTCTTTCCTCGCAGCGCGCCTCCCTGTCCGGCTCAAGCCAGGTCTCTGGGCAGCACCCCGCGGGGGACTTCCCAGCTGCGTTCCGCACGCCCCTTCTCTCAGTGTGTTAACTTCGTAGTGTCTTAACTCCGCCGGCGCTCCGGCTGGATTTTCGAAATTTTCACACTGAGTGCTGCCTTCTCTCTTCCCAACGTTCTTCTCAGGCTCTCTCCTAGGGCGCTTCCCAGTGCTCTCTCTGCCAGTCCGGCGTGGGGGTTGGGATAGAGGGTTTTCAGAACAGGAGCTCTGGGAAAGTTCTGGCTGTTCACTCTTAGGCCCTCGCAGACCTAAGGAGTTATTCTGTTGTCTAGCGGCTGGTTTGTTGGTGGTGTTTCATTTCTTGATTAGTTCTGGTGATTGTCTTGGGGAGCTGGTGAAATCTTTCCCTCATTCCTCCGCCATCTTGGCCCCCTCTCCCCAATATTGTCTTGATTGGCTTTAAAATCAACATTGACTTCACTGGTGCCTCACTGGTAATGAATCTGCCTGCCAATGCAGGAGACCAGAGCTTGATTCCTGATCTGGGAAGATCCCACATGCCACAGAGTACCCTAAGACCATGCATAATAGCTATTGAGCCTATGCTCTAGAGCCAGAGAACTGCAACAACTGAGCCCACGTGCCGCAACTACTGATACCCACATGTCCTAGTGCCCTTGCTCTGCAACAAGAGAAGCCACCACAATGTGAAGCCCACACACTGCAACTAGAGTGTAGCCCCAACTCACCGCAATTTGAGAAAAGCCTATGCAGCCAGAAAGATACAGTACAGCCAAATTTATATATGCTACTGAGTCCAAGCTCTCCCTGCTCACTGCATGACAGGTCAATGAATCCAAGAGACAAGGTTTTGAGGCAAGGAAAACGACTTTTTTCAGAAAGTAGCTGACTGAGAAGATGGCAAGCTAGCGCCTCGAAATAAACCGTCTTATTGGGGTTTGGATGCCAGGTAGTTTTATAGATCAGAGACGGTGGGGGGGGGGCGGGGGGTGAGGAAGTCAAGCAAAAAGGCCATTAATCTTGCAAACATCTCTTAGAATGTCAAGCCTCAGGCAGGGGATGTGTTAACTTCTCCCTTCCTGCCATCTACAGGTGGACAGGATTCGGAACAAAGAATTTTGCTTCAACAATCAGGCAGAGGGTCAGGATCCTTGAGGCAAGCCATTAAGCATGATTATAATTTTTAAAATCTACAGAAAGCAAGTCAAAGAAACAGTTTGCAACATGGAGCCAGAATTGATTTTCTCCCTGCAATATTTATTTATTTATTTATTTATTTATTTTAAAAAATCAACACTATCTACTCAAGGATCTGTCTGTAGGACCTCCCCACAGCAGTAAGAGGATGAAGATGCAGAATCGCAGCTTGGTATCAGGGCACTGAGGTCAGTTCTTGGCCAGCTTTGGGTGGCAGTGGAAGCTCAGGTATTGATACATCCCTGTCTGGCAGTACCACATCGTTCCTATCAGGGTTGCAGCAAGTATTCAGGGAAATCATACGTGTAGAAATGCCGCCAAAGCTGTAAAGTACTGTTTATGTGTCAGCGTCATCTTACATAAGCTTGTAACAATGCCACTGGTCCCATAACCAGGAGCAGACGCCATGCTGCCATCAAAGCAGGCTGACGAACAAATACCTGATGATTGGTAAACCATCTATGAAGCTGTGTTGTTCTATTTTGATCTTTCCCACTAAAAATTCCATAATTCAAGGAATTGGGAGATAATATTATCTCCCAGTTATCAAGGTGGAGATAGTAGGAGCTCTGATCCAAAAGGAAAATACTAGTACACACCACATAACTCCTCTTCCGACAATACCAGAATCCAGCCTTGCAGAAGCAGCTTCTTGCCTACACATCCACACAAGAAAGTAAAGTGGAATGCAGGTCGCTTTTACTGTCCTCCTGCATCTGCCATGACTGGGGATGAGAAATAGAGACCAAAACACACCTATAGTCCAAACCAAGCTTCCTCATAATGCCCTCATTCCTTTCCTAAAGTTCTAAATGTGTCACTTCAATGGGATTTCTCACCATCAATTGTCAACATAGTATCAAATACCTAGCGCAGAAAGATGTGGCAACCTGAGTTGCTTTGGGGGGCCAGTGGTTTTCCTGCAGCTCCTCCCATCTTCTCCGGTGTTAGCCATGTAATTACAGGCTGTGTCTTGGCTCCATACTCATGAGTCGTAAGTGGCACTTCAATAAATCTGTGCCTGTATTTGTAGTGTCTCTGTCAGTTTGTTCAGATTTGGTATCCTGCTTCATGCCCTCCAAAGCCTAGTTTCATACTGTAAAAAGTCTTCTATATCTCCTTGTACCCACAACACTTAACCCCACATTCAAACTTATAGGTGACGAAGGGTTGAGTGGATGGAGCAACAACAAAGTAAACGTCTCTAACGTCTGAGACACCCACAGGCATCCAGAGTGGAAATAGCAGGTTGTTTTCTCCAAGAGTGCCTCACTAGAGATGCAGCTCCAGTGGAACCATATCAGTCATTTCTCCAAGAGGCTGAGATAACATTTCGCACCTTATATAATTGACACTCTGAAATTAGTGCCTTTTATACAGAACACACCTAGCTTAGGAAAGAAAGGAGATAAGATTTAAGGCATCTGGAGGCTGTAGAGCATCTTTTCATCAAAACCGAAAGTGTTTACCTTTCACTGGTTGTTTTTCGTGTGTGTGTGTGTGTGTGTTTAAGATGACAGATAAATTTTTCTTTCACAAAGGGATCTTTACAGCACTATTGAGCATCACTGGAAAATAACACCATGCAACCAAACATCCCATTCACCTGGGTTTTCATGTCAGTGAGTGCAATGTAAGCACACTCCTGACAGAGAGCTTTTGACAGTTACATCTGTGCCCCACAAGCCTGTTCACTATTAGTGCATTCACGGAAACTGGGCTCATTTGAAACATTTGGGCAAACAGAATAGAAGGCTGTGAATTAGAGCTATGAATATAAACAGGTCAGACTCTAGAGGCTACATAGAGGTCAGATAGTCCTTGCATAACCTAGTGCATTGTTTTATAAATTCAGATTAACCCTGGCAAAACTCCCAAGACATGATAGCCAGGTACAAGAAAGATCTAGTACTCTTTGGCATATAAGGTGGATGTAGGTCTGACAATTTAACAATAATATTAAACACTGAAGGAAAGGACTCAGAGTCTCCTCTTAACATTACCTGAATTTCACAGTCCATGTAATTAGCAGAAAGATGTGGCAACCTGAGTTGCTTTGGGGGGCCAGTGGTTTTCCTGCAGCTCCTCCCATCTTCTCCGGTGTTAGCCATGTAATTACAGGCTGTGTCTTGGCTCCATACTCATGAGTCGTAAGTGGCACTTCAATAAATCTGTGCCTGTATTTGTAGTGTCTCTGTCAGTTTGTTCAGATTTGGTATCCTGCTTCATGCCCTCCAAAGCCTAGTTTCATACTGTAAAAAGTCTTCTATATCTCCTTGTACCCACAACACTTAACCCCACATTCAAACTTATAGGTGACGAAGGGTTGAGTGGATGGAGCAACAACAAAGTAAACGTCTCTAACGTCTGAGACACCCACAGGCATCCAGAGTGGAAATAGCAGGTTGTTTTCTCCAAGAGTGCCTCACTAGAGATGCAGCTCCAGTGGAACCATATCAGTCATTTCTCCAAGAGGCTGAGATAACATTTCGCACCTTATATAATTGACACTCTGAAATTAGTGCCTTTTATACAGAACACACCTAGCTTAGGAAAGAAAGGAGATAAGATTTAAGGCATCTGGAGGCTGTAGAGCATCTTTTCATCAAAACCGAAAGTGTTTACCTTTCACTGGTTGTTTTTCGTGTGTGTGTGTGTGTGTGTTTAAGATGACAGATAAATTTTTCTTTCACAAAGGGATCTTTACAGCACTATTGAGCATCACTGGAAAATAACACCATGCAACCAAACATCCCATTCACCTGGGTTTTCATGTCAGTGAGTGCAATGTAAGCACACTCCTGACAGAGAGCTTTTGACAGTTACATCTGTGCCCCACAAGCCTGTTCACTATTAGTGCATTCACGGAAACTGGGCTCATTTGAAACATTTGGGCAAACAGAATAGAAGGCTGTGAATTAGAGCTATGAATATAAACAGGTCAGACTCTAGAGGCTACATAGAGGTCAGATAGTCCTTGCATAACCTAGTGCATTGTTTTATAAATTCAGATTAACCCTGGCAAAACTCCCAAGACATGATAGCCAGGTACAGGAAAGATCTAGTACTCTTTGGCATATAAGGTGGATGTAGGTCTGACAATTTAACAATAATATTAAACACTGAAGGAAAGGACTCAGAGTCTCCTCTTAACATTACCTGAATATATTTCACAGCTGTTTGACAAGCAGTAAACAGAGTCTGTTTAAGCAGCTCTTTTCAGCCAAGGCTATTGAGCATCAATCTATGTAGCTGCATTTTATGTAAATGTGTTAACTGTAATTGCTTCAAACTAGGTCCCTGTCTCAGGTGGACTTCCCTAGATGCAGAGCCTTCCATAAGGATTTTTGTGAGTATGTTATTAAGTGTGCTCTTGTCAGACAGGAAGAGATATAGGAGAGGGCAGAGAGTGAAGACAGCTGGATATTAGCTTCTACTTGATCTTAAGGGTACTGCTGGGGAGCAGCTTATATCAGAGTCATCCCAGCTTGAGGGAGGGACCAGACCCTTGTGTGCTTTCAGCAGCAGCAGGGTTATGGGTACAGCCGCTAGGTGAGCACGCATGCCTGCTCAATCCCTAAGTCATGTCTGACTCTTTTGCGACCCCATGGACTGTAGCCCACTAGGCTCTTCTGTCCATGGGATCTCCCAGGCAAAAATACTGGAGTGGGTTGCCTCCTTCAGGGCATCTTCCGAACTCAGGGACTGAACCTGAGTCTCTTGCATTGGCAGGCAGATTCTTCACTGCTGAGCCACCTGGGAACCCCTTGGCCAGGTTAGCAGCAGGACATAGACAGATCTACTGTAGTAGCTAGGCTGACGGGACTAAATCTCTAGGATCCAGGCTATGTGGTAAGGGATGCCTTTCTCATCCCAACTCTGGCTTCACTTAGGACATGATGATACAGCCATGGACCCCTCACATGACCTCAAAACATCAGTTTCTTCATCTGTAAAATGGGACAGGGGATGATAGCGTTGTATTAGACCACCCCTGTACTCCAGCTGCAAAATGCAGTGATTTTAAAAAGGGAAGCAGGGGAGGCTCCACTGAGGAATAATGGGCTTTCTTTCTATTCATAGAAAGGAGTTAATTAATGTAAATGTGTCCCTGAATAGCCACTCCATTGAATACTCTTCTCTTACTTGAAATAGCTCTGGATACACAGGAAAATCTAAGAAGATGGGCAGTAAAGCTGCCCTGAAGGCATAAGTTCTTAAAAAAAAAAAAAAAAGATGGCAAGGTTCTGTTTTCAGACAAAGTACTTTCAAGGCAATTTACCTAAAGGAAGCATTAATGCAATCAGGAAACCTCATTAACTGACTCCTGCATCACAGCAAATTAAAGGCAAGATGCTGAAGTAAAGCATGAGCCAGAGGCTGTCTCTGAAAAACTGCACAACCTCTAGGAAGAACATATTGAAAAAAAAAAAAAAATATATATATATATATATATATAATTATAAATACATTTATTCTTTGCACAGCCCCCTCTCTTGGAATTTATCCTATAGGTATATATGTATGAAATGCCATTTATGTGAGTTTATTCATTGTGCTGCTTTTTCAAAAGTAGTCTAAGATTGCAAACAACTCAGTGATCCATCAATAAAGAACTAATTATAAACTGTAGCAACTATGGTACCCTCCATACAGTAGAATACTGTGTAACCAAGAACATCTGTGTTGGCACAAAAAGTTCTCCAGAATATATTGGTAAGTGAAAATGCAAAGGAAAGAATAGTGTTATTATAGATTAGTGTGTGTTTTATAAACACACAGGCATACATAGTATGTTTTCTTCTTTTTGTGTAATGGAGGTAATAAGATTCTATATTTATATTCATGTATGTCCATAGATATCTAGAAGTCAGTTTTTGTATATCTGAAAAGATTAAAAAAAAAAAACAAAAAACTCTATGAGGGGTTACCTATAAACAATGAGGAAGTAAGAAAATGGAGTGTAAATGGAGACATAGATGTGAGTGAGGAATCTCACCAGTACCTTTTGGAAAACTAATTCTTATTGGAGTATAGTTGCTATATATTGTTGTTAGTTTCTACTGCACAGCAAAATGGATCAGCCATACATATACATATATCCCCTCCCTTTTGGACTTTCTTCTCATTCAGGTCACCACAGTGTCTTTATCACCAATGTGTTTTTGCAAATTTTCTCTCTGGATTTTTTTCCCAAACCCCATGGGTTTTTTTTCTGTAAGGAGAATGGAACGGTTGTTTGATTTAAAAATAAAATGATAGAACCTATTATACAAAGTGAATTAAGTCAGAAAAAGAAGGGTAAGTATAGTATATTAACACATATATATGGAATCTAGAAAGATGGTGCTGAAAAATGCATATGCAGAGAAGCAATGGAGAAACAGACATAGTGAACAGACTTATGGACTTTGAGGGGAGGGAGCAGTGGGTGAGATGTATGGCAAGAGTAATATGGAAACTTACGTTACCATATGTAAAAGAGATGACCAATGTGAATATGCTGTAAGACTAAGGGGACTCACATGGGGGCTCTTCCACAACCTGGAGGGGTGGGGCAGGGAGGGAGGTGAGAGGGAGGTTCAGGTGGGAGGGACCAAGGGGATCCCTATGACTGATTTGGTTTTATGCATAGCAGTAAACAACAAAACTGTAAAATAAAATAAAAATAAATTATTAATAAAAGAATAAAAATAAAATGAAAATTTTAAAGGGAGGCAATCAAATCGATTATTCCAATTTCCCTTATTTCATGCTTTTGCTCAAGGATTAGGAAATTATAGCCTGTAGTTAAATAGTGAGAGAACATGGCTCCCAGTGCCGAAAATGTTTACTCTCTGGCCCTTTTCAGAAAGTTTGCCAAGTCCAGCTATAAATCATGGAGTCGTTTGTAAAACAGCTGGGACTCCCCTTATCAGTGAGCTTCAAGTCCTGGAGGGCTTTATCTTCTTTCCACCAGCTTCTCTGACCACAGGCAGGTGTGCACCAAGAGAAAAAAGGCAGGACATTGTACCAGTTACAAAGAACATGAACTCTGAAGACAGATAGCCAAGGTTGAAAGCCCAGGCTTTGTTCCCCACTACTACGTGGCCTTGAGCAACTGACTTCTTGAACTAAGAATGGTTTTCATCTGTAAAATGTGGGCCTCTTTCACAGAGTCATTTAGAAGATTAAGTACGTTCATGCTGAAAAGAAGTTTAGCACAATACCTGTAAGTATTACCATCTAATATTTGGATTTTTTATAAACAGGGTGATGACCAGTTAAATGTGTTTGGAGAAGACACCATGGGAGGTGAGTTTCCTTTACTGATCAGGCTAAAGTTGTCATTTTTGTAGCTCTGAACATGTTTTTTTTTTTTTTTTTTAATGAAACACCACTAAGAGGTAGTAAGCAACCGAAAGCATAGATTTTTCCCTTAGCCAAGAAACGTGATTAAGACTGGAACTCTGGATCTGGGTCCATGTAAAGAACCAAAGCGATCTGCTACTAAGAGATGTGTTTTCCTCACTGCCCAGAGAACATGAGCCCTGAGATGCTCAGTGAAGAGAGGATGTTCAAAGAGTTCATGCTCTTTATAACTGATAAAAATGTTCCCCCATCTTGTTTGGAAAATTCACTAAGGGGACTCACATGGGGCTCTTCCACAACCTGGAGGGGTGGGGCAGGGAGGGAGGTGAGAGGAGGTTCAGGTGGGAGGGACCAAGGGGATCCCTATGACTGATTTGGTTTTATGCATAGCAGTAAACAACAAAACTGTAAAATAAAATAAAAATAAATTATTAATAAAAGAATAAAAATAAAATGAAAATTTTAAAGGGAGGCAATCAAATCGATTATTCCAATTTCCCTTATTTCATGCTTTTGCTCAAGGATTAGGAAATTATAGCCTGTAGTTAAATAGTGAGAGAACATGGCTCCCAGTGCCGAAAATGTTTACTCTCTGGCCCTTTTCAGAAAGTTTGCCAAGTCCAGCTATAAATCATGGAGTCGTTTGTAAAACAGCTGGGACTCCCCTTATCAGTGAGCTTCAAGTCCTGGAGGGCTTTATCTTCTTTCCACCAGCTTCTCTGACCACAGGCAGGTGTGCACCAAGAGAAAAAAGGCAGGACATTGTACCAGTTACAAAGAACATGAACTCTGAAGACAGATAGCCAAGGTTGAAAGCCCAGGCTTTGTTCCCCACTACTACGTGGCCTTGAGCAACTGACTTCTTGAACTAAGAATGGTTTTCATCTGTAAAATGTGGGCCTCTTTCACAGAGTCATTTAGAAGATTAAGTACGTTCATGCTGAAAAGAAGTTTAGCACAATACCTGTAAGTATTACCATCTAATATTTGGATTTTTTATAAACAGGGTGATGACCAGTTAAATGTGTTTGGAGAAGACACCATGGGAGGTGAGTTTCCTTTACTGATCAGGCTAAAGTTGTCATTTTTGTAGCTCTGAACATGTTTTTTTTTTTTTTTTTAATGAAACACCACTAAGAGGTAGTAAGCAACCGAAAGCATAGATTTTTCCCTTAGCCAAGAAACGTGATTAAGACTGGAACTCTGGATCTGGGTCCATGTAAAGAACCAAAGCGATCTGCTACTAAGAGATGTGTTTTCCTCACTGCCCAGAGAACATGAGCCCTGAGATGCTCAGTGAAGAGAGGATGTTCAAAGAGTTCATGCTCTTTATAACTGATAAAAATGTTTGAAAAACACAACACCCAATCTTGTTTGGAAAATTCACATATATAAGAGCACACCAAGCCTCCCACCTGTCCTGCAGAAGAGAGAGCTGGCTAACTGTAATTTAACATTCTTTAAATTTTATTGGAAGACTAAAGTCCTTTTCCTGCATCATGGTTACTCCTCTGAAGTGTATCAATGGGATGCAACCTAAGAATCACCCAAATTATACTACTTTATAATTTTGTCACATTAAAAATCTTGCCAAAACTAAAAATACCCAACCATAATTAGCTACTCATAGAACTGAAGATAGATAAAATTATATGAATGTGCCCAATAAAGATAAGGCTCATGATTGCTCTAAGAAAAATAGATTCTAACATTTCCACCCTGTAATAAATGTTGCTATAATTATGGTCCATGAACATATATTTACATGGACTAGGAGCACATACGAGTAAGTGAATTGGCTTTCTGAACAACCCCAGCTCTAATCCTGCTGCTCCATGAGCATAAGGTGGTAGATAAAGTGTCATTTGGTTATAATAGCAAGAGAAGTATGTGGAGATCAAGGCCATCCAATGACATCATGGTGATTCATGGGGAAAAGGCACCTAAACGTGAGCCAAGTGCAAATAATCAGCTCAGTCCCAACTGAAGAGAGATTGATTGCTGAACAGTTTACTTCTTTCCTGGTTACGGAATGAACACACATTCGTGTGGAAATTTTTTTAAGGTAGAAAACAAGAGTCTTATGACTTCTAAATAATCACAGTTCTGGTTTACTTTTTTTTTTTAATTTTGGCCTCTTTTATTGATCTTTTATTTATTTATTTTTATCTGTCTTTTTTTATTCTTTGGCCTGTGTGGGCCTCCCATTGCAGTGACCCTTCTTGCTGCTGAGCACCGGCTTTGGGTGCATGCACCCCAGAGTACTGACTTGCAGTTGGACACACCTGTCCAGCTACTCTGCGGCACGTGGGATCTTTCAGGTCCAGGGATCGAACCAGTGTCCCTTGCACTGCAAGGCGGACTCTTTATCCACTGGACCACCAGAGAAGCCCTCTAGTTTACTTTTATTCCAGTGTATTCCTCATATTTCTATTTTCACATAGTTTGAGAATACATGTGTATATACAAACATATCTCCAATATTTCATGCCTATCATTAAATAAGCATGTTCCCATGTCATTTAAAACTCTCTATAATTAATTTGTAATGACCACATGGTATGATTGTACCATCGGTAATTTTTACAATTAACTATTTTTTAAGTGGAATAAGATAGAACCATATTGCTACTAATACCTACTAATAATAACCACTTTCCTAGATTGCAAGTAGATTAAAATTTTATAAAAGTAAACTGAAAAACAGTAAACTGAAAGTCTGTAGAACAAGAGATGACCCTTTGGCCCCACATGTTAAGTCTATCTGCCTTTAATAGAAAGCTCCAGATAATACAGAATTTTTCCAATCACCATGGGCTACTCTAAAGAGATTGAAGCACCTGTTTGATTTAAAAGAACAGTAGCAACAACAACAACAACAAAAACCTTCTATTGTGAAAACCAAATGGTTGCAAAGACTCCCAAATTCACTTATTTCTTCTTTTTCCAGCCATTTCTTGTTTTCTTCCTCTTCTACCCTCAACTTAATTCTTCATGTACCATTCTCTCACTCTTCCCACAGCCCCCTCTCTAGGTCTGTCTCTCTGGTAGAGTTGATCTTCTCAGTCAATTAATAGTGGATTCCTGCAAAAATGCATTGTGTGTATAAGCAAACCACCTCATGCCTGCGTACCACACCAAATGACAACTGGAAATCTTTTACAGCTCCACAAACTACAGAATTTAGCACATTGCCAAAAATCCCTAATCATTTCTTCATCTTAAAGCAGTTCCCAAGCAGCTCCCAAGATTCAGTTCTCATTCATTACCTTCGTGATTTTTCTTTTATCTCTATGCTATCTAATATACATGTATTATATAGATACAATTATATGCTATAATACAAAAATTTTATACTATGTACTATACATTATAAAACCAGGGTTTCAATACAGGTTTTTCTTGTATGCACGATTTCTGAACCAGTGTCCCTTGCACTGCAAGGCACTCTTTATCCACTGGACCACCAGAGAAGCCCTCTAGTTTACTTTTATTCCAGTGTATTCCTCATATTTCTATTTTCACATAGTTTGAGAATACATGTGTATATACAAACATATCTCCAATATTTCATGCCTATCATTAAATAAGCATGTTCCCATGTCATTTAAAACTCTCTATAATTAATTTGTAATGACCACATGGTATGATTGTACCATCGGTAATTTTTACAATTAACTATTTTTTAAGTGGAATAAGATAGAACCATATTGCTACTAATACCTACTAATAATAACCACTTTCCTAGATTGCAAGTAGATTAAAATTTTATAAAAGTAAACTGAAAAACAGTAAACTGAAAGTCTGTAGAACAAGAGATGACCCTTTGGCCCCACATGTTAAGTCTATCTGCCTTTAATAGAAAGCTCCAGATAATACAGAATTTTTCCAATCACCATGGGCTACTCTAAAGAGATTGAAGCACCTGTTTGATTTAAAAGAACAGTAGCAACAACAACAACAACAAAAACCTTCTATTGTGAAAACCAAATGGTTGCAAAGACTCCCAAATTCACTTATTTCTTCTTTTTCCAGCCATTTCTTGTTTTCTTCCTCTTCTACCCTCAACTTAATTCTTCATGTACCATTCTCTCACTCTTCCCACAGCCCCCTCTCTAGGTCTGTCTCTCTGGTAGAGTTGATCTTCTCAGTCAATTAATAGTGGATTCCTGCAAAAATGCATTGTGTGTATAAGCAAACCACCTCATGCCTGCGTACCACACCAAATGACAACTGGAAATCTTTTACAGCTCCACAAACTACAGAATTTAGCACATTGCCAAAAATCCCTAATCATTTCTTCATCTTAAAGCAGTTCCCAAGCAGCTCCCAAGATTCAGTTCTCATTCATTACCTTCGTGATTTTTCTTTTATCTCTATGCTATCTAATATACATGTATTATATAGATACAATTATATGCTATAATACATAATAGAAGAGTATATAATACTATGTACTATACATTATAAAACCAGGGTTTCAATACAGTTTTTCTTGCTGTATAACTTAAATTATTTTTATTTTAAAGGTTTCATGGAAGACTTGAGAAAGTGTAAAATCATTTTCATGATTGGTGAGTAACGGCCCTCCAGTTTTCAAATGTAACTGCTAATAATAGCAATGTGGTAAAGAAGAAAGACTATTCATTTTCACCCTGTTTTGAAGTCCTGCACTATTTTTAGTTAAGATTATACCTCCTGAGGTTTCTAGATTTTTCCCCTTTCATTTATACAGTTTTATACTGCTTTCACCTTGTATGTTTTCAGCAGAGACAAAGTAGAACTCTAAGGAATGGCAAACTCCTGAGTTGAGTTCTTTGATAACAAAAATTGTTATAACTCCACAGGTAAGAGGCTGCTGTCTGTTAAAATCTAACAGCTTTTCTGTTTGAACAATGACATCCTCCTTCCACAACTATATACATCAGTGACCACATATTCAAATATACCTTAGTAACCATACCCTGCATTTTCACACACCTAACAAACAAAAGCAGCCTCCTTTTTTTATGCCCTAGTACAATGAAACTCATTGGGAAATTCCCTGTGGGATAAAATTCATTTGAATTTAACCAGCGTTTTCCTGTGCCTATTAAGTTCCCAAGTTATCTCCTTTAAACCTTACACAGTCCTAGAGGTTGGTGGCCGTCCCTTTTATATATCTAGTACACAGACAAGAAAAGTGAGCCTCTGAAGGTTAAAGAACTTATCCAAGGTCACAGAGCTAATTAACGTGAGAGCCAGATTTCCAGTTTTTCTCATGGGAATAAAGGGGACTAGTTATATAGCATTAAAACTACATAGACTAGGACAGAATATCTTCAGAGAATCTCCCCAAACTCAGTGCTTTTCCTTCTAATCCCTGAAGTCTGTAGAAAACTTAATACACCCACCTGTACATTTTTAAGAAAATAACTATTTATATTCAGAAATAATGAAAAGATCCACACCTCCTCAGTGAGTGGGCAAAGAACAGTTATCGGCACCCTAGGTGATTTCTTATCCATGCTATTAATATACATGTATTATATAGATACAATTATATGCTATAATACATAATAGAAGAGTATATAATACTATGTACTATACATTATAAAACCAGGGTTTCAATACAGTTTTTCTTGCTGTATAACTTAAATTATTTTTATTTTAAAGGTTTCATGGAAGACTTGAGAAAGTGTAAAATCATTTTCATGATTGGTGAGTAACGGCCCTCCAGTTTTCAAATGTAACTGCTAATAATAGCAATGTGGTAAAGAAGAAAGACTATTCATTTTCACCCTGTTTTGAAGTCCTGCACTATTTTTAGTTAAGATTATACCTCCTGAGGTTTCTAGATTTTTCCCCTTTCATTTATACAGTTTTATACTGCTTTCACCTTGTATGTTTTCAGCAGAGACAAAGTAGAACTCTAAGGAATGGCAAACTCCTGAGTTGAGTTCTTTGATAACAAAAATTGTTATAACTCCACAGGTAAGAGGCTGCTGTCTGTTAAAATCTAACAGCTTTTCTGTTTGAACAATGACATCCTCCTTCCACAACTATATACATCAGTGACCACATATTCAAATATACCTTAGTAACCATACCCTGCATTTTCACACACCTAACAAACAAAAGCAGCCTCCTTTTTTTATGCCCTAGTACAATGAAACTCATTGGGAAATTCCTGTGGGATAAAATTCATTTGAATTTAACCAGCGTTTTCCTGTGCCTATTAAGTTCCCAAGTTATCTCCTTTAAACCTTACACAGTCCTAGAGGTTGGTGGCCGTCCCTTTTATATATCTAGTACACAGACAAGAAAAGTGAGCCTCTGAAGGTTAAAGAACTTATCCAAGGTCACAGAGCTAATTAACGTGAGAGCCAGATTTCCAGTTTTTCTCATGGGAATAAAGGGGACTAGTTATATAGCATTAAAACTACATAGACTAGGACAGAATATCTTCAGAGAATCTCCCCAAACTCAGTGCTTTTCCTTCTAATCCCTGAAGTCTGTAGAAAACTTAATACACCCACCTGTACATTTTTAAGAAAATAACTATTTATATTCAGAAATAATGAAAAGATCCACACCTCCTCAGTGAGTGGGCAAAGAACAGTTATCGGCACCCTAGGAGTATAATCAGATATAATTAGAATGTTACACCCTGCCGTCAGGATGCTTCCTTAAAAAATCTCTCAGTACAGCTCCCTCCTTGTCAGATGAGGAAACTGAATCCCAGAGAATTTAAGGAGTTTGATCAAAGTCATTCGAACCACCAGTGGCAGAAAGGAGACCAGGGTTCATGGCTGTAGTTCCCCACTCAAGGCCTTCCCCACCCCACTTCCAAGTTGTGTGGTTGTCATCCTAGACTGCCCCCACATTCCATCACCTGACAGCTACTTACTGAATATAGGACCCTCTCTCTGGGCAGAGAGCAGGGATCACAGAGCTTCCATCTTAGAGGAAAAGGACAACTAATCAAATTATTATCACAAACCTTGAAAAGCATTAGGAAAGAACAAAGAGCTGAAACAGCGAACAAGCTGGGTGGAGTGCTTGCAGTAAAAATGGATAATCAGGAAAAGCCCTGCAGAAGTGACATTTAATCGGGAAACTTAAGGGAAGTGATGGGTGACTGTAAGGATTAGGAGGAAGTGAGAGGAAGAATTCTAGCCAAGAGAAGTTCATCAGCATAATATCAAAGGTATTTCCCCTTTCCACAAGAATGCTAATTAATTATCTTGGCACCTAGACTACACACAATAAATTATACTTTTCCCGTCCAGTTTTTATCTTAGGGGCCAAAATAGGAAAAGGGGAGACTTTTTAAACTTAAAGTTTGGGAATCCAAAGAATGAGTCTTTAATATCATGTAGAAATCTATGTTTTTAATAATGTGGTCCCAAAAAAAGCTTTTATAAATAGTATAGCATATTGTGTGGTTATTGTTATTGTCTCTAGGCATATTATTTCAGATTCATCTGTTGTTTAGCACCATAGTCGAATCTTAACTATATTTTCAAATATTGCTTCTATCTAGTGAGGGCTAGCTGAAGATCTCAGTTTACCTGTTACTAAGCTTTGTGCCCTTCAGAAAATGAAATAGTACAATATAAAATCTGGCGTCAGAGGGTTCTTAAGACCCTCAAGGATCCACAGACCACACTAAAAACTGCTTCCCTGAATAAAGGTTGGTTTGTTGGTTTGTTTTTAAATATCAGCTAAATTCTTCTGTACTTCAACATGTTACTCAGTCACTGTTGTAGTAAAAAAATAAAAAAAAGACTTCAGCCTATTGCTTGTACTGTAGAAGGTACAAAGCAATAGCAGTAAGAGAAAAAAGATGGTTCTTCTTCTAGGCTGTTTACTGGATTCTGCTAGAAAATTAAAGCCTTAGTTCTAAATACAGTAAAGCCTTGAATAACGCAGCTTTATTCTGCCCAGGTCCACTTTTACGCTGATTTTTTTTCAATAGTAAGTACTACAGTATTACCCAATGCAAGTTGGTGAAATCCTCGAATTCAGAATCATCTAACTCTAGTCAGAGAGCTGACTATAAGTCATACATGGAATGTCAATTATTAGCGGTGGGGTAGATAGCACCCTAACCCTCAAGTTGTTCAAGATGAGCAGTACTTTCTCAGCAGGTAGCAGGATGGTATTTTAAAGCTGTATTATTGCAGGTCAGTTTGTAACTTGTAAAAATACTCAGGATGTGGTTGACACACCCATAATAGTTTTGATGAACTTTAATCCACAGAAGTCAGCTGATTTCAATAAAGCAGGTGTGCTTCTATATGTATAAGAAGATGGCTGAATTTTTCACTTTTCTAATTGTTGTCTTGACATCTACCAAGACAAGTCAGACTGCAGTATTAGCCAGAAGTGAAGTGGACAGCCTCACTGTTAGTCTTAAAATAACATTAATAGGCCACTGGATTCGTTCTATGATGGCCCACAATCTGTCTGTGGAGTGTGCTTTCTCTGAATCTGAATAAATCCATTTCTTACCTATTAAAAAAAAAAAATTAATAGTCCTAAAGCATCCTGGTTTAACGTCTCCTAGTTCCCTTTTGTCCCCAAAAAGATCCAAGCTCCTCAGACTGGCATCCAAAGCTCTCTCCCTACTGGCCTCAATGTGTCTTCCAGTTTTTGTTACTAAGCTTTGTGCCCTTCAGAAAATGAAATAGTACAATATAAAATCTGGCGTCAGAGGGTTCTTAAGACCCTCAAGGATCCACAGACCACACTAAAAACTGCTTCCCTGAATAAAGGTTGGTTTGTTGGTTTGTTTTTAAATATCAGCTAAATTCTTCTGTACTTCAACATGTTACTCAGTCACTGTTGTAGTAAAAAAATAAAAAAAAGACTTCAGCCTATTGCTTGTACTGTAGAAGGTACAAAGCAATAGCAGTAAGAGAAAAAAGATGGTTCTTCTTCTAGGCTGTTTACTGGATTCTGCTAGAAAATTAAAGCCTTAGTTCTAAATACAGTAAAGCCTTGAATAACGCAGCTTTATTCTGCCCAGGTCCACTTTTACGCTGATTTTTTTTCAATAGTAAGTACTACAGTATTACCCAATGCAAGTTGGTGAAATCCTCGAATTCAGAATCATCTAACTCTAGTCAGAGAGCTGACTATAAGTCATACATGGAATGTCAATTATTAGCGGTGGGGTAGATAGCACCCTAACCCTCAAGTTGTTCAAGATGAGCAGTACTTTCTCAGCAGGTAGCAGGATGGTATTTTAAAGCTGTATTATTGCAGGTCAGTTTGTAACTTGTAAAAATACTCAGGATGTGGTTGACACACCCATAATAGTTTTGATGAACTTTAATCCACAGAAGTCAGCTGATTTCAATAAAGCAGGTGTGCTTCTATATGTATAAGAAGATGGCTGAATTTTTCACTTTTCTAATTGTTGTCTTGACATCTACCAAGACAAGTCAGACTGCAGTATTAGCCAGAAGTGAAGTGGACAGCCTCACTGTTAGTCTTAAAATAACATTAATAGGCCACTGGATTCGTTCTATGATGGCCCACAATCTGTCTGTGGAGTGTGCTTTCTCTGAATCTGAATAAATCCATTTCTTACCTATTAAAAAAAAAAAATTAATAGTCCTAAAGCATCCTGGTTTAACGTCTCCTAGTTCCCTTTTGTCCCCAAAAAGATCCAAGCTCCTCAGACTGGCATCCAAAGCTCTCTCCCTACTGGCCTCAATGTGTCTTCCCCTTTTCCACTCTACCCACACAGGAGTCTTCAGTCCCAACCCAACCTGCACCATTATTATCTCTCGTACTTTCCTCGCTTTTGCCAATCCTCTCACTAGGCATGTCTCCTCCCCTGGCTAATCCTGCCCCAAGGTCCAGTCTCTGTGAGGTCTTCCCTAGTCTCCAGCCTTCTTCCACTGAGCTTCCTCATCCCTATGTCTGCATCCCTCATTTAGATGCCCCAGAATGACTAATATTTGTTGGAATAATGAATTCTTTAGGAAGCAGTGTGGTCAGTTTCCATAACAACTGAAATAGTGCTTGGAATTCCTGGACTGGAACGGACAGGCAGGTTGCTGCTCTTAGAGCTGTTTCTGGCAAGATGGTTTTTAGGTTAATGATGGACCTAATCAGACACTTCTTATGCCATATGGCCACTGCCATCTTACAGAGAATAAGCATCACCAACTCCTCCCCATCCCTAAGCTGACTATTTCTTGCTCACTTGCAAAACAGTTTTAAGTGGGGACAAGTAATTGCACTGACTTCCACCTGAATTGAAAAAACGTTTAGAGAGAGCATATCGTCTGGACCAAAGAGAAAAGTGGCAAGGTAGGACCTAGTTAGACCTTTGAATGTTGTGTGAATATTACAGCCTCTTTGTTCATGAAGAAGGTAGCTCAGTAGCTATTTATAGAGAAATGCCTTCCAAAGAACAGAAAAGGGATCTCACGGGATAGGGTCCAGTGATCAAAATGATTTAAAAAGGTTCTAAGATTATTCACAAACAAGATATAAGAATGGTGCTGATGTACAAGATCAGGATGCAGTCATCACCAAAAATAGGAAATTATTTGGAAAATGCAAAAATATCTTAAAGAGCTTTGTGACATCCCATTAATAGGCTCCCACAATTTTTCACAACCTTTTCTGGTACATTTCATTTCTTTTAAATCTCTTGATCCTTATCTTGCTATTATCCAATCTATTTTGGCTTCTTTTTCTCTGCTCTGCTTTCCATGGCTTGCCTCTCCTGACAAATGTAGCATAGTCTGAATTCTCATTAATTCCTACCCAAAGTCTTGGTAGGAGTGCTTCATTGTGGAGAATTATCTTACTTTACAGATGAGGTGAGAGACTACTGGCATAATAAGCAAAACATCATTCAACGGCTGTGGCTTTCATTGTTACAGGAACACAGATGGCCTTGTCTACCTTGGCATTGATGCTTATCCACTGCTTTTAAGAAGTAAGCTTTGGGAGGTACTTGTATAATAGGTTGTGTTACCCTGTGTATTTTCTTAGCCACCACACAACTAGTCCTATTTATTTCCCAGAGAAAGATCAAACAAATGAGAATTTTTGCTTAAAATCTTTTATCTCAATGCCTGTCATTATTTTACTGTGGTCTATTGTGATTTTGTAGTTGCCCTATTATGAAAGAATTATGAATAAATCCAATTTTTAGCAAGTCTTTTCTTGGAGATCAGGTTAAATGTTTTTGGTAGAATTGACTCATGTATTTGGTCCAATTAAAAATGAAAACCAAATCTGATTATTTTAACTTGATGCAGTTATTAATATAATAAAAGCCAATGTTATTAAACACTTAACACACAGCCAGCACTGTATAAAATGCATTATAAAATTATCTTACTTAATACGTGTGTCTACTCTTTAGAATATTATCACCATTCTACTTTTCAAGTAAGACATCAGAGAATTAAGAAACTTGCTAATAAGTGATGGATCTGGGGATCAGAAGCTTGGATTTTATCATTAGCAAAGATGCTGCCAGTTGTTCTCCTTGAAGTGACCAACTTAAACTTTATTACTTTTCAAGAAAATGTCTGCCAGATAGTCAAGTCTGAAAAACCATAGCTTTCTCTGTTACTCAGTCTTTCAGAAGATAAAAATGATTCTCAACTGAAAAAAAACTAGTTGAGCAGCTCGATCACACATTGCTTTTCATGAGAAAACTATTAAACATACCCAGGTATGCTGAAATGCCTTACATGCCTTCCCAGATTGTCACACAAAATATTACAGTGACTTAAGGGTAAAAATTAAACTTTTTCATTGCTTCATCAGGAGCATTCTTAAGTAACACTGGCATTTCTTTTCTGTCTTTCTGTCACTGTGAGCTCATGGTGGTGAAGAATACTAAAATAATTGGCTTTGATTAGCACCGCAGGTTTATAGTCATTACTTTTGCACCAACAGTGAAAAGTAAATAACCTCTTAGTGTTGTAATGAAAATAGGAGACTGGAGTCTGGACTACACTTAGAACCCTAGAGTTAATTGGATTTGGGTGAGCTGAGCAGCTACATGAAACCCCAGACTAAGGGTTTGGAAAATCTAGGAGAAGATAAAGTCCCTTGGGTCTTGTTTTC
Organism: Tragulus kanchil; assembly: GCA_022376925.1. NCBI lineage: Eukaryota > Metazoa > Chordata > Mammalia > Artiodactyla > Tragulidae > Tragulus > Tragulus kanchil. The sequence goes on from JAIOJX010000032.1 coordinate 35,693,959, forward strand.
ACATGTCCTTTCAAAAGCGAATGACCCCACAAGTGTGAGGAAGTGATCAGGGAAAAGGTGTGCATCTACTGAAAGTCCCTGTTTCTCTGTGCCCACAAGTGTGAGGAAGTGATCAGGGAAAAGGTGTGCATCTACTGAAAGTCCCTGTTTCTCTGTGCCCACAAGTGTGAGGAAGTGATCAGGGAAAAGGTGTGCATCTACTGAAAGTCCCTGTTTCTCTGTGCTCCTGTGGGCCTGGAAAAGCTCTGAATGCTTCTCTGTACCTTGTTGGTACAAGGGGTGCCTGAAAGGAAAGTGTGGGTGTTTGTTAGAACTGAGGTCCATTAGGAAACTCCAGTGCAGGGGCTGAATGGAAGGTGGAGGAGACACACTTCAGGTTCCAATGGCACCAGAACAACTAGAACTGGAGGGAGGGTAAAGAAAACCCTCCAGGTGGGAGACAGCCCTGACCTGGAGACTGAACTTTGAGGTTGTCTTAAGTCTGTTGGGCTGTTATACAAAATATCATATACTAAAAAGTAGAAACTTATTTCTCACTGTCTCAGAGACAGGCAGTCTAAGATCAAAGACTGGTGAGAACCCCTCTCCTGGTTCCTGTACAGCCATCTTCTCATGGTGCCCTTACACGGTAGGAGGGGCTAAGGAGCTTTCTGGGGCCTCTTATAAGGATTATTTAATCGTCCTATCCATGGGACTCCCTGGTGGCTCAGTGGTAAAGAATCCGCCTGCCAGTGCAGGAGTTGCAGGTTCAATCCTTGGGTTGGAAGGATTCTTCAATCCCTAGAGAAGGAAATGGCAACCCACTCCAGTGGTTTTGCCTTGGGAAATCCCATGGACAGATGAACCTGTTGGGCTGCAGTCCACCGGGTCACAAGCATCAGACACAACTTAGCAACTAAACAACAACAAGCCTATTCATAAGGTCTCCACCCTCATGATCTAAGTACCTCCCAAAGGCCCCACCTTCTAATACCATCACATGGGACTTTAAGATTTAACCTAGAAATGGGGAGGACCCAAAGAAATGGACTATCAGGGTTACCAGAAGTCACTGGATTAGACTAAGAAAACCCACACTAGACTTGGTTGAGTTTCCACAATGAAAAAAAAAAAAACAAGCAGCTCATGAGCTAGGCTGGGTTCACAAAGAGAAATCTTTCCTGTGCCCCCAAAACCTTGCTGCCCTAACTGTGAGACATCATGACCACTCCAGACACACTTGCATGATCACCACAGCTCTTTCTCCCCTGAAGGGGCGCCATTACTAAGGGTCCCAGGTGAGTGTTGGCACTCACCCTGACCGACACCTATATTTTCCAAGTCCAGACCATTCAGGATGGGAGTAATTGAACAGAGATGTTGGGTTACTTTCCAAGACAACCTCAGATATGTTGACCACCACTGGGCTATGTTTCTGATGTTGGAGAAATGCAGGCATTGTATGCTGACAATGAACCAACTTAATGACATAAACCTTTTCACTGCAAAAAGCTCTAAGTATGGTTTGACTAGAACAAAATGCTTTTTTCACTTAAACAGACTAATAAAGGGCTCACTATGAACTGTGAGGTTCAAAAAGACATTAAACAGTCCTTGAAACACTGCATGCCATGGCATAAGGATTTTTTCCCCATGTTTTTATAATTATTTCCTCAAAGAAAAGAAAGTTGCTGAGTTAATGGAGTCCTCCAGAAGGACTAATTATTGCTACAAAGGAAAGAGCACAGGGAGCAAGTGTCATCAGGCAAAGTGAAGGAGACTTCCCAGCCTCACACTCATTGTCGCCTATTCATTTATTCAGATTAGGTCTAAGGAGCTTTCTGGGGCCTCTTATAAGGATTATTTAATCGTCCTATCCATGGGACTCCTGGTGGCTCAGTGGTAAAGAATCCGTGCCAGTGCAGGAGTTGCAGGTTCAATCCTTGGGTTGGAAGGATTCTTCAATCCCTAGAGAAGGAAATGGCAACCCACTCCAGTGGTTTTGCCTTGGGAAATCCCATGGACAGATGAACCTGTTGGGCTGCAGTCCACCGGGTCACAAGCATCAGACACAACTTAGCAACTAAACAACAACAAGCCTATTCATAAGGTCTCCACCCTCATGATCTAAGTACCTCCCAAAGGCCCCACCTTCTAATACCATCACATGGGACTTTAAGATTTAACCTAGAAATGGGGAGGACCCAAAGAAATGGACTATCAGGGTTACCAGAAGTCACTGGATTAGACTAAGAAAACCCACACTAGACTTGGTTGAGTTTCCACAATGAAAAAAAAAAAAACAAGCAGCTCATGAGCTAGGCTGGGTTCACAAAGAGAAATCTTTCCTGTGCCCCCAAAACCTTGCTGCCCTAACTGTGAGACATCATGACCACTCCAGACACACTTGCATGATCACCACAGCTCTTTCTCCCCTGAAGGGGCGCCATTACTAAGGGTCCCAGGTGAGTGTTGGCACTCACCCTGACCGACACCTATATTTTCCAAGTCCAGACCATTCAGGATGGGAGTAATTGAACAGAGATGTTGGGTTACTTTCCAAGACAACCTCAGATATGTTGACCACCACTGGGCTATGTTTCTGATGTTGGAGAAATGCAGGCATTGTATGCTGACAATGAACCAACTTAATGACATAAACCTTTTCACTGCAAAAAGCTCTAAGTATGGTTTGACTAGAACAAAATGCTTTTTTCACTTAAACAGACTAATAAAGGGCTCACTATGAACTGTGAGGTTCAAAAAGACATTAAACAGTCCTTGAAACACTGCATGCCATGGCATAAGGATTTTTTCCCCATGTTTTTATAATTATTTCCTCAAAGAAAAGAAAGTTGCTGAGTTAATGGAGTCCTCCAGAAGGACTAATTATTGCTACAAAGGAAAGAGCACAGGGAGCAAGTGTCATCAGGCAAAGTGAAGGAGACTTCCCAGCCTCACACTCATTGTCGCCCTATTCATTTATTCAGATTTTCTTGAAAGTACTATTAACTCACAAGCAGTCACTTGGTGAAGTTTTAGGTACTGAATCTATTCACCCACTCAAGCCATGTTTTCAAGCATAACTCACTGAAAGCCCCTTTTGCTTGTACCAAGGCTTACAAAGAATGATCAGGGGACACTAGCAGATGCTACAGACCCCAAATCTAGCACTCAAGATGAGAGAAAACCTATGTGTCCAAACCCTGACATAATCTCTTGGACCAATCCCTTCAGTTCAGTTCAGTGTAGTTCAGTTGCTCAGTCATGTCGGACTTTTTGTGACCCCATGGACTGCAGCACACCAGGCTTCTCTGTCCTTCACCATCTCCTGGAGTTTGCTCAAATTCATGTCCATTGACTCACTGATGCTATCCAACTGTCCCATCCTCTGTTGTCCCCTTCTCCTTCTGATGTCTATTTTTCCCAACATCAGGATTTTTCACCACTTAGCCCCCCCCACAAACACACAAATATATATATATATATATATATATATATATATATATATATCATGCATTTTATATATATGAGTTGACATGTAGCCAACCGCTTTCTCAACTAGAAGCATTTACAACAGAGATATGGACCCAAGGAAATGAAGTGTGAAGGCAACTGAATAAGCCGAAGTTCCCATAATCTATCTCAAAAATATTTATTTTATTTAGCTCATGACAATATTGAAACTAACATATAATGAGAACTTACTATCTTCCATGCACTGTGGCATCTCTATACATATTATCTTATTTAATCCTCAGACCAGTCATCAGCACTCATTCTTCCCCATTTTACAGATGAAAGAATAGAGGTTCAGAAAGGTTAAATAACTCTCCTCTCAGAACAAGTTTCTCAAGACCTCAAAGCACGTGGTCTAGAAGTATACATAAATATATGATGAAGAGACCAAAATGTAGGTGAAGTTATGAGAATAATGGCAGATGAGGGAAGAGTTTCCCATAATTATTTTAATAAGTACTTCTATTTTCTGTTTTAACTTTGTTCCTTTAGCGATTTGTTCCTCTAGCGATTGATGTCTGAAAACAATGACAAAATAATGACATCAAATGCATATCAATGAGAAAGACCTCTGAGTGCCCCAGCTATCTCTCTCCCAGTTATGTGACATCTATTCACCCATTTTTCAAAAGCCATGTTTTCAAGCATAACTCACTGAAAGCCCCTTTGCTTGTACCAAGGCTTACAAAGAATGATCAGGGGACACTAGCAGATGCTACAGACCCCAAATCTAGCACTCAAGATGAGAGAAAACCTATGTGTCCAAACCCTGACATAATCTCTTGGACCAATCCCTTCAGTTCAGTTCAGTGTAGTTCAGTTGCTCAGTCATGTCGGACTTTTTGTGACCCCATGGACTGCAGCACACCAGGCTTCTCTGTCCTTCACCATCTCCTGGAGTTTGCTCAAATTCATGTCCATTGACTCACTGATGCTATCCAACTGTCCCATCCTCTGTTGTCCCCTTCTCCTTCTGATGTCTATTTTTCCCAACATCAGGATTTTTCACCACTTAGCCCCCCCCACAAACACACAAATATATATATATATATATATATATATATATATATATATATATATCATGCATTTTATATATATGAGTTGACATGTAGCCAACCGCTTTCTCAACTAGAAGCATTTACAACAGAGATATGGACCCAAGGAAATGAAGTGTGAAGGCAACTGAATAAGCCGAAGTTCCCATAATCTATCTCAAAAATATTTATTTTATTTAGCTCATGACAATATTGAAACTAACATATAATGAGAACTTACTATCTTCCATGCACTGTGGCATCTCTATACATATTATCTTATTTAATCCTCAGACCAGTCATCAGCACTCATTCTTCCCCATTTTACAGATGAAAGAATAGAGGTTCAGAAAGGTTAAATAACTCTCCTCTCAGAACAAGTTTCTCAAGACCTCAAAGCACGTGGTCTAGAAGTATACATAAATATATGATGAAGAGACCAAAATGTAGGTGAAGTTATGAGAATAATGGCAGATGAGGGAAGAGTTTCCCATAATTATTTTAATAAGTACTTCTATTTTCTGTTTTAACTTTGTTCCTTTAGCGATTTGTTCCTCTAGCGATTGATGTCTGAAAACAATGACAAAATAATGACATCAAATGCATATCAATGAGAAAGACCTCTGAGTGCCCCAGCTATCTCTCTCCCAGTTATGTGACATTCCACTCTTTTATAAGAGCACTTTTTAAAAATTTTTTAAATTAGAATATAGTTTCTGCAGTACAGCAGCATGAGTCAGCTATATGTAAACTCACGTCTCCTTCCTCATGAGCCTCTCTCCCACCCCTCAACCCGCCCTTCTAGGTCATCACTGAGTACCAACCTGAGCTCCTTGTGCTAAACAGCAGCTTCCCACTACTATCTGTTTTACACAAGGTGGTGTATATATGTCAATGCTACTCTTAATTTGTTCCACCCTCTCCATCTCCCATTGTGACCACAAATCCATTCTGTATGTCTGCATCTCTATTTCTGTCCTTTGAATAGGTTTATCAGTACCATTTTTCTAGATTCTGTGTATGTGTTAATATATGTTATTTTTCTCTTTCTGACTTAATCTGTATGACAGATTCTAGGTTCATCCACATCACTACAAATAACCCAATTTTGTTCCTTTTTATGGCTGAGTAATATTCCACTGTATATATGTACCACATCTTTTTTTTCCCAAACTTTAAACCTTTTATTTTGTATTTGGATATAGCCAATTAACAGTATTGTTTGTAGCACATCTTCTTTTTTTTTTTTTTAAAGATTTATTTATTTTGGGTGGGGATCGGGTTGGGGAGGGAGGGGAGCGGGCGAGCCACTTCCATTGGTCTTTCATTTCTCCATTTTCATCCGTCTTTGTTCTTTGGCTCCTGTGGGCCTCCCATCTCGGTGGCATCTGTCGTTGCAGAGCGCCGGCTCTGGGCACATGCGCTCCAGAGCTCTGGCTTGGTAATTGGACACATGGGTCCAGCTGCTCCGCGGCACGTGGGATCTTCCCAGGCCAGAGATCAAACCAGCACCCCTTGCACTGCAAGGCGGTGTCCTTACCCACTGGACCACCAGGGGAAGCCCTGTACCACATCTTCTTTATCCATTCATCTGAACCTGGACATTCAGGTTGTTTCCATGTCCTGGCTATTGTAAATAATGCTGTAATTAACATTGGGGTACATGTGTCTTTTTGAATTATGGTTTTCTCAGGGTCTCTGCCCAGGAGTGGGATTTCTGGGTCATATGGTAGTTTTATTTTTAGTCTTTTAAGGAGTCTCTATACTGTTCTCCATAGTGGTTGTATCAATTCACATTCCCACCAACAGTACAAGAACATACCCTTTTCTCCACATCTTGTCTGTACTTATTGTCTGTAGAATTTTTGATGATGGCCTTTCTAACCAGTGTGAGATGATACCTCATGAAATTCCACATTAACTTCAAAAAATGAAACAATCTGAATCCATAAAAATATCTGAACCATAATGGCACCTCTCCCAAAGCACATTGCTTTCAGAATATACATTGTGTCTTTTACTAAGAAGTACCGTGGGTGTCTGTGAGCTTTATGAAAACTGTTTCAGAAGGCCAAGGACAACAACTAGCAAATATTTGAGGATTTGGTGCTGGGTAGATCTGAGGAAGCTTGGTGTTTCTGGGGCTTTCTTGTGGGTTAGATGGAGTACCTTGACTCCATATTAATCTCAAACAGTGGCTCAATATGGAGGTAGAGGGAAATTTAAGCTATTATCTAAGCTTGAGAAGCCTAAACCAAATGATACATAGATTTTAAGGGGGCTTCTTAAACTCCCCTAATGATTAACGTGTTCCTTGCTGCTATATTAAATTCTTCTATTAGGTATATATCTTTTGGGTTATTTCATTAATTCATTTGATGCATTTTTTTAGTTTCTGCTATATATTAGCAAAGTGATAGACTTAAGCTGACAAAGATGAAAGACAAGGCTGCCTGATCTCAATAAGAAGGGGAAAAAGAAATAGCACCTCTTGCTACACATAGTAGTGGAACCATAGGTTATAGAGAGAAAGATGAAGTGGGGATGGGAGACAGTGGAAAGGGGATATCTAAACTGAGTCCTTAGGAAGAAAAGGAATTGGCCAAGTGCAAGTGAGAAAAAATGGGAATGGGGCCACTGCACAGAGAGTGAACAAGTGTGCAAGAGGGAGACCCAAAGGTGTGGGGGTGGGAAGTGGTGAACGGCAGAGCTGCAGATAAGATAAGGTCTGGAGCATGAAAGCCTGCAAACACTAGGCTAAAAAATATTGACTTAACCCTGTAGCATTAAGGAGGCATCAGGCCTTTTCCTCAGTCACGTGTCATCAGACTCGGGTTTCAGAAGGAACACTGTGACAGCAGGGAGAGGAAGCCAAGGCCACGGCAAGGAAGCCAGTCTGGATGGTCATGTAGTTGAGGAACAAGGAGGCAGTTGAAAGGGAAAAGATGCAACAAATTGAAGAGACTGTAAGGCTTAGAATCAACAGGTTTTAAAGATCCATTGTGTGAATGAGAGGAATCACCATGACTCAGAGCGGCTGGTTTAGACAACCAGGTGAACAGATGTGCTGTTCAAGGAGATAAGGAATGTGGAGAAGACCTGGTTTCCACAAACAGCCATAAAAAGTTCAATTTTAAACATTTCAAGATGGAGATGCTAATGGGATATCCAGAAATTACATCCATTAAACGAGGTTTTTGAGATCTGGTACCCAGAAGGCAAGTTCTGGCTATAGATAGAGATGTGGAATTCATCAGGAGAGCTGTGGTAGGTAAGGCCATTTATGTCAAAGAGATCACCCAGTGAGCCTGAGTAGAGGAAGGCTACAGGAATGCTGAGATCTGGAGGCTTGGAAACACCCATGCCAGACCCAAAGGACTGAAGAAAAGGAAGCAGAAAATAAGAACAAGTAGTGTCATAGAAGGCATGGAAGGAGAGAGTTTCCTGTCTAAATAAAATGTTGTGAGGAGGCTACCCTGGTGGTCCAATGGCCAAGTCTCTCTGTGCCCTCTTCTATTCACTGCCTCTTACAAAGAATGTCATAAATACTTTTGAAATTCACTTAAATAGAATCACACTGTGTGTATTTACTTTTATCTGTTTGCTTTCGATGCATAATTTCAATGACCACATAAGAAAGATTCCTTGTATTGTTATATTATAATGTATTTAGCTTAACATCATGCATTCAACCTAAATTTTCTTATTTTGTTAAAAATTGTGTGGGGACTTCCTGGTGATCCAGTCGTTAAGACTCTGCTCTTCCAATGCAGGAGGTAAAGGCTAGATCCCTGGTTGAGGAACTAAAATCCCACGTGCTACACAGCACAGCCAAAAAAAGGAAAAAAGCTTAAAATTTTAGTTAAAATAAAAATATCGTGAGTATCTATATAGCTAAAATATTTTTTTCCCTTAAAATAAATCCATTGATGTGAAAATTTTTAAGACTTTTTGATCGAATTGCCAAATTCCCCTCTAGAAAGTTTGCACCAACTTTATATTCTCATCACAGTGTGTAAAACTTCCAGTTTCCATGGTATGGCCCAAAACTGAACACAAAACCCCAGATGTAATCCACTTATCATCCACCACAAGTGTCCCTACTTGTCTTAAATATCCTCACTTTCTTTTACAGTAGAAAAATAGACCACAAGCTCAAATAGTCTCCAAGTTCTCTGACAAAGACAAAAACATGGAATGGTAGTGTTGGAAATGACCTTGGAATTTATCTAATCCAAAAAGCCCATTTTCAGATGAGACTACAAAAGCTCAAAGAGGAGAAATATCAACACAGACATTTTCCCAATGAAAACCAAACCAAGAGAAAAGTCATGTGTAGGGAAAAACAACTGCAAAGAAACAAATCAAAATTTGGGTACATTTGGATAGTGAGACTATGGAAGATTTTGTTCTCGCTTTATTGCCTTTATAAGGGCGGTGGTAGGTAAGGCCATTTATGTCAAAGAGATCACCCAGTGAGCCTGAGTAGAGGAAGGCTACAGGAATGCTGAGATCTGGAGGCTTGGAAACACCCATGCCAGACCCAAAGGACTGAAGAAAAGGAAGCAGAAAATAAGAACAAGTAGTGTCATAGAAGGCATGGAAGGAGAGAGTTTCCTGTCTAAATAAAATGTTGTGAGGAGGCTACCCTGGTGGTCCAATGGCCAAGTCTCTCTGTGCCCTCTTCTATTCACTGCCTCTTACAAAGAATGTCATAAATACTTTTGAAATTCACTTAAATAGAATCACACTGTGTGTATTTACTTTTATCTGTTTGCTTTCGATGCATAATTTCAATGACCACATAAGAAAGATTCCTTGTATTGTTATATTATAATGTATTTAGCTTAACATCATGCATTCAACCTAAATTTTCTTATTTTGTTAAAAATTGTGTGGGGACTTCCTGGTGATCCAGTCGTTAAGACTCTGCTCTTCCAATGCAGGAGGTAAAGGCTAGATCCCTGGTTGAGGAACTAAAATCCCACGTGCTACACAGCACAGCCAAAAAAAGGAAAAAAGCTTAAAATTTTAGTTAAAATAAAAATATCGTGAGTATCTATATAGCTAAAATATTTTTTTCCCTTAAAATAAATCCATTGATGTGAAAATTTTTAAGACTTTTTGATCGAATTGCCAAATTCCCCTCTAGAAAGTTTGCACCAACTTTATATTCTCATCACAGTGTGTAAAACTTCCAGTTTCCATGGTATGGCCCAAAACTGAACACAAAACCCCAGATGTAATCCACTTATCATCCACCACAAGTGTCCCTACTTGTCTTAAATATCCTCACTTTCTTTTACAGTAGAAAAATAGACCACAAGCTCAAATAGTCTCCAAGTTCTCTGACAAAGACAAAAACATGGAATGGTAGTGTTGGAAATGACCTTGGAATTTATCTAATCCAAAAAGCCCATTTTCAGATGAGACTACAAAAGCTCAAAGAGGAGAAATATCAACACAGACATTTTCCCAATGAAAACCAAACCAAGAGAAAAGTCATGTGTAGGGAAAAACAACTGCAAAGAAACAAATCAAAATGTATTTTTGGCAGCTACATTTGGATAGTGAGACTATGGAAGATTTTTGTTCTCGCTTTTCCAAGTTGCCTAAATCTTCAATAAGTAGTGTATATTTCTTTTACAGTAGAGAAAAACTATTTTCTATAAAAAAGGAAAAAATAGAAAAAACTGAGTTTATAAATCGCCTACTATAGTCATCTAATGCATGTCTAGGATCATAGTGTAAAAGGGCTACAAAAAAGGGGGGAAAGGTAGCTTGATAAGTTTAAGAAGAATTGGGAAGAAGGAGAGTATTCTAGAAGTGTGTGAAGTCCAAGGATTCAGAGATGCAAATGAGCAGAGCCTGAGGAAGCAACTGTTACACGGCTCCACTCTGAAAGTCTGATGAGCTGGGTCTGGAGTAGGCCTTGGAGGTTGCCAGGTCAAGGACAGGGCTTTTAGTGGCATTCACTCATGAGCAGTTTGGAAATCTTTTCTGTTTTGGTGAGGTGGGGTTGGGGTGCTATGAGCTGTAGAAGCATCATGGGATGTGAATGTTTAGGAATCACCTTCATTGGGCCTGTGACTTCCCCCCGAAGACCTGAGCCATCTTTGTCTACTTAATAGGTAGAGTCATAGAATCCAGTTTCAGAGTCTTGTCCTAATTAGACATTTCACATGTCTCACTGAGACTGTGATGGTTTTGCCTGAATGCATTGCAGAATCACAAACCTATTTAGAGTTGTCAAAACAGAGATAAAAATCCCATCTCCCCAAAATCTGTAAGCTAGTAACTGGTGGACCCTGATAGAGTTGCCAGATTTAATGAATAAAAATATTAGACACAACTAAGTCTGAATTTTAGATAAGCAGTGGTGATGTTTAGTGTAAGCAGAGAGCCTGTATTTCAGCTGTCAACCCTACGGGTCCACGATGAAAACCCACCAGCCAGTGACTGAAGACTGTGTGGTGCTTTTCTGAAAGCAGGCCAGTCTGATTCCAAGGATGGCTTTACACAGGAGAGGCTATAGAGCTCAGTGGATACCAAGGTACAGTTGACCCTTAGGCATAGTTCTTTCATCTGTATAACAGTGACAAATAGCATCTACTTCACATTGTTGTTATAGGATTAAATGAATATTACAAATAGAACATATAGAATAGATACTTATTAGGGCCAAATATCAAGCCACAGCATTGAGAACTACATACCTGTTTTTATTATTTTTTTTATTTTACTTTTACAGAGTTTTGTTGTTTACAGATAAGAACTATATACCTTTAATCTGAAAAGTCTGCAGTCACTTTCTGAACTTGCCTCTGACCAACTCCATTGGTAAGAAATAGCCCACAGTCCGGCTCCCAGTATCTCCAGCTTAAGTTTAAGAAGAATTGGGAAGAAGGAGAGTATTCTAGAAGTGTGTGAAGTCCAAGGATTCAGAGATGCAAATGAGCAGAGCCTGAGGAAGCAACTGTTACACGGCTCCACTCTGAAAGTCTGATGAGCTGGGTCTGGAGTAGGCCTTGGAGGTTGCCAGGTCAAGGACAGGGCTTTTAGTGGCATTCACTCATGAGCAGTTTGGAAATCTTTTCTGTTTTGGTGAGGTGGGGTTGGGGTGCTATGAGCTGTAGAAGCATCATGGGATGTGAATGTTTAGGAATCACCTTCATTGGGCCTGTGACTTCCCCCCGAAGACCTGAGCCATCTTTGTCTACTTAATAGGTAGAGTCATAGAATCCAGTTTCAGAGTCTTGTCCTAATTAGACATTTCACATGTCTCACTGAGACTGTGATGGTTTTGCCTGAATGCATTGCAGAATCACAAACCTATTTAGAGTTGTCAAAACAGAGATAAAAATCCCATCTCCCCAAAATCTGTAAGCTAGTAACTGGTGGACCCTGATAGAGTTGCCAGATTTAATGAATAAAAATATTAGACACAACTAAGTCTGAATTTTAGATAAGCAGTGGTGATGTTTAGTGTAAGCAGAGAGCCTGTATTTCAGCTGTCAACCCTACGGGTCCACGATGAAAACCCACCAGCCAGTGACTGAAGACTGTGTGGTGCTTTTCTGAAAGCAGGCCAGTCTGATTCCAAGGATGGCTTTACACAGGAGAGGCTATAGAGCTCAGTGGATACCAAGGTACAGTTGACCCTTAGGCATAGTTCTTTCATCTGTATAACAGTGACAAATAGCATCTACTTCACATTGTTGTTATAGGATTAAATGAATATTACAAATAGAACATATAGAATAGATACTTATTAGGGCCAAATATCAAGCCACAGCATTGAGAACTACATACCTGTTTTTATTATTTTTTTTATTTTACTTTTACAGAGTTTTGTTGTTTACAGATAAGAACTATATACCTTTAATCTGAAAAGTCTGCAGTCACTTTCTGAACTTGCCTCTGACCAACTCCATTGGTAAGAAATAGCCCACAGTCCGGCTCCCAGTATCTCCAGCTTGATGCAGAGAAAATGAAAAGTATCCCTCATCTGCAACAGAAAGGATAACACTGACTTTAATAAGGCCATGAGGATTCTTATTGACCATTATAGCAAGTGTTCACTCATGATAGAACCATTATCTCCACATTATTACACTGTAAGTATTAAAAGAAAAATCAAGACTACAGACTCCCTGCAATGACCACTGGGGCCTTCACAGCAAACTGCCTTCTGTAGGTTATCTAGTCAAGAAGTTCAAAACAAACTAACAATCAGAATGTCCTGGGAAATTGTTTTGAAGATCTTTTTTGTTATGAAAATATTGCAAACATTCAGCAAAGCTGAAATAATTTTGTAGTGAACACTTATAAACTCGCTGTTTAGATTTTACCATTAACATTTACAATAATTGTTTTATCATTTATCTGTCCCTTTGTCCATCCCTTCACCAACCATCAGTATATCTTTTTTCATTGTGCATATTGCCGATATCTATATAATTTCCCTGGATAACTTTCTTAAACTGTGGATTTCAAAGTTTCCTACCCAGAGATTCAGGGTGTTTCTGATTCAGGAATTTTCCAACCTCCCAGGTGATTCTGATGCACAGTGAAGTTAGGGAATGTACCAGTCAGAAGCTAGGTTATGCTATAGTACCAAGTAAGCCCTCCTAAAAATCTCTGTATTATAGAATAATAAAGGTGTTTCTTCTTTTTCTTCTTCCTCCTCCACCTCTTCCTCTTTGTCTTCTTGTTCTGGACTAATGCCACAGTCATCAACAGTTGCCTGGGCTTCAGTCTAGTAACTATGCTAACTGATCTGCTACTGTTCAAAATATTTCTGGTATTGTGGCAAGGAGAAAAGATATACAGTAAACCATGTATTGGCTATAAAACCCTCTGCCTAAATGTGACACATGTCCATCTGTACATTTCACTGGCCAAAGCAAGTCACTTGGGGACTTTCATACATTGTTGACCAGAGGTGTGTTAATACAGTTAATCTGAAAAGTCTGCAGTCACTTTCTGAACTTGCCTCTGACCAACTCCATTGGTAAGAAATAGCCCACAGTCCGGCTCCCAGTATCTCCAGCTTGATGCAGAGAAAATGAAAAGTATCCCTCATCTGCAACAGAAAGGATAACACTGACTTTAATAAGGCCATGAGGATTCTTATTGACCATTATAGCAAGTGTTCACTCATGATAGAACCATTATCTCCACATTATTACACTGTAAGTATTAAAAGAAAAATCAAGACTACAGACTCCCTGCAATGACCACTGGGGCCTTCACAGCAAACTGCCTTCTGTAGGTTATCTAGTCAAGAAGTTCAAAACAAACTAACAATCAGAATGTCCTGGGAAATTGTTTTGAAGATCTTTTTTGTTATGAAAATATTGCAAACATTCAGCAAAGCTGAAATAATTTTGTAGTGAACACTTATAAACTCGCTGTTTAGATTTTACCATTAACATTTACAATAATTGTTTTATCATTTATCTGTCCCTTTGTCCATCCCTTCACCAACCATCAGTATATCTTTTTTCATTGTGCATATTGCCGATATCTATATAATTTCCCTGGATAACTTTCTTAAACTGTGGATTTCAAAGTTTCCTACCCAGAGATTCAGGGTGTTTCTGATTCAGGAATTTTCCAACCTCCCAGGTGATTCTGATGCACAGTGAAGTTAGGGAATGTACCAGTCAGAAGCTAGGTTATGCTATAGTACCAAGTAAGCCCTCCTAAAAATCTCTGTATTATAGAATAATAAAGGTGTTTCTTCTTTTTCTTCTTCCTCCTCCACCTCTTCCTCTTTGTCTTCTTGTTCTGGACTAATGCCACAGTCATCAACAGTTGCCTGGGCTTCAGTCTAGTAACTATGCTAACTGATCTGCTACTGTTCAAAATATTTCTGGTATTGTGGCAAGGAGAAAAGATATACAGTAAACCATGTATTGGCTATAAAACCCTCTGCCTAAATGTGACACATGTCCATCTGTACATTTCACTGGCCAAAGCAAGTCACTTGGGGACTTTCATACATTGTTGACCAGAGGTGTGTTAATACAGTTACTCAAAATTATGGACTGGAGATGCTTGAGTATCACTTACATAACAAGTCACCAACCACGGGTGTTATTAATAGTGTCAGCAAAAATCCCGTGGTCAATAATGAGTTGGATTTAAAAGATGAGGATGAGTGGTATTTCCTCAGGGAGAAGTTCTATTGAAGAGAAGTTAGAACATTTAGAAAATGTAATGTAATATATCACAGGAAACCATAATTTAACTGAGACTCTTTGATTTACAGACAAGGAAGATAGCATCTGAGGAGACAGAAAGACTCTCCCAAGGTCACCAAGCTAGTTCAAACCAGAAATGGTCTAGAACCAAGGTCTCCTGACTCCCAAGATTATATGCAAGGCTAGCTTCCTGAAGGTCTGATCTAAAAACTATGCACCGGTACTGATACAGGCACAGTTCCTCTTATCAAGAATTGCTTCTTAAACTTTTGGCTAAGATCAAGTGTAATATGGGGGCTTCCCTGGTAGCTCAGTGGCAAAGAATCTATCAGTTCAGGAGATACAAGAGATGCAAGTCCAATCCCTGGGTCAGGAAGATCTCTGGGGAAGGGAATGGCTACCAGTCCTAGTATTCTTGCCTGAAAAATTCCATGGACAGAGGAGCCTGGAGGGCTATAGTCCATGGGGTCACAAAGAGTCTGCCATGACTATGTCTATGACTCTTCTATGACTCTTCATGACAACTCTTCATGTGACTGAGTGCACACACACATGAACCACCCCACACACACACACATACATGCCTATCAAAAATTTCCCAGTCTCGGGACTTGTCTGGTGGTTCAGTGGTTAAGACTCTGCACTTTCAATGTGGGGAAGGAGGAGAGGTGGGTTCAATCCCCCATTGGGGAATTAAGATCCCACATGCCACATCCACAACTCAAAGGATAAGAAAAAGATGCAGCAACTTCATTAGGCTTTCAGTTTGAAACAAACAAACATACAAAAAGTGAGGAAGTTCCCCATTCCATGTGTAATTCTTCCACATAGCCTTCAGCTGACATATCAGCAGGCATACTTCATCCTATTCAGCAAATAACTTGAAGCAGGAATGAGTTTCAGAATTAATAGAGATACTGTCATTGAGGATAAAGATCTATTTTGCTTAATTGTTTCTGGCTAGAAAGAGCCAATTCCCAGCAACCCTACTGAAACTCAGCATAGTGACACAGCTCATTCCAGATACAGGATGTTTAAATGACTCATGGACCACAATAGTTGAGGATCATTCCTAGGGCATAGTCTTTTCATGATCTGATGGTAGAATGGGTTTTCTCTGAAAGAAATCATTTGGTTACAAAAACCCAAAACCAACCTTGAAGCCCATTTTCAGTTAGCAGGAAGGAAATAGTTCAAGAGGTAGAAATTTGATAAAAAAAATTTTTTGCTTAAAGTGCCTTTTTTTGGATACATTTTTAAACTTTGAGGACTATCTAAAAATAGGATAGTTTTATTAGCAAAAAACATTTGATACCTTCATTGGCTGTAAATGTGAAGACTATCCCTCTTTTTTTATTATTATTATTTATTTATTTATTTATTTTTTATCTTTTGGAGGGTGGGGTGGGGAAGGAGGGGAATGGGCAGGCCACTTCTATTGGTCTTTCATTTCTCTATTTTCATCCGTCTTTGTTCTTTGGCTCCTGTGGGCCTCCCATCACGGTGGCCACTGTCGTCAAAGAGCACCGGCTCTGGGCGCACGTGTGCCAGAGCTCCGGCTCGGTAATTGGACACATCAGCCCAGCCACTCCATGGCACGCGGGATCCTCCCAGGCCAGGGATTGAACCGGCGCCCCTTGCACTGCAAGGCGGTGTCTTTACCCACTGGACCACCAGGGGAAGCCCAAGACTATCCATCTTTAAAGATGTTAAAATGGTACCACAATATAAAAATGTGTGTCTAATCTTTGTAAAAAGCATGGAATGTTAGAGCTGGTAGTATTTCTAAGCATCACTAACACGAGATGCCTCATTTTATATATGATAATCATGATGCTTATTGAGTGTTTCACTGTGCCAGCTACTGTTCCAGGTAATTTATTTGCATTATCACATTTTGTCCTCACAGTCAATAGGAAAAATACAAAAGTGAGGAAGTTCCCCATTCCATGTGTAATTCTTCCACATAGCCTTCAGCTGACATATCAGCAGGCATACTTCATCCTATTCAGCAAATAACTTGAAGCAGGAATGAGTTTCAGAATTAATAGAGATACTGTCATTGAGGATAAAGATCTATTTTGCTTAATTGTTTCTGGCTAGAAAGAGCCAATTCCCAGCAACCCTACTGAAACTCAGCATAGTGACACAGCTCATTCCAGATACAGGATGTTTAAATGACTCATGGACCACAATAGTTGAGGATCATTCCTAGGGCATAGTCTTTTCATGATCTGATGGTAGAATGGGTTTTCTCTGAAAGAAATCATTTGGTTACAAAAACCCAAAACCAACCTTGAAGCCCATTTTCAGTTAGCAGGAAGGAAATAGTTCAAGAGGTAGAAATTTGATAAAAAAAATTTTTTGCTTAAAGTGCCTTTTTTTGGATACATTTTTAAACTTTGAGGACTATCTAAAAATAGGATAGTTTTATTAGCAAAAAACATTTGATACCTTCATTGGCTGTAAATGTGAAGACTATCCCTCTTTTTTTATTATTATTATTTATTTATTTATTTATTTTTTATCTTTTGGAGGGTGGGGTGGGGAAGGAGGGGAATGGGCAGGCCACTTCTATTGGTCTTTCATTTCTCTATTTTCATCCGTCTTTGTTCTTTGGCTCCTGTGGGCCTCCCATCACGGTGGCCACTGTCGTCAAAGAGCACCGGCTCTGGGCGCACGTGTGCCAGAGCTCCGGCTCGGTAATTGGACACATCAGCCCAGCCACTCCATGGCACGCGGGATCCTCCCAGGCCAGGGATTGAACCGGCGCCCCTTGCACTGCAAGGCGGTGTCTTTACCCACTGGACCACCAGGGGAAGCCCAAGACTATCCATCTTTAAAGATGTTAAAATGGTACCACAATATAAAAATGTGTGTCTAATCTTTGTAAAAAGCATGGAATGTTAGAGCTGGTAGTATTTCTAAGCATCACTAACACGAGATGCCTCATTTTATATATGATAATCATGATGCTTATTGAGTGTTTCACTGTGCCAGCTACTGTTCCAGGTAATTTATTTGCATTATCACATTTTGTCCTCACAGTCAATAGGCACTATGACCATCCCTATTTTGTAACTGAGGAGGTTGAAGCTCAGAGAGGATAAGTGACTCCATTAATGCCCTCTCACCAGATAAAGATCTGAGGCATGAACCTAGAACTCAAGTCCTCTGGTCCAGGGTTCCTTTAATGTGAAAACGAGTATAATTGTCACTTTCATGGGACCACAGGCTCCTAGATATCAATTCATCAGTAATTGCCTGTGATACTTCCCAAGATTCTCTGGGGAGATGAAATAAATAAAGCAATTTCTACTCTCTGTGAGCTTCTGCCAGGCAAAGGCGGGAACAGAACATGGGCAACTTATGTGTTTGAAAGTCAGGGGGAAAGAGAATTTCAAGCTGTTCATCAGTGGTGTTAAATACTACTAGAGGGTCAAAGATAGTAAAATCTAGAAGAGGGTCATTGAAAAATATGACAATTATGCAATTATTGTTGAACTTAATTTTTATATTTATGTATTTAGGCTGCATCGGGTCTTAGTTGTGGTGCTTGGGCTTTGTTGTCCCTTGGCATGTGGGATCTTAGTTTCCTAACCAGTAATCAAACCTGAGTCCCCTGCATTGGAAGACAGAGTCTTAACCACTAGACCACTAGAAAAGTCTCTTCTATTGAACTTTAAAACATCATTCAGAGAGTGATTAGGGAAGAAGGTAGCTTGCAAGAGCCTAGGGAGCTGATAAGAGAGGAGGAAATGGAAAAGGGCAGCTTTGGGCTACTGAAAATAAAGGGGGAAGGATGTAAAGACAACTAGAGGATACAGACAGTGGTGGAAACAGGTTTATTTAGATTGGGAAGAAGTAAGTGTGTTGTTTATGGAAGATATGGTGCCAACAGAGAGTAGTAAATTTAATGTGGACAAGATAGAGCTTTTGGAGCAGGCAGGATGAGAGGATCCATTCATCATTAAATTATTCACTAGTGAAAAGTAGACACCTGGGAAATCCCTGGTGCTCCAGTGATTGAGATTCTGCACTCCCAGGGGTTTTCAGGGCCCCTGAAGTTTTATATATGATAATCATGATGCTTATTGAGTGTTTCACTGTGCCAGCTACTGTTCCAGGTAATTTATTTGCATTATCACATTTTGTCCTCACAGTCAATAGGCACTATGACCATCCCTATTTTGTAACTGAGGAGGTTGAAGCTCAGAGAGGATAAGTGACTCCATTAATGCCCTCTCACCAGATAAAGATCTGAGGCATGAACCTAGAACTCAAGTCCTCTGGTCCAGGGTTCCTTTAATGTGAAAACGAGTATAATTGTCACTTTCATGGGACCACAGGCTCCTAGATATCAATTCATCAGTAATTGCCTGTGATACTTCCCAAGATTCTCTGGGGAGATGAAATAAATAAAGCAATTTCTACTCTCTGTGAGCTTCTGCCAGGCAAAGGCGGGAACAGAACATGGGCAACTTATGTGTTTGAAAGTCAGGGGGAAAGAGAATTTCAAGCTGTTCATCAGTGGTGTTAAATACTACTAGAGGGTCAAAGATAGTAAAATCTAGAAGAGGGTCATTGAAAAATATGACAATTATGCAATTATTGTTGAACTTAATTTTTTTATATTTATGTATTTAGGCTGCATCGGGTCTTAGTTGTGGTGCTTGGGCTTTGTTGTCCCTTGGCATGTGGGATCTTAGTTTCCTAACCAGTAATCAAACCTGAGTCCCCTGCATTGGAAGACAGAGTCTTAACCACTAGACCACTAGAAAAGTCTCTTCTATTGAACTTTAAAACATCATTCAGAGAGTGATTAGGGAAGAAGGTAGCTTGCAAGAGCCTAGGGAGCTGATAAGAGAGGAGGAAATGGAAAAGGGCAGCTTTGGGCTACTGAAAATAAAGGGGGAAGGATGTAAAGACAACTAGAGGATACAGACAGTGGTGGAAACAGGTTTATTTAGATTGGGAAGAAGTAAGTGTGTTGTTTATGGAAGATATGGTGCCAACAGAGAGTAGTAAATTTAATGTGGACAAGATAGAGCTTTTGGAGCAGGCAGGATGAGAGGATCCATTCATCATTAAATTATTCACTAGTGAAAAGTAGACACCTGGGAAATCCCTGGTGCTCCAGTGATTGAGATTCTGCACTCCCAGTGCAGGGGGCCTGGGTTCAATTCCTGGTCAGGGAATCAGATCCCACATGCCACAACTGAGAGTTTCAGTGCCGCAACTAAGATCCAGTGCAGGTCGACTCTCCTTTGAGCTGACCCACTGTTCTAGCAGCGTCATCTCCCACTTTAACAACACCGATTCTCCCTTAAACCAGCCCACTCTACTAGCAGCAAATCTCCCTTTCCCTACTCTAATGAACTTTACTTTCCTCTCAGTCTGCCTTGTGTCTGGAAATTCTCTTCCAACCCGCCCATGGACCTCAACATTTTGGTGGCCCATACAGGGAGCTTGGGATTTCTTCCCCCACCTCCTTGCTTCTCTTTTCTCACAGAGACCCTCCATGAACAGGCCTGTGACTGTGGAAGTAACTGAGGAGCTCCAGCCAGGGTTACCCTCTGGTATGTTCCAAAGGCCCCACTGCTCACTGTGTCCCAGTAGCTGCTGTCCAACTGGGTGAGGATCTCTCCTTTTGACTTCTTTCTAACTGAGGACTAGACTGAACAGTTTAGGCGGAATCCTCAGTTTTCTTTTTGCTTACTCTCACTTCCTCTTCCTCAGCCCAGATCACCCTCAAGAACCTCACAGATCCCAAACTTCTTGTACCCTAATGTCTTTCCCTCATGCTGTAGTCATCACTCTACGCCACCCAGTACACCGTCCAATCAGCAATGATCCTTAAGACCCCTATGCCACTCCATAGACCCCAGGTATAAAATGGATCAATGACCCCTGCTTAGCATCATTTCTCCTTTGAGCTGACTCGTTGTTCTAGCAGCATCATCTCCCACTTTAACAATACCTGTTCTCCCTTAAACTGGCCCACTGTAATGGCAGCAACTCTCCCTTCCCCAACTCTAATAAAATTTACTTTCCTCTCAGTCTGCCTTGTGTCTGGAAATTCTCTTCCAACCCGCCCATGGACCTCAACATTTTGGTGGCCCATACAGGGAGCTTGGGATTTCTTCCCCCACCTCCTTGCTTCTCTTTTCTCACAGAGACCCTCCATGAACAGGCCTGTGACTGTGGAAGTAACTGAGGAGCTCCAGCCAGGGTTACCCTCTGGTATGTTCCAAAGGCCCCACTGCTCACTGTGTCCCAGTAGCTGCTGTCCAACTGGGTGAGGATCTCTCCTTTTGACTTCTTTCTAACTGAGGACTAGACTGAACAGTTTAGGCGGAATCCTCAGTTTTCTTTTTGCTTACTCTCACTTCCTCTTCCTCAGCCCAGATCACCCTCAAGAACCTCACAGATCCCAAACTTCTTGTACCCTAATGTCTTTCCCTCATGCTGTAGTCATCACTCTACGCCACCCAGTACACCGTCCAATCAGCAATGATCCTTAAGACCCCTATGCCACTCCATAGACCCCAGGTATAAAATGGATCAATGACCCCTGCTTAGCATCATTTCTCCTTTGAGCTGACTCGTTGTTCTAGCAGCATCATCTCCCACTTTAACAATACCTGTTCTCCCTTAAACTGGCCCACTGTAATGGCAGCAACTCTCCCTTCCCCAACTCTAATAAAATTTACTTTCCTCTCAAACAAAAACAAACAAAAAAAAAAAGATCCAGTGCAGCCATGTAAATAAACATATAAAAATAAAATTTATAAAACAAAAAATAGACAATTTATTATATACTCAGTAGACAATTGTGTTTCAGGAACTACGTTTGGGCGCTGTGGTAAGCAAAGCATGCCCATGTCCTGTAGAGACTAATATGAAAGATAGATTTTAATTAAACTATAGACAGATAGGTGGATACTATATCCTGTAAAAAACGCTATGAAAGAAAATGCCAAGGTACTACAAGAGCCAAAGCAGAAAAGTTAGCCTCAAAGCTAACTGTTTATGTGCATGTATGCTAAGTCACTTCAGTTGTGTCCAACTCTTTGCAATCCTGTAGACTGTAACCACTAGGCTACTCAGTCCATGAGGATTCTCCAGGCAAGAATACTCCTCCAGGAGATTTTCTCAACTCAGGATTATAATATCACATCTCTTATGTGTCCTGCAGGTAGGTTCTTCACTACTGATGCCACCTGGGGAGCCCAACCCATATAGTTGTATAACATCATCCAAATGAGAGAAAGGAAGGATGAAGAACAAAGGATGAAGATAAACATGCTTTGAAAATGTTGAGGAACGAAGATAATCTTCACCTTCTTAGTGAATAATACAAGGATTGAAATGCCTATTAAAAGTGAGAGGAGGGCTTCCCCTGGTGGTCTAGTGGGTAGGGACACCGCCTTGCAGTGCAAGGGGCGCCGGTTCGATCCCTGGCCTGGGAGGATCCCACGTGCCGCGGAGCGGCTGGACTGATGTGTCCAATTACCAAGCTGGAGCTCTGGAGCGCATGTGCCCAGAGCTGGCACTCTGCAATGACAGACGCCACCACGATGGGAGGCCCACAGGAGCCAAGGAACAAAGACGGATGAAAATGGAGAAATGGAAGACCAATAGAAGTGGCCCGCCTGCTCCCCTCCCTCCCCAACCCAATCCCCGCCAAAAATAAATAAATAAATAAATCTTTAAAAAAAACATACAGTGAGAGGAGGGCTTCCCTCGTGGTCCAGTGGGTGGAGAGTCCACCTTGCAGTGCAAGGGGCACTAGTTCGATTCCTGACCTGAGAAGATCCCACGTGCCATGGAGTGGCTGGACCAGTGTGTCCAATTAGGAGCCAGCACTCTGGAGCACATGAGCCTAGAGTCAGTTGCCTGACCTGAGAAGATCCCAATAGGGCCATGTGTATACAGTAGACAATTGTGTTTCAGGAACTACGTTGGGCTGTGGTAAGCAAAGCATGCCCATGTCCTGTAGAGACTAATATGAAAGATAGATTTTAATTAAACTATAGACAGATAGGTGGATACTATATCCTGTAAAACGCTATGAAAGAAAATGCCAAGGTACTACAAGAGCCAAAGCAGAAAAGTTAGCCTCAAAGCTAACTGTTTATGTGCATGTATGCTAAGTCACTTCAGTTGTGTCCAACTCTTTGCAATCCTGTAGACTGTAACCACTAGGCTACTCAGTCCATGAGGATTCTCCAGGCAAGAATACTCCTCCAGGAGATTTTCTCAACTCAGGATTATAATATCACATCTCTTATGTGTCCTGCAGGTAGGTTCTTCACTACTGATGCCACCTGGGGAGCCCAACCCATATAGTTGTATAACATCATCCAAATGAGAGAAAGGAAGGATGAAGAACAAAGGATGAAGATAAACATGCTTTGAAAATGTTGAGGAACGAAGATAATCTTCACCTTCTTAGTGAATAATACAAGGATTGAAATGCCTATTAAAAGTGAGAGGAGGGCTTCCCCTGGTGGTCTAGTGGGTAGGGACACCGCCTTGCAGTGCAAGGGGCGCCGGTTCGATCCCTGGCCTGGGAGGATCCCACGTGCCGCGGAGCGGCTGGACTGATGTGTCCAATTACCAAGCTGGAGCTCTGGAGCGCATGTGCCCAGAGCTGGCACTCTGCAATGACAGACGCCACCACGATGGGAGGCCCACAGGAGCCAAGGAACAAAGACGGATGAAAATGGAGAAATGGAAGACCAATAGAAGTGGCCCGCCTGCTCCCCTCCCTCCCCAACCCAATCCCCGCCAAAAATAAATAAATAAATAAATCTTTAAAAAAAAAAAAAGTGAGAGGAGGGCTTCCCTCGTGGTCCAGTGGGTGGAGAGTCCACCTTGCAGTGCAAGGGGCACTAGTTCGATTCCTGACCTGAGAAGATCCCACGTGCCATGGAGTGGCTGGACCAGTGTGTCCAATTAGGAGCCAGCACTCTGGAGCACATGAGCCTAGAGTCAGTGCTCTGCAACAAGAAAGACCACTGCAATGGGAGGTCCACACATGCCAAAGAATAAAGGTGGATGAAAATAAATAAATAAATAACCAATAAAAGAGGCCAACTTTTTTTTAAAAAAGTGA
This sequence comes from Tragulus kanchil, assembly GCA_022376925.1. Lineage (NCBI taxonomy): Eukaryota > Metazoa > Chordata > Mammalia > Artiodactyla > Tragulidae > Tragulus > Tragulus kanchil. Next base: position 35,717,820 of record JAIOJX010000032.1, read on the forward strand.
GAGGAATGAGAATATGTTTGAGGATTTGAGGACAGTGGGGAAATCTATTAGAATCTATCCATGGACACGGATTTTGTATCAGCAAAAGAAGACTGTATTGGGGCTTCCCTGGTGGTCCAGTGGGTAAAGAGTCTACCTTGCAATGCAAAGGGCACAAGTTTGATCCCTGGCCCAGGAAGATCCCACGTGCTGTGGAGAGGCTGGACCAGTGTGTCCAATTATGAACCAGTGCTCTGGAGCGCATGAGCCCAGAGTTAGCGCTCTGCAACGAGAGAGGCCGCTGCAATGGAAGACCCACACAGGCCAAAGAATAAAGATGGATGAAAATAAATAAATGAAAAATCGATAAAAGAGGTCAAAATTTTAAAAAAAAGAAAAAGGAGAAGAATGTATCTGTCAAGAAGCATTAAGAGCTATTACAAAGTTAGACAGAAACCCAGTTGACTTTGACCTTTGTGGGGAATTCTTAGCAACTCAGAGTAGATGCAAATCAAATAAGTTGTAGGTTGGGCAGAGAGTAGGCTGGTGGTTCTCATCACAGCCACAATAGAATTCAGAGGGTGCAAAACATTCAGAGTTGCTAGAAAGGTTCTAGCACCCAGTTGCTCAGAAAGTGGAACCCCAAGGGAATGGACCAACTCATTGAGGTCACAGTGAGAACAGAGAACAAGTTAAGAAGTAAAAGTGTTAGTCACTCAGTCATGTCCTACTCTTTGTGACCCCATGGACTATAGTCCAACCAGGCTACTCTGTCCGTGGGATTCTCCAGGCAAGAATACTGGAGTGAATAGCCATTCCCTTCTCCAGTGGATCTTCCCAACCCAGGGATCGAACCTGGGTCTCAACATTGCAGGCAAATTCTTTACCATCTGAGCCACCAGGGAGGCCTGAGGAGACTAGGGGCTCAGAGAAAATAAGACACCCCCGGAACCACACAACTAGTAAGTGGTCAAGCCAGAGCGTAGACCATCTGTCCTGCATCCTTCCCAGAGTGTTGTGTGCTCTGTCCCACCATTCTCTGTAGGACCCTTTCATCTCCAAGTCACTTTGCTGAAGCTCCTAGTTTCAGTTCGTCAGCTTCCCCTTAGATGGGTAAATTCGCTGATACAAGACAAGGCCTCTAGGTGTTTTGATTCCCAGCTTTAAACACAAGTGTCAGGCTTCCCCTGGTGGTCCAGTGGATAAGGACACCGCCTTGCAGTGCAAGGGGCGCCGGTTCGATCCCTGGCCTGGGAAGATCCCACGTGCTGCGGAGCGGCTGGACTGATGTGTCCAATCACCGAGCCGGAGCTCTGGAGGGCATGCGCCCAGAGCCGGTACTCTGCAACAACAAACGCCACCGCAATGGGAGACCCGCAGGAGCCAAAGAACAAAGATGGATGAAAACAGAGAAATGAAAGACCAATGGAAGTGGCCCGCCCGCTCCCCTCCCTCTCCAATCCGACCCCAGCCCAAAATAAATAAATAAATAAATCTTTAAAAAAAAAAAAAAAAAAACACAAGTGTCTGCTTAACAGACCTTTTTCAAATGAAGAGCTGTAATAATAGGCCCCATGCTCAATTCCGGGTTGCATCCTACAGTTGTTCAGTCACTAAGTCATGTCCTACTCTTTGCGACTCCATAAACTGCAGCAAGTCAGGCCTCCCTGTCCCTCACTATCTTCCAGAGTTTGCCCAAGGTCGTGTCCATTGAGTCAGTGATGCTACGAACCATCTCATTGTCTGTCTCCCCCACCTCCTTTTGCCCTCAATCATTCCAAGTGTCAGAGTCTTTTCCAATGAGTCAGCTCTTCTCAGCAGGTGGCCAAAGTATTGGAGCCTCCGCTTTAGCATCAGTCCTTCCAATGAACATTCAGGGTTGATTTCCTTCAAGATTGACTAGTTTGATCTCCTTGTGTCCCAGAGTTAACAGGATACAATAAAATGGCTACCAAGGACACTATTGCCTGCTTTACACCATTACTATTCAAAACATTGTTAAGTATAACAGAAAGCATGTCCATGAATTTGTTTCTATTTGGGATTCAGCTAATTATCAACCTGACATCATCATTCAGCCAGAGCGTAGACCATCTGTCCTGCATCCTTCCCAGAGTGTTGTGTGCTCTGTCCCACCATTCTCTGTAGGACCCTTTCATCTCCAAGTCACTTTGCTGAAGCTCCTAGTTTCAGTTCGTCAGCTTCCCCTTAGATGGTAAATTCGCTGATACAAGACAAGGCCTCTAGGTGTTTTGATTCCCAGCTTTAAACACAAGTGTCAGGCTTCCCCTGGTGGTCCAGTGGATAAGGACACCGCCTTGCAGTGCAAGGGGCGCCGGTTCGATCCCTGGCCTGGGAAGATCCCACGTGCTGCGGAGCGGCTGGACTGATGTGTCCAATCACCGAGCCGGAGCTCTGGAGGGCATGCGCCCAGAGCCGGTACTCTGCAACAACAAACGCCACCGCAATGGGAGACCCGCAGGAGCCAAAGAACAAAGATGGATGAAAACAGAGAAATGAAAGACCAATGGAAGTGGCCCGCCCGCTCCCCTCCCTCTCCAATCCGACCCCAGCCCAAAATAAATAAATAAATAAATCTTTAAAAAAAAAAACACAAGTGTCTGCTTAACAGACCTTTTTCAAATGAAGAGCTGTAATAATAGGCCCCATGCTCAATTCCGGGTTGCATCCTACAGTTGTTCAGTCACTAAGTCATGTCCTACTCTTTGCGACTCCATAAACTGCAGCAAGTCAGGCCTCCCTGTCCCTCACTATCTTCCAGAGTTTGCCCAAGGTCGTGTCCATTGAGTCAGTGATGCTACGAACCATCTCATTGTCTGTCTCCCCCACCTCCTTTTGCCCTCAATCATTCCAAGTGTCAGAGTCTTTTCCAATGAGTCAGCTCTTCTCAGCAGGTGGCCAAAGTATTGGAGCCTCCGCTTTAGCATCAGTCCTTCCAATGAACATTCAGGGTTGATTTCCTTCAAGATTGACTAGTTTGATCTCCTTGTGTCCCAGAGTTAACAGGATACAATAAAATGGCTACCAAGGACACTATTGCCTGCTTTACACCATTACTATTCAAAACATTGTTAAGTATAACAGAAAGCATGTCCATGAATTTGTTTCTATTTGGGATTCAGCTAATTATCAACCTGACATCATCATTCACTTTCTTCCTGAGCATAGGATGCATTCTAACATGCCAGCTTTGCCATTTTCCTCTTTTCATCCTGAGTACAAGCACCCTGCAAAGAGATGCACCACTAAAAAGGGAGGTCTTCTTCTGCAGAGTGCCCCACTGATGAATCCAGGAGATGTACCCTGAGAAGATTGCCTCAGAAGATAGAAAACACCCTGGAAAAGGTAGCTCAGGTGGACATGCTGAAGTGATGCAGCTTGTTTTAGCTTAGGTGAAGGACAGGGAAGCCTGGCATGCTGCAGTCCATTGGGTCACAAAGAGTCAAACACGACTCAGTGAATGAACAACCACCACGTACCAAAGAGAATGCAGGAAATGGAGTCCAGCCATGGGCCCTGGGCTCCCAGATCTCCTGTAGACTCTCCCTTTCCCTCAGTGCAGTTTTGTTGTTGGTGTTGTTGCTTAGTCACTCAGTCGCATCCTACTCTTTGACCCTATGGACTGTAGCCCGCCAGGCTTCTTTGTCCATGGAATATTCCAGGCCAGAACACTGGAGTGGGTTGCCATTTCTTCCTCCAGGGGATCTTTTAGACCCGGGGTCAAACCTATGTCTCCTGCGTCTCCTACATTGCTGGCAGACTCTTTCCCCACTGAGCCATTGGGGAAGCGGAAAGGAGACACAGAGCTGTGAAGTGGAGGTTCACAGTATCTGCACTTCTCACAGAGTAGCACTTTTGCCCTCATATGAAAAAAATGTTAAATTACACTGGTGGTTGAAAACAAAGATTTTTCACCTTTTTAAGTGTTGACAGATGCTTTCAAAATGGAACCTCCTATCCCAGGCTGCCTTTGTGAATCACACCATGCAAGTATTGTGTATCAGATTGTTCCAGGGTTATGCCTGAATAATGATACAGGAAAAATCAATGAGATCCCAGTCAATGTGACAGCTCCCCATCTTCTGTCAGTCAGCTCATCAGAAGAGAAGGCAGCAATGTGGCATCTTGGTTTTTTCCCCTGTAACAAATTATCCTGGAAGGCTATCAAGGTTCCATTGTCTTTTATTTAAAAATCATAAGTGAAGGTCTCAAAGAAATGTCAGCGACAGCCTTTGAAAATTTATACATCTCCTGGCAGTTTTGTGCCTTTCACAGCAATGATAAAAATCACTTTGTTCCCTGGTTTAGAGCCACGGGAAGAATCAAACCATTGTGTAGATTACTTAAAATTCCACTGTGCCTGCCCCATTTGCCCAAAGAATGTGAAAAATTTGCAGCTGTTGCTCCTGCAAAAGGTTTCTAACTGGGGCAGTGGCTGCTGTTTCACACACAGCTGTGGTTAATTTGAGCTGAAGATGTTTTAATTGCCTTTGTATCAAGATTTATTAAATAACATTTGAGAGGAACAAAAACTATAATAGTCATGATAGGAGGATGCTGAAGGAAAAAAATAATTGGAATGCAGCATTTTTGCCCTGTAAGTCAAGTCTAAAAATGTCTTTTCCACATGACTGGCTTCCAGTCATCCTCAAGAAAGAATTGGTAGGTAATTCTGACCACGGAAGCTCTTGTGGCCTCCACAGGAGCCCCAGCCCTTTGTTCCCCTCACTCCTTTATCTGGACACACTTCTCCCCTGAGTGGACTTCCCTTGTTCCCACTCTCCATCTCTATTATCTCAGAAGACAAGCGTCATGGTGCTCAGAGCAAATGTAGCATTAGCTGGCAATCAGCCTCCACTGCTAAGTGGCCTGCATTATTTTTGTGAACCTCTGTAATTGCTATTTTCCTAGTACATCCTGGCCATCATGACAAAACCGCGAGCGAATCTGAACTCTCCCCATTTGGCCAAGAGCAGCTCTACAGATGAGCAGAAGTCAAAGCATGGATGTTTCCTGAATTTGCTGCCAAGGCAAAAGAGAGGGAGTGAGAGGCCCTTCTACTAAGGAGAGACCACAAGTAATGCCCCTCAAGAGGGGTGTTGCCAGATGTTCCAAGAAAGGAGTTTGGAAGATGAAGAGAGGCCAGCCAGGAAAATCGCAGAACAAGTTGTAAATCCTTCCCACCATGCTAAAACCTCAGTGGTGTTTTATATTTCAGTGTTAAATATTTCCTTTCAACCAGGAAACCCTCCAGGCATTAAGTGCCTACTATGATGCTGTGCTAGATTCTGTGGGACAGACCTAGTGGGAGACCTAGACCAAGTGTAAGACAAGCCAAGGGCACTCAAGCCAAGGTTACTTCACTCACCCCAAAAGAGGTGGTTGGGGACAGACTGATTCCCGCCAGAAGAGGGAAGCATTGGATCCAGGCCCAAGGGACGAAGAAGATCTTGCTGGAGGGGAAAGCAAGAGCCTTCCAGGCTGAGGCCTGGAATAGCGAAAGCACATTGGAGAACGGTATCATGATGTCTGTGAGTCCACTGATGCACTTTTCTCAAAATAACAAAATTATATACAAATTTAGTGGTTTCCAGAGGTTGAGGATGGAGGGGTTGTGTGTAGAGGGAGAAAGTATTAGTTGCTCAGCCATGTCCAACTCTTTGTGACCCCATGGACTATAGCCCTCCAGACTCACTCTCCGTGATAATCGATGTGGCTATAAAGAGACAGTATGAGGGACTCTAGTGGTGATGGGAATGTTCTACAGCCATATTACATCAGTGCTAATATTTTGGTTGTGATATTGTGCTCTAGTTGTATAAGATGTCACCACTAGGACAAACAGTAAAGGATTCAAGGGATCTCTCTACATTATCCTTACAAATGTGAATCTGCAACTATCTCAAAATTAGAAAAGCGGGTTTTTTTAAGTATGTCTTGATGCAAGGACAGTCTGTGGTTGGACAGCACAATGTTGGCTGAGGATAAGAATGAAGGGAAAGGTTGGGAAGGTTGAATGCAACTAGATTCTAGAAGCTAGAAATACCACTCTTAAGAAGTTGGGCTTTTATTCTATGGGGGAGGGGGAAGCACAGAATGCTCTGTAGCTGGGAAGTGACATACTTTTCAGGCAAAGCATCCTGCTAGCAGGTCTACTGGACCCGAAAACCTCACTCATTGGCCCACACAGAGGTGGGATGGCTGGTATACACCCAGAGCATGTAGCTCTGAACCATGGCTGGTAAACCAGGGTGCAGCAGCCAAGAGAGGAGGAATACCTCCAGGAGTCAGAGTCCAGCTTCAGCCTCTAGACTTGCTACTTACTTACTTACTTACTCATGCCACCTGAGACAGCTGACTTCTTTGTCAACCTCTACTTCCCCGTCTATAAAATTGAAATAATACTAGTGTCTGCCCCTCTTAAGATTACTTAAAATTAATATACATAAAATGCTTAAAACAGTAAGCTCTTGGCAAAAGTTAGCTTTTTACTGTTTCTTTTTTTTTTTGCCATTTTTTTAATTTTACTTTTTTAGCTATTAATATTTTTAAGGTGTAAAATCTTAAAACGTACCAACTAGTTGAACTTGGTGGTAGGGGATAAGGAAAGAGTCAAGATGAAATGTTCATCAAAGCAATATAAGAGATTATCAGTAATAATATTAGTAGCTAGAAAACAATAGAAAAATTCATACTGAGAGACATTCTATAAAATAACTATAATGTTTAAAAGTATCAATGAAATACAAAGGAGCTGGTCCGTATAGAAAAAGACCAGAAGGATATGACAGCCAAGGGCAGTACATGATTCTGAACTTGATCTATTGGCCTCAGAGTACTTTACTGGGACAATTGGGACAGTTCCATTGACATGTGAATGGGGTCTGAAGATTGGTTCTGTAGGACGATGTGCTTGGCTCCTTGTCTGGAGGAAATGACATGAAAGTGTCCTATAGCAATGAGGCATCAGGTTGACAGCTGATTCTCAAGTGTTTCAGGAAGGTCTTTGTATTCATAACTTTTCTGTAAGTTTGTGATTGTTTGAAAATGAAAAACAATTTTTATTGAAGAAGAATTGGTTTATAACAGTGTGCTAGTTTCACGTGTATAGCACAGTGATTCAGTTATGTGTATATATTTGTCTATTCTTTTTCAGATTCTTTTCATTTATAGGTTATTACAAAATATTGAGTAGATGTCCCTGTGCTATGCAGTAGGCCCAAGTGACATACTTTTCAGGCAAAGAAAATCCTGCTAGCAGGTCTACTGGACCCGAAAACCTCACTCATTGGCCCACACAGAGGTGGGATGGCTGGTATACACCCAGAGCATGTAGCTCTGAACCATGGCTGGTAAACCAGGGTGCAGCAGCCAAGAGAGGAGGAATACCTCCAGGAGTCAGAGTCCAGCTTCAGCCTCTAGACTTGCTACTTACTTACTTACTTACTCATGCCACCTGAGACAGCTGACTTCTTTGTCAACCTCTACTTCCCCGTCTATAAAATTGAAATAATACTAGTGTCTGCCCCTCTTAAGATTACTTAAAATTAATATACATAAAATGCTTAAAACAGTAAGCTCTTGGCAAAAGTTAGCTTTTTACTGTTTCTTTTTTTTTTTGCCATTTTTAATTTTACTTTTTAGCTATTAATATTTTTAAGGTGTAAAATCTTAAACGTACCAACTAGTTGAACTTGGTGGTAGGGGATAAGGAAAGAGTCAAGATGAAATGTTCATCAAAGCAATATAAGAGATTATCAGTAATAATATTAGTAGCTAGAAAACAATAGAAAAATTCATACTGAGAGACATTCTATAAAATAACTATAATGTTTAAAAGTATCAATGAAATACAAAGGAGCTGGTCCGTATAGAAAAAGACCAGAAGGATATGACAGCCAAGGGCAGTACATGATTCTGAACTTGATCTATTGGCCTCAGAGTACTTTACTGGGACAATTGGGACAGTTCCATTGACATGTGAATGGGGTCTGAAGATTGGTTCTGTAGGACGATGTGCTTGGCTCCTTGTCTGGAGGAAATGACATGAAAGTGTCCTATAGCAATGAGGCATCAGGTTGACAGCTGATTCTCAAGTGTTTCAGGAAGGTCTTTGTATTCATAACTTTTCTGTAAGTTTGTGATTGTTTGAAAATGAAAAACAATTTTTATTGAAGAAGAATTGGTTTATAACAGTGTGCTAGTTTCACGTGTATAGCACAGTGATTCAGTTATGTGTATATATTTGTCTATTCTTTTTCAGATTCTTTTCATTTATAGGTTATTACAAAATATTGAGTAGATGTCCCTGTGCTATGCAGTAGGCCCCGATTGGTTATCTACTTTACATACAGTAATGTGTGTTTGCTAATGTCAAACCCCTAATTCATCCCCTCCCCTAGCCCCTTTGGTAACCATAAACTTGAAAACAACTGATTTTAAAAGTAACAGCTTGCGTTTGTTGAGCCTTCACCAAGGATCAGCACAGTGGTCCCTGCTTTGTACATGAACTGATCCAAGGGCCCTAGGGAAACTTCTCTCATGTGTGTGCCCACCAAATCAGGACTGTAGACCCTCCCCTGCACCTTCTGCACTCCTTCCTACTAGACTCCCCGTAGTGACTACTGCTATTTGTCTATAACACCCTCTGCCCTCTATGGACACACTCTTTGAGGATAAGTGTCCCATTCACCACTGTATCCATGACTCCCAGTTCACTCTTGGTAGGTCACCAGGGCTCCTCCCATGCTGGTGGACCAAACACTGAGGCCTGCTCACCATGTGACTACAGCCCCACACCGGGCACCAGATTTGGGATGGGTGTCTGATCCATGACTTCTTTTCTAGGTGGTCCAGGCTCTGGCAAAGGCACACAGTGTGAAAAGCTGGTGGAAAAATATGGGTTTACACATCTCTCAACTGGCAAGCTTCTGCGGAATGAGTTGTCATCAGAATCTGAAAGAAGCAAATTGATCAGAGACATCATGGAACGTGGAGAGCTGGTGCCCTCAGTAAGCAACAACAACTGCCTTCCCTGGCCAGTTAGAGATCTGGGAGTGTTGCCAGTAATCTAAACTTCTGGAACAAAGAGGTCCCAAAAGGACAATAGTTGTGTTTTGCTTTTTTCTTATGTAACACTCCAGAGGCAGGCAAGAGGTCCACAGCAGAGGCCCATCTGCCAGACCAAGTTGTCCAGACCCTGGTTCCTTCTGTCTTGTTGCTCCACCAGCCCCTTGAATGTTAACGTGTTTCATATTTTCCCCTAAAATTGGTCCCTGTTTTAGAGTTAACAGCTTCAAAGAAGAAGTGAGCTTGGTGCAGCAGAACATAGAATTAGTTGCTGTTCAGTCACTAAGTCATGTCCAATTCTTTGAGATCCCATGGACTGAGCACACCAGGCTTCCCTGCCCTTCACTATCTCCCAGAATTTGCTCAAACTCATGTGTATTGATTCAGTGATGCCATCCAACCATCTCATCCTCTGTCACCCTCTTCTCCTCCTGCTTTCAGTCTTTACTAGCATCAAGGTTTTTTCCAGTGAGTCAGCTCTTCACATCAGGTGGCCAAAGTATCAGAGCTTCAGCTTCAGCATCAGTCCTTCCAGTGAATAGTCAGGGTTGATTTCCTTTAGGATTAACTGGTTTGATCTCCTTGCTGTCCAAAGGACACTTACAAGCCTCTGGAAAATAGAAAATAACATTTTGGTCTTGTTCTGAGAGGTATAATGGCATTAATATGAAATTTGGTATCTTCCTTGGGTAACTGAAGTAAAGAATATCCTTTTTATTTATCTTCTAGGCAGAAAAAGGCTGGAGGCCATGGGCATCATAAAACGTTCATCCCTTCCAGACAAGATCCCACACCAGAGTCAGAGTCTGTAGTCAGGGCATGGAAAGTGAAACCCCTGTTAGTTAAGAGAGTTTAATGCTTCCTTTTTAACCAGCTGCAGTCTGTTTCCTACCTGGAAGCCTTAATGGTCCTCATAAAAGGAAACAGACCACTGCAGGTTGCCTCTTTTCTTTTTTTTCTGTTAAGTTTTGGAGATTTATTTACTTATTTTGGCTGCACTGGGTCACTGTTGTTTTGTGAGGAGATCTCTCTAGTTTCAGCGAGTTAGGGCTACCCTTAGTTGCAGTGTTTGGGCTTCTCACTGCAGTGGCTTCTCTTGTTGCAGTGCACAGGCTCTAAGTGCTCAGACTTCTGTAGCCGTGGCACATGGACTTAGTTGCTCCAAGGCATGTGGAATCTTCCCAGACCAGGGAGCGAACCCATGTCCCCTACATTGGCAGGTAGATTTCTATCCACTGTACTAACAGGAAGTCCTGTAGTTGCCTCTTAATGGGCCTCCTTCTGCCCTTTCTTTTCCTCCTACAGTTTACTCTTTTCACAGCAGCCAGATCAATTTCGTTTAAACAGCTTCAAAGAAGAAGTGAGTTTCAGAACATAGAATTAGTTGCTGTTCAGTCACTAAGTCATGTCCAATTCTTTGAGATCCCATGGACTGAGCACACCAGGCTTCCCTGCCCTTCACTATCTCCCAGAATTTGCTCAAACTCATGTGTATTGATTCAGTGATGCCATCCAACCATCTCATCCTCTGTCACCCTCTTCTCCTCCTGCTTTCAGTCTTTACTAGCATCAAGGTTTTTTCCAGTGAGTCAGCTTTTCACAACAGGTGACCAAAGTATCAGAGCTTCAGCTTCAGCATCAGTCCTTCCAGTCAATATTCAGGGTTGATTTCCTTTAGGATTAACTGGTTTGATCTCCTTGCAGTCCAAAGGACACTTACAAGCCTCTGGAAAATAGAAAATAACATTTTGGTCTTGTTCTGAGAGGTATAATGGCATTAATATGAAATTTGGTATCTTCCTTGGGTAACTGAAGTAAAGAATATCCTTTTTATTTATCTTCTAGGCAGAAAAAGGCTGGAGGCCATGGGCATCATAAAACGTTCATCCCTTCCAGACAAGATCCCACACCAGAGTCAGAGTCTGTAGTCAGGGCATGGAAAGTGAAACCCCTGTTAGTTAAGAGAGTTTAATGCTTCCTTTTTAACCAGCTGCAGTCTGTTTCCTACCTGGAAGCCTTAATGGTCCTCATAAAAGGAAACAGACCACTGCAGGTTGCCTCTTTTCTTTTTTTTCTGTTAAGTTTTGGAGATTTATTTACTTATTTTGGCTGCACTGGGTCACTGTTGTTTTGTGAGGAGATCTCTCTAGTTTCAGCGAGTTAGGGCTACCCTTAGTTGCAGTGTTTGGGCTTCTCACTGCAGTGGCTTCTCTTGTTGCAGTGCACAGGCTCTAAGTGCTCAGACTTCTGTAGCCGTGGCACATGGACTTAGTTGCTCCAAGGCATGTGGAATCTTCCCAGACCAGGGAGCGAACCCATGTCCCCTACATTGGCAGGTAGATTTCTATCCACTGTACTAACAGGGAAGTCCTGTAGTTGCCTCTTAATGGGCCTCCTTCTGCCCTTTCTTTTCCTCCTACAGTTTACTCTTTTCACAGCAGCCAGATCAATTTCTTGAAAATGTTTATCCCCCTTCCCAGAACCTTCCAGCACCTTAGAGTGAAACCTCCACTCATACTTAAAATGAAATCCAGAGCCTTTCCCATAGCTCTGGACACCATGTTGCTCTCCAACACTGCTTTCCAAGACTGTCACATTTCCTCTCTTTCTGCCACTCCCCTCCTCATTCTTCCCCCCACAGGCCAGGCTGTTTCTGCCTCAGGGCCTTTGCATTTTATGTTTCCTCAACCTGAGTGTTCTTCTTTCATACATGCATGTAGTTTGCTCCTTTACTTCATCTAGATCTCTACTGAATTATCATAGTCTATCGAAGAGGCTCTTCCTGCATACCCCATCTAAAATAGCATTTTTGACAATCTGCCTCTTTGACACTGCTTTAATTTTGTTCCTAGTAATTCTCTCTAGCTGATTATTTTTACATATCTACTTGTTCATTTATTTTTAGTATTTTTCACTTGCATATAAATTTCATGAGGATTTAATTCATTATTATCTAGGGATAGTTTCTGACCGCCCTTTGAGATAGCTGCTTTCCTCAAGTCCCTACTCAAAGTCAGAGGAAGCCAGGGACCCAGGGAGCACAAGGAATTCCCCTCATTGGGCAGCTTGTAGCCGCCTTGTTTTCCATAAGCAGAAGTTATGGAAATTCTTAGCAAAGTGATACTGCTAGAAAATGCTACTTCATGTCTACTGAAAATCTCAAGTCAGTGCATGTAAAATTTTATAAAATATTTACTGGGATAAAAAACATCACTGAAACACATTTTATACGATGTTTTGTCTAGTTGTAAACTGCACTTGGACCTAATTCAAGGAGTGCTACTGTACAAAATACAGCACTGTATTTCATCTAATTTAAGATACCATTATTCTTGTACACCTCAATAAAATTTAAGCATTAAAATTTACCAGTAAGAAAAAACATCAACAAACTATAACCCAGAACTGATTGTAAGATACCTACCAATTTCACAGACATTTAAAATTGGGTGGTAGGGGGCTGAGATTTGGAGTTGATAAAATACAGGATATTACTGTCTACTGTTATTCTTATGAGAACCTTTCTCCTTTCCATGATGGGATGGTTGGGAGAACTTGGTAATTCTAATGCTGCTCTGTGGAAGAACCCGGGTCCTGACAGCTCTCCCTCTGCTCCAGGGCATCATTCTGGAGCTCCTGAAGGAGGCCATGGTGGCCAGCCTCAGCCACACCAAGGGCTTCCTGATTGATGACTACCCTCGGGAAGTGAAGCAAGGAGAAGAATTCGGTCGTAGGGTGAGTGTTGCTATGACGATCATTCCAGAAGACAAATAAGGGATATCATGGAAGCTAGGGGATAAATTCAAAGTCTTTCTCTTTCTCAATTCCATTAAATAAAACTTTCTATTACAAATGGCAGAAACTCAGCAAAAAAAAAAGGAGGGAAAGGGAGAGGATAGGGATACTGGTGGTGGATTTTTTGGTTCAGGTAACTCAGACTTCCAAGGACAGTTCACACTTGGGTGGATATATATATTCAAATTTGTTCATCAGTGATCTGAGTTTGTCTATCTCTTGGACTTTCTTTCTTTGCATTGGCCTCATTTTCTTCCTGTTACAGATTTATATTCTCTCATCTAAGTGATGTCACAGAAAAGTATTTCTATTCTTCAGTGGGTGGGTCCAGCAAAAACTTTAAAAAGGCTTCGTTTCATTATCCAGGATTATCAGGTCCTGGGCCCATCACTGAACTAATCACTGTGGGTTATCCAGGGATATCCTGGTCCAGCCTGAGGACCAGGGCAAAGATAGGAGAAAAAAAGGGAAAGTGGACACCACATTTGAACCACACAGTCTGAGACAGGGAAATGATTTACCTGAAGAATAAGAGGATGCTCTTAGAAGAAGGCAGGGAAAACAGATGCTGGGTAGGCAAAATCAGATATGTGCCCAAATTCCACCCTCTTCACTGGGAGGCCCCTCACAGAGGAACAACGGTAACTAAAAAACATTGCTCCTATCATTTATAGAACCTGTTCTGGGCTGAATCCTCTGCTACACACTTCACATACATTATCTTTTTAAAAAAACATCAACAAACTATAACCCAGAACTGATTGTAAGATACCTACCAATTTCACAGACATTTAAAATTGGGTGGTAGGGGGCTGAGATTTGGAGTTGATAAAATACAGGATATTACTGTCTACTGTTATTCTTATGAGAACCTTTCTCCTTTCCATGATGGGATGGTTGGGAGAACTTGGTAATTCTAATGCTGCTCTGTGGAAGAACCCGGGTCCTGACAGCTCTCCCTCTGCTCCAGGGCATCATTCTGGAGCTCCTGAAGGAGGCCATGGTGGCCAGCCTCAGCCACACCAAGGGCTTCCTGATTGATGACTACCCTCGGGAAGTGAAGCAAGGAGAAGAATTCGGTCGTAGGGTGAGTGTTGCTATGACGATCATTCCAGAAGACAAATAAGGGATATCATGGAAGCTAGGGGATAAATTCAAAGTCTTTCTCTTTCTCAATTCCATTAAATAAAACTTTCTATTACAAATGGCAGAAACTCAGCAAAAAAAAAAGGAGGGAAAGGGAGAGGATAGGGATACTGGTGGTGGATTTTTTGGTTCAGGTAACTCAGACTTCCAAGGACAGTTCACACTTGGGTGGATATATATATTCAAATTTGTTCATCAGTGATCTGAGTTTGTCTATCTCTTGGACTTTCTTTCTTTGCATTGGCCTCATTTTCTTCCTGTTACAGATTTATATTCTCTCATCTAAGTGATGTCACAGAAAAGTATTTCTATTCTTCAGTGGGTGGGTCCAGCAAAAAAACTTTAAAAAGGCTTCGTTTCATTATCCAGGATTATCAGGTCCTGGGCCCATCACTGAACTAATCACTGTGGGTTATCCAGGGATATCCTGGTCCAGCCTGAGGACCAGGGCAAAGATAGGAGAAAAAAAGGGAAAGTGGACACCACATTTGAACCACACAGTCTGAGACAGGGAAATGATTTACCTGAAGAATAAGAGGATGCTCTTAGAAGAAGGCAGGGAAAACAGATGCTGGGTAGGCAAAATCAGATATGTGCCCAAATTCCACCCTCTTCACTGGGAGGCCCCTCACAGAGGAACAACGGTAACTAAAAAACATTGCTCCTATCATTTATAGAACCTGTTCTGGGCTGAATCCTCTGCTACACACTTCACATACATTATCTCTAATTTTACAAAGTCCAAGCAAGAGGGAAGCAGTTGTCCCCATTTGTTAAACAAAGACTCCAGAGTCTACAAGAATTGACATTTATATAGATATCTCCTGAAACTAATTTTTAAATTTTTTATTATATTATTTCATTTATTATATATTTTAATAACTTTTTAGATAGAGAGAAAGGTTGTTTTTCATGGTAAAAGTGATGGATTAAGCCCAGAAATGTTACATGACTTGCCCACAGCCACACATCTAGTAAGTGTGCACTCACTGGTAAGTGACAACTATTGGTAGGATGGAGATTTCGGGGGCCTCTCTCCATCTATCTCCAACACTGCAGTGTTGAATAAGGGGGACTGTACTTTGGGTCTCCAGGGGGTTGATGTGACTTCCTTCTGATGAGCCTTTGTTTTATTTAAAATCCTTAGATGGAGTGCTCACCCTCCCTTGCATTTCCTACTTAAAATTAGAGTCAGAGAAAAACTTCCCTGGCCCAGTTGGCAAGGGTGGGCCCTGACCCTCAGGACTGACTTTCTCCATCTCAGCTCAGGAGCCTTTGTCAACAAGATGAGGTTGGCCCAAGAGACTTGGATCTGTGTACAGAGCCAGGACTGTGGTGGTTCTAGGCAGTTCCTGATGGGCACTCACACCCCAGGTTCTAACCCTAGCCTTTTCCCACCAAACAAACTACTTATGGACTCAGACTTCGATATAATTAAGCACACTTTTTTACAAAATGAAATTGGGAAGATTGTTCTAGGTTTTGTTGGTAGCTCAGATGGTAAGGAATCTGTCTACAATGGAGGAGAACTGTTTTCAGTCTCTGGGTCAGGAAGATCCCCTGGAGAAGGGAATGGCTATCCACTCCAGGATTCTTGACTGGAGAATTCCACATACAGAGGAGCCTGATGGAATGACTGAGTGACTAACATTATTTTAATTTTTTTTTACAAAATAAAATTGAGAGGATTGTTCTAGTTTTTTAAAATTATGGTAATATTTTTACCATGTTCTGTATATTTACAGAACATCAAATTTACCATCATAACTAATGTTGTGTATACTTCAGACATGTGAAGTGTATCTGTACTATTGTGCAACCATCTCCAGAACTTTTTCCATCTTGAAAAACTGAAGCTTTACACTCTTTAAATAGCTCCCTACTTCCCTTTCCTCTCAGCCTCTGGAAACCACTGTTCCACCATCTGTCATTATAAATTGACTAATTTAGGTACTTCACATATGTGGAAACTGACACATTTGTCACTGACTTATTTCACTTAGCCTAATGTCTTCAAAGTTCATTCCTCTTGTACCATGTGTTAAACTTTCCTTCCTTGTTAAGGATGAATAATATTTTGTTTATTCATTCATTGATGGCTACTTGGGTTACTTCCACTTTTGAGCCATTATAATTAATGCTGCTCTAAATGTGGGTATACAAGTAGCTCTTCAAGACCCTGATTCCAGCTCTTATTAGTTATATACACAGAAGTGAAATTGCTGGATCATATGCTTTTTCTATTTTCAATTTTTTAAGGAATCAATATATGTAACATACATACTGCCAAGCACAGTGGATGATCATTTTACATTCCCAGCAACAGTGCACAAGAATTTTGGTTTCTCCACATCCTCACCAACACATACTGCAGTTTTTTTATCTAGTAACCACCCTAATGGGTGTAGGGTGATATTTCATTGTGATTTTGGTGTGCATTTCCCTAATGATTAATGATATTGAGCCTTTATTCATGTGCTTGTTGGCTATTTATATTACTGTCTTCAGAGAAATGTCTATTCAAGTCTTTTGCCCATTTTTTAACCAGGTTGTTTGCTTTTTGTTGATTGCCTTTTGTTTTGTAGATTGCCTCTTCACTCTGTTGATTATGTCCTTTGATGCACAGAAGTTTATAATTTTGATATAAACTAATTTGTCTATTTTTGATTGTGTCTCCTGTACTCTTGGTGCCATGACCAAGAAATTATTGCCACACCTAGGATCATGAAGATTTTGCCCCTATGTTTTCTTCAAAGAATTTGACAGCTTTCAGTCTTACATTTAGTTTTTAAAATTATGGTAATATTTTTACCATGTTCTGTATATTTACAGAACATCAAATTTACCATCATAACTAATGTTGTGTATACTTCAGACATGTGAAGTGTATCTGTACTATTGTGCAACCATCTCCAGAACTTTTTCCATCTTGAAAACTGAAGCTTTACACTCTTTAAATAGCTCCCTACTTCCCTTTCCTCTCAGCCTCTGGAAACCACTGTTCCACCATCTGTCATTATAAATTGACTAATTTAGGTACTTCACATATGTGGAAACTGACACATTTGTCACTGACTTATTTCACTTAGCCTAATGTCTTCAAAGTTCATTCCTCTTGTACCATGTGTTAAACTTTCCTTCCTTGTTAAGGATGAATAATATTTTGTTTATTCATTCATTGATGGCTACTTGGGTTACTTCCACTTTTGAGCCATTATAATTAATGCTGCTCTAAATGTGGGTATACAAGTAGCTCTTCAAGACCCTGATTCCAGCTCTTATTAGTTATATACACAGAAGTGAAATTGCTGGATCATATGCTTTTTCTATTTTCAATTTTTTAAGGAATCAATATATGTAACATACATACTGCCAAGCACAGTGGATGATCATTTTACATTCCCAGCAACAGTGCACAAGAATTTTGGTTTCTCCACATCCTCACCAACACATACTGCAGTTTTTTTATCTAGTAACCACCCTAATGGGTGTAGGGTGATATTTCATTGTGATTTTGGTGTGCATTTCCCTAATGATTAATGATATTGAGCCTTTATTCATGTGCTTGTTGGCTATTTATATTACTGTCTTCAGAGAAATGTCTATTCAAGTCTTTTGCCCATTTTTTAACCAGGTTGTTTGCTTTTTGTTGATTGCCTTTTGTTTTGTAGATTGCCTCTTCACTCTGTTGATTATGTCCTTTGATGCACAGAAGTTTATAATTTTGATATAAACTAATTTGTCTATTTTTGATTGTGTCTCCTGTACTCTTGGTGCCATGACCAAGAAATTATTGCCACACCTAGGATCATGAAGATTTTGCCCCTATGTTTTCTTCAAAGAATTTGACAGCTTTCAGTCTTACATTTAGCTCTTTCATCCATTTTGACCTAATTTTTGTATGCAGTGCAACATAAGGGTCCAACTCCATTCTTTGTTTGTATATAACCATTTGTCCCAGTACAATTGGTCAAAAAGACGTTTTACCCCTCTGAATGGTTTTGAAACGCTTGTCAAAAATCATTTGACCATATATGTGAGAATTTATTTCTGGACTCTATATTATATTCCATTGATCTAAATTACTGACTTTATGCCAGCACCATACTGTTTTAATTACTGTGGCATTGTGTTAAGTTATTAAGTAAGTAAGTGTGAACCTTCCAACTTTATTTTTAAGATTGCTTTGGCTATTCAAGGTCCCATGAGATTCCACATGAATTTTAAGGTCAGTTACCTCTCAAAAAAAAAAAGCCATTGGGACTTTGACAGGGATTGTGTTAACTCTGTAGATCACTTTGGTAATCTACACATTTTAACAATAATAAGCCTTTCACGAACTGTCTTTCCTTTTTCTTTATTCTAATCTTCTAGCCAGAGTCCAGGCTCTGAACAAGTCTCCTGGAAATATTTTCTGAATAACTGAGGAATAACGGCATTTTTCCTATACTACCTCAGAATTAGGTCCTGTGCAAAGCCAAGAGGTGAAGAGAGATCTAGAGAAGAGGAAGGCATGAAGGGGCTCCTTGTTATGTAGGGATTGGCCAGGGTGTAAACATTAACATACAAGGGAGCAAAACCTTAAAAGAGGGGAGACATGAGTGCTAAATGTTACTGCCCATCAGCCATGCTGATGGAGGCTCAGGCTTCAAGGAGGCAGCACCTCACAAGTTATTTCACATTTCACCTCGTCTGTGAATTTAAGGTCCAAATGTCCTAGCAGGGTCTCTAGGAGGGTCAGGACAGGTCATGAACTTGCTTGGAAGTACTAGGGAAAACATCCATTTCAATGTTTTTCTTTAAATTGTTCTCAGTGGTAGTAAAATATACTTTTGAAACCCTCAAATGGCCAAGTGTGATAAATAAGATGCAGGGTAAAGATAAACATCTTTTTTGTCAACTGCTCTGTATAAACAACAACAAAATTATGATCTTTATTCTCCACTGGGGACTTTTTAAACCAGGTCTGAAGGCAAATATCGGAACTTGGGCCTCTGGGGTCTGTCCTGTCTGAAGCAGTGAGAGCACTGTTACATCCACGTAGAACCTCCCAAGGCAACACCTTTAACACCTCACTTAGGCTGCCTGCATCAGAAAAGCTGAATTTTCACCTTGGTCCCAAATTAGTATGACCCTAGGCATGCCACTCCACTTCAGATTCCTCCATTCTAAAAATATGGATAATAAGATAGCTGTCAAATCCTAACTAGAGCATTTTGTGAGCATCAAATGATATAGCACACATAAATGTATTTCCCAAGCTATAAAAGATTATAAAATATTATAGTTTAGGGCTACTTATTTTTTAATCACATTTTATCCCTGCTCCATCATGCCCTCTCCTTTGCCTATAACCCAGGATGGGTAAGTTAAGGACTTTTGATGCCCAGCTGGGTTGTTCCTGGCCTGTGAGTAAGTAAGAACTCAGATCACCCATACATCTTCCTGAAGTAAAGCAAAACCTCCTTCCCTACTGTGGGCCCCACTCAGACAGGTTTTAGAAAGTGTCAGAGAAGAGGCCTAACTAAAACTTAAGAGTGAGAAAGAGTCACCAATATGATGAGTGGGTAATTTCAATCAGTGCTAAAATTCATGAAACCATTGCCAAAATTACAAGCACCTCAGCAGTTCATTACTAAACCAGCAACTTTCAAGTGAGATGTCTGTGAAGACAGTCTTTTGCATTCTCTTGGGAGGAGTTCACCAAGATCAAGCATGATCTTGATTTGTCCCTCGGTACAGCAATTTAGAAGACTGTAACATCAGTCCCGCTTGTGTGCAAGAGAACAGGTGCAGCCCTCCAAAGCAAACACCTGCTTTAAACCTGACCAGAAGAACAAAGATGCTACAAACACAGAATGAGCCGCTGTTGATTCACTTATGCCCTGAATGGACCCCATCATTTGTACAGCTCCCTCCAAATTACTGGCAAGCAATTCATTTGAAATTTGGCAAAGACAAATACAGATGTATGATTTCTTCCCAAGAGTCAGAGTAATCAGCCTGGCTGGGAACACAGGGAGCGTTCCTTGTGTTATCTGACAGGCCTGCGACTCTGTTTGAAGCCCATTCAGGCCCATGGATGGCTTCCTAGCCCACAGACATCTCAGCTGCCCCTCTGCATCACAGAAACGGATGTGCCTAATGTTCGGGACCATCTGTTGCTGAAAACACAATCCAGTTTAGTTAGTCAGGCTGATGCTCTTGCATGCCTGTGGCTGCTTGCTCAGAGAGGCAGGTCCTTTGAGGCTCTGTGTGACCGTAGACGACACCACTAAAGGCCAAATGCTCCTTCGTGTCCACAGCTTAGGGGGCAGTCTGTATGTGATTTCTCTGTTACCACCGTATCTTCTGTTCCCAAACCAGGTTTTACCCTCACTGAATTAATGATTTGTGTCTTCAGTATTCAACATCACATAAGGGAAGGTTTTGTGTGTGTTTGTGTGTGTGTGTGAGAGAGAGAGAGAGAAAGAGAGAGGTAATGGGAAGGAGGAGTTGGGCTTTCTAACTACCATCCTCTTCTCCCACCCCATGTTCAAACTCCTGGTTGTAGTGACTTTGTGTTCACAGGCCTGTGTCGAGAGCCTAGATTTATAAGTTCATGACAAGTCATTTCACTATACATAATTTAATTGCCTTTTCTATACAACAGATATTGAAAATAGCTGATCTTCCCTTGGTGGTATAATGGATAGGAATCTGTCTGCCAGTGCAGGAGACGTGGGTTTGATCTCTGGTCTGGGAGGATCCCACATGCCACAGAACAACTAAGCCATGCATCAGTTATCAAGCCTGTGCTCAAGAGCTCCAGAGCTGCAGCTACTGAAGCCCGTGAGCTCTAGAGCTGTGCTCTGCAACAAGAGAAACCACTGCAATGAGAAGCCTGTGTACCAGAACTAGAGAGAGCCACCACTCACTGCAACTAGAGAAAAGCTTGAGCGTGACAAAGACCCAGCACAGCCAAAAATAAATAAAGAAATAAAATCATTTTTAAAAAATTAAAATAGCTACCTCCAACCATTTAAGAAAAAAAAAAGAGATCTTGCCATTTGCAACAACATAGATACCTCTAGAGGGTTATTGTGCTAAGTGAGATAAGTTAGACAGAAAAAGACAAATACTGTATGATATCACTTACATGTGAAATCTAAAAAACCAAATAAAATGAAACAAAAACAAACTCATAGATACAGAGAACCAACGAGAAGTCACCAGAAGGGAAGGAGGTGGGAAATGGGCAAAACAGGCAAAATAGGTGAAGGGGGCTATCTAAATCTCCATTTATATAATAAATAAGTCACAGAGATGTAACATACAGCATAGAGAATATGGTCAGTAATATTGTAATAACTTCATATGAAAACAGGTGGTAACTGGACTCATTGGGGTGATCATTTCATAATGTGTGTGAATGTTACATCATCATGCAGCACACGTGAAACTAACATAATAATGTATGTCAACCATAGTTCAACTTAAAAAGGGAAAATAGCTTCAGTGCTTGTTGGGACGGTTGGATGAAATCCGTGCAATGTGCGTTACATATGTATAAGCCTGCATATGGTGTTCAATACACTGTTATAGGTCTTTTCTAAAAGTATATGTATTTTTTCTGACTACAGAAATAGGAATTATCTAGCTATGAGACAATACAGGAAAATGTAAAACAAAGACTAACTAACCACCCAGAAATAACACTCTTGATGTCTGCTCTTCCTGTCTTGGTTCTACCTATTTTCATGCAGTTAAAAATCACAGAGGATACGTACCTACCTAAATAATAGCTGTTATTTTTCAAGCACTTAAAATGTGCCAGGAACTGAACTATCTGCCTTACCGATATCATTATATTAATCTTTACAATGGTGTTCAGGAGGTATTATTATCCAAGAGCTCCAGAGCTGCAGCTACTGAAGCCCGTGAGCTCTAGAGCTGTGCTCTGCAACAAGAGAAACCACTGCAATGAGAAGCCTGTGTACCAGAACTAGAGAGAGCCACCACTCACTGCAACTAGAGAAAAGCTTGAGCGTGACAAAGACCCAGCACAGCCAAAAATAAATAAAGAAATAAAATCATTTTTAAAAAATTAAAATAGCTACCTCCAACCATTTAAGAAAAAAAAAAGAGATCTTGCCATTTGCAACAACATAGATACCTCTAGAGGGTTATTGTGCTAAGTGAGATAAGTTAGACAGAAAAAGACAAATACTGTATGATATCACTTACATGTGAAATCTAAAAAACCAAATAAAATGAAACAAAAACAAACTCATAGATACAGAGAACCAACGAGAAGTCACCAGAAGGGAAGGAGGTGGGAAATGGGCAAAACAGGCAAAATAGGTGAAGGGGGCTATCTAAATCTCCATTTATATAATAAATAAGTCACAGAGATGTAACATACAGCATAGAGAATATGGTCAGTAATATTGTAATAACTTCATATGAAAACAGGTGGTAACTGGACTCATTGGGGTGATCATTTCATAATGTGTGTGAATGTTACATCATCATGCAGCACACGTGAAACTAACATAATAATGTATGTCAACCATAGTTCAATTTAAAAAGGGAAAATAGCTTCAGTGCTTGTTGGGACGGTTGGATGAAATCCGTGCAATGTGCGTTACATATGTATAAGCCTGCATATGGTGTTCAATACACTGTTATAGGTCTTTTCTAAAAGTATATGTATTTTTTCTGACTACAGAAATAGGAATTATCTAGCTATGAGACAATACAGGAAAATGTAAAACAAAGACTAACTAACCACCCAGAAATAACACTCTTGATGTCTGCTCTTCCTGTCTTGGTTCTACCTATTTTCATGCAGTTAAAAATCACAGAGGATACGTACCTACCTAAATAATAGCTGTTATTTTTCAAGCACTTAAAATGTGCCAGGAACTGAACTATCTGCCTTACCGATATCATTATATTAATCTTTACAATGGTGTTCAGGAGGTATTATTATCCACACTATATAGGTTATTATCCTCTCAAGGAGAGTGTGGGCTTAGCTTGAGTCCCTGTAGTGAAATCGAGACACTTTCCTGCGTTAACTCAACATGTACTCTACAGCAGCCAAACTTAACACATATTAACAGAAGTAAAACGCATGGATTTGCTCTTGCCTTTGCCTCCTAGGAGGCTCTTAGCTGAAATTCTGCCCTCAACCTGACTATGGAGATGAGTTTCCTGGATGTGTGGATAAGGACAGTATATCCCTCTGCCTGACCGCTCTTAACTGTCTGATCACAACCTTCATCTCTTCATCTACAGCATCAGTGATTCTGTTTATAAATACATTCCAATCTTCAGAATCAGCATTTAGAAAAAAAGGGCTGTGAGTCTGGCCAAGGAGCTTTCTCATTGGTGTGGCCTAGTGGCTTGGAATCGTGGGGAGCCTTGGGAACCACCTTGAGATTTTCTCCTCTCTTCTCTTGACTTCCAGTTCACTGCAGAACTTTGAGCTATAGAATGACAGCACTGGGGCCGATGTTATGGTGGCAGTGTTATTATTACCAGGGCTGTGTGTTCAGGAATGCTGGACTGACTGTCACTGCTCCTCTGCTGCGGTTCCCTGAAGGGATGAAGCTCAGAGATGAGAGCAGATGGGAAACAGGTCTGTGGCTCTGCTGTCAGCCGGCCTCCCCTCCCAGTGCAGGAGGCTGGCCAATGCATGGAAGCAGGTGACCTTGGCTAAAAGCGTGAGTGAGGCCTCTGACTCTTTCTCAACTCAAGTCTGACCAACAGGAGCTTTTATCCAGTTCATAGGAATGAAAATACTGCCAGACTCATACGAGCTCACACGTGTGTAGTATTTGAAATGGGCTATGTATTAACTCACTTAATCCTCATAGTTGTCCTATGAGGCAGAAACTCTTGTAATCCTCATTTAAAATAAGGAAACTGAGGCACCCAGAGAGAACCAGAAAGCTGGAACTTGGGACTTCTTTGGCCATTCAGTGGTTAAGATTGAACTTCCATGGTAGAGGGCATGGATTTGGGAACTAAGATCCCACATGCCTAGTGGCACAGCTTAAAAAAAAAAAAAATCGGGCTTCCCCTGGTGGTCCAGTGGATAAGGACACCGCCTTGCAGTGCAAGGGGCGCCGGTTTGATCCCTGGCCTGGGAAGATCCCACGTGCCGCGGAGCGGCTGGACTGATGTGTCCAGCAGCCAAACTTAACACATATTAACAGAAGTAAAGCATGGATTTGCTCTTGCCTTTGCCTCCTAGGAGGCTCTTAGCTGAAATTCTGCCCTCAACCTGACTATGGAGATGAGTTTCCTGGATGTGTGGATAAGGACAGTATATCCCTCTGCCTGACCGCTCTTAACTGTCTGATCACAACCTTCATCTCTTCATCTACAGCATCAGTGATTCTGTTTATAAATACATTCCAATCTTCAGAATCAGCATTTAGAAAAAAAGGGCTGTGAGTCTGGCCAAGGAGCTTTCTCATTGGTGTGGCCTAGTGGCTTGGAATCGTGGGGAGCCTTGGGAACCACCTTGAGATTTTCTCCTCTCTTCTCTTGACTTCCAGTTCACTGCAGAACTTTGAGCTATAGAATGACAGCACTGGGGCCGATGTTATGGTGGCAGTGTTATTATTACCAGGGCTGTGTGTTCAGGAATGCTGGACTGACTGTCACTGCTCCTCTGCTGCGGTTCCCTGAAGGGATGAAGCTCAGAGATGAGAGCAGATGGGAAACAGGTCTGTGGCTCTGCTGTCAGCCGGCCTCCCCTCCCAGTGCAGGAGGCTGGCCAATGCATGGAAGCAGGTGACCTTGGCTAAAAGCGTGAGTGAGGCCTCTGACTCTTTCTCAACTCAAGTCTGACCAACAGGAGCTTTTATCCAGTTCATAGGAATGAAAATACTGCCAGACTCATACGAGCTCACACGTGTGTAGTATTTGAAATGGGCTATGTATTAACTCACTTAATCCTCATAGTTGTCCTATGAGGCAGAAACTCTTGTAATCCTCATTTAAAATAAGGAAACTGAGGCACCCAGAGAGAACCAGAAAGCTGGAACTTGGGACTTCTTTGGCCATTCAGTGGTTAAGATTGAACTTCCATGGTAGAGGGCATGGATTTGGGAACTAAGATCCCACATGCCTAGTGGCACAGCTTAAAAAAAAAAAAAATCGGGCTTCCCCTGGTGGTCCAGTGGGTAAGGACACCGCCTTGCAGTGCAAGGGGTGCCGGTTCGATTCCTGGCCTGGGAAGATCCCACGTGCAGCGGAGCGGCTGGACCCATGTGTCCAATTACCGAGCCGGAGCTCTGGCGCGCATACGCCCAGAGCCGGCGCTCTGCAACGACAGACGCCGCCACGATGGGAGGCCCACGGGAGCCAAAGAACAAAGACGGATGAAAATAGAAAAATGAAAGACCAATAGAAGTGTCCCGCCTGCTCCCCTCCCTCCCCAACCCGACCCCCGCCCAAAATAAATAATAAATAAATAAATCTTAAAAAAAAAAATCACACAAGGCATTTTTGAATGACAGGACCCTGCCCACTGTTAATATCGCCTAACCTGTGTCCTGACTTAACTGGAAGAAAACTAAAGTCGGAGGAAGAAGAAAGTGAGTGTTAGCTGCTCAGTCATGCCCAACTCTTACAACCCCATGAACTGTAGCCGGTCAGGCTCCTCTATCAGAGAGATTCTCCAGGCAAGAATACTAGCATGGGTAGCCATTCCCTAGCAGAGTAGAGAGGTAAACATCTCGTCCTGCTCCATCTGCTGGAATTATCATCACAGGTCAGTCAACAGCCACATCCTGGTGGGCTTCTCCCAGCCAGGATGAACACTGATCCCAACTAGAGCTCTGGAGGCAGCACGGGCAAGCTTACAAAATAAAATTAAATGACCTTTGATACTGTCCACCCTTTGTCCTACCCACCTCCTCTCCCAGCTCCATTCAGTCCCCCAGGCATCTGGGCTGAGTCCCATTCTAAAATCTTTGGCACCCTCACTAGGGTGAAATCACCATGCTTTGGAGTTATGCACAGCTGACCCAGAACCATCACGAACCTAGTCCTCCGTGATCTTGGGCAAGTTAACCTGTGTGCGCCTCCATTTCCTCGCCACAGGGGTTAGCAAGCTGGCAAAGTACATTAGCTGCTGAAATGTTCTTACACATCTCAGTGCCTTTTCAAGGCCACTTGTGCTCTAATAAGTGTTCCCTGAATATCCAAAGGCCATGAGGAGCCCCATGCTGCTGAGGCAGAATTCCAAGAAGCCAGCAGCGGGGGTGCACACTGGGGACATGGAGTTGTCCCCAAGCCTTGTGGTTTATTCAGACAAGAAATGAGTTCTCTGCTCTCCCACGCATGGGATATGAAAGGCTAACCACTGTCCAGTGAAAGAGACAGAGCTACTCCAAGGAACTTTCTAAAGGAGCACACCAAAGCATTTTGAAAAATAATCAGATGGTGTTTCATTCCAACATTTTAAAAACTTTTAGGCATTAAAAGCATCAGTGGAAGAAATTAGCTCTGAAACCATGAAAGGACATGGAGGAAACTTAAATGGATATTGCTAAGGAAAAGAAGCCAGCCTGGAAAGGCTACAACACTGTATGGGTTCAACAGTGTGATATTCTGGGAAAGGCCATTCTATAGAACAATAAAATCA
Source organism: Tragulus kanchil (assembly GCA_022376925.1). Lineage (NCBI taxonomy): Eukaryota > Metazoa > Chordata > Mammalia > Artiodactyla > Tragulidae > Tragulus > Tragulus kanchil. The sequence continues at coordinate 35,744,476 of JAIOJX010000032.1, forward strand.
TCAGTAGTTGTCAGGTTTACGGAGGAGAAACAGGAAGAAACAAGTAGGCAAAACCCAGGAGATTTTCAGAGGGGTGAAACTATTATGTATCATTACTATAATGGTGACTCGTGGCATTATGCATTTGTCAAAATCCTGAGAATATACAACACAAAGAACAAACCTTAATGTCAGCTGTGAACTTCAGTTAACATTTCAGTATTGTTTCTTTGGGACGTCCCTCCTGCCAATAGAGGAGACGCAGGAAGCTTGGGTTCAATCCCTGGATCCAGAAGATCCTCTGGAGGAAAAAATGGCTATCCACTCCAGTAGTCTGACCTGAAGAGTTCCATGGACAAAAGAGCCTGGCGGGCTACAGTCCATGGGGTCACAAAGAGTTGGACTAGACTGAGCATGCACGATTGTTTCATTAACTGTAACAAACGCACCACACTAAAAACATAATAGGGGAAATCAGGGGAGAGGAGATATATGGTAACTCCCTGTACTATCTGCTCAGTTTGCCCATAAACCTAAAACTGCAAATCTATCAATAAATTTTTAAAAATCAGTGGTGCAGACCACTTGTAAATAAAATGACTGCTCACACGCCTTTTATATAAGAAGGTGTTAACTCCAGGAGGCATACATAGGTCAGGTCGAACCCCAGTCTTGGCAGGAGGAAATGGCTTGGTAGAGTAACTTCTCAAGGTATTATATTGTGAAGAGTCCAACTTCTCGGAGGAGGCATAAAAGCCAGCAGCGGGGTGCACACTGGGGACATGGAGTTGTCCCCAAGCCTTGTGGTTTATTCAGACAAGAAATGAGTTCTCTGCTCTCCACGCATGGGATATGAAAGGCTAACCACTGTCCAGTGAAAGAGACAGAGCTACTCCAAGGAACTTTCTAAAGGAGCACACCAAAGCATTTTGAAAAATAATCAGATGGTGTTTCATTCCAACATTTTAAAAACTTTTAGGCATTAAAAGCATCAGTGGAAGAAATTAGCTCTGAAACCATGAAAGGACATGGAGGAAACTTAAATGGATATTGCTAAGGAAAAGAAGCCAGCCTGGAAAGGCTACAACACTGTATGGGTTCAACAGTGTGATATTCTGGGAAAGGCCATTCTATAGAACAATAAAATCATCAGTAGTTGTCAGGTTTACGGAGGAGAAACAGGAAGAAACAAGTAGGCAAAACCCAGGAGATTTTCAGAGGGGTGAAACTATTATGTATCATTACTATAATGGTGACTCGTGGCATTATGCATTTGTCAAAATCCTGAGAATATACAACACAAAGAACAAACCTTAATGTCAGCTGTGAACTTCAGTTAACATTTCAGTATTGTTTCTTTGGGACGTCCCTCCTGCCAATAGAGGAGACGCAGGAAGCTTGGGTTCAATCCCTGGATCCAGAAGATCCTCTGGAGGAAAAAATGGCTATCCACTCCAGTAGTCTGACCTGAAGAGTTCCATGGACAAAAGAGCCTGGCGGGCTACAGTCCATGGGGTCACAAAGAGTTGGACTAGACTGAGCATGCACGATTGTTTCATTAACTGTAACAAACGCACCACACTAAAAACATAATAGGGGAAATCAGGGGAGAGGAGATATATGGTAACTCCCTGTACTATCTGCTCAGTTTGCCCATAAACCTAAAACTGCAAATCTATCAATAAATTTTTAAAAATCAGTGGTGCAGACCACTTGTAAATAAAATGACTGCTCACACGCCTTTTATATAAGAAGGGAGTGTTAACTCCAGGAGGCATACATAGGTCAGGTCGAACCCCAGTCTTGGCAGGAGGAAATGGCTTGGTAGAGTAACTTCTCAAGGTATTATATTGTGAAGAGTCCACCTGGGGATCTTCATTTTAAGAAGACTCGGGGGAGGAGGGTGCCCGAGCCTCTGCATTTCTAACAAGCACAGCCTGAGAATCTGGGTGGAAGTTGCATCTCTGTCCTGCACTTACTCAGGTCCATTTACAGTCAGCTCCTGCTCAGACACACGGTATCTCTGTCTGTACCTAAATGAGTCCCTGAATTATCTTTCGTGTCCCTACAAGTGGCCTGAAAAACCCCCCAAAAGTAAAAATCGCCTGGTCTCCAAACACAGCCCCTGTCAGAAACTGCTCCAGAAGCCAAACTCTAACTAAACCCTAGGCGGCCTCTCGAGCCCGCCCTCTGCTGGTGAACAAGAGTCATTGTCTTCTAAACTTTCACCCAGCTTTCCTACTGCTCAAATGCTTATTTTTTCTTTTCCAATTAATAAAGACAGAAAAATTATCTGACATGTTCCAGAGGTTTATTTCACCCTTTTAGATCTGGAAGAACTTTTACACTCTGTTCCTTAAAATACATCCTTCAGAGGCAGTAGATAGATCACAGAACAATACTTTTTTTTTTTTAAACCTTTATTTTACTTTTAACTTTTACAGAGTTTTGTTGTTTACAGATATGTATGTTCCCAGATTAGTCATATGTATATCCCCCCCTTCCCACCCCTCGAGACCATCACACAGTACCCCTGAAGGATCCCCTTTTCTCACAGAGCAATGACTATAGCTATTTTCTTCACTTAGGATAGTACAGGCCTTCATGCTACTTCCTTTACGCCTCCCACCTTCTGTTCCTTCCCCACAATGACCATATGTCCACTGTCCATGTCTGTCTTTCCGTCGCTTCACTGCGTGTGCCATCATCACCATCCTACTAGATTCCATATATATGTGTTAATATACGTATTTGTCCTTCTCTTTCTGACTGACTTCACTTTTGATGATACGTTCTAGATCCAGCCACCTCATTAGAGATGATTCTTCTGCATTTCTCTTTACAGTTGTGTAGTATTCCATTGTATATATGTACCAGACCTTCTGGATCCGTTCGTTCGTCAATGGGCATCTAGGTTCCTTCCATGTTCTAGCTATTGTATAGAGAGCTGCAATGAACATTCGGCTACAGGTGCTTCTTTCAGATTTGATTTCATCAGGGTATATGCCTAAAAGTGGGATTGCTGGGTCATATGGTGCTTCTATTTTTAGTTTTTTAAGAAATCTCCAGACTGTCTTCCATAGAGGCTGTATCAATTTACACTCCCACCAGCAATGCAGGAGTGTTCCCTTTTCTCCGCAGCCTCTCCAGCATTTATTGTCTGTCAATTTGTGGATGATGGCCATTCTGACGGGTGTGAGGTGATATCTCATTGTAGTTTTGATTTGCATTTCTCTAATAATAAGCGAGGTTGAGCATCGTTTCATGTGTTTTTGGGCCATCTGTATGTCATCGTTGGAGAGGTGTCTGTTTAGGTCCTTTTCTCATTTTTTGATTGGGTTGTTTGTTTTTCCAGTGCTGAGTTGTCTGAGTTGCTTGTAGATTTTGGAGATTAATTCTTTGTCTGTTGTTTCATTTGCTATGATTTTCTCCCACTCTGTGGGCTGTCTGTTCAGCTTTTTTGTAGTTTCTTTAGCTGTACAAAAGCTTTCAAGTTTCATTAGGTCCCACATGTTCATTTGTCTTTTGAGTTCCGCTATTCTAGTAGGTGGGTCAGAGAAGATATTGCTTTGATTGATGTCCTTGAGGGTTTTGCCTATATTCTCCTCTAAGAGTTTGATGGTTTCTGGCCTTACATTTAAGTCTTTAATCCATTTTGAGTTGATCTTTGTGCATGGTGTCAGGGTATGTTCCAACTTCATTTTCTTGCATATAGCTGTCCAGTTTTCCCAGCACCATTTGTTGAAGAGACTATCTTTGTCCCATTTTATATGTTCGCCTCCTTTGTCAAAAATAAGGTACCCATAGGTGCGTGGGTTTATCTCTGGGTTCTCAATCTTGTTCCATTGGTCGATATTTCTGTTTTTGTGCCAGTACCATACTGTCTTGAAGACTGTTGCTTTGTAGTAGAGTCTGAAGTTGGAGGCTGATTCCTCCAGGTTCTTGCATATATGTACCAGACCTTCTGGATCCGTTCGTTCTCAATGGGCATCTAGGTTCCTTCCATGTTCTAGCTATTGTATAGAGAGCTGCAATGAACATTCGGCTACAGGTGCTTCTTTCAGATTTGATTTCATCAGGGTATATGCCTAAAAGTGGGATTGCTGGGTCATATGGTGCTTCTATTTTTAGTTTTTTAAGAAATCTCCAGACTGTCTTCCATAGAGGCTGTATCAATTTACACTCCCACCAGCAATGCAGGAGTGTTCCCTTTTCTCCGCAGCCTCTCCAGCATTTATTGTCTGTCAATTTGTGGATGATGGCCATTCTGACGGGTGTGAGGTGATATCTCATTGTAGTTTTGATTTGCATTTCTCTAATAATAAGCGAGGTTGAGCATCGTTTCATGTGTTTTTGGGCCATCTGTATGTCATCGTTGGAGAGGTGTCTGTTTAGGTCCTTTTCTCATTTTTTGATTGGGTTGTTTGTTTTTCCAGTGCTGAGTTGTCTGAGTTGCTTGTAGATTTTGGAGATTAATTCTTTGTCTGTTGTTTCATTTGCTATGATTTTCTCCCACTCTGTGGGCTGTCTGTTCAGCTTTTTTGTAGTTTCTTTAGCTGTACAAAAGCTTTCAAGTTTCATTAGGTCCCACATGTTCATTTGTCTTTTGAGTTCCGCTATTCTAGTAGGTGGGTCAGAGAAGATATTGCTTTGATTGATGTCCTTGAGGGTTTTGCCTATATTCTCCTCTAAGAGTTTGATGGTTTCTGGCCTTACATTTAAGTCTTTAATCCATTTTGAGTTGATCTTTGTGCATGGTGTCAGGGTATGTTCCAACTTCATTTTCTTGCATATAGCTGTCCAGTTTTCCCAGCACCATTTGTTGAAGAGACTATCTTTGTCCCATTTTATATGTTCGCCTCCTTTGTCAAAAATAAGGTACCCATAGGTGCGTGGGTTTATCTCTGGGTTCTCAATCTTGTTCCATTGGTCGATATTTCTGTTTTTGTGCCAGTACCATACTGTCTTGAAGACTGTTGCTTTGTAGTAGAGTCTGAAGTTGGGGAGGCTGATTCCTCCAGCTCCATTCTTCTTCCTCAGAATTGCTTTGGCTATTCGAGGTCTTTTGTGTTTCCATATGAACTGTGTTATTCTTTGGTCTAGTTCTGTGAAGAATGTTACTGGAAGTTTGATAGGGATCGCATTGAATCTATAGATGACATTTGGTAGTATGGTCATTTTCACAATATTGATTCTTCCGACCCAGGAACATGGAATATTTCTCCATCTGTTTAACTCTTCTTTAATGTCTCTCATGAGTGTCTTGTAATTTTCTGTGTACAGTTCTTTTGTTTCTTTGGGTAGGTTTATTCCTAGATATTTGATTCTTTTGGTTGCGATGGTGAAGGGGATTGCCTCTTTGATTTCATTTTCTGATTTTTCATTGTTTGTGTATAGGAATGCCAGTGATTTCTGTATATTGATTTTGTATCCTGCGACTTTGCTGAATTCGCTGATTAACTCTAGTAGTTTTGTAATAGTGTCTTTGGGATTTTCTATGTGTAATATCATGTCATCTGCAAATAGAGAGAGTCTGACTTCTTCTTTTCCAATCTGGGTTCCTTTGATTTCTTTCTCTTCTCTTATTGCTGTTGCTAGGACTTCCAGGACTATGTTGAATAAGAGTGGTGAAAGTGGACACCCTTGTCTTATTCCTGATCTTAGAGGAAATGCTTTGAGTTTTTCACCATTGAGGATAATGTTCGCTGTGGGCTTCTTATATATGGCTTTCACTATGTTAAGTTCCTTCTGTGCCCGTTTTTTGAAGAGTTTTTATCATAAATGGATGCTGTACTTTGTCGAAGGCTTTTTCTGCATCTATTGAGATGATCATGTGATTTTTGTCTCTCAATTTGTTGATATGGTATATCACATTGATTAATTTGTGGATATTGAAAAATCCTTGCATGCCTGGGATGAACCCAACTTGATTGTGATGAATGAGCTTTTTGATGTGTTGTTGAATTCTGTTTGCTAGGATTTTGTTGAGGATTTGGGCGTCTAGATTCATCAGTGAAATTGGCCTATAATTTTCTTTTTTTGTGATGTCTTTGCCTGGCTTTGGTATCAGCATGATGGTGCCCTCGTAGAATGTGTTTGGAAGTGTTCCTTCCTGTGCAATTGTTTGGAAGAGTTTTAGAAGGACAGGCATTAGCTCTTCTTTAAATGTTTGGTAGAATTCGGCTGTGAAGCCGTCTGGCCCTGGGCTTTTATTTTTGGGTAGATTTTTGATCACAAGGTCGATTTCTGAGCTTGTGATTGGCTTGTTCATAGTTTCTATTTCTTCTTGGTTGAGTCTTGGGAGATTAATCTTCTCTAAGAAACTGTCCATTTCTTCCAGGTTATCCAGTTTGTTGCCATAGAGTTGTTCATAATAGTCTCTTATAATCCTTTGAATTTCTGCATTATCTGTTGTAATCTCTCCTTTTTCATTTTTGATTTTGGTGATCTGGTTCTTCTCTCTCTTTTTCTTGATGAGTCTGGCCAGTGATATGTTGATTTTATTGACCTTTTCGAAGAACCAGCTTTTTGTTTTATTTATCTTTACTATTGTTTCTTTCGTTTCTTTTTCATTTATTTCTGCTCTGATCTTTATGATTTCCCTTCTTCTGCTGGCTTTGGGGTGTTTTTGTTCTTCTTTCTCCAGTTGTTTTAAGCGTAAGGTAAGGTCGTCTGTTTGAGATTTTCCTAGTTTCTTGAGGTGGGATTGAATTGCTATAAACTTCCCTCTTAGAACTGCTTTTGCAGTATCCCATAGGTTTTGCACTGTCATGTGTTCATTGTCATTTTCGTCTAGGAATTTTTTTATTTCTCCTTTGATTTCCTCAATGATCAGTTGGTTTTTTAGGTAGGTGTTGTTTAATCTCCATGTGTTTGTGTTTTTAGCCGTTTTTTTCCTGTAATTGATCTCTAGTCTCACTGCATTGTGGTCCAAGAAGATGGTTGATAGAATTTCAGTTTTCTTGAATTGACTGAGGTTTGATTTGTGGCCCAAGATGTGGTCTATCCTGGAGAATGTTCCATGAGCACTTGAGAAGAAAGTGTATTCTTCTGGTTTTGGATGGAACATCCTAAAGATATCAATGAGGTCCATTTCTTCTAGTGTGGCATCATGGAACAATACTTAACTGACAATTTATGACTCAGTATTGTCCAAAAGTCCTGCCCTGCCCAACTTTGTTCCCATCCCTCCCAGGTGCTTTCCGTGGTGGAGCCTTCATTTATACTGCGAGATCAGAAGGGACAACTGTTTCTTTTGATCCTGAGTTGGGACTGGTAGTGGAGGCAAGGTTGCTGTCTTTCAAAGGCAAGTGACACAAAAGAACACTTTTGCTTCTGATGAGATGGGGAGAGTCATGCGTCTGATCATATCATTATCATTAATTCATGAGAAAATGTCTGTATTATCTACTGGATGAGGCTGGATTCACCCATGACTCGGTCAGTCTGCACACTCCTCTGGAACCCCACCCCACCCCAGCCCTGGCCCCTCACCCCTGTGGGCTGCTTCCAGCCACTGTCCTTGAGCAGTCAGCCTCCTAGAATGGAAGTAGAGCTCGTTCCCTCAGTTTCCTGTCTACCTACTTCTCCCTTTGCTTTCGGGCTGGGAGCTGAGCATTCCTAACCCTTGACATGGAGATTGTAGCCCATATGGGAAATCAGCATAATATGTGCTCATGTGTACTCAGTCACTCAGTCGTGTCAGACTTTCTATGGCCTCCTTGAATTGTAGCCTACCAGGCTTCTCTGTCCATTGGACTTTCTAGGCAAGAATAATGGACTAGGTTGTCATTTCCTCCTCTAGGAGATCTTCCCAACTCAGGAATGAAACCCACATCTCCTGCTTTGGCAGGTGGATTCTTTACTACTGAGCCACCTGGGACTCCAGTAAGCATTGTAGCTGATATTTACTGTTTGCTACATGCCAGGCAATCTACTTACATCGATGTTGCTGTTTAGTTGCTAAGTTGTGTCAAACTCTTTGTGACCCCCTGGAGCCTGGAAGCTCCTTGAGATTTCCCAAGCAGGAATACTAAAGTGGGTTGCCATTTCCTTCTGCAGGAGATCTTCCCGACTCAGGGAATGAACATGCACCACCTGCCTAGCAGGCAGATGCTTTACCACTGAGACACCTAATTCTTATAGCAATTCTATGATCATCCTCATTGTACAAATGAGAAAGTTGGGGTACAAAGAAGTTGAGGGACATGTTTAGTAACTTAAAATAACAAATTTATTATTTTCTCTAATAGGTTCCTGGGCATTGATGGGCTCAGCTTGAGGTCCATTATTCTGTTGCAATCAGATAGTGGGTAAACCTGGGTAGGGAAGTCTAGAGCAGGGGCTTGGATGTCTACATCAGCCAAGGACTTATCAGCCATCTCTGTCCACCTGGCCTCTCCAAGAGGCTAGCTTGCACTTCCTCCCAGCTTAGCAGTCAGAGTCACTGGACATCTTAGATGGTGGTTGACCAGGCAGAAACTGCAAAACTTCTTATGATCTTCCTTCTGAAAACATGTGGCATCATTTCCACTCTATTCTGTTGGTCAACACAGTTACGGTTCAGCTCAGATTCAAGTAGGAAGAAGAATAGGCTCTATGTCTCAATGGGGGAAGAGCTTGAAGTACATTGAGGTAAGGAACCAATGAAGACCATCTTGAGACGAGTCATCACACCAGGATTTGACCCTAGGTAGCTTTGCAACCTCTGTGTGCTCAATCATTATGCTCTACTGATCTCCATGTGGTTCAGGCACAGCCACACCATGCTGTTGGTGACTGGTGTAAGATATAGTGGTAGACCAAGGAGAAGGTTGCCTCCAAAGGTCAGGAAAGTCTGCCTGAAGGAAGTACCAGACACACACACACAACCCTCCCCCTACTGTGGAGGACAGTTTGTAACCGCTCTGGGCAGCATTCTATACAATTGCTGCATTACACATGGTGACTTCAAAGCTGAGGATGAGAGGCAGTTTCAAGGCTACCTGCAGAAAGCCATTGACCTGGAAATGAGGGGTGTGATGCCAAGCATTCTCTACAGCTTAAAGTTGTGGTCTACTTACATCGATGTTGCTGTTTAGTTGCTAAGTTGTGTCAAACTCTTTGTGACCCCCTGGAGCCTGGAAGCTCCTTGAGATTTCCCAAGCAGGAATACTAAAGTGGGTTGCCATTTCCTTCTGCAGGAGATCTTCCCGACTCAGGGAATGAACATGCACCACCTGCCTAGCAGGCAGATGCTTTACCACTGAGACACCTAATTCTTATAGCAATTCTATGATCATCCTCATTGTACAAATGAGAAAGTTGGGGTACAAAGAAGTTGAGGGACATGTTTAGTAACTTAAAATAACAAATTTATTATTTTCTCTAATAGGTTCCTGGGCATTGATGGGCTCAGCTTGAGGTCCATTATTCTGTTGCAATCAGATAGTGGGTAAACCTGGGTAGGGAAGTCTAGAGCAGGGGCTTGGATGTCTACATCAGCCAAGGACTTATCAGCCATCTCTGTCCACCTGGCCTCTCAAGAGGCTAGCTTGCACTTCCTCCCAGCTTAGCAGTCAGAGTCACTGGACATCTTAGATGGTGGTTGACCAGGCAGAAACTGCAAAACTTCTTATGATCTTCCTTCTGAAAACATGTGGCATCATTTCCACTCTATTCTGTTGGTCAACACAGTTACGGTTCAGCTCAGATTCAAGTAGGAAGAAGAATAGGCTCTATGTCTCAATGGGGGAAGAGCTTGAAGTACATTGAGGTAAGGAACCAATGAAGACCATCTTGAGACGAGTCATCACACCAGGATTTGACCCTAGGTAGCTTTGCAACCTCTGTGTGCTCAATCATTATGCTCTACTGATCTCCATGTGGTTCAGGCACAGCCACACCATGCTGTTGGTGACTGGTGTAAGATATAGTGGTAGACCAAGGAGAAGGTTGCCTCCAAAGGTCAGGAAAGTCTGCCTGAAGGAAGTACCAGACACACACACACAACCCTCCCCCTACTGTGGAGGACAGTTTGTAACCGCTCTGGGCAGCATTCTATACAATTGCTGCATTACACATGGTGACTTCAAAGCTGAGGATGAGAGGCAGTTTCAAGGCTACCTGCAGAAAGCCATTGACCTGGAAATGAGGGGGTGTGATGTCCTACATTAACTCTGCACATTGTAGGTCTGGGACCTTGAGAGAAAGCAGAAGGCCAAGAAAGGAAAGTGGGCCGAGGTCTTTCCAGAACATTGCAGAGTGGAATTTCAGACCGTGTTGTGCCCCTCTCCCATGCCCAGATTGGAGACCCACACCTGGTGATCTGTATGGACTGCTCGGCAGACACCATGACCAACCGCCTTCTCCAGAGGGGCCGGAACAGCCCGCGTGTGGACGACAGCACTGCCACCATCGCCAAGCGCCTTGAGACCTACTACCGGGCCTCCATCCCCATGGTCGCCTACTATGAGACAAAAACACAGCTACATAAGGTGAGTCACCTCACAGCTCCCCCATATGAGCCAACCACCCACTTTTCTTTCAAAAACAGAGGAGCTTCCCCTGGCTTCCCCTGGTGGTCCAGTGGGTAAGGACACCACCTTGCAGTGAAAGGGGCGCCAGTTCGATCCCTGGCCTGGGAAGATCCCACGTGCCGCGGAGCAGCTGGACCGATGTGTCCAATTACCGAGCCGGAGCTCTGGAGCGTATGCGCCCAGAGCCAGCGCTCTGCGACGACAGAGGCCACCACGATGGGAGGCCCACAGGAGACAAAGAACAAAGATGGATGAAAATAGAGAAATGAAAGACCAATGTAAGTGGCCCGCCCATCCCCCTCCCTCCCCACCCCACCCTTCAAAAGATAAATAAATAAAATTAAAAAAAAAAAAAACAGAGAAAAAAATAGGAAATTTCAGATTTAGGGATTTTGGAACTAAAATTTCATTTTGGCTGCACAATTGGAACCAAAACATGGGTCCCTTACCCCCTTCACTTTTTTGTATCAATCATCTTGTTGTTCTGTCACTGAGTCCTGTCCAACTCTTTGCCATGCCATGAACTGCAGCACACTAGGCTTCCCTGTCCTTCACTATCTCTAGGAGTTTGCTCAAACTCATGTCCATTAAGTCGGTGATGCCATTCAACCATCTCATCCTCTCTTGTCCCTTTCTCCTGTGCCCTCAATCTTTCCAGCATCATGAGTCAGCCCTTTGCATCACTCATCATATGGACCATGAAAATCTGATCATATAGTGTTTACAGATGCCATTACAGTTGCTGGAAATAATTTCATTTTCCAAGAAAAAGGAAGAGGAGGAGAGTTGAGGTATAAGTTCTGTCTTCCAGACTTCAGCTACACAGGAGAACCTGGAAGTTCTTATCTAGATCTAAAATTCAGCATTGAATTTCTAGATTTTTGCCTAGTTCATCATTGGCACTTAGCTTCCTCAATTTCTTGCAATAACTAGTGTTATTTGGGAGAAGCAGCATATGGGTCCAGAAGAGCAGACGATGTGAAACAGTGAGTGGAAATGGAAGGTCAACTCAGTGACCACAAGTGACGATCCATGATGAGTCACTGTTAAGTTCATACATTTGGGAAAACTACCCAATCCCCATTCATTCATTTAGTAAATATGTACCAAGCATTTCCTGTGGACCGTCCGTTGCCCTGGTGGTTTGACTGCAGGTAGTAAGACGTGGCTCTTGCCTATTAGAACCTAGGGTTTAGTAGAGGAGAGAGATAAACCAGCGATTACCGTGTGCACTCAAAATAAGCATAGCATGAGTTACACAGGCCCTTTAACCTAGTCTAAGAGGAGACAGAGGGAAGGTCACCAAAGAAGAACTAAGCTGAGCCCAAGGTGAGCGTACTGTGAGGGGAGAAGAGCGCTTCACACAGAAGTAGCTTGGCCATGACATAAAGTGCCAAGGAAAAGAGGGCCAAGAGGTGGGGTTGGAGAGGCAAGCGGAGACCAGATCAAGGTGAAGGAGCAGATAATTGTCCTGAGAATATATCTGACTCTGAAAGTAACTCAGGCTTTAACCACTTTCAGATTCAGAAAAGCCCTTTTGTCTCTCTCCTGTATTAGTCCAGCCTAAATTCTGAGTGCTCACAAATGATTGGCACATGGACACGGGGCTAACTGAGTTCTCCAATAAAGCTGATCTCTGGAACCCTCCCTTAGAAATAGCTAAGTTGGTGGGAAAGGGGTTTTCCTGTCCCATGTGGCTCGGCTCTTCAGCTCTCCGTTAATTTTGGAGATGCTGGCAGCTGGGTCCCTGGTGAGGTAACATGTATTACCCCTTGGCGAATATTTAAAACCACTCCAAGCCCTGACTCCAGAGCAGCGTGGGCCCCAGCCCTCAGGACTCCTGGAGGGCCTCTTGGAGGAAGCTTCATTCCTGCCCCTGTCCCAGGCTGTCCTCCCTGTACAAGATGAACAGGTTTCCTCCCCTGCCTGGAGCAGAGACAGCAGAGGGCGGCCTTGTGCGAACCCAGGGACCCCAGTGCCCCATGGGGTTTGCCAGGAGCTTGGGCCACAGATGGGGACCAGAGGAGAAGCAGGGGAGTGGGTTGACTTGGTTTCCACTGGAGAAGGGGAAGCCTCTGTCCCTTTGTGTTTCTGACCTTCTGGGCTCCTGGCTGGTCTCCGAGCATCAGCTTGATCGGCCCCTGATCTGAAGTGGCAGCCTGCGTCTTGTTCCTGGGATGCTCTTTAGGGCCTTAGTACCCCACCCCTGTCTCGTTGGAAATTAAGCCCAAGGCAGGGCTGCTCACTGGATCATGGGCTCCAGGATCATGTAAGGAGTTTTCTTAAACTACATGGTGGGGGTAGGGGTGGCAAATGAACTTTGAGATTCAAGTGAGACCTATCAGTAGCTCAGTGAGATTTCTTTAGGAATTAGAGCCACACAGTGGTCCAGCCCAGAAATAGACCACCCTCTGAAAACACTTCCCTCCGGCCTCAGCGTTTCCTCAGTTATGCTTACACTCGCTCCCTCTCTGGAAAACTTTATGGGCTAATGAATGACAAGTGTGTGTGTGCTCTGTCGTGTCTGACTCTTTGCGACCTCTTGGACTGTAGTCTGCCAGGCTTCTCTGTGCATGAGATTTTTCAGGCAGGACTACTCGAGTGAATGGCCATTTCCTTCTCCAAGCTGATCTTGCCAACCTAGGGATAAAACCCAAGTTTCCTGTGTCTCCTTAATTGCAGGGGGATTATTTACTTGCTGAGCCACCAGGAAAACCCACTGCCTAATGATAGTCAGCCCTTTTTGCCATAAGGAAAAGGGCAATGGAATTTCAAAAAAGAGTAATATTAAAAACAAAAAAGCACTCAAAATGGTTAGAACTGCTGCCTTATTCTTTGTTATGCCATCACTACATAATGACATAAAAGTTTGAGTTGCTTGTAACATAAGCCATGGGGTGGAACCAGATGTGATCCAAATGTATCCATTTCCCCCTCATAAAGTCAGCTTTGTGCTGCATCTAAGAAAGAATTAGAACTTTTTTCCACGTCACTCCCTTCCTCCTTGCACTCAGGGCAGACATTATTAGTCAGCTGTGGTTCTTCTTTTCTATCCATTCTGGACATTGCCTTAGAAACTTTGTCAGGAACTTCCCTGGCAGTCCAGGTTAACAATCCACTTGCTGGGGCTTCTCTGGTGGTCCAGTGGGTAAGGACACCGCCTTGGAGTGCAAGGGGCGCCGGTTCGATTCCTGGCCTGGGAAGATCCCATGTGCCACGGAGCAGCTGGACTGATGTGTCCAATTACTGAGCCAGAGCTCTGGAGTGCATGCGCCCAGAGCCGGTGCTCTGCGACAAGAGAGGCCACTGTGATGGGAGGCCCACACAGGCCAAAGAACAAACATGGATGAAAATAGATAAATGAAAGACCAATAGAAGTGGCACGCCTGCCCCCTTCCCTCCTCAACCCGTCCCCTCCCCCGCACCGCCCCCCCCCCGAAAAAAGAATCCACTTGCCAAACTTTCCTCATGGGTTCGTGGTAAAAAATATGTCTGTCAATGCAGGATACATGGGTTCGATCCCTGAACTGGGAAGATCTAACATACCATGGAGCAACTAATCTCATGCATTACAACTAGAGCCTAGGACCTGTAACTACTGAGCCTACATGCCACAGCTACTGAAGCCTGAGAGCCCCAGAGTCAGTGCTCCCCAGCAAGAGAAGCCCAAGTACCAAAACTAGAGAAAAACCTGCACAGGCATGAAGACCCAGCACAGACAAAAATAAATAGATAAATAGAAAGATAAAAAAGGATTCAATTTTTAAAAAAAAGAGGAATCGACCTGCCAATGCATCTTGCCAACCTAGGGATAAAACCCAAGTTTCCTGTGCCTTAATTGGGGGATTATTTACTTGCTGAGCCACCAGGAAAACCCACTGCCTAATGATAGTCAGCCCTTTTTGCCATAAGGAAAAGGGCAATGGAATTTCAAAAAAGAGTAATATTAAAAACAAAAAAGCACTCAAAATGGTTAGAACTGCTGCCTTATTCTTTGTTATGCCATCACTACATAATGACATAAAAGTTTGAGTTGCTTGTAACATAAGCCATGGGTGGAACCAGATGTGATCCAAATGTATCCATTTCCCCCTCATAAAGTCAGCTTTGTGCTGCATCTAAGAAAGAATTAGAACTTTTTTCCACGTCACTCCCTTCCTCCTTGCACTCAGGGCAGACATTATTAGTCAGCTGTGGTTCTTCTTTTCTATCCATTCTGGACATTGCCTTAGAAACTTTGTCAGGAACTTCCCTGGCAGTCCAGGTTAACAATCCACTTGCTGGGGCTTCTCTGGTGGTCCAGTGGGTAAGGACACCGCCTTGGAGTGCAAGGGGCGCCGGTTCGATTCCTGGCCTGGGAAGATCCCATGTGCCACGGAGCAGCTGGACTGATGTGTCCAATTACTGAGCCAGAGCTCTGGAGTGCATGCGCCCAGAGCCGGTGCTCTGCGACAAGAGAGGCCACTGTGATGGGAGGCCCACACAGGCCAAAGAACAAACATGGATGAAAATAGATAAATGAAAGACCAATAGAAGTGGCACGCCTGCCCCCTTCCCTCCTCAACCCGTCCCCTCCCCCGCACCGCCCCCCCCCCCAAAAAAAAACCACCTGCCCAACCTTCCTCATGGGTTCGTGGTAAAAAATATGTCTGTCAATGCAGGATACATGGGTTCGATCCCTGAACTGGGAAGATCTAACATACCATGGAGCAACTAATCTCATGCATTACAACTAGAGCCTAGGACCTGTAACTACTGAGCCTACATGCCACAGCTACTGAAGCCTGAGAGCCCCAGAGTCAGTGCTCCCCAGCAAGAGAAGCCCAAGTACCAAAACTAGAGAAAAACCTGCACAGGCATGAAGACCCAGCACAGACAAAAATAAATAGATAAATAGAAAGATAAAAAAGGATTCAATTTTTAAAAAAAAGAGGAATCGACCTGCCAATGCAAGGGATGCAGCTGGTTCAGTCCTTGCTCAGGACGCTAAGATCCCACATGGCTCAAAACCAAAAACCCAAAACTTAAAATGTAAGCAACAGGGCTTCCCCTGGTGGTCCAGTGGGTAAGGACACCGCCTTGCAGTGCAAGGGATGCCTGTTCGATCCCTGGCCTGGGAAGATCCCACGTGCCGCGGAGCGGCTGGACCGATGTGTCCAATTACTGAGCCGGAGCTCTGGAGCGCATGCGCCCAGAGCCGGTGCTCAGCAACGACAGACGCCACCGCGATGGGAGGCCCACAGGAGCCAAGGAACAAAGACGGATGAAAATAGAGAAATGAAAGACCAATAGAAGTGGCCCGCCAGCTCCCCTCCCTCCCCAACCCGAACCCCGCCCAAAAATAAATAAATAAATTTTTTAAAAATCTTTAAAAAAAAAAAATTGTAAGCAACACTTATTTTTATAATTTTTTTTCTTTTTTTGGGGGGGAGGGGCGTGTTGGGGAGGGTAGGGGGCTGGCGGGCCACTTCTATTGGTCTTTCATTTATCTATTTTCATCCATCTTTGTTCTTTGGCCCATGTGGGCCTCCCATCGCAGTGGCCTCTGTTGTCGAAGAGCACAGGCTCTGGGTGCATGTGCTCCAGGGCTCCGGCTCAGTAATTGGACACATCAGTCTAGCTGCTCCGTGGCACATGGGATCTTCCTAGGCCAGGGATCGAACCGGCGCTCCTTGCTCTTCAAGGCGGTGTCCTTACCCACTGGACCACCAGGGAAGCCCAAGATGTAAGCAACACTTTTTTGACGTAAGCAACATTTTAGTAAATTAAATAAAGATTTTTAAAATTGTCTGCGTCAGAAAAATCTTTAAAAAGAAATTACAGGGCTTCCCCTGGTGGTCCAATGGGTAAAGACACCGCCTTGCAGTGCAAGGGGCGCCGGTTCGATCCCTGGCCTGGGAAGATCCCACGTGCCACGTAGCGGCTGGACCCATGTGTCCAGTTACTGAGCCGGAGCTCTGGAGCGCGTGCGCCCAGAGCCGGTGCTCTGCGATGACAGTGGCCACCGCAATGGGAGGCCCACAGGAGCCAAAGAACAAAGACAGATGAAAATGGAGAAATGAAAGTCCAGTGGAAGTGGCCCGCCCATCCCCCTCCCTTCTCACCCCATCCTACAAAAGATAAATAAAAAATAAAAAAAAGAAATAAAAAAAAAAAAAGAAATTACAGGTAGTCCCACCCAACTCACTAGAGTGCCCCCCCCCCCAAGAGAAAGTTTTTTTCCTCTTGAGTGAGAGAATTTATAATTGAAATAGTAATTGAGATGTAGCATTTTCAAGTCAATGACAGAGTAATTGTGCAGAGACTCCCTGGTAGAGACAACACTGGCTTAGGTGTAAGAAAGCCTGAAGCACACTGTTGTGAATGGACTTTGGGAATTTGGTGAGTCGTTTACTTGCTGAACTTTCAGCAGAATAAAATGAATGGACAAAATGGGATCCCCTGGAAAACCCTTGTCTGTCACTCCATACTTCTGGGGGAGGCGGGCAGGGAACACATGTACGCATGCATGCTAAGCCACTTCAGTCTTGTCTGACTATTTGTGACCCTATGGACTGTAACCCACCTGGCTTCTCTGTCCATGGGATTCTCCAGGCAGAAATAGAGTGGATGGTCATGCCCTCCTCCAGGGAAGCTTCCTGACCCAGGGATTGAACTCTTGAGTCTCCTGCATTGGGAGCTGGGTTCTTTACCACTAGTGCCATCTGGTATTGGTAGTCATAAAAGTAAAGCACACTTTTAGAAAATAGAGAAATCTACATAGTCCCATCATGCAGAAGCAAACATTCTGGATTATTTGGCTCAATTTTTTTTTTCTGTGAATTTTCAAAGTATGTTGCTGAGTACAGGTATATTCATGAGGTTGTAGATAATAGCTGACTTAACCTGAAACACGGAGCTTACTTGTAAGGTGATGCAAACCAAGGCTGAAACATAGCAGGTCGAGGAAACCTATGAAACCAGGCTCCCCTCTGTTCCTCACACCTGTCTTTCCCTCTTTCTCTCTCACATCCTGATTTTTCTCTTACTCTGTCCCAGAAGCCAGAATATGGCAAATGTGCAGCTTCCACATTCACGTTACCACAACAGTTCCAGATTCCAGAGAAATATTCTGACTGGCCTTGTTTTGCTCTGGGCCCGGGTCCTATACAGTCAGGTGGGGTCATGGGGCTTTTCATCTGTTCTGAGGCTATTTTATTTGCATACCACATGTTCGAACAAAGACAGATGAAAATGGAGAAATGAAAGTCCAGTGGAAGTGGCCCGCCCATCCCCTCCCTTCTCACCCCATCCTACAAAAGATAAAAAAAAAATAAAAAAAAGAAATAAAAAAAAAAAAAGAAATTACAGGTAGTCCCACCCAACTCACTAGAGTGCCCCCCCCCCAAGAGAAAGTTTTTTTCCTCTTGAGTGAGAGAATTTATAATTGAAATAGTAATTGAGATGTAGCATTTTCAAGTCAATGACAGAGTAATTGTGCAGAGACTCCCTGGTAGAGACAACACTGGCTTAGGTGTAAGAAAGCCTGAAGCACACTGTTGTGAATGGACTTTGGGAATTTGGTGAGTCGTTTACTTGCTGAACTTTCAGCAGAATAAAATGAATGGACAAAATGGGATCCCCTGGAAAACCCTTGTCTGTCACTCCATACTTCTGGGGAGGGGGGGCGGGGCAGGGAACACATGTACGCATGCATGCTAAGCCACTTCAGTCTTGTCTGACTATTTGTGACCCTATGGACTGTAACCCACCTGGCTTCTCTGTCCATGGGATTCTCCAGGCAGAAATAGAGTGGATGGTCATGCCCTCCTCCAGGGAAGCTTCCTGACCCAGGGATTGAACTCTTGAGTCTCCTGCATTGGGAGCTGGGTTCTTTACCACTAGTGCCATCTGGTATTGGTAGTCATAAAAGTAAAGCACACTTTTAGAAAATAGAGAAATCTACATAGTCCCATCATGCAGAAGCAAACATTCTGGATTATTTGGCTCAATTTTTTTTTTCTGTGAATTTTCAAAGTATGTTGCTGAGTACAGGTATATTCATGAGGTTGTAGATAATAGCTGACTTAACCTGAAACACGGAGCTTACTTGTAAGGTGATGCAAACCAAGGCTGAAACATAGCAGGTCGAGGAAACCTATGAAACCAGGCTCCCCTCTGTTCCTCACACCTGTCTTTCCCTCTTTCTCTCTCACATCCTGATTTTTCTCTTACTCTGTCCCAGAAGCCAGAATATGGCAAATGTGCAGCTTCCACATTCACGTTACCACAACAGTTCCAGATTCCAGAGAGAAATATTCTGACTGGCCTTGTTTTGCTCTGGGCCCGGGTCCTATCAGCTGTGGCCAGTCAGGTGGGGTCACATGGGGCTTTTTCATCTGTTCTGAGGCTATTTTATTGAGTGCATACCACATGTCAGAGTCTTGGTACTAGCGACACAGCACTAAACAAAGTCCACCACTGAAGCAAAGAGCAGTAGACAAGAAAATAATTGCTAATAGCATTAACTCTATGAACAAAACAAAACAGAGTGAGTTGTTAATGGGTGAAAAGTCTCTAAGGAGGTAGCATTTGAATTAAGACTGAACTAATAAAACCATGATTGCCTTAGACACTTCCATGAAAATTGGGTGGGGAAAAAGAAATTCCCAGAAGAAAAGACTTTGTGAACTGGGAGAAATTCCAGAAATAGCTTCCTCAAGTGGCATGTAGAGAAGTGTATAAATTGATATTTAAAACCTTTCCTTTTGCTAAAAGTAACAACCACTCTTTAAGAAAAAGAAACTAGATAATTTAAGAATAGAAAGATATAAATTTCCTAGAATTCTTGGGCCCCAGGATAAACCATTGATGAATACTGTGATGTGTTTTCTTACATTTCTGTTTCTTCATTTTTAATATACTTTTTGCTCATGGAATCATAACCCAAGAAATACACTTCCCCCTGCCCAGCCCTAGAGGAAGCAGTCCTGACAATAGATGATATCTATCCCTGAGTTATTTATCAGTCTTAATCAATTTAGAAAGTAATAGGAGAGGCCAGTGACTCATTAAACAGGGATTTAACAGATGCAGAAAATCCAGTTCCTTGGCAACTTGCCTTCTGTAAAGAGGAAAATAAGTTATTCGTTCAGTTATTCCTTCTGCTAGAATCTCCCAACTTCATAAATAGTTTAGCCATTTTTATTAAGTCCTGAAATACAGCTGTACCCATTTATCGTTCTGGGTAGTCATCCAGCCTGGCCCGAGACTTCCTTGAACTGAGGGGTAAAGAATGAGAAATGTCATTGCTGGAACTTCCATGAAAGGAGTGAAGCATAAGACAGCATCAGATCAAATTTTACTGCTTGGGGAAAGATGATAGCTCTGAATCAATTGGGTTCTTACTCTGTCGCAGAAGCCAGAATATGGCAAATGTGCAGCTTCCACATTCACGTTACCACAACAGTTCCAGATTCCAGAGAGAAATATTCTGACTGGCCTTGTTTTGCTCTGGGCCCGGGTCCTATCAGCTGTGGCCAGTCAGGTGGGGTCACATGGGGCTTTTCATCTGTTCTGAGGCTATTTTATTGAGTGCATACCACATGTCAGAGTCTTGGTACTAGCGACACAGCACTAAACAAAGTCCACCACTGAAGCAAAGAGCAGTAGACAAGAAAATAATTGCTAATAGCATTAACTCTATGAACAAAACAAAACAGAGTGAGTTGTTAATGGGTGAAAAGTCTCTAAGGAGGTAGCATTTGAATTAAGACTGAACTAATAAAACCATGATTGCCTTAGACACTTCCATGAAAATTGGGTGGGGAAAAAGAAATTCCCAGAAGAAAAGACTTTGTGAACTGGGAGAAATTCCAGAAATAGCTTCCTCAAGTGGCATGTAGAGAAGTGTATAAATTGATATTTAAAACCTTTCCTTTTGCTAAAAGTAACAACCACTCTTTAAGAAAAAGAAACTAGATAATTTAAGAATAGAAAGATATAAATTTCCTAGAATTCTTGGGCCCCAGGATAAACCATTGATGAATACTGTGATGTGTTTTCTTACATTTCTGTTTCTTCATTTTTAATATACTTTTTGCTCATGGAATCATAACCCAAGAAATACACTTCCCCCTGCCCAGCCCTAGAGGAAGCAGTCCTGACAATAGATGATATCTATCCCTGAGTTATTTATCAGTCTTAATCAATTTAGAAAGTAATAGGAGAGGCCAGTGACTCATTAAACAGGGATTTAACAGATGCAGAAAATCCAGTTCCTTGGCAACTTGCCTTCTGTAAAGAGGAAAATAAGTTATTCGTTCAGTTATTCCTTCTGCTAGAATCTCCCAACTTCATAAATAGTTTAGCCATTTTTATTAAGTCCTGAAATACAGCTGTACCCATTTATCGTTCTGGGTAGTCATCCAGCCTGGCCCGAGACTTCCTTGAACTGAGGGGTAAAGAATGAGAAATGTCATTGCTGGAACTTCCATGAAAGGAGTGAAGCATAAGACAGCATCAGATCAAATTTTACTGCTTGGGTGCAAAGTCCACTTGATAGCTCTGAATCAATTGGGTTCTTAAGACTGGAGTCCAACACAAGGCAAGGAAAACCCCAAATTACTTCTATACCATGAATTCTCTGTACTTGAATTCTTCATTTTGACTCTCCTTTCAATTGGCTAATGTAACTCTTGAACTAATTTTTAGTTTGATCGCTCTATGAATATCTGGGAATGTCATTATGGTGGTTTTATATGTCAATGACCATTTCACAGTCTAAAATTTAGGTCATAATATTATTGAAAACCGACATTGCACCATTGTTTTCAAGCATTTAGTGTCGTGGAAGCAAGGCCAAAACAAATTTGGAAAGGAAACAGCTGACACTAATTTTATCAGGTCTTTGAAATCTGATGCAAGCGTCACACTTACGACACAGCTCATTTCATGGTAGCTACATTTCAAGGGCTCAGTGGTAGCAGTAACCTCTGGATTTGAGAGCACAATTCTCTATCTATAACCACTCCATTATTTTCATATTTTTGCTGTCTGCTTTCTAGCAAAGACCCCCAAGTTGTCTTCCACGTTACCCAACTCAGTTTTTCATGTCATTATCCCTGCTTTCCAGCTACCAACATTGATTTGCATTCTCAGGTGTGTTTTTCTGGTTTTTTTACCTTAGCTTATTCCTTTATCTCATGCTTTTGCTATTCCAGTCTAACCTCATTCCCATTTCATGACGTTCAGCTCTTATTGAGAGCAACCATATCTTCTTACACACTGTATACTGGTTAAACTAGCAACAGGATACGTACTCCTCCCCTCCGTGTGCTCCTATAAGCATCATTTCCCTCTCCATCTATTTGCTTATTTCTTTACTTTCCTGCATCTGTCTACCAACAAGAAGTAAGCTCCCTCCCCCTGCGGGGACCTTCCGCAGAAAGGAAGGCAGCGGGATTGCCCCCGGCTGAACTGGGAGATCTTAGAGAGAGGCGAGCCTTGTTGCCAGCCCCCCAGCCCACCAGCGCATGCCGGGGACAATCAGACACGTCAGGGGTTCTGTCGACGCAGTTCCGTTTTATTAATATAGACTTACAGCTTTTATAGGCAAACGAAGGGGGGTTTGCAAGGGACTTCCTATAGTTACACCAATCAAGCTAAAGGTATTACGTAATCAAGCAATTACGTATTTACATCGCAATAGGAATTTATGGTGAGCATGCATTGTCCACGAGCACAGCATGGAAACCAGGGGGATCAATCAGAAGTTTTGACAATCGACTTTAGATTATGCCCTCGTCTCTTCCTATAGGCGTCATCTTAGCACCAAACTGCAAATATGTGCTTAAGCTTCCTTATGCTTGCAAAGGCCCTCTTTCATGTAGGGCCCCACATCCCCCTGTCACCTCTCTCCCTCTTTTTGACATGCATTAACACATGCCTCTTTTATGGCGGAGAGTTCTGATTTTATGAAAATACTACCATTCCGTACACATGTCTGAAACATCTGAAAGTCAGTACATATTGCAGAAATGTTTTATTTTAATAGTTACCTAACATTCCATGTTATGCATACTCTAGTTTATTCAACCAGTTTGTTCTCATTTAGTTTGGTTACTACTAACAAGTATACAGTAAATAAGTGCACTTATTTAGGCTTTTTTTTCTACTATGAGAGACTGCTGAGCTGTTTTAAGCCAAGATCCCTTAATCTCCTTCACCAATTTCTCCCAAGCCCCTCAACGCCCCTTCCCCTCCCTTCTGCCGACCACCCATCTTTTCTGTGAGTCTGTTTTCACTTTGTTTGTCTCTGTCTTGACTTAGTTCACTTAGATCCATCTATGTTGTCACAAGTAGCAGGACTTCATTCTTTTTATGGCTGAATAGTATTCCTCTGTGTATATGTACCCCATCTTCTTTATCCTTTCATCTACTGATGGATGCTTAGTTTGCTCCCGTATCCTGACTACTGTGAATAGTGGTACATATATGTTTTCACATTAGTATCTTTGTTTTCTTTGGGTAAATATCCAGAAATGGAATTGCTGGATCATGTGGTAGTTCTGGTTTAAATTTTATGAAGAACATCCATACATCCATATTATTTTCCACAGTGTGTGCAGCAAATTACATTCCCTCCAACAGTGCACAGGGGTTCTGTTTTCTCTGCATCCTCATCAACACTTGCTATTTTTTGTCTTTTTGATAATAGCCATCCTGACAGGTATGAGGTGATATTTCACTGTGGTTTTGATTTGCATTTCCCTGATGATCTGTGACATTCAGCATCTTTTCATGTGTCTGTTGGCCATCTGTGTATCTCTTTAGAAAAAATATCTGGCCCTCTTCAGAATAGATATTTAACCCACTCACTTTCCTTTCTCTCTACCCCAATAAGAATTCCTTGAAATATAGAAAAGCTCTGGAATTCTCCAGGTCCTGGAGGCCTGTTGATCTCTTTGATCTGCGCACCTAGGCTGACTTGACTTCTCAATTCTGAATCTACAGCTTCCGGCATTGAGTCTGGACCTGCCCTGGTTTAGTGCTCCTAGCAACCTGGATCTGTAGACAACCCTCCCTCCTGTCCACTGGCCCAGGAGAAAGGAAGGTGCCTGAAGGAGAGAGTGAGGGACTTAGAGGAGCCTTGAAGTTCTGTCCTCCCACTTGACAAATGAGGCATAGATCTTCCATCTGTCTCTGAGAGACTTTAGAAACTCATTCCTTATGAGTCTGCTCAAAATAGACTTCTTTCAAGTCACCCCCCACTCCCGGCCACCCTTCCTGATCATCAGGTCTTCACTAGATTCCCAAAAAGAGCTTTTGATTCGGCACAGTGTTCTCTGCACCCCTGTGGTCCTGTTGAAATGAGTTGTGCTCACTGCAGACTTGTCTCCTCCAGGAACAGCAGGCAGAAGAGAACGCCAGGCCTTTGTTCTCTTCTGAACACAGTCTTGATTGTCTTTCTCTGTGGTAGCTTTCATCATGGGCAGGGTTTGCTGTTACCAACTCAGCACAGTCCCTTCCATGGGATCCACCCCCACTTGAGAACCTCTCCAGGAGTCACTGCCATGGATTCCATCAGCAGAGAATTGATGCGATTACCAGGTCCACAGACATATTGTCCCAGTGTCAAAATGCTGGGTGCTGGATCATGTGGTAGTTCTGGTTTAAATTTTATGAAGAACATCCATACATCCATATTATTTTCCACAGTGTGTGCAGCAAATTACATTCCCTCCAACAGTGCACAGGGGTTCTGTTTTCTCTGCATCCTCATCAACACTTGCTATTTTTTGTCTTTTTGATAATAGCCATCCTGACAGGTATGAGGTGATATTTCACTGTGGTTTTGATTTGCATTTCCCTGATGATCTGTGACATTCAGCATCTTTTCATGTGTCTGTTGGCCATCTGTGTATCTCTTTAGAAAAAATATCTGGCCCTCTTCAGAATAGATATTTAACCCACTCACTTTCCTTTCTCTCTACCCCAATAAGAATTCCTTGAAATATAGAAAAGCTCTGGAATTCTCCAGGTCCTGGAGGCCTGTTGATCTCTTTGATCTGCGCACCTAGGCTGACTTGACTTCTCAATTCTGAATCTACAGCTTCCGGCATTGAGTCTGGACCTGCCCTGGTTTAGTGCTCCTAGCAACCTGGATCTGTAGACAACCCTCCCTCCTGTCCACTGGCCCAGGAGAAAGGAAGGTGCCTGAAGGAGAGAGTGAGGGACTTAGAGGAGCCTTGAAGTTCTGTCCTCCCACTTGACAAATGAGGCATAGATCTTCCATCTGTCTCTGAGAGACTTTAGAAACTCATTCCTTATGAGTCTGCTCAAAATAGACTTCTTTCAAGTCACCCCCCACTCCCGGCCACCCTTCCTGATCATCAGGTCTTCACTAGATTCCCAAAAAGAGCTTTTGATTCGGCACAGTGTTCTCTGCACCCCTGTGGTCCTGTTGAAATGAGTTGTGCTCACTGCAGACTTGTCTCCTCCAGGAACAGCAGGCAGAAGAGAACGCCAGGCCTTTGTTCTCTTCTGAACACAGTCTTGATTGTCTTTCTCTGTGGTAGCTTTCATCATGGGCAGGGTTTGCTGTTACCAACTCAGCACAGTCCCTTCCATGGGATCCACCCCCACTTGAGAACCTCTCCAGGAGTCACTGCCATGGATTCCATCAGCAGAGAATTGATGCGATTCCATCCCAGGTCCACAGACATTTATGGGGTGTCCCCAGTGTCAAAATGCTGGGTGCAGAGTGCTGGGTATTCAGAAAGGAAGAGATGCATGAAACGCTGCACCAACAGCACAGTTGTAAATGTAGGAAAAGAATTTACAGAATGTTCCATGTCTTTGGGAGCACAAAGAGAGTTTGGAGAGATAGATAACACTTTCAGAAAGAAGACTTTTGAGTTGGCTCTGAAGGAATAGAAGTTCAAGTCAGATGAAAGGGACAAGACCGAGGCTCTGACATGAAAAGGACCCCAGTAATGCTAGTACAGGATGCAGTGCACACAGATGGATTAAAGTGGGGACAGACTTGACTGAAAAGCAAGGTAGAGGCTTCCTTCCTCCTTCATGCAATAAATTTTCCAGACCAACATTGTCCAGAAGATATATGATCTAGGACAAATAGGTCATTTACAATTTCCTAGTACTCTAATTAACCAAAAAAAAAAGTGAAAAGAAACAAGTGACATTAATTTAACAATGTATTTTCTTTAACCTAATATAGTCTAAGTATTATCATTTTAACATGTAATCAATATAAAAATAATGAGATAGTTTTACATTCTTTTTTAATTTATGTCTTCAGAACCTGATACTTGAGAATATGTCAATTCAGATGCTAAATTTTCATCAGAAATACTAGAATTGTATTTGTATTTCATAAAATTTACAGTTGAAAAGGTAGATCTCACATACCCAAGTGGTTCAAATATATTTTTAGTTTTAATAAGAATTCTGTATTTGTAATTACCGAGTTCCTAAAGGTCTTCACTAGATTCCCAAAAAGAGCTTTTGATTCGGCACAGTGTTCTCTGCACCCCTGTGGTCCTGTTGAAATGAGTTGTGCTCACTGCAGACTTGTCTCCTCCAGGAACAGCAGGCAGAAGAGAACGCCAGGCCTTTGTTCTCTTCTGAACACAGTCTTGATTGTCTTTCTCTGTGGTAGCTTTCATCATGGGCAGGGTTTGCTGTTACCAACTCAGCACAGTCCCTTCCATGGGATCCACCCCCACTTGAGAACCTCTCCAGGAGTCACTGCCATGGATTCCATCAGCAGAGAATTGATGCGATTCCATCCCAGGTCCACAGACATTTATGGGGTGTCCCCAGTGTCAAAATGCTGGGTGCAGAGTGCTGGGTATTCAGAAAGGAAGAGATGCATGAAACGCTGCACCAACAGCACAGTTGTAAATGTAGGAAAAGAATTTACAGAATGTTCCATGTCTTTGGGAGCACAAAGAGAGTTTGGAGAGATAGATAACACTTTCAGAAAGAAGACTTTTGAGTTGGCTCTGAAGGAATAGAAGTTCAAGTCAGATGAAAGGGACAAGACCGAGGCTCTGACATGAAAAGGACCCCAGTAATGCTAGTACAGGATGCAGTGCACACAGATGGATTAAAGTGGGGACAGACTTGACTGAAAAGCAAGGTAGAGGCTTCCTTCCTCCTTCATGCAATAAATTTTCCAGACCAACATTGTCCAGAAGATATATGATCTAGGACAAATAGGTCATTTACAATTTCCTAGTACTCTAATTAACCAAAAAAAAAAGTGAAAAGAAACAAGTGACATTAATTTAACAATGTATTTTCTTTAACCTAATATAGTCTAAGTATTATCATTTTAACATGTAATCAATATAAAAATAATGAGATAGTTTTACATTCTTTTTTAATTTATGTCTTCAGAACCTGATACTTGAGAATATGTCAATTCAGATGCTAAATTTTCATCAGAAATACTAGAATTGTATTTGTATTTCATAAAATTTACAGTTGAAAAGGTAGATCTCACATACCCAAGTGGTTCAAATATATTTTTTAGTTTTAATAAGAATTTTCCAATAGCAGAGTCAAATGTTGGTTTTTAAAGTTAGATTAATTTTAATTACCGAGCATCAAAAACGTAATTCCTCAGTTGTTCCAGTTGCATTTCAGTAATTCCACAGCCACTATGGCTGCTGGCTACTCTATCTGGGGTAGTCCTTGCCTCTTCAAGGAAGTCTGAACTAAGTATCAAAGGAAGGAAACCACTGAGTCATTTCAAGCAGAGACATGACTGATCAGATCTGTTTAGAAAAGTCACTTTTAGAAAGGATGGTTTCCATGCCTGTGAAAAGATCTGCTAATCGAATTTAAACTTTGGACAGAATTGGGAGGAGAAAAAGGAGGGAAAGTGTAGCACGTTTAAGTGAAGGGACCACCGTTACTCTGGGAATCAATGTGCAGATCATGAATCATCCTTGTATTTTTGTTAAAGCTCATCCTTAAAGCTCTCTAAAGTAAAGACATACATTATCCTCCTTCTTCCCAAGGCCTTGAAAGTGAGGAGAAATGTGTGGCCTGACCAGATCAATGAAATGGACGACTCCCCAGGGGCAGCCTTTTTCATGACCCTGAGTTTGGAAAGAGAGTATCTCATAACTGTTGCAGACGTACACAAGTGCTGCCTGCGGCGGGCTTGGCCATGGCCGAGCACCCCTCTCCTCCAGTGGTGAGGGACCCCTGTGGCTGAACAGAGGGAGGAAGAAGGTGGCCCACATAATCATCATAAACCACTCAGTGGCAGCTTGGGTTTGTCCCAGGAGCCCCATGGCGCCAGTACATGAAAAACGAAACTCAAGCAATGTTTTGAACAGTGTGGGAAAATTCAGGAAAAAACATTTGATCTGGGCAGTGTTTGAAACAGCCAACTGTTCTATGGTCCATAAATTCATAGAACTAAAGAGAAAGAGTAGACTAAACGTGCAATTCCCAGGGCAGTGTAACTGCTTTCCTAATTCTCAATCTGTTCCACTAACGGCTGAACAGAAATATTATCTCTGACCGCTCTACTTTTCCTTCTAGAAGTCAGGTGAAACCTGGAAATTTAATCAGAGTTTCTGTTCACTGGCCTTTCGTTCTCTTATTTAAAAAGTCTTTTGTATATTGATCAGGATATCACTTACTGCAGGATTTTATATCAAGTCTCAGAACAGAAAGGGTAAGTTCTTCAAGTCAGAAGTAAATCCACTTACCTGGTTTTCAATTAAATTAAATATATGAAAACCTCATACATTCTGACTCTGCTGATTCAGAATTGAGAACCTTTGGGAAAAGATCATGAAGCTCACTTTTCCTCTTCATGGGGAAAGATGGTCTTTGTACCCTAAAATCAATTAACATTGGGAAATTTATTAATTGAAAACCTCATACACTGTTCTAGAAAAAAATCTTGGGCTTAAATCGAATTTAAACTTTGGACAGAATTGGGAGGAGAAAAAGGAGGGAAAGTGTAGCACGTTTAAGTGAAGGGACCACCGTTACTCTGGGAATCAATGTGCAGATCATGAATCATCCTTGTATTTTTGTTAAAGCTCATCCTTAAAGCTCTCTAAAGTAAAGACATACATTATCCTCCTTCTTCCCAAGGCCTTGAAAGTGAGGAGAAATGTGTGGCCTGACCAGATCAATGAAATGGACGACTCCCAGGGCAGCCTTTTCATGACCCTGAGTTTGGAAAGAGAGTATCTCATAACTGTTGCAGACGTACACAAGTGCTGCCTGCGGCGGGCTTGGCCATGGCCGAGCACCCCTCTCCTCCAGTGGTGAGGGACCCCTGTGGCTGAACAGAGGGAGGAAGAAGGTGGCCCACATAATCATCATAAACCACTCAGTGGCAGCTTGGGTTTGTCCCAGGAGCCCCATGGCGCCAGTACATGAAAAACGAAACTCAAGCAATGTTTTGAACAGTGTGGGAAAATTCAGGAAAAAACATTTGATCTGGGCAGTGTTTGAAACAGCCAACTGTTCTATGGTCCATAAATTCATAGAACTAAAGAGAAAGAGTAGACTAAACGTGCAATTCCCAGGGCAGTGTAACTGCTTTCCTAATTCTCAATCTGTTCCACTAACGGCTGAACAGAAATATTATCTCTGACCGCTCTACTTTTCCTTCTAGAAGTCAGGTGAAACCTGGAAATTTAATCAGAGTTTCTGTTCACTGGCCTTTCGTTCTCTTATTTAAAAAGTCTTTTGTATATTGATCAGGATATCACTTACTGCAGGATTTTATATCAAGTCTCAGAACAGAAAGGGTAAGTTCTTCAAGTCAGAAGTAAATCCACTTACCTGGTTTTCAATTAAATTAAATATATGAAAACCTCATACATTCTGACTCTGCT
The DNA here is from genome assembly GCA_022376925.1 of Tragulus kanchil. Lineage (NCBI taxonomy): Eukaryota > Metazoa > Chordata > Mammalia > Artiodactyla > Tragulidae > Tragulus > Tragulus kanchil. Next base: position 35,773,850 of record JAIOJX010000032.1, read on the forward strand.
GATTCAGAATTGGAGAACCTTTGGGAAAAGATCATGAAGCTCACTTTTCCTCTTCATGGGGAAAGATGGTCTTTGTACCCTAAAATCAGCATTGATTACAGGGTGAAAACTTACTGTATGTGGGAGGACATCTTGTTTCAAGTTTGCACAATTGCTGAGGAAGCTCTCTTCACACTGAATAGTTAGTGTGCTATTTACACAGGATTCACATCTGTTCACTAAGGAAGGAACACTACCGCCTTGTGAGCTGGTTTAAATTTGCTCCAGTTATGAACAGCAAGAATAGTTCCTGTCGCTTAGAAAGCCCTTAGGAGGTTGGTTCTTTTCCATTTCTTAAGAGCTCCACAGTTACACATGGAAATATAAAGGCACTGGTTGTTCTCTTAAAACATTCCCCCATGTGGGCATTAGATGAGATTTAAGGAATGTCCTTCAGGTAATCACGAAAGAACTGAAGGACAAATTTGGAGAATAGAAGGCTTTGGTCCTCCTTAGTTACTTGGGCTCTCTTCTGTTCCATAAAAGTCCAATTCATTCCTTTCGCAACATGGGTGTGTGCGTGTACTCACTCTCACACACACACACACACACACAGCTTCTATGAGGGGGAAAAAAAAAAATGGTGTCTCCCTGCCTCTAAAATTCTGTTCTCAAAATTTTGCTCTTGGACCTAACGAGGGTCCCAGATAAGCTTCCTAGATTTCCCACTCACCCGAGTCAAAGGCTGCTTTCTCCATCTAGAAAGCCTGATTATTTGATTTTGTCTTTAAATCTCCTCACGTCCTTGGGCTCCACAGAGGCACACACCATAGCATGTGACTCTGGATGGCAATGAGCAGCTTTCTTTTATTTAATTAAATAAATAAATCCCTGGATTTAAGCCATAAAGCAAAATGAAGGGAGGTTTTGGATGGAAATAGAAGCAGGAAATAGTGCAGCTAAAGATACAGGGGCATGACTCACTCCTCCAGGCCGGCTTGCAGCTCCCCTCCAAACATCAGCCTTGGCCGGATTGACAGGATCCCACTGAAAAGCCTTCTGCCCCTCTTCCCAGTCCCTGTTGTCAAAAAGTATCAAATGTTGCCCTTCAGATGCTTGTGCTTATTAGCCCTTGTTTGTGAAACCAAATTGCCCAGCTTTTACAGAAGAGAATCCCATGTCATTCTGTAAAGTCCAGGTTGTGGGTCAGAAAATAGGCTTCAAGAATTTCCGGGCGTCCCTGATGGTGCAGTGGGTAAAGAGTCTGCCTTGCAATGCAAGGGGCACAGGTTGGATCCCTGGCTGGGGAAGATCCCACGTGCCACGGAGCGAATGTACCAGTGCATCAATTACGAGCCAGGGCTCTGGAGTGCACATGCCCAGAACCGGTGCTCTGCAGCAAGAGAGGCCACTGCAATGGAAGGCCCACACAGGCCAAAGAATAAAGATGAATGAAAATAAATAAATAGAAAACCAGTAAAAGAGGCCAAAATTAAAAAAAAAAAAAAGGAATGTATTTCTACCCTTATAACAGCCAGTTTCTGTGAGGAAAGAGAAGAAGGAATGGGAAAATGGGGGTGCTTTCTTTTTTCTAACATTTATTGAAATACAGTTGATTTACAATATTCTGTTCATTTCAGGTGTATAGCAAGGTGATTGCTATACATATATAATTATACATACTTTTTAAAATTCTTTTCCATTTTAGGTTATTAGAAGATATTTAGTATGGCTCCTTTTGTTTGCCTGGTGGCTTGGTAGTAAAGTAGCTGTCTGCAATGCAGGAGACCTGGGTTCCAGGCCTGGGTGGGGAAGATTCCCTGGAGAAGGAAATGGCAGCCCACTCCAGTATTCTTGCCTGAGAAAAGCCTGGTGGGTGATGGTTCATGGGGTTGCAAGAGTCAGACATGACTTAGTGACAAAACCACCAGTACCACTGCTACCCTGTGCTGTACAGTAGATCCTTGTTGTTCATCTGGTTTATAAGGTAGCCTGAAAAGTAATCGCTCAGTCATGTCTGTCTCTCTGTGACTCCATGGACTGTAGCCCACAAGGCTCCACTATCCACAGTTTTTTTCCAGGCAAGAATACTGAAATGGGTAGCCATTCCCTTCTCCAGAGGATCTTCCTGACCTAGGAACGGAACCTGGGTTTCCTGCCTTACAAGCAGTTTTACCATCTGAGCCACCAGGGAATCACTCAGTAGTATGTATATTGTAATCCCAAACTCCTAATTTATCCCTTGCCCATGCGCTTCCCATGTGGTAACCATAAATTTGTTTTCTAAATAGTAAATAGTGCTATGAACACTAGGGTGCATATGTTTTCAAATTATAGCTTTCTCTGAACATATTCCCAGGAGTGGGATCACTGGAGAGGAAACTTCCTTTCATTCAACTTCTCTTTCCTTTGCCTACCTCTCTAGAGCCAAGCTCTGAGGATAAAAATGCTGACTAAAGCCTTGTCTTCAAAGAGCAGGCTGTGTAGATATTTGGGATAGTGGTAGGTTATATCTGGCCAAGAAGTAAAGAGCTGAACATCACAGTGAATTGCAACCAGTTGAAAATGTTGAGTCATTAGTTCATTATAACGATAAGCAGGATGAGAAGCAGGGAAAGGTTAACAGTGGAAAGAAAGGCTTTTGTAATGAACACATGTTCACATCAGAATCTAGAAGAAATTCTGGTTAACAGTCCATCTAAATTATGTGAATTCGACACTGACGTTTGTTGATTATCAATCAACAAAAAATGGAGAAAAAAGAGAGGATGTAATCAGCATTCTTTTAGAAGAAATATTTTGTACTAATAATTTACCTCTATTAAGAGACCTGATGACTATTAGATAGGAGATAAGAAGTGGAAAATATAGGCGTGAGTTTCTTTTGGAAGGATGACAGGTTGAGTACAGCATATTAAGGTTAATAGGGTGGGGTGGTGTTGGTTAGAGAATAATGAGCTGGAGGAGGGAAATATTTCAGGGCTGCTTAGTAGAAATAGGCACATTTTAGGTCAGGTAAATGCAAGGAACTAGAAAGTTCAACAGGACATTACAGAATACAGATAAAGAGGAAACTGCAAAATATTGACACCTTGTGAGGATAAGAGAGGACCCATAACTAGTTGGGATTTTGTCCAAATGAAGCAGAGACTGTAACCAAACTGAAAACCCCATTACCTGCGTCCCTGGATTAGGTAATTATAATGAGAATACTTGTATGCAAATAAAGTCGAAAGTGAGTTGGGGTCAGTCTGTAGTCTAATTAGCTTCTTCTGAGGGAGATTGGAGTGAGCTCTGGAACCTGGGTTTCCTGCCTTACAAGCAGTTTTACCATCTGAGCCACCAGGGAATCACTCAGTAGTATGTATATTGTAATCCCAAACTCCTAATTTATCCCTTGCCCATGCGCTCCCATGTGGTAACCATAAATTTGTTTTCTAAATAGTAAATAGTGCTATGAACACTAGGGTGCATATGTTTTCAAATTATAGCTTTCTCTGAACATATTCCCAGGAGTGGGATCACTGGAGAGGAAACTTCCTTTCATTCAACTTCTCTTTCCTTTGCCTACCTCTCTAGAGCCAAGCTCTGAGGATAAAAATGCTGACTAAAGCCTTGTCTTCAAAGAGCAGGCTGTGTAGATATTTGGGATAGTGGTAGGTTATATCTGGCCAAGAAGTAAAGAGCTGAACATCACAGTGAATTGCAACCAGTTGAAAATGTTGAGTCATTAGTTCATTATAACGATAAGCAGGATGAGAAGCAGGGAAAGGTTAACAGTGGAAAGAAAGGCTTTTGTAATGAACACATGTTCACATCAGAATCTAGAAGAAATTCTGGTTAACAGTCCATCTAAATTATGTGAATTCGACACTGGACGTTTGTTGATTATCAATCAACAAAAAATGGAGAAAAAAGAGAGGATGTAATCAGCATTCTTTTAGAAGAAATATTTTGTACTAATAATTTACCTCTATTAAGAGACCTGATGACTATTAGATAGGAGATAAGAAGTGGAAAATATAGGCGTGAGTTTCTTTTGGAAGGATGACAGGTTGAGTACAGCATATTAAGGTTAATAGGGTGGGGTGGTGTTGGTTAGAGAATAATGAGCTGGAGGAGGGAAATATTTCAGGGCTGCTTAGTAGAAATAGGGGACATTTTAGGTCAGGTAAATGCAAGGAACTAGAAAGTTCAACAGGACATTACAGAATACAGATAAAGAGGAAACTGCAAAATATTGACACCTTGTGAGGATAAGAGAGGACCCATAACTAGTTGGGATTTTGTCCAAATGAAGCAGAGACTGTAACCAAACTGAAAACCCCATTACCTGCGTCCCTGGATTAGGTAATTATAATGAGAATACTTGTATGCAAATAAAGTCGAAAGTGAGTTGGGGTCAGTCTGTAGTCTAATTAGCTTCTTCTTCTGAGGGAGATTGGAGTGAGCTCTGGGAAGTTTGTGCGAAGGACAAAGCATTGGAAACCAGGACAGAAAACTTACAAAGGGCTGTAGAGTCTTCATGCTCGGGGAACTTCTTGGGGACCAGCGACCTGATACATCTCCCACTGATAGTCACAGATCATGTAAATAATAAGCCTAGTGCTATGGATTTACCTCTTCTCACCTACCCTTTGTGAGAGAGGGGCGGAGAAAGTGAATTCACAGGCTCTTCCTCTCTTCCTTCCTCCCAGGATTTGAAAAGGTGAGGTTAGGTGACTGCTCAGCAGGACAATGGGCAGTGGCATGGGACACAGTGTGGATAAACCTTGAAAGCATTATGCTTAGTGAAAGAAAAAGACCCAAAAGCCCACATATTGTGTGATTCCATTTGTATAAGATGTCCAAAACAGGCAAATCTATGGATATACAAGCTCATCCCTACCTATTATTCTTCTAGCCTCCCTCCTTCCTTTGAAACTAGTTTGCAGAAAGTAGACAGAAGTTGAAGCAATCAGCTAGTGTTTCTGAAAGTGTGGTCCAAGATGAACCACACCAAAGTCATCTGGAGAACATTAAATATGCAGATTAGAAGGTCCCGCCCCAACTCTCCAAATGAGAGAGATGAAGTCTGAAAAAGCTATGTTTTATCAAGCTCACTACCCTGCTCCTTCCATGATCACCAGGCTTCTACTTTCTATGGATGCTACATGTGCAGTGAGACAAATCTCTGTGGTTGGCACAATGTCAGGAGATTTCGAGAGGAAGGGGTAGGAGTGCCTTTATGCCCAGGAAATCAGCTCCCCACTGCTTCCTCTCTGGCTGGCTCCTTGCCCCCTTCAGGTATGAACAGTCTCCAAGAGGGCTCTGCCTTCAGCACTTAGTACCCTTGCAGGTTGAGGTCCCAGCTTTTGCTTTCTTCTCCACATCTATCCTTCTTATCCCCCAACTTCTACCCTATTCTTACCCTGCTCCAAACACTCGAGGACACTCAGAAGTTTCATTTTAACTAACTCAAAAGTGTTTCTTTGACCTTTAATAACATTTCATTTACCTCAGTAGGCACCTAGTTTCTGCTGTTGTTGTTAGACCAGTTTTAGATTCACAGCAAAATTAAGCACAGAGTTCTCATAAAGCCCTTGACCCAAAACATGCACAACCTCCTCTATTATCAACATCCTAAACAGGATGGCCTAGTAGTGGCAGTCCTTGGTGGCCTAGTAGTTAGGATTCCAAGTTTTCACTGCCATGGCCCAAGTTCAATCCCTAGTCGGGGTACTGAGATCCTGCAAGCCTCAGGCATGGTCAGAAAAAAGCAAAAACCCTCAAAACATGCCATACAGTAGTAGCACGTTCATTATAATTAATGAACCTACTAACACATCATTACCACTCCAAGGCCATAGTTTACATTAGGGGTCACTTTTATTTATTGGGTGTGCTCAGTCTTAGTTAAAACATGCAAGATCTTCATTGCAGACTGCAGGGTCTAGTTCCCTGACCAGAGATCAAATCCTAGCCCCCTGCAATAAGAGTGTGGAGTCTCAGCCACTGGATCACCAGGAAAATCCCAAGGTTCACTCTTGATGTTGCATGTTCTATGGGTCCTGACAAATCTATAGCAGCATGTATCCACCATTATAGTATTGCACAGAAGAGTTTCACTATCATAAAAATTCGGTGTTCCAGCCAGTCATTCTTCTTTCCCCCAACTCTCAATATTTTTACTGTCTCCATAATTTTTGCCATTTTCCCCATTACATCATATTGTATGCAGCCTTTTCAGATTGGCTTCTTTCACTTAGTAATATAGGGCTCCCCCTGGGGGGCAGATAGTAACGATTCCACCTGTAATGTGTGAGACCCAGGTTTGATCCCTGGTTTGGAAAGATTCCCTAGAGAAAGGAATGACAACTCATTCCAGTAATTCTTGTCATGGGAAATCCCATGGACAGAAGAGCTGGGCGTCGATACATTTACATTTCCTCCACGTCTTTTCATGGTTTGATATAATTTCTTTTGAGCTATAAATAATTGCCCCCAGTGTGTGTATCCACTCACCTAAGGACATCTCCGTTGCTTCCAAGTTTTGGCAATCATGAATAAAGCTTTTATAAACTTTTATGCTGGTTTTTGTGTGGACTCATTTGCACAAGCACCAAGGAGCACAAACTGCTGGATCATAAACTGTTTAATTTGTAAGAAACTGACAAATGGTTTTCCCAAGTGACTGTACCATTTTGCATTCCCATCTGCAAAGAATGAAGAGTTGCTGTTGCTGCACATCCTCAGCCACATGTGATGATGTGTTTTAGGTTTTTCCCATTCTAATAGGTGTGTATGGAGTCTCAGTTTCTTAATTAGGTACCTAGCTCTTTTTGCTGTGGTTTTGGAGTCCTGTGTTTTAAAATCTTGCACAGCAACTTATAAGCAGGCAATCTTTCTTTATTACTAAATTGGTCTTATTTACACACATTTCTTAAGACTAACTTTCTCTTTTTTCCCCTTTTAAATGTAGATAAATGCAGAGGGGACGCCCGAGGAAGTTTTTCTTCAACTCTGCACAGCTATTGACTCTATTTTCTGAAGGCAAAAATGCATGTATGTTAAGGAGTGGAGACAGAGAAGAATACTAAAAGGTTCATCCCTTAACACAGTATGTTTCAATGTCAGCCTTCTGTGTGTCCCCTGCCTCCAAATCCTGACATTGCTGTTTGCTTCCCAGCTTGAGAGGTGTCTGGAAATCATGCATGGTGTATTTGGTATCACCCAGCCTTTTCTTCCTAAGTCAGACAGCTGTCTGCACTCACAGCACGCACTCTTTTGTGTCACCTCGGAGCTGAATTAGTCTGTGAACAGCAGTGCAGTGCCCATCCATGTCAGTTGTGCCTTCAGGACTTGATCACTTGGTTCTACTCTCCTCAGAGAGGAGGAGTTAAGTGTCCCTAATGCCCCATCACATCTTCCATCCTCTCCTCAAGATCTATCCGTTGTCACCTAGGGCCCTTAATTTGGGGATGGAAGGCGGGCAGGCCTGAACATCTCCTCTGAAAACTAACCCCTCAAGTCTCATCCAGCTCAGAGCCAGAGAGACTGGGTTAACAAGTCCTCACTCAATTTCTTTTGAGCTATAAATAATTGCCCCCAGTGTGTGTATCCACTCACCTAAGGACATCTCCGTTGCTTCCAAGTTTTGGCAATCATGAATAAAGCTTTTATAAACTTTTATGCTGGTTTTTGTGTGGACTCATTTGCACAAGCACCAAGGAGCACAAACTGCTGGATCATAAACTGTTTAATTTGTAAGAAACTGACAAATGGTTTTCCCAAGTGACTGTACCATTTTGCATTCCCATCTGCAAAGAATGAAGAGTTGCTGTTGCTGCACATCCTCAGCCACATGTGATGATGTGTTTTGGGTTTTTTCCCATTCTAATAGGTGTGTATGGAGTCTCAGTTTCTTAATTAGGTACCTAGCTTTTTTTGCTGTGGTTTTGGAGTCCTGTGTTTTAAAATCTTGCACAGCAACTTATAAGCAGGCAATCTTTCTTTATTACTAAATTGGTCTTATTTACACACATTTCTTAAGACTAACTTTCTCTTTTTTCCCCTTTTAAATGTAGATAAATGCAGAGGGGACGCCCGAGGAAGTTTTTCTTCAACTCTGCACAGCTATTGACTCTATTTTCTGAAGGCAAAAATGCATGTATGTTAAGGAGTGGAGACAGAGAAGAATACTAAAAGGTTCATCCCTTAACACAGTATGTTTCAATGTCAGCCTTCTGTGTGTCCCCTGCCTCCAAATCCTGACATTGCTGTTTGCTTCCCAGCTTGAGAGGTGTCTGGAAATCATGCATGGTGTATTTGGTATCACCCAGCCTTTTCTTCCTAAGTCAGACAGCTGTCTGCACTCACAGCACGCACTCTTTTGTGTCACCTCGGAGCTGAATTAGTCTGTGAACAGCAGTGCAGTGCCCATCCATGTCAGTTGTGCCTTCAGGACTTGATCACTTGGTTCTACTCTCCTCAGAGAGGGAGGAGTTAAGTGTCCCTAATGCCCCATCACATCTTCCATCCTCTCCTCAAGATCTATCCGTTGTCACCTAGGGCCCTTAATTTGGGGATGGAAGGCGGGCAGGCCTGAACATCTCCCTCTGAAAACTAACCCCTCAAGTCTCATCCAGCTCAGAGCCAGAGAGACTGGGTTAACAAGTCCTCACTAATTTCGTAAGAACTTTAAATTTGAAAAATTGTGATGAGTTATTTAAAATGTGAAATTGCATAGCCTTCCCAATATAGCAAAACCTAGACTAGCTACCAATAACATTTCTCTGTATTCAGTTCTACGAAACTGGCTACTTGGAATACTGTCATATTGGTTAAGAAAACAAGCTGGATGAACTGTCTAACCTAGTATCTTCTATACCTGTTGGTGCATTGGGGGAATTACACATTAATGTCAGTGACCACACAGAATTTAAAAGCATGAGGTAATTTGTTATGGCATTCACTGGACCAGTGTCAACTTATGTCACCTGTTTATAGTTACCAAGCAAGAACTATAGCAACAAAGCTGACTTGGATGGAAGGGGGGTGTCCGTACACGATGTCTAACAGATCCCAGTGCTGTATTTGTTCCATAAAGGCCCTTGCCAGGGGTTTGCAAACCTTATACCCATATGTAAAATTGTGTTTCCTCAAATCAAACTGGTGAAGTGTGGGTTTTGTTTTGTGCTATCAGTTGCCAAGTTGGAGTTTCTTATATATTCTACCAGGATAACTGCATCTTCCATTTAATACACTACAAATACACTAGTTTCAGTTTGCATGATTTTTCTTTTTTCCTTCAGTGGTTGCGCAGATAAGGATCCATTTCTGGGACAGAACTGTATTTTTAAAATCACTTTTTTTTTTTTCTTGAAATGGATATGTACAATAAAATAAATGGAACACAGGATAAACTCTTTTTCTATTTATTTGTAACTCACATCATTCTGGAAAGCATTTGAAGCCTTATTCCAAACAGAATTAGAAGCAAACACAGTAATAGCTAAGGTTTATGATATGCTCATATGGTTTTAATTTTGGCCATAGATCAGTTTCGAGATATTACAGAGAGCACTCTCAGTGTATTCATGATACATGGTAATTTTCATATTTCCTTTTACTCTAGCAGTCATTCTTAAACAGAAATGTCAGTGTTTGCTAAACATTATTGGGGATGGAAGGCGGGCAGGCCTGAACATCTCCTCTGAAACCTAACCCCTCAAGTCTCATCCAGCTCAGAGCCAGAGAGACTGGGTTAACAAGTCCTCACTAATTTCGTAAGAACTTTAAATTTGAAAAATTGTGATGAGTTATTTAAAATGTGAAATTGCATAGCCTTCCCAATATAGCAAAACCTAGACTAGCTACCAATAACATTTCTCTGTATTCAGTTCTACGAAACTGGCTACTTGGAATACTGTCATATTGGTTAAGAAAACAAGCTGGATGAACTGTCTAACCTAGTATCTTCTATACCTGTTGGTGCATTGGGGGAATTACACATTAATGTCAGTGACCACACAGAATTTAAAAGCATGAGGTAATTTGTTATGGCATTCACTGGACCAGTGTCAACTTATGTCACCTGTTTATAGTTACCAAGCAAGAACTATAGCAACAAAGCTGACTTGGATGGAAGGGGTGTGTCCGTACACGATGTCTAACAGATCCCAGTGCTGTATTTGTTCCATAAAGGCCCTTGCCAGGGGTTTGCAAACCTTATACCCATATGTAAAATTGTGTTTCCTCAAATCAAACTGGTGAAGTGTGGGTTTTGTTTTGTGCTATCAGTTGCCAAGTTGGAGTTTCTTATATATTCTACCAGGATAACTGCATCTTCCATTTAATACACTACAAATACACTAGTTTCAGTTTGCATGATTTTTCTTTTTTCCTTCAGTGGTTGCGCAGATAAGGATCCATTTCTGGGACAGAACTGTATTTTTAAAATCACTTTTTTTTTTTTCTTGAAATGGATATGTACAATAAAATAAATGGAACACAGGATAAACTCTTTTTCTATTTATTTGTAACTCACATCATTCTGGAAAGCATTTGAAGCCTTATTCCAAACAGAATTAGAAGCAAACACAGTAATAGCTAAGGTTTATGATATGCTCATATGGTTTTAATTTTGGCCATAGATCAGTTTCGAGATATTACAGAGAGCACTCTCAGTGTATTCATGATACATGGTAATTTTCATATTTCCTTTTACTCTAGCAGTCATTCTTAAACAGAAATGTCAGTGTTTGCTAAAGAAGAAATTAAATTTCTTTGGTTACAATTATGTCTCTATTAACAGAAAGGGGCATGTTCCTACAACTTACACAGTTGTCAAATATTTTATTCCTACCCCAAGTTGTAACACTCTCTACAGGGGAGCACAAGGAGTACTTGAGCAAATTAGAGAGAGTTACAGGACAAAAATTATCAGTTGTGCCAGAAAACACAGAATGACTCTTTGTAGGGATTAACATTCTTTAAACACATACCACATATTGGTAAACACAGTGCATGCCCACCACAGCTTTGACAGACAGCAGGGCAGCAGACAAGCCCAGCCGTGGCTTTTATGGCTGCAAATGGCTGCCCTCTTGAAAAAAATCAGCACGGGTGAATGGCTTTGCCCATATCTAGAGTTGCAAATCAAGTCTTCTACAGAACTGCTGAAACAGTCTACTGATTTGAATGGCTTGACACAAGGCCAGTAAAGTCATTAAGATTTTAAAGAAAGGACCTCAAGAGTTCTCTGCCCCTGGAAGAAGACCTTGTCTGTAGGCAGAAGACATCAGAAAGTCTAAACTCCTCTACAATGATCACTCCTTTACAATGATCCTCACGTGATCTGGCCCTATACCCTCTCTCACCCCAACAACTACCACTCTCCTCTTGTTCATGTTCAAGTGACGCTGGCTCTCTTTTGCCTGAACAAGCTAAGCTCTCTCTGGATCAGGACCCCTGTCCTTGCTCTCCTTCTGCTGCTTCCTCCAGATTATCCACAAGCCTAAATCCCCCGCTCCATTTAGGTCTCTGTTCACACTGACCCTTGTTGTTGACGTGTTCTCTGATCATGCCTTCTAAAGGGCAGATTGGTTCTGATAATTCCACCATTTTTTTCAAGCACGACTTTTATTCATAGCAAAAGTGTCTCTGCCTAAAATTATAGTGTTTTTATTTACTTGTTTACTTGTTTCCTGCAGATCTTCGGCATTAGAATATAAGCTTCCGAAGGACAAAGCTCCATATGCTCAGTGACACATAACAATCTTTATGGAGGGCCAACATTTACATCCTCTGAACCTTAGTTTTTCTCATTTGTGTAGTGGAGGTCACAATAGTAAGCAACGTCATAGAGGTGTTGTGAGGGTTAAAGAGGTTAATAATCATGAAAATCATTTACTCATTCCTAGTGCTCAGTAACAGGCAGTTCTTTGTCAACATTTGAGTGTCTCATTTCCACAAATGAGACTAGGACTCAGAATTTCCATGCTAGCTTCTATTATATCACTCTTTAAAAACATGGTAGAAAATGGGGTCCTAGACAGCACTAAAATCTCAGCCACCCAAGTTTGAACCACATCCTCCAGATAAGACAGTCCATAGGGTCACGAAGAGTTGGACACGACTGAGCAATTTAGCATAATAATCCTTGAGTCCTCCCAGAGCCTGTTAAGGCAAACCCTCTAAGAGTCCCACAGACACACTTGAGGACACTCAGGCATTAGGTGGTTTCTCTGTCTAGAGAAAAAAATGTAACCAAAACATTGGTCCTAATACCAATAAATATTTATTGAGAATCTACTAAGAACCAGACTCTAGGTATAAAGACAGGCAAGGATGGTCTCTGGCTTCACGGTGACACCCTGTGCAAAAATCCATTGAATCAGACACTTGAACTTCAACAGAAAAGGTGCCCCCCAGCCCATCTTGGGATTATAGAAGCACACTGTCACCATCTTCATCAAGATATGAAATAAAAACAAAACTTCAGAACCTACATAGAACAATACCTGCAATAATCTTGTGGGAAAAAAATCTACTTATTATCTGGAGACTTTCAAATCCATTCAATGTACCTAGAATAATAGCCTTCAAACTTTGTTATCCATAGTAAGAAATATAGTAGTTTATATAGCATGCCACTCTTAACATTTATAACTAACATAGAAATTTTGCAAAGTATTTATCCTTACTACATGTCATATACTGTTTTTCTCATTTCATAAAAAAATGTTCTTCATACTTCAATAAATTGTTGTATTCTGCCACTTAAACAAAAGGGAAAGGAGAGAAAAATGGACACAGTATACTATTACTCTGAGAGGTACCAGACATGCACAGAAAGAAATTGTACCTGAGGCAGGAGACCCAACCCTCTAGTCCCAGGCTTTGCCTAAAGCCTCAAGACCACATGTTTGCTGTCAGATAAGAGTATGTAAATTATGTGTTTCCCTAATTAGTCACGGGGCGGACTATTTCAGTGCTTTTCCCCAATCCACAGATAAGCTTCTCTATTCTAACTATAAACCTGGACATGTGGTCAAATTTATACTCTAGGGTGCACAGTGCCACAGGACACAAGACAGAAAAGCAACTGCTGCCCACCTTTACCTCCAATGCCTCAGTGACCCCTGACACAAAGGGAATATTCTTGCTCAGGGAATATGAGAGTGAGGCAGATGCTGACTCTGGAGAAATCTGTATGGGTTACAATCTAAATATGACCACGTTACTAACTATACTGACCCTGGGCAAGTTACTGAACCTCTCTGGCTAGATTTCCTGATACAGAAGTAGGATTAGTAAGTGAACGTGCCTCATACGGTTTAAGAATTCGATCTGTTACTATATGCTTGCTTGGCACATAGCAAGCACTTGATTATCAGTGTTTGCTATTATTCTGAGCACACAGCACACTAACCAAAATTCCCTCTGCCTAAACCTGAAAGCAGTGGTTTTAGGTGTCTTTGAAGGTTCCTTCAGTTCTTAGCAGATAACTTGAACATAATATTTCAGGAAATATAACTGACCTACTGAATACTGCTCAATAAGTGATGCTTTAACAAGTAGGTCTATGTTGTCTTTTATAGCCAGTGTTTCCACACAGGAGAAGAAAGCCCTACTTGCAAACAACAGCCCTGCCCATTCCTGCAGTCTTCAACTTAAAATAGCAAGACACATGACCACTAACACTACTGCCCTTTTAAAGCTATGAAGACTATCTGCCTGGAGCTGAGAAATGCAAAATAAAAACACTTTTGCTCAAGCAGAAAATAATCCTCTTTGTCACTCAAAACTCTCAAAAATCTTTTGCCCTTAAAAAATACATTTAAATGGAATTATTCTACTCTGTTTATAATAACAATTATATCATTCCTTCAAAGCATACTTTATATTTTAAGGAATTTTTGAATGGTTCTTCAAAACTGATTGGTATTATTACTCTGAGAGGTACCAGACATGCACAGAAAGAAATTGTACCTGAGGCAGGAGACCCAACCCTCTAGTCCCAGGCTTTGCCTAAAGCCTCAAGACCACATGTTTGCTGTCAGATAAGAGTATGTAAATTATGTGTTTCCCTAATTAGTCACGGGGCGGACTATTTCAGTGCTTTTCCCCAATCCACAGATAAGCTTCTCTATTCTAACTATAAACCTGGACATGTGGTCAAATTTATACTCTAGGGTGCACAGTGCCACAGGACACAAGACAGAAAAGCAACTGCTGCCCACCTTTACCTCCAATGCCTCAGTGACCCCTGACACAAAGGGAATATTCTTGCTCAGGGAATATGAGAGTGAGGCAGATGCTGACTCTGGAGAAATCTGTATGGGTTACAATCTAAATATGACCACGTTACTAACTATACTGACCCTGGGCAAGTTACTGAACCTCTCTGGCTAGATTTCCTGATACAGAAGTAGGATTAGTAAGTGAACGTGCCTCATACGGTTTAAGAATTCGATCTGTTACTATATGCTTGCTTGGCACATAGCAAGCACTTGATTATCAGTGTTTGCTATTATTCTGAGCACACAGCACACTAACCAAAATTCCCTCTGCCTAAACCTGAAAGCAGTGGTTTTAGGTGTCTTTGAAGGTTCCTTCAGTTCTTAGCAGATAACTTGAACATAATATTTCAGGAAATATAACTGACCTACTGAATACTGCTCAATAAGTGATGCTTTAACAAGTAGGTCTATGTTGTCTTTTATAGCCAGTGTTTCCACACAGGAGAAGAAAGCCCTACTTGCAAACAACAGCCCTGCCCATTCCTGCAGTCTTCAACTTAAAATAGCAAGACACATGACCACTAACACTACTGCCCTTTTAAAGCTATGAAGACTATCTGCCTGGAGCTGAGAAATGCAAAATAAAAACACTTTTGCTCAAGCAGAAAATAATCCTCTTTGTCACTCAAAACTCTCAAAAATCTTTTGCCCTTAAAAAATACATTTAAATGGAATTATTCTACTCTGTTTATAATAACAATTATATCATTCCTTCAAAGCATACTTTATATTTTAAGGAATTTTTGAATGGTTCTTCAAAACTGATTGGTATTATTCCTATACAAACACAGAAGCTACTGAATCTACCACCAGTGCTATTATGTTAACTCCAAGCTGAAGGTAGAGCTTCTGGCATATTCACTTAAAGTTTAACATTTAATAATCAAATGCCCCAAATGCTGATTCCCCTCTTCATCCCCCAACTAATAATTTCAGGGCATAAAGTCTAGCTTTTAAGTCCACTTCCCTTTTTTCTGATGTAATATATTTTACCAAAATCATCAGTATACTTTAATCAATATATTACTTTTAAAATTCTCATATATCTATAATTAAAATTATATTACTTTTCTCAATTAAAAAATTCAGGGTATGATTTCAGTATACTACAATGTATTAAAGAGGACTGGTAAATAATGTCCCCTTGATTTAAAATTGGAAAAAACAAGAGACTAAAAATTGTGCCAGTATACTTGGACAATCTTAGAATAGTTACATTTTCCAATAGTCAATAATTTTCAGAGAATATACTGATTTCAAAAACTACTTATTTAACACATAGGGAGGTTTATTTTCATCAAAAAGAATGAGCAAAAAATTTCAACTAAGTTTAGTTTTCACATCTGGACATTAATAATTGCCTTTTTTTCTTTATCCATGGTGTGTATCTTTTTTTTGTTAAACTATTTTAGTGTTTCAGCAAACACACTGAGTGAAAACATAACCATCTTTTACAGAGATTCTCAAGTTTACTCTTTTCCATCATATAGTCCTTATTCTTCTTAATGGACAGATAGATAAAGGGTGGGGGGGAACCTTAAAAGAAATCTTTTTTTGTCATTTTAACACTAGTAAAAAAAAAAAAATGTCCAAAATCTAACCAAAGGAAGTCACAACAAGCATTCTATAATATAAACAGACAGTATCCACGTAGTTTATTTCTCACAGTTCTCCTGACAAATGAACATTATTCAAGAACATACTGTATACACAGATAAGAAGAAACATACAAAATGTTTTAAATGATGCACAAATAATTTTAAGGAATTATTCTACTCTGTTTATAATAACAATTATATCATTCCTTCAAAGCATACTTTATATTTTAAGGAATTTTTGAACTTCAAAACTGATTGGTATTATTCCTATACAAACACAGAAGCTACTGAATCTACCACCAGTGCTATTATGTTAACTCCAAGCTGAAGGTAGAGCTTCTGGCATATTCACTTAAAGTTTAACATTTAATAATCAAATGCCCCAAATGCTGATTCCCCTCTTCATCCCCCAACTAATAATTTCAGGGCATAAAGTCTAGCTTTTAAGTCCACTTCCCTTTTTTCTGATGTAATATATTTTACCAAAATCATCAGTATACTTTAATCAATATATTACTTTTAAAATTCTCATATATCTATAATTAAAATTATATTACTTTTCTCAATTAAAAAAATTCAGGGTATGATTTCAGTATACTACAATGTATTAAAGAGGACTGGTAAATAATGTCCCCTTGATTTAAAATTGGAAAAAACAAGAGACTAAAAATTGTGCCAGTATACTTGGACAATCTTAGAATAGTTACATTTTCCAATAGTCAATAATTTTCAGAGAATATACTGATTTCAAAAACTACTTATTTAACACATAGGGAGGTTTATTTTCATCAAAAAGAATGAGCAAAAAATTTCAACTAAGTTTAGTTTTCACATCTGGACATTAATAATTGCCTTTTTTTCTTTATCCATGGTGTGTATCTTTTTTTTGTTAAACTATTTTAGTGTTTCAGCAAACACACTGAGTGAAAACATAACCATCTTTTACAGAGATTCTCAAGTTTACTCTTTTCCATCATATAGTCCTTATTCTTCTTAATGGACAGATAGATAAAGGGTGGGGGGGAACCTTAAAAGAAATCTTTTTTTGTCATTTTAACACTAGTAAAAAAAAAAAAATGTCCAAAATCTAACCAAAGGAAGTCACAACAAGCATTCTATAATATAAACAGACAGTATCCACGTAGTTTATTTCTCACAGTTCTCCTGACAAATGAACATTATTCAAGAACATACTGTATACACAGATAAGAAGAAACATACAAAATGTTTTAAATGATGCACAACAAAATCCAGCAGTATAAAAGAATGCATGTGAACTCTTGCTCACTGCACAGACTAAATTTAATCACTTGTTTAAATAGTAATAAAAATACAATCTTTTATGGATCTTGTGCAGACTACAAAAGAGGGAAATTATTACCATATATATGATTTTTATATTAGGCAGTTTTCTTCAGTGAGTTGCACTGACAACTCCAAATACAGAGGCAGAGGCTGTGTATTTTAAAGGAATTAATGTTGTGAATTAGAGACTTTACACAGTTACTACCACTGGCACTTTTCACCATAGTTTGTACACATCACATGATCATCTTATATAACATTACATTTAAAAAATATATCTGAGTGACAATTTTATAACATTCACACACCATGAGCTGGTTAAGGAAGCAATGTCACAGCTGCCTCCTGTAGTGCTTCACTGTTGGTAAGAAGGACAGTTCATTGTGGTTAAAAGAAATCAGACATCAATATGGTTAAGCAGCTCCAATTTACTAAAGGCCATCAGGGGCCACCACTGGGACAGTGAGTTCTTTTAAAGTGTGTATATATATATATATATCCTAGAAGCAAACACCATCATTGGTTAAAACTTTATCTAAAGAAGTCAGTTTCTGTGCTGGAAACTATTTTCACAAAACTGAAAGCTACTAAACTGTTTTAATATAAATACTTTGTCGTCTCATTAGCATATTCATGACCAAGTTCTCTGAAACCTTTGGAATTTACTCTCTTTAATATGTGCTCTCGTTTCCATCTCCCCCATTTAATCACCACCTAAAAGACTTAAAGGTGGTGGTGAGAATTTTACCAGGGAAACCCTTCGCTCACCAGGAATGTTCAGCTGCTGAACAGTGATCTAGAGCCACAACGGTGCAGAGCTGGACTTGACGAGAACACTCAGGAAGCTATCATGCTGTGAGTGTCATTTCAGGGAAAGCAGAGAATCTTTCCAAACTGTGCACATAATTCACAATGATACCATTGCTATGTGTTGAAGAGGACTAGTATATGATGTTCTCTTCCATGTCATCTGTTAGCTGGAAAGTAGTTTGGGTCAAGGTAATTATAGCTGGTGCCCTGGGACACACAGTAGTCTCTGTCTAAGAATGTCTCTGACCTATAAACAGGTTCTAGCTGGTGATCTTCCTTGTGAATATCTGTTTCATGAAGGCTGCAATGAAAACGTACACACAAACACATTATCACATGGTAATGGATGCATTCTGATGGCAATACTAAGCTTCCTCACAGTTCTACCTGTTCAAATCCATTAATCAAAATCTAAGGGAAAGTTACTTGAGATGTGATATGATTAAGGAAAATTTCTTGTCTATAGCAGTAAAATTTAACACATTAAATACTGTGATTTTCTAAGTAAAGTAGCAATCAAAACTCTCTAGTAGCTGAGAAGCTCTTGCCAAAATTTAAGAAAACACTTACCAGTCTGAACAAGAATCACAGAAATCCAAAGACATCTCTGGAGGACAATCCTGGCAGTGCCACCGAACACCCTGGATAGGTTCTATGCCACAGTTATCACACTATGAAAGATTCAGGAAGAAAAAGCATTAAGTTATATTGTTCTCAAGCTTTATTCTGGCTAGACAACACATAGTGTGCACATTCTCTCCTCTCTCCCCACACAGTAGAAAGTGGGATAACACAAAAATAGTGTGATAAGTAAGGTACAGTTTCTAGCAAACTAGCTGAAACTATCCATTCAAGATCAGGCTAAAACACAGATTGGTGAGAGGAATATCATAAAACATAACCTTCATTATGCTTTATTTTTAAACATCTTAAGTAAAAGCATCTGCAAACTTGGGCATGTGATTATTAGTAGTCATTTACTTGAAAGGTACCTTAGACCAGTATACAGTGACTGTGATTGAGAAGTAATGACGTAATACCAACTATGTTACAGTACTATTTAAAACAGGCTACTATAGCTAACATAAACCTAAGTGAATACAAAATCCTCTCTGAACCTTTGTCTTACTCAGTTACTTTCCAAAGCTATGAAGGCTCTGAATAACCAATGTCCACCATAAGGAAAAGGCAGATTTAGCTCTTTCTCAGTGTTGTGACATTGTGGTAGCCAAGGTGTGTTCTTTGCAACTTAGAAATCAAAGTAAACTTCATTTCTAGTTTCTCTGATCATCAGGCTAACTACAGTGGCTAACAGCAAACTTAGCCACAGATGCAACCAAATTATGAGAGGCAGAGGCAGTTTCCTCCTGAAAATATAGAGGTATCAATTAGGAAAGTCTCTTAAGACACATGACCACTAAAAGAGCAAGAGAAGAAAAATGTGGTTAAATATGGTCTGGCTACTGGCCACTCTAGAGGATCAGAGGTATAAGAATTTTGTTCTGAATTTATCAGTCACACCACATGTCGGTGTTTTTATGTATACCACTACCAGTGAATCTGTAGTTGATGACCTCAGTTTTACTTCCTGCAATCCCACCAAGTATAACCAACTCTAACATCTACGGTGTTCCCAAACCTGTCACGTGTTTCCACACCCAAAAGTCAAGTTCACGATATTCTCACCTCTTGTCTAAATTAATCAAGAGAATCTCCAACCAGTCTCCCTGCTGTCAGCCTTTTTTCCTATACATTCTCCACATTAAGGCCAGAGTGATCTTTTTTCCCCTCTACTTAATTATTTTTCAATTATATAATAAAAACATTCATGAACAAATCATTAAAGAGTTTAATAATACTACAGTCAAAGACTAAATAAGAGTTATCCTCTCTAAACCCACTGCTTTCCTAAGAGTTATATATTTTAAGAAAAGAGAATGATCTTTCTGAATTGTAAATTTCAAGTTACTCTCAGCTTGAAATTGAAAGGCTCTCCAACACTTTAGGAGAGTCGAAACTCCTTAGCAAAATTTCCAAGGAAACTAAATAGCCTCCCACTACTCTCCAGTATGCCCTCTAGTTATACTGAAGTATTTTACTCATTTAACTTCTCTTACTTATGAGATGAAAACAGAATAAGGCGAATCTTCATCTTGTTTTTCACTGAATCCCCTGACACTCAGAAAAGTGCCTGGAACATTATGGGTATTTCAAAATCTTGTGGAATGAATACATGTATTTCTACTAACCTCATTAAAAAAAAAAAAAAAAAAAAAACAGCAGAGATAAGTGAATCTGAAAGGGGAAAAGAAATTTCTGATCCATGAACAAAAGCAACAACTAAAGAAATAGCTCTACAGATGAATGGATGGATAAAGAAAATGTGTTCTGTCTCCCTGTGCGCACACACACACACACACACGCCATAAAACAGAAAGAAACTTGTCATAGCCATTTGTGACAACATGGATGAAACCTAAGAACATCATGCTAAATGAAGTAAGTCAGACACATAAAGACAATAATGCTATATGACCTCGCTTAAATGTAGAATCAAAAAATGTTGAATTCATAGAAGCAAAGAATTTGAGTGGAGATTCTGAAGGTTGGCACAGGACACAGGGGCAGAGCAGAGGGCAAGGTATGTGTGTCATTGGTCAAAGGGTTTAAAGTTTCGGTAATAAGATGAACAAGTTCTGGAGACCTAATGTACAGTATAGTGTGTGTCTGTGTGTGTGGCGATCTAACGCACAGCATGGGGTGTTTGTGTTTGTGAGTGAGCAGGTGTGCTCAGTGGTATCCAACTCTTTGCTACCCTATGGACTACAGTCTGGCAGGCTCACCTGTCCAGGGAATTTTTCAGCCAAGGATACTGGAGTAGGTAGTGTAATTAACTTGATAAATGTATGGAAGAAAAGGGTGGCATGAGAATTTATAATGAAGGGACTGATATGTGTGTGTTCAGTTGTGTCCATGGAATTTCCCAGGCAAGAATACTGGAGTGAGTTGCTACTTCCTCCAACAGGGATCTTCCCGACCCAGGGATCGAACTCATATCTTCTGCATTGCAAGTGGATTCTTTACCACGTGACCATCAGGGAAGCCCACACAGTATGGCATTTATTGTTAATAATATTGCATTGAATGCTTGAACTTTGCTATGAGAGCAGATGTTAAGTGTTCTCATCTTAAAAAAATAAAAAACTATGTGAGATGAACTTTTTTTAATATCTTAATTTTTTTTACACCTTAAATATATACAATTTTTGCTTTTCAGTTTTATCTCAGAAAATATGGGAATAGCCATAGAAAAACTTCTCACTTCGTATACTACCTCAGTCACACCACCCTAAACCCACCTGATCTCATCTCACATATTAGCTCAAAGGATACCTATATATTTTTCTTCTCTCTACTGAATCATAAGTTTTCTGACCCCAGTGAGTATGACACACTACTCTGTATAAAGGAAGAGGAAAAGAGCTAAACTTACTTTTATCTGTGTGCTTGAAAATCATGGAGTTTAAAGTTCTGAACACAACCTTAAATATCACTTACCAGCCTTTCAGAAATTAATTAACAGAAAAATTAAGCTGAATTTACCTTGAAGCCCACATGTTGCACAAATCCACTTTCAGCTTGCATTTGCTGAAGTTTTTGTTTTTTTAACTTTTTATACTGTAAGAGTTCCTTATATTCAGGTAAATTCCTATACATAACAGGAATACTTTCTTCATCCTATTGACAAAAACACAAAACAGTTAGTTTGACAATTAAAATAAATTACTATAAGAAATACTGATAAAGAATATTTTTCTACTGACAAAATGTTTTTCACACTTAAGAGACACTCAACCTTTTAGGGCTCATAGAAAATCACTGCTGCTACCAGTAGTATTTTAGACTAATACTTCTGGAATGCTTCTTAATGCAACAGTAATAGTAAACTATAGTAGGCAGCTTCATAATACAAGCACCACGGAACAAGGCATGGCTCCCACCTCTGAACTCAACAAGTTCATGGTGACCTAAAGGCCTTAAAGTCTACTCCTTCCTGATCTGCAGGAAACTCCTCTTCCCAGATCTAACAAATTTTTATGCTTCCTCAGGTAAATATAACTTTTTGTTAACAATAGGCAAACTAATCTCTACTCTGCTTTCTGCCCAGTATTACCCATGATCAAAACAGTACATTCCTCTTACTTAAATAGGTAAAACTTAAGTTACAAAGACGATTATACGACTTCCCTGGTCGCTCAGTGGTGAAGAGTTTGCCTGCCAATGCAGAAGACATGGGCTCGATCCCTGATCCAGGAAGATCCCACATGCTGTGGAACAACTAAGCCCATGAGCCACAACTACTGAGCCCATGTGCTGCAACTATTGAAGCCCGTGTGCCCTAAAACCCAAATCCCAGTTTTATCTCAGAAAATATGGGAATAGCCATAGAAACACTTCTCACTTCGTATACTACCTCAGTCACACCACCCTAAACCCACCTGATCTCATCTCACATATTAGCTCAAAGGATACCTATATATTTTTCTTCTCTCTACTGAATCATAAGTTTTCTGACCCCAGTGAGTATGACACACTACTCTGTATAAAGGAAGAGGAAAAGAGCTAAACTTACTTTTATCTGTGTGCTTGAAAATCATGGAGTTTAAAGTTCTGAACACAACCTTAAATATCACTTACCAGCCTTTCAGAAATTAATTAACAGAAAAATTAAGCTGAATTTACCTTGAAGCCCACATGTTGCACAAATCCACTTTCAGCTTGCATTTGCTGAAGTTTTTGTTTTTTTAACTTTTTATACTGTAAGAGTTCCTTATATTCAGGTAAATTCCTATACATAACAGGAATACTTTCTTCATCCTATTGACAAAAACACAAAACAGTTAGTTTGACAATTAAAATAAATTACTATAAGAAATACTGATAAAGAATATTTTTCTACTGACAAAATGTTTTTCACACTTAAGAGACACTCAACCTTTTAGGGCTCATAGAAAATCACTGCTGCTACCAGTAGTATTTTAGACTAATACTTCTGGAATGCTTCTTAATGCAACAGTAATAGTAAACTATAGTAGGCAGCTTCATAATACAAGCACCACGGGAACAAGGCATGGCTCCCACCTCTGAACTCAACAAGTTCATGGTGACCTAAAGGCCTTAAAGTCTACTCCTTCCTGATCTGCAGGAAACTCCTCTTCCCAGATCTAACAAATTTTTATGCTTCCTCAGGTAAATATAACTTTTTGTTAACAATAGGCAAACTAATCTCTACTCTGCTTTCTGCCCAGTATTACCCATGATCAAAACAGTACATTCCTCTTACTTAAATAGGTAAAACTTAAGTTACAAAGACGATTATACGACTTCCCTGGTCGCTCAGTGGTGAAGAGTTTGCCTGCCAATGCAGAAGACATGGGCTCGATCCCTGATCCAGGAAGATCCCACATGCTGTGGAACAACTAAGCCCATGAGCCACAACTACTGAGCCCATGTGCTGCAACTATTGAAGCCCGTGTGCCCTAGAGCCCAAGTTCCACAACAAGAAAAGTCTCCGCAACAAGAAGTCTGCTCACCTCAACCAGAATATCCTCCACTCCCTGCAACTAGAGAAGAGCCTGCAGCAGCATTGAAAACCCATATAGCCAAAAATAAATAAAATAAAAAAAAATTTAAAAGATGATTATATAGAATTGAGTATGAAGTATAGTAAAAACTACATGAATTTGAAGTTGACAGATGAATCATTAACAGCATGCTATTCTCCTAATTCATTTGTGCTCTGCAGCCAGGATGCAATTCTTTCCTTTACTACCTCATGACTAATCCCATGGTCACTGATTTCCACAGTCCTCCTAAAAGCATCACCAATTCATTAATCTCATGTTCTATAAATTCCCAATCCTGGACCAGACAATCCCTGTACTTCCCATTCCTTCTGCTTTTCATGTTAAATATTATTAGCTACTATGTTTATATTATATCAAGGACACTGATGTTTGTAGAAAAGTATAGCATTTGCCCAATTTCTCAAAATTGGGTAAGGTGATAAATTTTATGCTATGGATATTTACTGCAATTAAAAATTAAAATTCCAGGGCTTCCCCGGTGGTCCAGTGAGTAATGAGTCCGCCTTGCACTTCAGGGGGCACCACTTCCATCCCTGGCCCGGGAGGATACCATGTGCCACTGCGCAGCTGGACAGAGTGTCCAATTATGAGCCAGTGCTCTGGAGTGCATGCGCCCAGAGCCAGTGCTCTGCAACAGGAGAGGCCACTGCAATGGGAGGCCCACATAGGCCAAAGAATAAAGATAGATGAAAATAAGTAAATAACCAATAATAGAGGCCAAAAGAAAAAACAGGCAAATATGCACTAAATACACCATTCAAAAAAAAAGAAATTAAAATTCCATACCATTCAATCATTAAAAAAGAGAAAATCTTCTGTTCTGCAGCACAACAAGGATTGACACTAAGGGAATTAATGCTAAGTGAAATAAGTCAGATGGAGAAAGACAAATATCATGATTTCACTCATGCATAATACTAAAAAAAAGAAAAAGTACTCAAGTACAGAAAATAGACTGGTGTTCTTATACAGAGAAAGAGTTGTGGGGGTGGGAGAAATGGGTAGATGGGTTCAAATATATGGTGGCAGGTGGAAAACTGATTACTGATGGTGAGCACCCAGTTATGCATATGTGTTAGTTAAATTACAATGTTCTATACATGAAACATAAAATGCTATAAACCAATGTTACCTTAAAACAAATATTTTTTAAATGTTCATCCACAAACAGATTTCCTAGTTATACTCATTTTAAAATTACTTAAGTATGAGAAATACTATGACTAATTTCAAGGGGGACTATAATAATATACTGTTATTATATATATATATTATTATTATATATGTCTATATATTATATATAGTGACATTTTATGATAGTTTGATACCAAAGCATATAATCAGTATTTGATTAATTTAGAAACAGAACAAAGGAGATGTATCTGCTGACTTTTTATTAAAAAATCTCCTTTTCCAATTACCACACATAGTCAAAATATTAAGAAAGATACAAGACAACCTTTATGCCCTTTAAGTGAGGAATCAGAATCATGTTACTTACAGAGGAAGAATTTTAGGATAGTAAAGTAAAAGATATTGACAGCAATAAAAAGGAATCTCTAATGAATGGGAAGTAAAATGAAAAGAATTAACCTAAATTAGCATCCAATGGATGACAAGTCAGAGAGGAAGCAGTCCTAGAAGATTTAAAAAATGTGATTTGACATTATTTCTGTAGTAAGATATACCCTACAACAACAACAAAAAAGTGCTACCCCAAAAACCTATTTTCAGTATTATATTGTTGATGGTAGTGCTGATACTATTAAATTCTGAGACTGCTGTGAGCAGTGTGAGACAAAGAAAGTGAGCATTATGTTGCAATCACTGATAACTTGAATTTTCAACATGGGAGAAAAACAACCCATACTGAAGATCAATACAGGTAAGTAAAATTCTCATAAACCTTAAGTTGAATTTTAAATAAAAATATGAATTTATGATTTCTTTTAAATTTGAACATACAAAATTTCTCAGCTCCGTCCACTATATAGGCTTAGATATAACAATCAATCCAGTAGCAAGTAACATCATAGATCAGGATGCGTGTGGTTAGTCTCTAAGTTGTGTCCAATTCTTTGAGACGCCATGGCTCCTCTTGCTGTTGGATTTTCCAGGCAAGAATCCTGGAGTGGGTTGCCACTTCCCTCCCAATCCAGGGATTGAAACCCAAGATCTCCTGCAATGTAGCTGGATTCTTTACTGCTGAGCCACCAGGTAAGTTCATAGACTTCTATCCCACTTTATTGTGACAGAGCCTCCAAATACCATTTCTCAATAAAAGAAAGTAGAGCTAATTCTATATCTGAAGTAGCAAATATCCAAGATGAGCCTGGAATTTCCTTTTTCTCCCATACAGTAAGAAGGCTATAAGAGACGACCAGAGTCCTGTCAAAAGATCTCAAAGCCCAACTTGAACATGTTACAACTAACCAATGGATCAATCTGTATGCTAATGAAGACAATAATGCCAATGCACTGAAATACATTAAATACATCTTAAGCCCAACAACTCAAAGAATACAAAAATTTTTAAACCTTATGAGTCATTTTGGAGAATATAGAGAACAAACTCATTATTTTAAAAACAAGAAAATAAAAAGGAAGATCAAGCAGCTATGCCGCCTTTTCTAAATATACCTTAGGATAATTAAATAGTTGATGGCAGGGTTACTTATAGAATAGTCTATCTAATAAATGAAGAAAGAATTTACTACTTTGTAGCATCTAATGAGTTAATGGATCTAAGCAACAATCAATGGCAAAAGAGACAACCAGAATGATGAAAATATATACATGAAGTAGTCCCATCCATCCTAACAAACAAAAAACAAATCTGAATCTGATTAGTTATCTACATCTATCAACTTATAGGAGATTCAGAGAACAGAGGAACTAACCGATGCCCAAAAAATGTAATTGACAAATAACCCAGGTTTTCAACAAACGAGCACTAAAGATCAATACAGGTAAGTAAAATTCTCATAAACCTTAAGTTGAATTTTAAATAAAAATATGAATTTATGATTTCTTTTAAATTTGAACATACAAAATTTCTCAGCTCCGTCCACTATATAGGCTTAGATATAACAATCAATCCAGTAGCAAGTAACATCATAGATCAGGATGCGTGTGGTTAGTCTCTAAGTTGTGTCCAATTCTTTGAGACGCCATGGCTCCTCTTGCTGTTGGATTTTCCAGGCAAGAATCCTGGAGTGGGTTGCCACTTCCCTCCCAATCCAGGGATTGAAACCCAAGATCTCCTGCAATGTAGCTGGATTCTTTACTGCTGAGCCACCAGGTAAGTTCATAGACTTCTATCCCACTTTATTGTGACAGAGCCTCCAAATACCATTTCTCAATAAAAGAAAGTAGAGCTAATTCTATATCTGAAGTAGCAAATATCCAAGATGAGCCTGGAATTTCCTTTTTCTCCCATACAGTAAGAAGGCTATAAGAGACGACCAGAGTCCTGTCAAAAGATCTCAAAGCCCAACTTGAACATGTTACAACTAACCAATGGATCAATCTGTATGCTAATGAAGACAATAATGCCAATGCACTGAAATACATTAAATACATCTTAAGCCCAACAACTCAAAGAATACAAAAATTTTTAAACCTTATGAGTCATTTTGGAGAATATAGAGAACAAACTCATTATTTTAAAAACAAGAAAATAAAAAGGAAGATCAAGCAGCTATGCCGCCTTTTCTAAATATACCTTAGGATAATTAAATAGTTGATGGCAGGGTTACTTATAGAATAGTCTATCTAATAAATGAAGAAAGAATTTACTACTTTGTAGCATCTAATGAGTTAATGGATCTAAGCAACAATCAATGGCAAAAGAGACAACCAGAATGATGAAAATATATACATGAAGTAGTCCCATCCATCCTAACAAACAAAAAACAAATCTGAATCTGATTAGTTATCTACATCTATCAACTTATAGGAGATTCAGAGAACAGAGGAACAGGTTGCATGACACCAGGGAGATGCAAACAACAAACTCCACACTGTGGTAAATTCTACAAGACAAATAACCCAGGTTTTCAACAAAACGAGCACTAGAGAGGAGACAAAAGTAGTGCATGTGGATGGGGGTTGAGTGGGGGCGGGTCTTGCAAATTATAATTGGGAAAATGTGAACTGTGTATCTGATTATATAAAGAATCACTTTTTAATAAACATGATAATGATATTTCATAATGTCTGGAACTTGCTCCAAAATAATCCCAGACAGAACATTGGGGTGGCTAGGAAGTATAGTGAAAATAAGATGCCACAAATTGATACCCTTTAAAATTATATAATGGGTGCATGTGGGCTCATTTTTGTATAAGCTTGAAAGTCTCTTCATAAAAACATTTTTTAAAGTCACTGTAAAACAAATTTGACTAGTTAATTAAAAGAAAAGAGGAATAATTAGGAAATCCTGGTGCTCCCATTCTGCATCCTGATCTGTATCATATATAGATAAAGAAAGCCATGGGTAAAGTATAAACAGGTAACTTACTGATGCCTCATCAACAGCAGTGTTCATGTGGCTATGAAAACAGGATCGGTCATCATCTTCATCCATAAACACTGGCGGTTCATGGGAAGTCATGAAAGTGGAAGGTTTAAAGAGATGCTTATTAAGGGGGTGCTGTCGTCTGCTTGTTGAAGACTAAGTGAGAAAACAAATTTTTAATTGGGATAGTGGATAATCATTAAAAGAATCGATACTATAAAAATGTAAACGCTACTTCCTGCAAAACTGCCTAATCAAAAGTATTGCACCTCTGTCCTTCAGCATACTTTTATGTGGTTGTTTTTGCTACTTTAGCTGAATTTTTAAAAGTACAGCAAGACTTAAATAAAAACAAACCAAATCAAACCAACAAACAAAAATTTGGGGGAATACCTACATGGATCACATGCTTGTTATGAAGCTTATATTTGTATCCCCAACATTTATCACAATCTTGGCA
Source organism: Tragulus kanchil (assembly GCA_022376925.1). Lineage (NCBI taxonomy): Eukaryota > Metazoa > Chordata > Mammalia > Artiodactyla > Tragulidae > Tragulus > Tragulus kanchil. Next base: position 35,802,454 of record JAIOJX010000032.1, read on the forward strand.
TTCACATGCTGAATTCCTCTTAAGGTCATCTTATAGATGATCAGGAGGATGAAGTTAATCAAAGCCAGATATAAAGCTATTAAGTAAAAGAAAAATTCCTCCAACTTGATGAATGTCTGAAAAGAGTATCTAACACCGATTAACTGCTTACTCTTTGTCAATGTCAGTTAATCCTCAGAACATTCCTATAAAGTAGTTATTATCATCTCTAATTCAAAGGTGAAAAACAGAGGCACAGGAGGTTAGCTTTTTTGTTCAAAGTGTTGGAGCTAGAAAGTGGTCAAAAACGTCTAGTATCCCCAATGAACGACAAAGATCTGATTATATAAAGAATCACTTTTTAATAAACATGATAATGATATTTCATAATGTCTGGAACTTGCTCCAAAATAATCCCAGACAGAACATTGGGGTGGCTAGGAAGTATAGTGAAAATAAGATGCCACAAATTGATACCCTTTAAAATTATATAATGGGTGCATGTGGGCTCATTTTTGTATAAGCTTGAAAGTCTCTTCATAAAAACATTTTTTAAAGTCACTGTAAAACAAATTTGACTAGTTAATTAAAAGAAAAGAGGAATAATTAGGAAATCCTGGTGCTCCCATTCTGCATCCTGATCTGTATCATATATAGATAAAGAAAGCCATGGGTAAAGTATAAACAGGTAACTTACTGATGCCTCATCAACAGCAGTGTTCATGTGGCTATGAAAACAGGATCGGTCATCATCTTCATCCATAAACACTGGCGGTTCATGGGAAGTCATGAAAGTGGAAGGTTTAAAGAGATGCTTATTAAGGGGGTGCTGTCGTCTGCTTGTTGAAGACTAAGTGAGAAAACAAATTTTTAATTGGGATAGTGGATAATCATTAAAAGAATCGATACTATAAAAATGTAAACGCTACTTCCTGCAAAACTGCCTAATCAAAAGTATTGCACCTCTGTCCTTCAGCATACTTTTATGTGGTTGTTTTTGCTACTTTAGCTGAATTTTTAAAAGTACAGCAAGACTTAAATAAAAACAAACCAAATCAAACCAACAAACAAAAATTTGGGGGAATACCTACATGGATCACATGCTTGTTATGAAGCTTATATTTGTATCCCCAACATTTATCACAATCTTGGCATTCACATGCTGAATTCCTCTTAAGGTCATCTTATAGATGATCAGGAGGATGAAGTTAATCAAAGCCAGATATAAAGCTATTAAGTAAAAGAAAAATTCCTCCAACTTGATGAATGTCTGAAAAGAGTATCTAACACCGATTAACTGCTTACTCTTTGTCAATGTCAGTTAATCCTCAGAACATTCCTATAAAGTAGTTATTATCATCTCTAATTCAAAGGTGAAAAACAGAGGCACAGGAGGTTAGCTTTTTTGTTCAAAGTGTTGGAGCTAGAAAGTGGTAGAACCGAGATTATAAACTAGGTCTATGTGGATCCAAAGGCCTCACTTTGAACTGACATGCAGACTTCCTGTCTTCCCTAACAGAACAGCCACAAAGAATAAGGTCAGCTACCTGGAGAAACATCGTTTCATTTCAAAATTCAAACTCTTAACCATGTTAGGAATCATATCTATGACTGGGCTAGATGTCAAAATGTCAACTAAACTCCCAAAGGAGGGAACATATTTAGGCTTATATCCTTTGTTAACATTATCTAGTTTGGTGAAAACATGAGGTGTACAACACATCTAAAGGGAACACAGAAATCAGGGCAATTAGAGCTATTAAGTTAAATGTTGATTATTAAAGTTATAACTTTCCAAAGCTATAGAATGAACTCTACATACCTAAGATAGATAATGCTGTAAAATATCAAAAATTAAAATAAGCTTCCGGGCTTCCCCTGGTGGTCCAGTGGGTAAAGACACCGCCTTGCAGTGCAAGGGGCGCCGGTTCGAGCCCTGGCCTGGGAAGATCCCATGTGCCGCGGAGCGGCTGGACTGATGTGTCCAATCACCGAGCCGGAGCTCTGGAGCGCATGCGCCCAGAGCCAGCGCTCTGTGACGACAGACGCCGCCACCGTGATGGGAGGCCCACAGGAGCCAAAGAACAAAGACAGATGAACAGAGAGAAAAGAAAGACTAAGCTCCCCTCCCTCCCCAACCCGACCCCCGCCCAAAAATAAATAAATAAATCTTTAAAAATAAATAAATAAATAAAATAAGCTTCAAATGCTTGGTAAAGAATAAAAATAAAAAATTTAAAACATGGAGTTGTGCAGACAATATTTATTTAAAATAGCTTCAACAAGGAAAGGGAAAATTCCTAGTTTCTCTTACTGTGAAAGATAGCAGTTTGGAGGAGGGGAGGTAAATCATGATGATTTACCAACAAAATGAAAGAAGACCAATTATGCGCTTTTTTTTTCCTTATTTCAATTAAAACACAAAACTGGATACAATGTGATGCAGTTTTCTACACAGGAGAGAGACAGTAGCGTTTTCATTGTACAAAGCAACAGAGACTGGTAGAAAAACAGACTTAGGAGCAGAATCAGAAGATCAATGATTTCCAGACTCACTAGCTATGTGATTAGACAGTTTACTCAATGTACTTAGTCTTCTCATCTATAAAAGGCTGTAAAATTGTACCTAGCCAGAGCATTCAACAGTAAGAATAAAAGTTAGTTGTTAATATTACCATGAGTAAAGTGAAGGTAACACTATCCACACTTTTAGAATTGTAGTGAGGATCAAATATCTTAATAAGTATCTCTATTATTAGATTTATATAGCATATGTATAAAGCATAAATTGATTATATTTAGTAAAAAATCAAATATTCTAAAAACTTTAATATCACAAAGGCCTTTTTGACATACATTCCATCTAACACCTTTCGAACAGCACCCATTCACATAAACTAATACACTCCTAAGAAAACACTGAAGTTCACTTATGTCCAATGTAACAGAATGTTTGAGAGTCAAATTTTAAAAATAAAATAACACTATTCTGGTAAATACATATACTTTTACACAGCAACTCTGGCTTTGATGAATTTAATCTAAGATCTAACATTTGCTTTTACCAAATTTCTTCTTACCTTTTTGGAGTATATGTATAAGTTTGGTGTTCTGCCTGGGACAGGAATGCCAGCTTTAGTTAGTTTTATGAAATACTTCTGCACTCGGCTGGCAACCTAAGGAAACATGACAAGCCTTTTAACATAATGAAAAATAAGACATGCAGAACCAAAACAGTTTCTAAAATACACGTGTACCTTAATGAACAGTAACAACTTAGTATCTATCATAAATCTATAAATAATTTTAAATTGCCACGGAAGACACTTAAATTTTAAAACAGACCCAAAAATTGTTCAAATAAATTAAATCAGTTTGATTCCAAAGCTAAACACATTTTTAACTTGTGAACACTTGTGTGTGAGCATAAAAACACATCTATTAATATCAATGTGAGGGAGAAAGTTGACAGATACTTTTTAGAAAGACAACCAGGGAATACTAACTAAGGAATTATCACAAATATATTAGCATAGTTTAACCAAAAAGCACATAACTGGTACAATCATCAAATATTCAAGAAACATTATATTTTTATTTATTAGTATTTAACAATAATCCAAAGGAATGCTATCCTGAGTTGTTTCTAAAATTAACAGAAAAATAGGCAATGTTATATTTTAAAACTCTACCTACTATAATACTGTGAGCTAATTATGAGGGGGCAGATCTGCTGATTTTAGCTGCATTATCTTTCTTTAAAAAAAACCCAGAACATCAGGGACTTCCCTGGTGATCCAGTAGTAAAGAATCCACCTGCCAATTCAGGGGACATGGGTTTGATCCCTGGTCTGGGAAGATTCCACATACTGCAGGAACTATGCCCATGTGCCACAACTACTAAGCCTGTGTGCCTATAGACTGTGCTTCACAACAAGAGAAGCCACCACAATGAGAAACTGCACCGCAACCAGAGAGTAGCCCCACTTGCTGCAACTAGACAGAGCCTGCAGGCAGCAACAAAGACCAAGCACAGCCCAAAATAAATGACTTTTAAAAAAATTAAAAACATGCCAACAATATGGGGCCATCTCCTCAGTTACCTGTTTTGCTGTCCTATTGCCCAGTTCATCTGCTATCTTCTGCCAGCGTCGAGATTCTACTTCTTCAGGAGGGTATTTCAGAAGTAGTTGTTCAAGCTTTTTCTAAGTCAAACCAAACACCAAATTTAAGAAAGTTTAATACTGAGTTCCTAAATAAATACATTCACCTTTCATCTTAAACTCTAATACTCCCTCCCCACTTCTGGGGGTTAGATCAACTAGAAATTCTCATGGTAGGAAAATACACGTGTACCTTAATGAACAGTAACAACTTAGTATCTATCATAAATCTATAAATAATTTTAAATTGCCACGGAAGACACTTAAATTTTAAAACAGACCCAAAAATTGTTCAAATAAATTAAATCAGTTTGATTCCAAAGCTAAACACATTTTTAACTTGTGAACACTTGTGTGTGAGCATAAAAACACATCTATTAATATCAATGTGAGGGAGAAAGTTGACAGATACTTTTTAGAAAGACAACCAGGGAATACTAACTAAGGAATTATCACAAATATATTAGCATAGTTTAACCAAAAAGCACATAACTGGTACAATCATCAAATATTCAAGAAACATTATATTTTTATTTATTAGTATTTAACAATAATCCAAAGGAATGCTATCCTGAGTTGTTTCTAAAATTAACAGAAAAATAGGCAATGTTATATTTTAAAACTCTACCTACTATAATACTGTGAGCTAATTATGAGGGGGCAGATCTGCTGATTTTAGCTGCATTATCTTTCTTTAAAAAAAACCCAGAACATCAGGGACTTCCCTGGTGATCCAGTAGTAAAGAATCCACCTGCCAATTCAGGGGACATGGGTTTGATCCCTGGTCTGGGAAGATTCCACATACTGCAGGAACTATGCCCATGTGCCACAACTACTAAGCCTGTGTGCCTATAGACTGTGCTTCACAACAAGAGAAGCCACCACAATGAGAAACTGCACCGCAACCAGAGAGTAGCCCCACTTGCTGCAACTAGACAGAGCCTGCAGGCAGCAACAAAGACCAAGCACAGCCCAAAATAAATGACTTTTAAAAAAATTAAAAACATGCCAACAATATGGGGCCATCTCCTCAGTTACCTGTTTTGCTGTCCTATTGCCCAGTTCATCTGCTATCTTCTGCCAGCGTCGAGATTCTACTTCTTCAGGAGGGTATTTCAGAAGTAGTTGTTCAAGCTTTTTCTAAGTCAAACCAAACACCAAATTTAAGAAAGTTTAATACTGAGTTCCTAAATAAATACATTCACCTTTCATCTTAAACTCTAATACTCCCTCCCCACTTCTGGGGGTTAGATCAACTAGAAATTCTCATGGTAGGAAAAATTTTGAGTAGAAATTTAAGACTTCACAAGAAAAAGGAGAATCAAGAATAAACCTATGAAATCTTATAAAGATCTTATAAAGATATTTCTATTCACCTCAGTAAAAAAGAAAGCATTCCTCACAAAGAAAATAACTAGGTAGTATATTACACATCTCAGTGATTTCCAAGGACCACATTTTCTTACTAGACTTTGCTTAAGTTTGCCACTATGGATCTGACAAAACTATGTAAAAAACATTTGTATTTAAATAGAATACTAAAAGAGATCTTTTCCTTCTTTGTGTGGTCCTCTCTTAAATATGTATTATTCTGACCTATCTCGTAAATTCTTCAGTAGTCCTCAGGATGCAGAATAGTCTGGCTGTTGAAAATAAAAGGAATGTTATCATTCAGCCATTTCAGTATGTAGACCGGCTTTTAGGCACCACTGATTGATATTACCTCTGCAAGACGAAAGACTGATAAAGTGCCTTGCAGATTAGAGTATATGCTATGAATAATCATCTTCTCCTGTCTTAGCACAGGCTTGGCTAAAGGAGTATTTTTAACAGGGAGTACAGGTTTCCTAGGTAGCATTAGTCATAAAGAACCTGCTTGCTAATGCAGGAGACAAAAGAAACATGGGCTCTATTCCTGAGTTGGAACGGTCCCCTGGAGAAGGAAATGGCAACCCAATCCAGTATTCTTGATTGGAGAATTCCATGGACCGAGGAACCTCGTGGGCTACAGTCCACAGGGCTGCACAGAGTCAGATACAACTGAAGTGACTTAGCACAAAGCTTATTATAACTGATAAAACTCATTACACCTGTGGGGCTAATCCTCATATGAGATAGAGATGTGCCTCAAATCTTACCCAGAAACAATCTAAGCTATACACCAAAATGTAAAAGAATACTCTGACCTTGGCTTTTTCAAGGTCAAAAACTACAAACAAACAACAAGAATTCACTTGGAACCATAGCTCTGCTTGGCTCCAGGTTTTTCTGTCTCTCAAAGCTGCATTACAAAAACTGTATTCCCTCTGTTTCAATCTTTTTCAAGCCCCTTCCAAAACCCAGGTTCCTTCACCATCCTCTAAATGGAATTCATATATTCTCAGAATGGAAAATTCTTGAAGTATGGAAAAAGATATCTCTGAGTTGGGAAAATCCCCTGCAGGAGGGCATGACAACCCACTCCAATATTCTTGTCTAGAGAATTCCAAGGACAGATGAGCCCCACAGTCTATAGTCCATAGGGTTGCAAAGAGTCAAATATGACTGAAGCAACTCAGCAAACACACACAAACATCACTGTTTTCAAAACATTTAACTTTATACACATGCACTGTTTTAACTAAAAGAGATCTTTTCCTTCTTTGTGTGGTCCTCTCTTAAATATGTATTATTCTGACCTATCTCGTAAATTCTTCAGTAGTCCTCAGGATGCAGAATAGTCTGGCTGTTGAAAATAAAAGGAATGTTATCATTCAGCCATTTCAGTATGTAGACCGGCTTTTAGGCACCACTGATTGATATTACCTCTGCAAGACGAAAGACTGATAAAGTGCCTTGCAGATTAGAGTATATGCTATGAATAATCATCTTCTCCTGTCTTAGCACAGGCTTGGCTAAAGGAGTATTTTTAACAGGGAGTACAGGTTTCCTAGGTAGCATTAGTCATAAAGAACCTGCTTGCTAATGCAGGAGACAAAAGAAACATGGGCTCTATTCCTGAGTTGGAACGGTCCCCTGGAGAAGGAAATGGCAACCCAATCCAGTATTCTTGATTGGAGAATTCCATGGACCGAGGAACCTCGTGGGCTACAGTCCACAGGGCTGCACAGAGTCAGATACAACTGAAGTGACTTAGCACAAAGCTTATTATAACTGATAAAACTCATTACACCTGTGGGGCTAATCCTCATATGAGATAGAGATGTGCCTCAAATCTTACCCAGAAACAATCTAAGCTATACACCAAAATGTAAAAGAATACTCTGACCTTGGCTTTTTCAAGGTCAAAAACTACAAACAAACAACAAGAATTCACTTGGAACCATAGCTCTGCTTGGCTCCAGGTTTTTCTGTCTCTCAAAGCTGCATTACAAAAACTGTATTCCCTCTGTTTCAATCTTTTTCAAGCCCCTTCCAAAACCCAGGTTCCTTCACCATCCTCTAAATGGAATTCATATATTCTCAGAATGGAAAATTCTTGAAGTATGGAAAAAGATATCTCTGAGTTGGGAAAATCCCCTGCAGGAGGGCATGACAACCCACTCCAATATTCTTGTCTAGAGAATTCCAAGGACAGATGAGCCCCACAGTCTATAGTCCATAGGGTTGCAAAGAGTCAAATATGACTGAAGCAACTCAGCAAACACACACAAACATCACTGTACACTTTATTCATAATACTTACTCTAGTTTTAACTTTTTTTTTTAACCTACACAATTGAGAAATATCTATTACCTGTTCTTCAACAGTCCACAACTGGTTAAATGTTTCAGGTTTGGTATCATCACACAGGCGTCCTCTTATCATCTGCATATAAAATAAGAATTTGTCAGAGAAAAAAACAAAGACGACCCTTTGATATAGCCAAATAACACACACATTGTGGAATTATTTATTAATTTCAAAATATCTGATAAATTAATTTCTAATGTATATGTAATTTATTGTTTAAAAAATGTTTTCATATTCCTCTTTGTCATTTGGTTTTATACTCCCAGCAATCTTGAGATACAGACAGACAGCAACTTCATTTCAAAGAAAAAGAAATGTTACTTTTTATTTTAATCTACATATGTATCAAGGTTCATCTAATTAGCAGCAAGGTCAGGTTACAACCAGAAAATCCTGGTTACATTCCACTACACACAAAGAGCTCTTATTTTTAGAATAAACACTGTACTGTGTGTCAGGCACTGAACTGGTCATGTTACATGTACTACCCATTATAATACAACAACTTTACAACATTGGGTGATACTGATCACAGTTTATATAAGAGGAAAATGCACCTTGGAGACTTTAAATGACCATCTGAAATTCCACTTAATAAGTGGTAGAGCTGTGATTTCAACCCAGCTTTTTCTTAACTTTCAAGTTCATACCCTTACTATACCTTCAAGTGAAAGACTGCTTGAATTTTAAGAACACAAGTCAGCAAATGTCAAAATGTTCTGTCTACAATTCAAATTTTCCTACTCCAACACTTTATACTGCCTACCTGAGGACGACTGTTTGAGCCTTCCGGACCATCACTCAAAGGCAACATAGAGTATGAAAGGGACTCTCCATCCTTCCTAGAATCTAAAGGACTTTTTGGTCTAGCAGGCAAACCTACTAAAAAGAAACCATGTAGGATTATTAAAGTAAGACTGTGCCAGAGCCTATTGTCATTAATTTCTTACCTTTATCAAAACTGACAACCCACTCCAATATTCTTGTCTAGAGAATTCCAAGGACAGATGAGCCCCACAGTCTATAGTCCATAGGGTTGCAAAGAGTCAAATATGACTGAAGCAACTCAGCAAACACACACAAACATCACTGTACACTTTATTCATAATACTTACTCTAGTTTTAACTTTTTTTTTTAACCTACACAATTGAGAAATATCTATTACCTGTTCTTCAACAGTCCACAACTGGTTAAATGTTTCAGGTTTGGTATCATCACACAGGCGTCCTCTTATCATCTGCATATAAAATAAGAATTTGTCAGAGAAAAAAACAAAGACGACCCTTTGATATAGCCAAATAACACACACATTGTGGAATTATTTATTAATTTCAAAATATCTGATAAATTAATTTCTAATGTATATGTAATTTATTGTTTAAAAAATGTTTTCATATTCCTCTTTGTCATTTGGTTTTATACTCCCAGCAATCTTGAGATACAGACAGACAGCAACTTCATTTCAAAGAAAAAGAAATGTTACTTTTTATTTTAATCTACATATGTATCAAGGTTCATCTAATTAGCAGCAAGGTCAGGTTACAACCAGAAAATCCTGGTTACATTCCACTACACACAAAGAGCTCTTATTTTTAGAATAAACACTGTACTGTGTGTCAGGCACTGAACTGGTCATGTTACATGTACTACCCATTATAATACAACAACTTTACAACATTGGGTGATACTGATCACAGTTTATATAAGAGGAAAATGCACCTTGGAGACTTTAAATGACCATCTGAAATTCCACTTAATAAGTGGTAGAGCTGTGATTTCAACCCAGCTTTTTCTTAACTTTCAAGTTCATACCCTTACTATACCTTCAAGTGAAAGACTGCTTGAATTTTAAGAACACAAGTCAGCAAATGTCAAAATGTTCTGTCTACAATTCAAATTTTCCTACTCCAACACTTTATACTGCCTACCTGAGGACGACTGTTTGAGCCTTCCGGACCATCACTCAAAGGCAACATAGAGTATGAAAGGGACTCTCCATCCTTCCTAGAATCTAAAGGACTTTTTGGTCTAGCAGGCAAACCTACTAAAAAGAAACCATGTGTAGGATTATTAAAGTAAGACTGTGCCAGGTATTGCTCTACTTAAATTGTCATTAATTTCTTACCTTTATCAAAAACTAGCTTAACTCTCCTGGTATGCCTTTTACGATTTTTAAATTCTCTTTCAAAATTCCCAAGGCTATTGGTATATTGGTCCCATACAATCTCGGGCAATTGAACAACTCTCTGAGGATACGGAAGCCCTATATCAGCCTGGTGGAAGGAAAAAAAGAAAGTGCCATCTAAGCTTAATTCAAGAAATTATCAACTACAGTCAAATTTTCAGATGATTCCAAATCTAAATCAACATCAATTGGGCACTTCTATTCACTGTTTGAATGCAAAAGCCAATAAAGTTACTATAGCCAAAGCATTAAATGGCAGAATCAAAGTCACATAAGGAAAAATGAACTTAACAACACTGAGCACTATTTTTAGATAGAGGTCTACAGTTAACTATATAGACATACTGTACTTTATCACTAACACACTTAAAACAGAAACAGCAAAGAATGGTTTTTATCTGTAAGAACAGTGTATGAAGTGTGTCTGACTGAAATAGATGTGACCTGACACACAGAAATCATTTTAAAAGGACCCCGGGTTTCTGACTTATCCACAAAACAATGAACTATTTTCAAACTATATAACTCTTAAGCCATGTAAAAAAAAAATCACATTTTGAGAATCAAAGTTACATCTCTAGCTTATTTCAAATTCAGTTACTTTACCAACCATCTTTAGAGAAGTTATTAGTTGTCACTAAAACCAGGTTATTACAATAAAAATTTCACATTTTGAGTCAAATCTTTTCCCCTTAACTTCAGTTCATACCCTTACTATACCTTCAAGTGAAAGACTGCTTGAATTTTAAGAACACAAGTCAGCAAATGTCAAAATGTTCTGTCTACAATTCAAATTTTCCTACTCCAACACTTTATACTGCCTACCTGAGGACGACTGTTTGAGCCTTCCGGACCATCACTCAAAGGCAACATAGAGTATGAAAGGGACTCTCCATCCTTCCTAGAATCTAAAGGACTTTTTGGTCTAGCAGGCAAACCTACTAAAAAGAAACCATGTGTAGGATTATTAAAGTAAGACTGTGCCAGGTATTGCTCTACTTAAATTGTCATTAATTTCTTACCTTTATCAAAAACTAGCTTAACTCTCCTGGTATGCCTTTTACGATTTTTAAATTCTCTTTCAAAATTCCCAAGGCTATTGGTATATTGGTCCCATACAATCTCGGGCAATTGAACAACTCTCTGAGGATACGGAAGCCCTATATCAGCCTGGTGGAAGGAAAAAAAGAAAGTGCCATCTAAGCTTAATTCAAGAAATTATCAACTACAGTCAAATTTTCAGATGATTCCAAATCTAAATCAACATCAATTGGGCACTTCTATTCACTGTTTGAATGCAAAAGCCAATAAAGTTACTATAGCCAAAGCATTAAATGGCAGAATCAAAGTCACATAAGGAAAAATGAACTTAACAACACTGAGCACTATTTTTAGATAGAGGTCTACAGTTAACTATATAGACATACTGTACTTTATCACTAACACACTTAAAACAGAAACAGCAAAGAATGGTTTTTATCTGTAAGAACAGTGTATGAAGTGTGTCTGACTGAAATAGATGTGACCTGACACACAGAAATCATTTTAAAAGGACCCCGGGTTTCTGACTTATCCACAAAACAATGAACTATTTTCAAACTATATAACTCTTAAGCCATGTAAAAAAAAAATCACATTTTGAGAATCAAAGTTACATCTCTAGCTTATTTCAAATTCAGTTACTTTACCAACCATCTTTAGAGAAGTTATTAGTTGTCATTACTAAAACCAGGTTATTACAATCAGTCTTTTGATAGGAATTTGGGTTACACAGGTGGCAGTATTTGTCAAGACTCATATAATGGTCAAATTGGGATTTCTGAATTTCATTGTAAATTTCACCTACAGATTTTTTAGAAAAAGACTTTCTGTACACCAATATGTAATCCAAGTTTTCTTAATTTCAATTAGGAGTTATTAGATGTTCACTAAAAGAATGAGATCACATGTCAACAACTTAACTGGTAAACTTAAAGTAGGCATATTAAGCATACATGAGTTAACAGAAAAAACGAAGAATCAAACTTTTAAATTAAATCCAGCAGAAAACTTTCTTTCTAAGGAACATTAAGTCCTTCATGATTATCAAAGTAACTGGGATTTAAAACACATTTGAACTTTTTTTTTTGTCTTTTATTTTTTATTTTTTTAAAGAGTTTTGTTGTTTACTGCCATACATCGTTGAAAAGAAAAAAATTTAACAAGGTAAATACCACATTCCTGTTTCTGAGATAAAGTGAAAAGAAATTTAGTTCTAAACTAAACATGGAAATGGAAAACCAGCAAATAACCGACCACATATATATCTAATAAATGTGTACAACTGCAACCTTTTTGCCCATCTAAGAATTGAATGAGACTAAGGTTAAAGCACCATCGGTTTTAACTGACTCCATGATAAGTAAACACTGCAAGTATCCATAAATTTAAGTCCTCAGAGATGTTGCCTCAACACCTGGTAGAACACTTTTGTGACTCATTAAAAACTAGTAACTAATAACTAAACAGGCTAAATTTGTGTGTTGTTTAAGGCGAAAAGTAGAAATTTTTTTCATAGTTTTTCAGTTTTAATCTTTTCAGACAATGCTTTTTGTCTGATTAATATTTACCTCTCAAATTTACTGAGTAATTTGTGGGTCCCTAATTCAAGACAAATACTTGGCATAAATGCACATCTTGCACCTCATTCTTATGAATTTGGCAACCACATCCTTAAAGACATTTAAAATAGAGATTTTCTTTGTATCACCATTGTTTTCTATCTCACTATATTAAGAGTTACAAAAGTAACTCTAAACTTAAATATTAAAAATTCTAGTGTGTTTTCCTTTAGGCAGTGCCTCACCTTGATTAACATGGTTAAACATTAAAAAAAAAAAGTCTTCGTATAAAAAGAATAAAGTTATTACCAAATACATCTCAATAAATTTAAAAATGCTCAATATATACCTTCTTCTGGAGTTTTTCCACAAATCCAATAGGATTTTTTAGTGCTTCCCTCTGATGTCTGCCTAAACTTTCAAGGTCCTGGACTGCTTGAGAACGCTGAGCTTCAAGTACAGCGATCGTCTGTAACAGTCTCTGATAACTACAGAGACAAAGAAAAACAACACAAAACAAAAAAACACCTCACTAAAATTTTTTAGTAACAACAATAAACAAAAACTGAGTTCAAGCCATGATCTACTATTAAGTCACACAGTCTTTGTAAAGTTACCTGAAAGAGTTTTAGTAAAACATATTACTGGGAATAAATGAGGTCTTCCTGAGTTACGAAGTACCTAGTTAGAAAATATCAGTTAGAGAAAGCAAAGCCTTATTCCCCCATCTTAAGTTCTTAATTCTTAAACCTAAGCAAGTACAGAAAATAAGAAAACAAGCATCTTGACTTTCCAATAATCAAGGCATTAGGAAACAGCTAAATTAAAAAAACAAAAAATTAATACCAGGAGGAATCACCACTTTCAGTCCCTCTGCTGCACTCTGTTGGAATAAATGTGAGGCAAATTTTCTTGACCAGAGTTACAAGAAACTGTCACATAATTCAGATATAGTCTTAGTTGTCATGATTCTTGTTTCTTTCTGTTGTTGTTTAGTTGCTAAGTCGTGTCCAACTCTTCTGCAATCCCTGGACAGTATGTAGCCCACCAGCTCCTCCATCCATGGGATTCTCCAGGAAAGAATAATGGTGTGGGTTGCCATTTTCTTCTCCAGAGGATTTACCCAAACCCAGGGATCAAACTGCATCTCCTACTAGGCTGGTGGGTTCCTTACCACTGAGCCACTTGGAAAGCCCATTCTTTGCTGTATCTCCATTCTAAAGGAGTTTAACGTCCCTGTCAGTTCTTAAGTATTAAATATTTTTACAGAGAAAAGAACTTAAAGATACATTTTTTACTTCCCTGACTATAATAGGCTAATACGAATTTTACCCACACAAACCCACTACCTGTTCACCTCCACTCTCTCTCCCTCTGGTTCAAATTGTCCTGGCTTTCTGACTAATGTCTGATTTCACGTATGGAGGCACATTAGCCCCCAAACCCTGAATGCTTGAATGTATTCTGCGAAAAGAACCAAGAACAAATCACTCCAAGCACACTTCAAAATAAGTTACTAGATCTCTAAAATATTAGTGAAGCACAATTTTTTTTATAACTCTGAATAAATTTCATTCTGTTTCCCAATAGACTGTACACTCCATAATGGCAACATATCTGAAAAGTTCGCTGTTCTGTTAATCCAGTTTGCAGCACACTTTCCAGCATACAGATGCTCAGTAAACATTTTTTGAAAGAACAAATGGATAAATGTTCTGTACAGTCAAAAATATACTGAAACTTTAACCTGGAGGGGTAGGATAGGATGGGGAGGGAGACAGGAAGGAAGATCAAGTGGGAGGAGACATATGTTTACCTATGGCTGACTCGTGTTAAGGATGTTCGGCTGAAAATAAAACTCTGTAAAGCAATTATCCTTCAATTTTAAAATGTAAAAAATAAAAAAAGAAGTCAGCAAACATGCAGAAATTTCAAAGGTAAAACAACGCAGTTTTGATGTTCACAACCATGGCATAACTGCAACATACCACTTCTATCAAAACACTTTTTTAGCCCCCTATCTAAAACATATTCTTATTCTCAATTGGTCCTTTGTTAACCAATCCCTGATGAAATTCAGTTTAATAACCAAGGTTAAAACTGTTAACATTGAAAAGTAAGATTTCTCTCACGATAGAACTACTTCATTCAAAAGTTAGAACTGAATGGAAAGTAAGGACTACATTAAAAGTTACTCCTGAGTAAATTACAGCAATTAAGTCTAATCTCATTTTCATTCTGCCTCCGTTTGCTTTTAGGTGTATGGAGTGCACAAAATCGTGACTGTGCTGGTATTTTCTACCAGGCAGGTTTACCCAGGCTCAATTTTAGGGTGACTCTATTGAGCTGAGTACTAAAACCTAACCTCTCTATAATACACTCTTAACTGTCACACTTTCTCCTCAGGACACTTACCCTACACTTAGCTAAATAACCAAAGACTTATCATGAAGGATACACTTCTGTATCATCAATATAAAAATGATTATGAGTCTATTAAACTTGCAGCAAGCCAATGTAAACAAGCAACAATTAATGAGGCACAAGTAAGAACAGAGTAATGGCAGAAAAACAAGCAGGGGCTTAAAAAATAGCACTACTATATAGTCAGTTACTATCACTGGGAAGAAAATTCTCTATTTGAATTTAACAAATTCTAACAATTTTTACTGTATATAAATTATCCCATGATTCTGACTAAAAAATAATTCTAGCAGAGATGACAAAAAAAGTATAACTCTTCACCCCCTATTTTCTCTTTAATCAAAATAAAATGCTTATCAAATTGAAAGGCCTAGTCCATACTTTGATAAAGACATAAAAGTCCTGAATAAATGAAAACACTGTAAGAAAATACTGAATTTAACTATTTCAGCTCAGCGAATTTGAATAATTTCCTAGAGTATTCAGAGATTTTCCCAGTAAGAGTACCGTCCGTATCCCTAAGTAGAAATGGAAGACATGAAAACCTTGCACTGGTATGTTTACCTATGGCTGATTCCTATTGATTTATAGCAGAAACCAACACAATATAGTAAAACAACTATCCTTCAATTAAAAATTTAAAAATCAAAACAGAAAAATAAAAGAAAAAACTTGTATGGGACTTCCCTGGTGGTCCTGTGGTTAAGACTCCAAACTTCCACTGAACAGGGCGCAGGTTCACTCCCTATGACTATCCTACGTGACACAAGGTACGGCCAAAAAATAAATAATTAATCAAAAAACAGAAACAAATTTCTTCAGTCTGAAAAGGCTGTATGTTACAATTCCAATAATATTAAATTTGTAAAAGATAAAACTATAGAGACAGTAGAGATCAGTAGATCCCAGAAGTTCAGAGACAGGAAGAGGGCTGAGTACATGACATCCTTTTATTTATTTATCTTTTGGGGGGTGGGGTGGGGAGGGAAGGGAGCGGGCGGGCCACTTCTATTGGTCTTTCATTTCTCTATTTTCATCCGTCTTTGTTCTTTGGCTCCTGTGGGCCTCCCATCGCGGTGGCCACCGTCGTCGCAGAGCACCGGCTCTGGGCGCATGCGCCCCAGAGCTCCGGCTCGGTAATTGGACACATCAGTCCAGCCGCTCCGCGGCACGTGGGATCTTCCCAGGCCAGGGATCGAACCAGCGCCCTTTGCACTGCAAGGCGGTGTCTTTACCCAGTGGACCACTAGGGGAAGCCCCAAGGGAATTTTTTAATACCAGTGAAATTATTCTGTATGGTACTGTAATGTTGGGTCCATGACATTAAACATTTGCCAAAACTGTAAAACTTTAAAGCATAAAGAATGAACTTTAATGTATTTAAATTAAAATAAAATTATTTAGTAGGTCAGGGAGCCCTAGGAAGGAATGTAATCTATGACATAAGAATTTTATCCATGTATGAAACAAACTCACCAAAAGGGGTACAAGGAAAAAGATCCTGACCTAGACAACTCTGGAAATAAGCAGCATCTCGAGGACTAAATATAAAAGGAACTGAATATAAGCACTATATTCTACCTGACAAAGTTATTTCCCATGTAGGTAGGAATTAACAATTCCTGTTAATACTGTTATACATATATAATGGAATAAAGAAATGGGTAGTGGATGACCACGGTGTGCTATTGCTAGAGTGGAAATTTCCAGATAAACAAGGGGAAAAGGTAGAAGAATCATGTGATAATATAATTAATTAGGGATGGAGTCAAAGTATGAACTAATGTTTAGCTTTGTGTAATATATACATGATTACATATAGACATATTTATAGATATGTATATATACTAGATCATTAAATACACATACATTTTTTCTTGCTCTGTAAGATGAGATGGATAAATAAAAGCATCAACAATCCCCCCTGGGCTTCCCCTGGTGGTCCAGTGGGTAAGGACACCGCCTTGCAGTACAAGGGGCGCCGGTTCGATCCCTGGCCTGGGAAGATCCCACTTGCCGTGGAGCGGCTGGACTGATGTGTCCAATCACCGAGCCGGAGCTCTGGGGTGCATGCGCCCAGAGCCGGCGCTCTGCGACAACAGACGCCACCGCGATGGGAGGCCCACAGGAGCCAAAGAACAAAGACGGATGAAAATAGAGAAATGAAAGACCAACGGAAGTGGCCCGCCCGCTCCCCTCCCTCCCCAACCCGACCCCCGCCCAAAATAAATAAATAAATAAATCTTTAAAAAAAAAAAAACAGCCCAATCAAAAAATGGGCAAAAAAGACTTAAATATTGAGAAGACTTACAGATGGCCAATAGGCACATGAAAACATCACTAAAGAAATACAAGTCAAAACTACGAGGGAACTTTCTTGGTGGTCCAGTGGCTAATACTCCAAGCTCCCAATGCAGGAGGCCTGGGTTCAAGCCCTGGTCAAGGAACTAAAGCCCACATGCCACAACTGAGACCAGGTACAGACAAATAAATAAATAAATACTAAAAAAAGAAAAACCCACCATGAGATACCACTCCACAGCTATCAAAACAGCCATCATTTAAAAAGTCTACAGATAACAAATGCCGGAGAGTGTGTGTTGAGAAAAGAGAATCCTTCTACACCATTGATGGGAATGGAAACTGGAGCAGCTTTTTTGGACAACAGTGTGGCAGACCCTAAAGAAACTAAAAACAGAGTTACCATATGATCCTGCAATCCCATTCCTGGGAATATATCCAGAGGAAAACATGATTTGAAAGGATACATGCACCCCAATGAATACTGCAGTGCTGTTCACAATAGCAAAGACATGGAAATAACTTAAATGTCTACAGACCAATAAATGGATAAAGAAGATGTAGTACACATATACAATGGAGTACTACTCTACCTTAAAAAAGAATAAAACAATATCACTTGCAAGAACATGGACGGACCCAGAGATTATCATATTAAGTGAAGTAAATCAGAAAGAGAAAGACAAATACCATACGATGTCACTTATACGTGAAATCTAAAATATGACACAAATAAATCTATCTCTGAAAAAAAAAACAAAAAGAAAAACCCAGAGTCACAAACATACAGAACAGACTTGTGGTTACCAAGAGGGGCGGAAAGTCGGGGAGCAACCGGGAGTTTGGAATTAGCAGACATAAACCATTAACAGAGAATAAACAACAAACTCCTACTATATAGCACAGCCAACAAAACTCAGTATCTTGTGATAAACTATAATAGAAAAGAATATGAAAAGGAACATATATATGCATAAATTAATCATTTTGCCATACAGCAGAAACTAACAAAACATTGTAAATCAACTATACTTCAATAAAATAATACTATTTTTAAAATAGTGTATCTCCTTGTATGACACGACAAAAAATGGCACTTTACCTCTGTGGTCTTCCTCCCAAAGCCCTATAACCTCGATCTAATCATGAGGAAAACATCAGACAAATTCCAATAGAGAAAAATCTATAGTACTTGACTGCTATCCCTCAAAACTGCTTAGGTTATCAACAAAATCTGAGAAACTGCCATAACAAAGAGACATAAAAATTAAATATAATATGGTAACCTAATGAGATTCTAGAATACAGAAAGGATATAGTTAAAAATTAAGGAACTCTGAATAAGGTGTGGACTTTCATTAATAATAACATATTAATATTGATTCATATTGTAATAAATGTATCATGTTAGTGCAAAATATTACTAATAGGGAAAATTGGATAGGGATTGATGGGAACTCTGGAATGTGTTCTTGACTTTACTGTTCTAAAACTGTTCTTTCAAAAAGAAATCTTTTTAATAAACCAAATTTCTCAACCTTCCCTATATCCATTATTCCTTTACTATCTTGGAAAACTAAAAGGGACAAGCATCTGAAGCATGTATTTAAGATTCTAGCATTTGAAATATCAAAATTTAAGAGATTTCATCTAATTATTTTTAATTAAAAAATATTATGCTAGCAAACTGTCATGTAATTCTCATTAAACTTAAGTATATAGAGGAATCATTTTCATGGTTCCAGAACCAGTTAATTTATAAATAAACTCAGCTGCCATCTCTACTCAATAGTAGTATATGTTAAAAATGCCTGTTAAGGCATTACCTTTATTCTGGCTAAGAGGTACTATTGCTAGAGTATTTCAAATGTAAAATCTTTGTCAAATAAATCTAATATCCAGACCTACTACATAAACATCATGATTCCTGGCCCAAATACATTCTGAAGAGGAAGCTGTAGGGAGGAAAAGTTTAAGAAAAATAGTTCCTTCAGTGTAATAATGGTAGATCTTTAATGAAACAACATTAAACCAACTTTAGTATTTACAACAGAGTGGTTTGTAAAGTATATTTATGAGTGATTAATAAGTTGGATTTAGGGCTTCCCGGGTGGTCCAGTGGGTAAAGAGCCTGCCTGGCAGTGCAAGGGGCGCCAGTTTGATCCCTGGCCCGGGAAGACCCCACATACCAAGGAGCAGCTGGACTGGTGTGCCCAATGACGAGCCAGCACTCTGGAGGCATGAGCCCGGAGCCGGTGCTCTACAACGAGGGGCCACTGCAATGGGAAGCCCACATATATAACATAGATTAATATCTATAGTACTTGACTGCCATCCCTCAAAACTGCTTAGGTTATCAACAAAATCTGAGAAACTGCCATAACAAAGAGACATAAAAATTAAATATAATATGGTAACCTAATGAGATTCTAGAATACAGAAAGGATATAGTTAAAAATTAAGGAACTCTGAATAAGGTGTGGACTTTCATTAATAATAACATATTAATATTGATTCATATTGTAATAAATGTATCATGTTAGTGCAAAATATTACTAATAGGGAAAATTGGATAGGGATTGATGGGAACTCTGGAATGTGTTCTTGACTTTACTGTTCTAAAACTGTTCTTTCAAAAAGAAATCTTTTTAATAAACCAAATTTCTCAACCTTCCCTATATCCATTATTCCTTTACTATCTTGGAAAACTAAAAGGGACAAGCATCTGAAGCATGTATTTAAGATTCTAGCATTTGAAATATCAAAATTTAAGAGATTTCATCTAATTATTTTTAATTAAAAAATATTATGCTAGCAAACTGTCATGTAATTCTCATTAAACTTAAGTATATAGAGGAATCATTTTCATGGTTCCAGAACCAGTTAATTTATAAATAAACTCAGCTGCCATCTCTACTCAATAGTAGTATATGTTAAAAATGCCTGTTAAGGCATTACCTTTATTCTGGCTAAGAGGTACTATTGCTAGAGTATTTCAAATGTAAAATCTTTGTCAAATAAATCTAATATCCAGACCTACTACATAAACATCATGATTCCTGGCCCAAATACATTCTGAAGAGGAAGCTGTAGGGAGGAAAAGTTTAAGAAAAATAGTTCCTTCAGTGTAATAATGGTAGATCTTTAATGAAACAACATTAAACCAACTTTAGTATTTACAACAGAGTGGTTTGTAAAGTATATTTATGAGTGATTAATAAGTTGGATTTAGGGCTTCCCTGGTGGTCCAGTGGGTAAAGAGCCTGCCTGGCAGTGCAAGGGGCGCCAGTTTGATCCCTGGCCCGGGAAGACCCCACATACCAAGGAGCAGCTGGACTGGTGTGCCCAATGACGAGCCAGCACTCTGGAGGCATGAGCCCGGAGCCGGTGCTCTACAACGAGGGGCCACTGCAATGGGAAGCCCACGCAGGTTAAAGAATAAAGATGGATGAAAATAACTGACTTAGATGCAAGAAAAAAAGAGTTGGATTTAGGTGCATAAGTATCTTTTAAAGAAATCAATTTATATAAAATTTTGAAATCACAAGCTGGAATAAAGATTTTACTTCTCATATTGACACTGCTACCTTATAATGTCATTATACTATTATTGATTTTACTCTTTGCACAGTTATTGTTACCTTCCTTGGAACTCACATTCATGAATATTTATTGAGTATATAACATATGTGAGCAATCATATTTGTCCTTGATCAAAAGTCCTTTGAAACAGGTATCATTGCCACTTTATAGATGACATAATCAGAACTTAGAAATACTGATAGAAGATGCCTGCCACAAAATTCTTTCCATAATATGATTTATATAACCAAATTTATATGTAATATTGAATTTAGATTTCATACACTAGGAAAATTAGCCTAAACCAAAAACTGAGAAACTATTCAAAACCTAACAAGAAGCCTTAATTTCCTGCCTAACTTTAAATATGCCAGACTAGTAATAAAATTAGCCTATTTAACAACAACAACAACAAAAAAAATCAGCCTATTTAATGACTCTTCCTTTTTCTACTCATTTGCTAGTAAAAATATTAATTTAATAATAACACGAGAAGAAAGAGAGCATTGGGATTCTTCTATTTTTAAATTAAATATATCATAAACCAAGTAAGCAATGTTTAACTACATCATTTACAATTAAAATAGAGGCCTGACAATCTCAAACACTTGGACAAAAATATCTGTCCCTTCTCGAAAAGCCTTCATTGTGTATGTTCTCAACGTATAGGTAGCCCCTGAAAGAAGTCCAATTTCCAATGTGTTAAACCAACTTTAGTATTTACAACAGAGTGGTTTGTAAAGTATATTTATGAGTGATTAATAAGTTGGATTTAGGGCTTCCCTGGTGGTCCAGTGGGTAAAGAGCCTGCCTGGCAGTGCAAGGGGCGCCAGTTTGATCCCTGGCCCGGGAAGACCCCACATACCAAGGAGCAGCTGGACTGGTGTGCCCAATGACGAGCCAGCACTCTGGAGGCATGAGCCCGGAGCCGGTGCTCTACAACGAGGGGCCACTGCAATGGGAAGCCCACGCAGGTTAAAGAATAAAGATGGATGAAAATAACTGACTTAGATGCAAGAAAAAAAGAGTTGGATTTAGGTGCATAAGTATCTTTTAAAGAAATCAATTTATATAAAATTTTGAAATCACAAGCTGGAATAAAGATTTTACTTCTCATATTGACACTGCTACCTTATAATGTCATTATACTATTATTGATTTTACTCTTTGCACAGTTATTGTTACCTTCCTTGGAACTCACATTCATGAATATTTATTGAGTATATAACATATGTGAGCAATCATATTTGTCCTTGATCAAAAGTCCTTTGAAACAGGTATCATTGCCACTTTATAGATGACATAATCAGAACTTAGAAATACTGATAGAAGATGCCTGCCACAAAATTCTTTCCATAATATGATTTATATAACCAAATTTATATGTAATATTGAATTTAGATTTCATACACTAGGAAAATTAGCCTAAACCAAAAACTGAGAAACTATTCAAAACCTAACAAGAAGCCTTAATTTCCTGCCTAACTTTAAATATGCCAGACTAGTAATAAAATTAGCCTATTTAACAACAACAACAACAAAAAAAATCAGCCTATTTAATGACTCTTCCTTTTTCTACTCATTTGCTAGTAAAAATATTAATTTAATAATAACACGAGAAGAAAGAGAGCATTGGGATTCTTCTATTTTTAAATTAAATATATCATAAACCAAGTAAGCAATGTTTAACTACATCATTTACAATTAAAATAGAGGCCTGACAATCTCAAACACTTGGACAAAAATATCTGTCCCTTCTCGAAAAGCCTTCATTGTGTATGTTCTCAACGTATAGGTAGCCCCCTGAAAGAAGTCCAATTTCCAATGTGTTTCAAAGGGTATTTCCTTTTGCATTAAGGTTTCATCAAATATACTAAAGACACAGTCATTCTTTCAACAGTCTCTACAATAAAAGTTATCAGGTATCTCTTTTCTGAATCTATTTTAGTACCTGGAAACTGGCCTAGGGACAGATCTAGATTGGAGCCTACAATCTCTCTCTATAATACTGTCATATATACACATACAGATAGATAGACAGATATACACATATAAAAATCATGACAGCTATGATTTCCTTTTATCATATTTTGTTTGATCTGGGTCTAATTTTTTTTTTTAATTTATCTTTTGGAGGGTGGGGTGGGGAGGGAGGGGAGCAGGCGGGCCATTTCTATTGGTCTTTCATTTGTCTATTTTCATCCATCTTTGTTCTTTGGCCCATGTGGGCCTCCCATCGCGGTGGCGTCTGTCGTTGCAGAGCACCGGCTATGGTTGCATGCGCCCCAGAGCTCCGGCTCAGTAATTGGACACATCAGTCCAGCCGCTCCACAGCACGTGGGATTGTCCCAGGCCAGGGATCGAACTGGCGCCCCTTGCACTGCAAAGCGGTGTCCTTACCCACTGGGACACCAGGGGAAGCCCTGATCTGGGTCTAATTTAAATAGAAGGTATGAACAAGCTGGATTTGAACCAACTAAGCCTCTGACTCCCAAGAGCATAATCATTACTCTAACCACTCACTCATGAAGGATGGATGCAGATGCAGGTAAGCATGTAACAAGATGCTGACGGAGGCAGAGTTCTGCTCTGTTGCCTTCTCTTTTCTCTTGAAGTAAAAAGCCAGGTGACCTGTGGAGTGAGGGCTGGCAACATTGTGAGAGTAAAGACTTTTAAAAGTCATGAAAAAAAGCTGATTAGAGAAATACGGAAGGTACATGGCACCTGAGAGGCCCTCAATTGTAACTGAAAAAATTTAATAATAACACGAGAAGAAAGAGAGCATTGGGATTCTTCTATTTTTAAATTAAATATATCATAAACCAAGTAAGCAATGTTTAACTACATCATTTACAATTAAAATAGAGGCCTGACAATCTCAAACACTTGGACAAAAATATCTGTCCCTTCTCGAAAAGCCTTCATTGTGTATGTTCTCAACGTATAGGTAGCCCCCTGAAAGAAGTCCAATTTCCAATGTGTTTCAAAGGGTATTTCCTTTTGCATTAAGGTTTCATCAAATATACTAAAGACACAGTCATTCTTTCAACAGTCTCTACAATAAAAGTTATCAGGTATCTCTTTTCTGAATCTATTTTAGTACCTGGAAACTGGCCTAGGGACAGATCTAGATTGGAGCCTACAATCTCTCTCTATAATACTGTCATATATACACATACAGATAGATAGACAGATATACACATATAAAAATCATGACAGCTATGATTTCCTTTTATCATATTTTGTTTGATCTGGGTCTAATTTTTTTTTTTAATTTATCTTTTGGAGGGTGGGGTGGGGAGGGAGGGGTATGGGCGGGCCATTTCTATTGGTCTTTCATTTATCTATTTTCATCCATCTTTGTTCTTTGGCCCATGTGGGCCTCCCATCGCGGTGGCGTCTGTCGTTGCAGAGCACCGGCTATGGTTGCATGCGCCCCAGAGCTCTGGCTCGGTAATTGGACACATCGGTCCAGCCGCTCCACGGCACGTGGGATTGTCCCAGGCCAGGGATCGAACCGGCGCCCCTTGCACTGCAAAGCGGTGTCCTTACCCACTGGACCACCAGGGGAAGCCCCTGATCTGGGTCTAATTTAAATAGAAGGTATGAACAAGCTGGATTTGAACCAACTAAGCCTCTGACTCCCAAGAGCATAATCATTACTCTAACCACTCACTCATGAAGGATGGATGCAGATGCAGGTAAGCATGTAACAAGATGCTGACGGAGGCAGAGTTCTGCTCTGTTGCCTTCTCTTTTCTCTTGAAGTAAAAAGCCAGGTCCTCTGTGGAGTGAGGGGCTGGCAACATTGTGAGAGTAAAGACTTTTAAAAGTCATGAAAAAAAAAAAGCTGATTAGAGAAATACGGAAGGTACATGGCACCTGAGAGGCCCTCAATTGTAACTGGAAACCACAAAGTTATATTTATATATTTATGTGGTGCTGGGAAAACTGAACAACTTAAAAGAAAGAAATTTCAACCGTCCCTAACACCATACACAAAAATAAACTAAAAAGGATTAAAGACCTAAGTGTAAGACCATAAACTATGAAACTTTTTAGAGGAAAACAAAGGCAGAACATAAAATGACATAAGCATAAAGCAAGTATGACATACATCCCAGCAAGATGCTTTATGACTCACCTCCTATATTAACGGAAACAAAAACAAAAATAAACAAATAAGACCTAAATAAACTTCAAAGCTTTTTGCACAACAACAAAACCATAAACTCAGAAAGGAAGAAAATAACTGCAAATGAAGCAACTGACACAAAGGATTTATCTCCGAAATATACAGGTAGCTCATGCAGCTCTGTATCAGAAAAACAGACAACCCAATCAAAAAATGTGCAGAAGACCTAAATAGCCATTTATCCAAAGAAGACATAAAGATGACCAAGAGGCTCAAGAAAACATGCTTAACAATGCTAATTATTGGAGAAATGCAAATCAAAACTACAATGAGGTTACCATCTCACAGAATGGTCAGAACTGCCATCATCAAAAAATCTACAAATAATAAATGCTGCAGAGGTTGTGGAGAAAAGGAAACTTTTTTGCATAGCTAGTGGGAATGTAAACTGATACACACGCTCTGGAGAACAGTATGGAGATTTCTTTAAAAACCAGGAATAAAACTACCATATGACCCAGCAGTTCCACTATCAGGCATATACCCTGAAAAAACTGTAACTGAAAAAAGACACACGTACTTCAATGTTCACTGCAGTTCTATTTGTATTAGCTAGGACCTAGAAGTAACCTAGAATGTCCACTGATAGATGAATGGATAAAGAAGTTATGATACATATATACATGGAGTATACTAAGCTAAAGGAATGAACCTGAGTCAGTTCTAGTGAGGTGGATGAATCTAGAGCCTGTTATATACAGTGAAGTAAGGAAGAAAACAAATATTGTATAGTAATGCATATATATACATACACACACACATATGGAATCTAGCAAAATGGTATTGATAAACCTATTTGCAGAACAGGAATAAAGATGCAGACAGAGAATTCTGGACACAGAGAAGAAGGAAAAAGTGGGACAAATTGAGAGAGTAGCACTGAAATGTATACATTACCATACGTAAAACAGATAGTGGGAAGTTGCTACATAACATAAGGAACTCAACAGGATGCTCTATAACAACCTAGAGGGATGGGATGGGATAGGGGGTAAGAGAGAGGTTCAAGAGAGAGGGGGACATATGTATACTTATGGTTGATTCATGTTGTTGAATGGCAAAAATCAATACAACATTGTAAAGCAATTAGCCTCCAATTAATAAAAAATCTCAAATGTGTCTCTCTACTATATATAAAATAGATTACTAATAAGGGTCTACTGTATAACTGAAAACATAACTGCAAATGAAGCAACTGACACAAAGGATTTATCTCCGAAATATACAGGTAGCTCATGCAGCTCTGTATCAGAAAAACAGACAACCCAATCAAAAAATGTGCAGAAGACCTAAATAGCCATTTATCCAAAGAAGACATAAAGATGACCAAGAGGCTCAAGAAAACATGCTTAACAATGCTAATTATTGGAGAAATGCAAATCAAAACTACAATGAGGTTACCATCTCACAGAATGGTCAGAACTGCCATCATCAAAAAATCTACAAATAATAAATGCTGCAGAGGTTGTGGAGAAAAGGAAACTTTTTTGCATAGCTAGTGGGAATGTAAACTGATACACACGCTCTGGAGAACAGTATGGAGATTTCTTTAAAAACCAGGAATAAAACTACCATATGACCCAGCAGTTCCACTATCAGGCATATACCCTGAAAAAACTGTAACTGAAAAAAGACACACGTACTTCAATGTTCACTGCAGTTCTATTTGTATTAGCTAGGACCTAGAAGTAACCTAGAATGTCCACTGATAGATGAATGGATAAAGAAGTTATGATACATATATACATGGAGTATACTAAGCTAAAGGAATGAACCTGAGTCAGTTCTAGTGAGGTGGATGAATCTAGAGCCTGTTATATACAGTGAAGTAAGGAAGAAAACAAATATTGTATAGTAATGCATATATACACACACACACACACATATGGAATCTAGCAAAATGGTATTGATAAACCTATTTGCAGAACAGGAATAAAGATGCAGACAGAGAATTCTGGACACAGAGAAGAAGGAAAAAGTGGGACAAATTGAGAGAGTAGCACTGAAATGTATACATTACCATACGTAAAACAGATAGTGGGAAGTTGCTACATAACATAAGGAACTCAACAGGATGCTCTATAACAACCTAGAGGGATGGGATGGGATAGGGGGTAAGAGAGAGGTTCAAGAGAGAGGGGGACATATGTATACTTATGGTTGATTCATGTTGTTGAATGGCAAAAATCAATACAACATTGTAAAGCAATTAGCCTCCAATTAATAAAAAATCTCAAATGTGTCTCTCTAAACTACTATATATAAAATAGATTACTAATAAGGGTCTACTGTATAGCACAGGGAACTCTACTCAATATTCTGCAGTGGCCTATATGGAAAAAGAATCTTTCAGATATATGTGTATGTGTGTGTGTGTGTCTGTAAGAGAATCAATTTTCTGTAAACATGAAATAAAAACAACACCATAAATTAACTATACTCCAATAAAAATTTAATGAATACATTAGATGAATAAAGTGTGTCTCTGTAAACTCCTCCAGGAAAGAGATCAACTCTTACTCACATTTTTTTCTTTTTCTTTTTTTTTGGCCACTTCTATTGATCTTTCATTTATTTATCTTTGTTCTTTGACCTGTGTGGACCTCTCTCACTGCAGAGGACCGGTTCTGGGCACATGCACTCCAGAGCTCCAGCTTGGTAGTTGGACACATCAGTCCAGCCACGCCACGGCATGCAGGATCTTTCCAGGCCACGGATCTTTCCAGGCCAGGGATCGAACCGGCACCCTGTGCACTGCAAGGTGGTGTCCTTACCCACTGGACAACCAGGGAAGCCCTCTTACTCATCTTTATATATATAGCATTCAAGATTGCATCAAGCTTATAGGAAGCACTCAATAGAATGCGTTTGCTGATTGACAAAATTAATTTTAAAGGATCTATATACAGTGAAGTAAGGAAGAAAACAAATATTGTATAGTAATGCATATATATACAACACACATATGGAATCTAGCAAAATGGTATTGATAAACCTATTTGCAGAACAGGAATAAAGATGCAGACAGAGAATTCTGGACACAGAGAAGAAGGAAAAAGTGGGACAAATTGAGAGAGTAGCACTGAAATGTATACATTACCATACGTAAAACAGATAGTGGGAAGTTGCTACATAACATAAGGAACTCAACAGGATGCTCTATAACAACCTAGAGGGATGGGATGGGATAGGGGGTAAGAGAGAGGTTCAAGAGAGAGGGGGACATATGTATACTTATGGTTGATTCATGTTGTTGAATGGCAAAAATCAATACAACATTGTAAAGCAATTAGCCTCCAATTAATAAAAAATCTCAAATGTGTCTCTCTAAACTACTATATATAAAATAGATTACTAATAAGGGTCTACTGTATAGCACAGGGAACTCTACTCAATATTCTGCAGTGGCCTATATGGAAAAAGAATCTTTCAGATATATGTGTATGTGTGTGTGTGTGTCTGTAAGAGAATCAATTTTCTGTAAACATGAAATAAAAACAACACCATAAATTAACTATACTCCAATAAAAATTTAATGAATACATTAGATGAATAAAGTGTGTCTCTGTAAACTCCTCCAGGAAAGAGATCAACTCTTACTCACATTTTTTTTTTTTTAATTTTTTGGCCACTTCTATTGATCTTTCATTTATTTATCTTTGTTCTTTGACCTGTGTGGACCTCTCTCACTGCAGAGGACCGGTTCTGGGCACATGCACTCCAGAGCTCCAGCTTGGTAGTTGGACACATCAGTCCAGCCACGCCACGGCATGCAGGATCTTTCCAGGCCACGGATCTTTCCAGGCCAGGGATCGAACCGGCACCCTGTGCACTGCAAGGTGGTGTCCTTACCCACTGGACAACCAGGGAAGCCCTCTTACTCATCTTTATATATATAGCATTCAAGATTGCATCAAGCTTATAGGAAGCACTCAATAGAATGCGTTTGCTGATTGACAAAATTAATTTTAAAGGATCTATAGCTGTGAATCAATCACTGTGATACACCACAGCAACAAACTGAAGAATAAAAACCGTAATCATTTCAGTATACAGAAAACACTTTTGACACAATTCAAAACCCATTAACAATTAAAAAATCTCTCCAGAAAACAGGCATACAAGGAACATACCTCAACATAATAAAGGCCATATATAACAAACCTACAGCCAACACCATACTCAGTGGTAAAAAGCTGAAGGTATTTCCCCTAAGATTAGGAACAAGACAAGGGCGCTCACTCTCATTATTTTATTCAAAATAGTTTGGGAAGCCCTAGCCACTACGGTCAGAGAGGAAAAAGAAATTAAGAGTCCAAATTATCTACAAGCAACTCAGACAACTCAACACCGGAAAAATGAACAACCCAATCAAAAAATGGGAAAACAATCTAAATAGACATCTCACCAAAGAGATGTATGTCTAGACATACAGATGGCCAAAACGCACATGAAATGATGCTCAACCTCGCTTATTATTAGAGAAATGCAAATCAAAACTACAATGAGATATCACCTCACACGAGTCAGAATGGCCATCATCAACAAATCGACAGGCAATAACTGCTGGAGAGGGTGTGGAGAAAAGGGAACACTCATGCATTGCTGGTGGGAATGTAAATTGATACAGCCTCTATGGAAGGCAGTATGGAGATTTCTTAAAAAGCTAAAAATAGAAGCACCCTACGACCCAGCAATCCCACTATTAGGCTTATATCCTGATGAAATCAAAACTGAAAGAGATTAGTCCGAGTGGAGCGAGCGAGCTGAGTGGTTGTGATTTTGCGTCCCGGAGACCGGTAGCGCTTGCAGCATGGCTGACCAGCTGACTGAAGAGCAGATTGCAGAATTCAAAGAAGCTTTTTCACTATTTGACAAGGATGGAGATGGAACTATAACAACAAAGGAATTGGGAACTGTAATGAGGTCTCTTGGGCAGAATCCCACAGAAGCAGAGTTACAGGACATGATTAATGAAGTAGATGCTGATGGTAATGGCACAATTGACTTCCCAGAATTTCTGACAATGATGGCAAGAAAAATGAAAGACACAGGCAGTGAAGAAGAAATTAGAGAAGCATTCCGTGTGTTTGATAAGGATTGTAATGGCTATATTAATGCAGCAGAGCTCCGCCATGTGATGACAAACCTTGGAGAGAAGTTAAGAGATGAAGAGGTTGATGAAATCATCAGGGAAGCAGATATTGATGGTGATGGTCAAGTAAACTATGAAGAGTTTGTACAAATGATGACAGCAAAGTGAAGACACTGTACAGAATGTGTTAAATTTCTTGTACAAAATTGTTTATTTGCCTTTTCTTTGTTTGTAACTTATCTGTAAAAGGTTTCCCCCTACTGTTAAAAAAATATGCATGTATAGTAATTAGGACTTCATTCCTCCATGTTTTCTTCCCTTATCTTACTGTCATTGTCCTGGAACCTTATTTTAGAAAATTGATCAAGTAACATGTTGCATGTGGCTTACTCTGGATATATCTAAGCCCTTCTGCACATCTAAACTTAGATGGAATTGGTCAAATGAACATCTGGGTTATGCCTTTTTTTTTTTTTTTTAAAGTAGTTTTCTTTAGGAGCTGTCAGCATGTTGTTGAAGTGTGGAGTTGTAACTGCGTGGACTATGGACAGTCAACAATATGTACTTAAAGTTGCACTATTGCAAAACGGGTGTTTTATCCAGGTACTCGTACACTATTTTTTTGTACTGCTGGTTCTGTACCAGAAACATTTTATTGTTTTAACTTGCTTTTTAAACTTTGTTTTAGCCACTTAAAGAAAATCTGCTTATGGCACAATTTGCCTCAAATCCATTCCAAGTTGTATATTTGTTTTCCAATAAAAAAATTACAATTTAACCAAAAAAAAAAAAAAAAAAAACTGAAAGAAACACCTGTACTGCAATGTTCATTGCAGCACTCTGCACAATAGCTAGAACATGGAACTAAACAGACATTTCTCCAACAAGACATACAGATGGCCAAGAGGCTCTCTCATTATCAGAGACATGCAAATCAAAACAACAACAAGAAAAAAAAAAATAAACGAGGTACTACCCCATGCCAGCCAGAATGGCCATGATCAAAACCTACAAACAATAAAAGCTGGAGAGGGAATGGAGAAAAGAGAACAGTCCCACACTGTTGCTCGGAATATAAATTGGAACAACCACTATGGAGATCAATATGGAGGCTACTTCAATAACTAAAAAGACAGACACCATATGATCCAGCAATCCCAGTCCTGGGCATATACCAGATGAAAACTATAATTCAGAAAGATACATGCACTCCAATATTCATTTACAGTAGCCAAAACACAGAAACAATTTAAATGTCTGTTGACAAATGAATGGATAAAGAAAAAGTGGTACATATATACAACGAAATGTTACTCAGCCATTTGCAGCAACATGGATGGACCTGGAGATTATCATACTAAGTGAACTAAGTCAGAAAAAGACAAACATAATATACTACTGCTTATAAGCAGAATCTTAAAAAAAGATATAAATGAACATTTACTTACAAAACAGAAAGAGATTCAGATTTAGAGAACAAACTTCTTGTCACTAGTGATGATGGGCAGGATAACAGAAGACTCAGCACAGTCAAAAATAAATAAACAACCCAATCAAAAAATGGGCAGAAGGGCTTCCCTGGTGTGGTCCAGTGGGTAAGGACATCGCCTTGTAGTGCAAGGGGCGCCGGTTCGATCCCTGGCCTGGGAAGATGCCACGTGCCACGGAGTGGCTGGACGGATATGTCCAACTACCAAGCCAGGGCTCTGGAGTGCATGCACCCAGAGCCTGCACTCTGCAGCGAGAGAGGCCACCGCGATGGGAGGCCCACACAGGCCAAAGAACAAAGATGGATGAAAATAAAATAAATGAAAGATCAACAGAAGTGGCCAAAAAAACAAAAATGGGCAAAAGACCTAAACAGACATTTCTATTTAGACAATATACATTGACAGGTACATGCTACTGTATTTAAAACAGTAACAGGGCTTCCCCTGGTGGTCCAGTGGGTAAGGACACCGCCTTGCAGTACAAGGGGCGCCGGTTCGATCCCTGGCCTGGGAAGATCCCACGTGCCGCGGAGCGGCTGGACTGATGTGTCTAATTACCGAGCCGGAGCTCTGGAGCGCATGCGCCCAGAGCCAGTGCTCTGCGACAACAGAGGCCACCACGATGAGAGGCCCACAGGAGCCAAAGAACAAAGACGGATGAACATAGAGAAATGAAAGACCAATAGAAGTGGCCCGCCTGCTCCTCTCCCTCCCCAACCCGACCCCCGCCCTAAATAAATAAATAAATAAATAAATAAATAAATAAATAAATCTTTAAAACAGTAACAAACAAGGTCCTACCATATAGAACACAAAACTCTGTTCAATACTCTGTAATAACCTAAACAGGAGAAGAATTTGAACAAGAGCAGATATGTGTATATGCATAACTGAATTATTTTACCGTACACCTGAAACTAACATTCTTAATCAAATACACTTGAGGGGAAAAAAGGATCTAGGAAAAAAAAGAATCTATAGTACTGACGTACCAACTTTAAGCAAAGGTAATTATCCTAGCATTGAGAGACTTGTGAGCTCTAAATCACAATGCCAGTGACCAACTGGGATTTAACCTACACTTAATTAAGAACACTTAATACATCAAAACAGATGTAGGTCATACACATTTATTCATTTATTTTTATGTATTTTACAAACATAATTAACAAGCTACTGTTCTCTGCATTGGTAGGCAGATTCTTAACCACTGAACCACCAGGGGAGTCCTGAAATTTCTCAAGTACAATCATTTAAAAGAAAAAAAATTAGTTGGGAATCCCCTACCTGTCCAGTGGTTAGAACTCAGTGCTTTCACAGCCATGGGCTCAGGTTCAATCCTAGGTCAATAAACTAAGATCCTGCAAGCCATGGGCAGCTAAAAAAATAACTTAGCCTAGGTACTGAAACTTTTAGATGGGTTCTAAAACTATTCTGTGTATAGAAATCATTTCTAAATCTATTTGATTATAAAAATCATCTGGACAGCTGTTTTAATAAAGAGGGAGTGGAGATGATTGAGATTCCACAGACTAAATCAGAATCTCTAGCTAGGCCAAGGCTACGCATTCATGTATTTTTAAAATACTCTAAGTGATTCTAATGTGCAGTGCTATTCAAAAACTGCTATACTATATCAATTCTAAAAATAAAGATTCATTAAGAATTACCAATATTAGGGCTTCTCTGGTAGCTCAGTGGTGGAGTTCGCCTGCCAATACAGGAGACATGGGTTCCATCCCACACACTGCAGAGCAACTAAGCCCATGAGCCACAACTATTGAACCTATCTATGATCTAGAGCCTTGGAGCCACAACTATGGAGCCCATATGCCACAACCATTGAAGACGGTGAGCCCTTGAGCCCAAGTTCCACAACAAGAGAAGTCACTGAAACAAGAAGCCTACTAACCTCAACTAGAGGGTAGCCCCCACTCCCTGCAACTAGAGAAGAGCCTGCAACAGCAGTGAAAACTCAGAATAGCTAAAAATAAATAAATTCATTAATTAAAAACAAAGATCGCTAACAAAAAAATTTACCAATATTAAACAATATTAAAAAAGAAACCACTATTCACAATTGAGATGAATGATAAATTAATTTAACAACTAAGCAGCAAGGACAATGTATAACTGAAACACAATTTTTAAAAGGTATTTGTGAGCTATAAACTATCTATACTAAGTGAAGTAAGTCAGAGAAAGACAAATATCATTTGATATCATATACATATATATACATATATATATACACACACACATATATATATATATGTATATAGAATCATTAAAAAAAAAAAAAAACGCGAAGAAGGGCTTTCTCTGCTGGTCCACTGGCTAAGACTCCAAGCTCCTAATGCAGGGGCCAGGGTTTGATCCCTGGTCAGGAAACTAGATCCCACATGAACTTATTTTTAGAACAGAAGTAGAGGTACAGATGTAGAAAACAAACCTTTGGTTACCAGGAGATAAAGAAAGAAGGAGATAAAGACTTGGAGACTGGAACTCACATATATACAGTACTATACATAAAATAGATAACTAAGGATTTGCTGCACAGAAAACTCTGCTCTATACTACGTAATGGCCTATACAGAAAAAGAATCTTAAAAAAAGATTAAACATATGTATAACTAATTCATTTACTGTATCCAAAACTAACACATTGCAAATCAATTATACTTCAATTAATTTTTTAAATAATGTGTAAGCTAAATTTAAGCCTTTACATATCATGTAAGCAAATTTAGGTAGTATCTTCTAACAGAAGTAATATTTCTAGTGAGCTATACAAGAACACTCAACTCACCAATCCCTTATGTTCTACATCCATTCCCTGGATCTCTAACCTCGCTGTTTGCTTTTGAATGAAAATATGCTTGAAGTGACACTTATCACATCTCAAAAACTTAATAAGCATTTGACTCAGCCCTCAAGGCTTCTCTGGTGGCTCAGTGCTAATGCAGGAGACAAGTTAGATACAAATTCCCCTGCAGAATGAAATAACAACCCACTCTAGTATCCTTGCCTAGCAAATCCCATGGACAGAGCAGCCTGATTGGCTATAATCCACGGGGTCACAAAAGAACCAGACTGGACTTAGCCAATAAACAACAGTAAGTATCAGCCCTCATTCCCTTTAAGCTTAGACATATTCTTATGTTTGTTTCTGGTACAAAAAAAAAAAAAAAAAAATTTAAAGATTATCTGTTCTTATTTTTAGAGCAGCTCCCTTCTCCATTTAAATTATACACACACACAATTTTTTAAAACTGGAAAATTTTTCACCTACATGGCTTCGATTGAAAAAAAAAAAATCCTAAAGGCAAAAATATATTCTGGTTAGAAAATATTAGCCTGCATATTAAAAACAGAAACATCAGGGCTTCCCTGGTGGTCCCGTGGGTAGAGAATCCTCTTTGCAGTGCAAGCAATACCGGTTCGATCCCTCGCTAGGGAAGATTCCACGTGCCGCCGAGCAGCTGAACTGGCTGGACCGGTTGTCCAATTAAGAGCCAGCACTCTGGAGCACATACACCCAGAGCCGGTGCTCTGCAACAAGAGAGGCCACTGCAGTGGGGGGCCCACACATGCCAAAGAATAAAAGATGGATAGGGCTTCCCTGGTGGTCCAGTGGGTAAGGACACCGCCTTGCAGTGCAAGGGGCGCCGGTTTGATCCCTGGTCTGGGAAGATCCCACGTGCCGCGGAGCGGCTGGACCAATGTGTCCAATTACCGAGCCGGTGCTCTGCGACAACAGAGGCCACCGCGATGGGAGGCCCACACGGGCCAAAGAACAAAGACGGATGAAAATAGACAAATATTTAAGCCTTTACATATCATGTAAGCAAATTTAGGTAGTATCTTCTAACAGAAGTAATATTTCTAGTGAGCTATACAAGAACACTCAACTCACCAATCCCTTATGTTCTACATCCATTCCCTGGATCTCTAACCTCGCTGTTTGCTTTTGAATGAAAATATGCTTGAAGTGACACTTATCACATCTCAAAAACTTAATAAGCATTTGACTCAGCCCTCAAGGCTTCTCTGGTGGCTCAGTGCTAATGCAGGAGACAAGTTAGATACAAATTCCCCTGCAGAATGAAATAACAACCCACTCTAGTATCCTTGCCTAGCAAATCCCATGGACAGAGCAGCCTGATTGGCTATAATCCACGGGGTCACAAAAGAACCAGACTGGACTTAGCCAATAAACAACAGTAAGTATCAGCCCTCATTCCCTTTAAGCTTAGACATATTCTTATGTTTGTTTCTGGTACAAAAAAAAAAAAAAAAAAAATTTAAAGATTATCTGTTCTTATTTTTAGAGCAGCTCCCTTCTCCATTTAAATTATACACACACACAATTTTTTAAAACTGGAAAATTTTTCACCTACATGGCTTCGATTGAAAAAAAAAAAATCCTAAAGGCAAAAATATATTCTGGTTAGAAAATATTAGCCTGCATATTAAAAACAGAAACATCAGGGCTTCCCTGGTGGTCCCGTGGGTAGAGAATCCTCTTTGCAGTGCAAGCAATACCGGTTCGATCCCTCGCTAGGGAAGATTCCACGTGCCGCCGAGCAGCTGAACTGGCTGGACCGGTTGTCCAATTAAGAGCCAGCACTCTGGAGCACATACACCCAGAGCCGGTGCTCTGCAACAAGAGAGGCCACTGCAGTGGGGGGCCCACACATGCCAAAGAATAAAAGATGGATAGGGCTTCCCTGGTGGTCCAGTGGGTAAGGACACCGCCTTGCAGTGCAAGGGGCGCCGGTTTGATCCCTGGTCTGGGAAGATCCCACGTGCCGCGGAGCGGCTGGACCAATGTGTCCAATTACCGAGCCGGTGCTCTGCGACAACAGATGCCACTGCGATGGGAGGCCCACACGGGCCAAAGAACAAAGACGGATGAAAATGGACAAATGAAAGACCAATAGAAGTGACCCACACGCTCCCCTCCCTCCCCACCCCACCCACCCCCATAAATAAATAAATAAATCTTTAAAAAAAAAAAAAATGGACAAAAATAAATATAAAAAAATAAGAGGTATGATGGGAAAAAAAAAAGAAAGAAACATAATTTATTTTTCTTAGCTAAAGGAAAAAAAAGAAAATCACCCATGTAAGAAAAATCGATATACCAAGTATTTTAAATGTCTGACAATCTTTACTTTTATCTTGCCACATTTTACCTTCATTAATAAATGATTAAAATATCATCTAGCTGCTGTTAACTTATTGGTCTAAATATATAATTCCTTGTAACAGTATGCAGGAATAATGCTTGCATCTCAAAAGAAATGTGAGTATAACTGATAATTCTCTTAAACAGAAGCTTGTTTTCACTTGCATTTGGTTGAATTAGTAAAGTTCTAACTATAGAATAAATGTGTGAAGACCAGGTCTTAACTAATATAATAAACAGCCTGATTTTATGAGAATTAAGACAAAGAAAATTCCTTACCACTGCTATTCCTCCCACCTTTACTTTTTGGGGTTTTTTTTTTTTTGAGGTAGTGGGTAGGGGGTACTTTTTTTAAACTTTAAATCCTGAGTCTAAGTTGCCTGTAATATTTTTTCATTTTATTTTTTGGCCACCCCATGTGTAATGTGGGATCCTAGTTCCCTGACCAGGGATTGAATTCACATTCTCTGCATTGAGAGCTCAAAGTCTTAATTAACTACTGGACTCCCAGGGGAGTCCGTGCCTGTAATTATTTTTTCTTAGTATATGTATGGATGGACAGAGATAAACAAAATAACAAAAGTTATTCTATAGTGTTTCTCTTCAAATATGAGCAAAAAGAGAATACATGAAGAACTTTTAGAAAGGAAATGAAGGAAAATTGTTTATTAGAATAAATAAGCCCGGTCAAGAACCCTTCTCTTTCCTCCTAAGCTTCTCCACTTACTGCCATACTTCCTGACCCCACATAAACATATACCAAGAGTGTTATTTCTGATATACCAAAGAGGGAATAGCGTACAGACTCAATTGCTGGCCTCTATACTTAATTCACACTAAAATTTAAAAAATGTAATGAGGGCCCTTACGCTTTACAATGCATTTTAAACATATTAAAATTTTCAAAGGACCATAACTCAACAAATAAAAAAGAAACAGTTAAATCTGCAGAGCTAACTGATTATTCTGCATGACATCTTCTAAAAAAAAAAAATACAGCAAGCACTCTACCAGAAAACTATAAAAAAGAAAAAAATAGAGAATTTAAGAATGATATGTACACCCTGCTAGATTTAAAATGGATAACCAACAGGACTTATTGTATAGCAACAGGAAACTCTGCTCAATACTATGTGGCAGCCTGGACAAGAGTCTGGGGAGAATGGATACATGCATATGTATGGCTGAGTCCCTTTACTGTCCACCTAAAACTACCATGACATTGTTAATCAGCCACACTTCAATATAAAATAGAAGGGTTAAAAAAAAGTCTACACATAACAAATGCTGGATAAGGTGCTGAGAAACGGGAACCTTCCTACACTGTTGGAAATGTAAATTGGCACAGCCATTATGGAAAAACAATATGAAGCTTCCTCAGAAAACAGAAAATAGTATTACAATCTGATCCAGCAATCCCAGTCTTGGGCGTATATTCAGACAAAATTATAAATTCAAAAGAGACAGCTATAGCAGCAATAGTCACAATAGCCAAGATATGAAAACAACCTAAGTGTCCCTCAACAGCTGAATGGATACAGATATGGCATATAAATACTATGAAATACTACTCAGCTATTTAAAAACAGAAACACATGCAAAATGCCATTTTCAGCAACATAGATACAACTAGAGATTATCATACTTAAGTGAAGACAAATACTGAATATCATATATCACTTATATGTGAAATCTAAACTATGACACAAATGAACCTATCTATGAAACAGAAACAAAATCAGGAACATAGAGAACAGACTAAAGGTTGACAAGTGGGAGGGGGACAGGAAAAGGTAGGAGTGGGAGTTTGGGATTACCAGATGCAGACTGGTATACATAGCATGGATAAACAACAAGGTCCTATTGTATAGCATAGGGAATTATATTCAATATTCTAACCATAATGAAAAAGACTATGAAAAAGAATGCATATACACACACACACACATGCACATATATAAATAATCAGTCAACTTGCTTTTCAGCAGTAATTGACACAACACTGTATTGGATTAATCCAAAATTGTAGTTTTTGCACTATTGAAATAAGCCATTTGGAATTAGAATACCTTATAAAAACAAGTGACTGTGTTTACATCATTTCAATGCACAAAAAAATGCCTTTTTTTTTTCTAATTACTTATTTGCTGCTTTTTTTTTTAAATTTTATTTTATTACACCCTGCTAGATTTAAAATGGATAACCAACAGGACTTATTGTATAGCAACAGGAAACTCTGCTCAATACTATGTGGCAGCCTGGACAAGAGTCTGGGAGAATGGATACATGCATATGTATGGCTGAGTCCCTTTACTGTCCACCTAAAACTACCATGACATTGTTAATCAGCCACACTTCAATATAAAATAGAAGGGTTAAAAAAAAGTCTACACATAACAAATGCTGGATAAGGTGCTGAGAAACGGGAACCTTCCTACACTGTTGGAAATGTAAATTGGCACAGCCATTATGGAAAAACAATATGAAGCTTCCTCAGAAAACAGAAAATAGTATTACAATCTGATCCAGCAATCCCAGTCTTGGGCGTATATTCAGACAAAATTATAAATTCAAAAGAGACAGCTATAGCAGCAATAGTCACAATAGCCAAGATATGAAAACAACCTAAGTGTCCCTCAACAGCTGAATGGATACAGATATGGCATATAAATACTATGAAATACTACTCAGCTATTTAAAAACAGAAACACATGCAAAATGCCATTTTCAGCAACATAGATACAACTAGAGATTATCATACTTAAGTGAAGACAAATACTGAATATCATATATCACTTATATGTGAAATCTAAACTATGACACAAATGAACCTATCTATGAAACAGAAACAAAATCAGGAACATAGAGAACAGACTAAAGGTTGACAAGTGGGAGGGGGACAGGAAAAGGTAGGAGTGGGAGTTTGGGATTACCAGATGCAGACTGGTATACATAGCATGGATAAACAACAAGGTCCTATTGTATAGCATAGGGAATTATATTCAATATTCTAACCATAATGAAAAAGACTATGAAAAAGAATGCATATACACACACACACACATGCACATATATAAATAATCAGTCAACTTGCTTTTCAGCAGTAATTGACACAACACTGTATTGGATTAATCCAAAATTGTAGTTTTTGCACTATTGAAATAAGCCATTTGGAATTAGAATACCTTATAAAAACAAGTGACTGTGTTTACATCATTTCAATGCACAAAAAAATGCCTTTTTTTTTTTGCTAATGACTTATTTGCTGCTTATTTTATATTTATTTTATTTTAAAAGATTTATTTATTTTTTTGGTGGGGCTAGGGCGTAGGGAGGGAGGGGAGCAAGCGGGCCACTTCTATTGGTCTTTCATTTGTCCATTTTCATCCATCTTTGTTCTTTGGCCCGTGTGGGCCTCCCATCGCGGTGGCCTC
Source organism: Tragulus kanchil (assembly GCA_022376925.1). NCBI lineage: Eukaryota > Metazoa > Chordata > Mammalia > Artiodactyla > Tragulidae > Tragulus > Tragulus kanchil. Next base: position 35,842,828 of record JAIOJX010000032.1, read on the forward strand.
TGTTGTTGCAGAGCACCGGCTCTGGGCCCATGCGCTCCAGAGCTCCGGCTCAGTCATTGTACACATCGGTCCAGCCGCTCCACGGCACGTGGTATCTTCCCAGGAGAGGGATCGAACTGGCGCCCCTTGCACTGCAAGGTGGTGTCCTTACCCACTGGACCCCCAGGGAAGCCCTCTATATTTATTTTAGACTAGGGAAATGATGTTAGACAAGAGGCAAATTAGAACGATTTTCTTATTTGAGTTCAAAATGAGTTGTAAAGCAGCACAGACACTTGTAACATCAACACCACACTGGCCCAAAAACTTAATTGTACAGTGTAGTAATGGTTCAAGAAATTTTCCAAAGGAGACAAGAGCTTTGAAGGCAAGTAAAAATAAGTCATTGGAAGTTGACAACGACCAACTAAGAGCCATCACTGAAGCTGATCCTCTCACAACTACAGAACTCTATGTCAACCATTCTACAGTTACTCAGCATTTGAAGTAAACAAGAAAGGTGAAAAAAAGTCAGTGGCTGGGGCTTCCCTGGTGGTCCAGTGGGTAGGGACACCGCCTTGCAGTGCAAGGGGCGCCAGTTCAATCCCTGGCCTGGGAGGATCCCACGTGCTGCGGAGCAGCTGGACCGATGTGTCCAATTACCGAGCCGGAGCTCTGGAACGCGTGCGCCCAGAGCCGGAGCTCTGCGACAACAGAGGCCACCGCGATGGGAGGCCCACATGGGCCAAAGAGCAAAGATGGATGAAAATAGAGAAATGAAAGACCAATAGAAGTGGCCCGCCCGCCCCTCTCCTCCCCAACCTGCCCCTCTCCAAAAAAAAAAAAAAGTCAGTGGCTGGACTGAGAAGAAACTCCAAAGCACTTTCCAAAGCCAAACTTGCATCAAAATAAGATCATGATCACTGTATGGTGGTCTGCTGCCAGTCTGATCCACTACAGCCTTCTGAATCCCAGTGAAACCACTACATCTGAGAAGTATACGCAGCAAACTGATAAGATACACCGAAAACTGCAAAGCCAACAGAAAAGGGCCCAATTCTTCTCCATGACAACCCCTGAAGACACACTACCAACACTTTGAAAGTTGAACGAACTAGGCTACGAAGTTTTGCCTCATCTGCCATATTCACCTGTCATCTTACCAACTGACTTGACCACTTCTTCATGCATTTAGACAACTTTTTGCAGGGAAAATACTTCCATAACCAGGAGGAGGCAGAAAATGCATTCCAAAAGTTCTCTGAATCTGAAAGGCAGATTTTATGTTACAAGTAAAAAAAAAAAAAAAAAGACTGATTTCTTGTTGGCAAAAATGTGTTGATTGTAATAGTTACTATTTTTATTAATAAAGATGTGTTTGAGCTTAGTTATGACTTAAAAATTCACCGTCCAAAACCATGATTACGTTTGCACCAACCTAATAGTTCAACTATGTGTCAATAAAAAATAAACATTTTTTAAATTCTGGCCTTTCTATTGGTTTTTTATTTATTTATTTTCATTCATCTTTATTCTTCAGCCAGTGTGGGTCTCCCATTGCAGCAGCCTCTCTCGTTGCTGAGCACAGGCTCTGGGTACATGCGTTCTAGAGCGCTGGCTTGCAATTGAACCCACTGGTCCAGCCGTTCTGCTGCACAAGGGATCTTCCAGGGCAAGGGATCGAACCCATGCCCCTTGCACTGCAAGGCGGACTCTTTACCCACTGGACTACCAGGGAAACCCTAAGAAATAACCACTAGAATTTTCCTAGAAGTTCCAGAATAGGGAAAGAGTGTGGGATAGGTGAAGCATAGAAACTATTCTGTACGAGACTGTACTGGTGAATACACGACAATATGCGTTTTTTAAAAACCACAGAACTGGGGGCTTCCCTGGTGGCCCAGTGGGTAAGGACACCGCCTTGCAGTGCAAGGGGTGCCGGTTCGATCCCTGGCCTGGGAAGATCCCACATGCCGCCGAGCGGCTGGACTGATGTGTCCAATTACCGAGCCGGAGCTCTGGAGCGCATGTGCCCAGAGCCGGTGCTCTGCGACAACCGAGGCCACCATGATGGGAGGCCCACACGGGCCAAAGAACAAAGATGGATGAAAATGGACAAATGAAAGACCAACAGAAGTGGCCCGCCTGCCCCCCTCCCTCACCACCCCACCCCCACCAAAATAAATAGATAAATACATCTTTAAAAAAAACAAAAAAAAACACAGAACTTTTACAAAAGGATGAGCCTTAATATATGGAAATTTAATTTTAGGTCAGGAATGCAAACTATGACAAAAGGATCTAATTATATGACAAATGTTTGAATAAACTCACTGAAGCCTAAGACTAAGGTCCTATCCAAAATAATTTTGGAAATCAGTGGTATTTATAAAACAAAAGGGACTTATAAATATGCACTATAGTTTTGTTGATTATTTCCCATGGAGACATGCATTAACAATTCTCAATACTACAATGCAACCAAGAAACTAAGCACATGAATGGTAAATGGAGGGTCAGATTTGTCACTGTTGGGCATTTACAAATAAAGCAGGCGAAAATGGCTAACATGATCCATGTGGTAATATACAAGAAAGCCTCAGAAATATTTTGGGTTAAGTTCCAGATCACTGCAATAAAGTGAGTATCACAATAGTCAGGCAGATTTTTTTTGGTTTCCCAGTGCTTTATAGAAGTTGTATGTAGTCTATTAAGTATGCAATAGTACAGTACCAAAAAAATTTTTCAAAAGGCAGTACCTGCCAAGCACAGTAAAATGAAGTATGCCTATTTTGAATTAGAGGTAGAGTTAATAAATGAATTCCTGTTTAGTTTGGTATAAATGATTACATATAGATTTACAGATATGTGTGTACAGACACATAGGTTAGTAAAGACACAGATACTTCCTGTGCTCTATCTGTAGAGACAACTAAATAAAAGCAACAGCAACCCTAGTATCAGTGAGCACTCAGCACAAATACTGGCTTATAATACCACTTTCCAGTAGAGGTTCCTTACAGAGAAGGCTGATTCTAGGACTGAGGCAAGAACTATACAAGGTTAAGTCTGGAGTATTCTTAACTACCAAAAAGTAAGGAAGTGCTCAAAAACCAAACAAAAACAATCAAAACATCATCTTAATTGGACACAGGAGCCAACACAGAAAGGTTCCCAATGGCCAAAGCTGGAGCAATTCCAGCAATAAAATAATATATGACTAAATTATACCCCAAAGCATAATAATAAATATTTATGAGTCCATACTGGTGTAGGTAAATGACTGAATAAATAAGTGAAAGAAAATAAGAAAAAAATCTCCCATGCAGAACAATTCCAAATAATTTACATGGATACTCTGCTTTTTTAAGTGTGGGCTGTGTAGATTTCTTTCCAAACAATATGGAGAGTAGAGATAGGGGGAAAAAAACCTATATGCAGGACAAGAAGCAACAGTTAGAACTGGACATGGAACAATGGACTGGTTCAAAATTAGGAAAGGAGTGTGTCAAGGCTGTATATTGTCACCCTGTTTATTTAACTGAGATGTAGAGTACATCATGTGAAATGTTGTGCTGGAGGAAGCACAAGCTGGAGTCAAGATTGCTGGGACAAATATTAACAACCTCAGATGTGCAGATGATACAACTTTAATGGCAGAAAGTGAAGAGGAATTAGAGTCTCTTGATGACGGTGAAAGTGAGAAAAAGTTGGCTTAAAACTCAACATTGGAAAACTAAGATCAGGGCATCTGGTCCTATCACTTGATGGCAAACAGATGGGGAAAATGTGGAAACAGTGTCATATTTCATTTGCTTGGGCTCCACAATCACTGTGGATGGTGACTGTAACCACAAAATTAAAAGACACTTGCTCCTTGGAAGAATAGCTATGACAAACCTAAACAGCATATTAAAAAGCAGAGACAGGGCTTCCCCTGGTGGTCCAGTGGGTAAGGACACCGCCTTGCAGTGCAAGGGGTGCCGGTTCGAGCCCTGGCCTGGGAAGATCCCACGTGCCACGGAGCGGCTGGACCCATGTGTCCAATTACCGAGCCAGAGCTCTGGAGCGCATGCGTCCAGAGCCGGCGCTCAGCAACGACAGACGCCACCGCGATGGGAGGCCCACAGGAGCCAAAGAAAAAAGACGGATGAAGATAGAGAAATGAAAGACCAATAAAAGTGGCCCGCCTGCTCCCCTCCCTCCCCAACCTGACCCCCACCCAAAAATAAATAATAAAATAAATAAATCTTTAAAAAAAAAAAAAAAGCAGAGACAGTGTGAATAGGGGATCCTGCAGGGGTGCTGTGAGATAGCTAGAGGGATGGTGGGGGGAGGGGGAGACTGGGAGGAGGATGGAGGATAGATGGGGGCCAGGGATATACATATGACTAATCTGGGATTATACATATCTGTAAACAACAAAACACTGTAAAAGTAAAACATAAACAAACAAAAAAAGAATAGAAGAAGAAAAAAAAAAAAAAAGCAGAGACATCACTTTGCTGACAAAGGTCTGTATTGTCAAAGCTTTGGTTTTTCCAGTAGTCATGTATGGGTAAGAGTTGGACCATAAAGAAGGCTAAGTGTCACAGAATTGATGCTTTCGAACTGTGGTGCTGGAGAAGTCTTGAGAGAGTCCCTTGGGCTGCCAGGAGATCAAATACATAAATCCTAATGGAAATCAATCCTGAATACTCATTGGAAGGATTGATGCTGAAGCTGAAGCTCCAATATTTTGGCTACTTGAAGCGAACAGCTGACTCGCTAGAAAAGACCCTGTTGCTGGGAAAGACTGAGGGCAAAAGGAGAAGGCGGTGACAGAGGATGTGATGGTTGGGTGGCATAACTGACTCAATGGACATGAATTTGAGCAAATTCAGGGATATAATTAAGAACAGAGAAGCCCGGCATCTGGCAGTTTATGGGGTTGGAAAGAGTTGGACACAACTTAGTGAACAATAACAAGAAAAAGAAACTTGACAAATACTACCTTGCTCAATTGATCAAGGTCAGCTTCAACAGCAATAAAGCACATTAACAGTATATTCCTTGATATAACATGATAAATGGCATTTTACTTCTGTGGTTTCTCTCTCCCAAACCCATAAACCTGGTCTAATCATGATGAAAAAAATCAGACAAGTCCCAATACAGAGGCACCTATAATAACTACCCAGCATCCTTCACAATTGCCCAGGTCATCAATATGACGAGTCTGAGAAATTGCCACAACCAAGAGAAGCCTGAGGAGACATGAATGCTAAAAAAAAAAAAAGAGAAAATGTAGTACACAAATGTGATTCGCAGGTGGCTCAGTGGTAAATAATCCACTTGCCAATGCAGGAAATGCAGATTCAATCCCAGGATCAGGGAAGATCCCCTGGAGGAGGAAATGGCAACCCACTTAAGTATTCTGGCCAGGAAAATCCCATGAATGGAGAAGCATGGAGGGCTACAGCCCTTGGGGTCGCAAATAGTCAGACACAACTGAACATGCATGCAATAAAAAGAAATCAATTCACTAATTATAAAAAATATAATGCTCTAAGATGTTAACAGAGGAAACACTACAGGACATACAGGAATTCTCTGATCTTTCTTTTTATTTTTCTGTAAATCTAAAACTGTAGTAAAAAATAGAGTCCATTTAAAAATTTTTAGAGAATTTTATAATTTCTTCACTGAGGTGATAAAATTTGACTTAGCAAACCTTTAGGACTATTACGCTAACCAAAACAATAGCAGTAGTAATAATTTTAAACTTTTTTAAAGAAATTGAGAGGAGAAAAGGCCTGCCCTGAGAGTCAGGAAACATGGAACAAGTCACAATTCTGACACTCATTATAATCTTGAACATGATTCACCATTTCTGGTCTAGGTTTTTACATTTATAAATTGAGAGGGATAAAATAGTCTCAACCCATTATCATTACATCAACAGTAAAATGTTAGAATAAATCTCTTTATCCAATAGGTCACAATATCCGTTGTAAACAAAGAACTTTGCTGTTCTTCTGAAGAAAAAAATAAAAGCCAGGTTTAATCAGATGGATGATTAGCATAATATTATGCTAATGACTCTCATTATGCTGAATCTTAGATGTACTCTACTCATTTATTAATTAAAGGATATATTAAATACTGTATCTTCATCCTAAAGTAGCAAAGAAGTAAAAATAACAAAGATGACTGGATATAAAAATCATGTATGAGTACAGTGTTGACAGCAGAGTTAATTGAGGAGAAAAAGCAAAACTTAAGATTCCAGGGTATACCTAACTACCTTAAAGTTCCAAATCCCGCATAATATTTATATTTATCTACTTTAGTATCAAAACATCCGGCTTCCCTGGTCGAGTGGGTAAGGACACCGCCTTGCAGTACAGGGGGCGCCGGTTCCATCCCTGGCCTGGGAAGATCCCACGTGTTGCAGAGCGGCTGGACTGATGTGTCCAACTACTGAGCTGGAGCTCTGGAGCGCATGTGCCCAGAGTCAATGCTCTGTGGCAACAGAGGCCATTGATATGGGAGGCCCACACAGGCCAAAGAATTAAGATGGATGAAAATAGATATATGAAAGACTGATAGAAGTGACCAAAAAAAAAAAAAACAACATAGCTTCCAGGGGCCTCGCTGGTGCTCCAGAGGCTAAGACTCTGTCTCCCAATGCAAGGGCCTGGGTTCAATCCCTGGTCAGGGAACTAGATACCTCATGGCATAACTAACAGTTCACATGCTGCAAATATGACCCAATTCAGTGAAATATATAAATAAAACAAAAGATATTTAAAAAAAAAAAAAATAGCTTCCTTGGCAGTCCAGCAGTTAGGACTGTGCACTTCCAAGGCAGGGAGTGTGGATTCAATCCCTGGTCAGGGAGCTGAGATCTCACATGCCGTGCGGGGCACAGCCGAAAAGTACAAAAAAAAAAAAAAAAAAAACCACATAGCTTCAGAATCTAACTATGGCCAAGGGAACAAATGTTATAATCCACTTCTAATATTAGAGAAGCAAGCAAATGTAAGAAAACATTCATTCTTCAAAGAAGCCTCAAAGAATAAGGCAGCAGAAATAACTGCACAACATGCTGCCTATTTAACAGAAGAACCATCCATAGTTATCAGACTTCACCATGGTGTAGACCCAGTTACTCCCTCTTCTCTTTCTCTCTTTGCTTTCAAAACTGATGATCAGCACATCAAATAATTCAAGGAAGCCTTCTTTCTAACTAACAACAACAACAAAATGGCAATGCCATCATCATGGGAAATGAACTTGAGGTAGTCAGAACTAACTAGATCAACTTAATTAAACACTCTTGCAACCCCACGAACAGCAGTCTGCCAGATTCCTCTGTCCATGGGATTCTCCAGACAAAAGCACTGCAGTGGGTTGCCATTTCCTTCACCTGGGCATCTTTCCTACCCAGGAATCGAAGTGGCGTCTCCTGCATTGAAGGCAGATTCTTTACCAACTGAGCTATGAGGGAGAGGCTATTCAAAAGAAAAAACAAACAAACAAACAAAATAAATAAATAAATAAATAAATAAAAGAAAAAAAACACACACACATGCAGACCTATAGAATATAATTAAGAAAGATGATCTTTAAACAATATGACTTTCCAAAAGTTTTTACTATAATGATTAGAAAAATGAGACAGCGGGCTTCTCTGGTGGTCCAGTGGGTGAAGAGCCTAACTTGCAGTGCAAGGGGTGCCAGTTCGATCCTTGGCATGGGAAGGTCCCATGTACTGCGGTTGGACCAGTGTGTCCAGTTGTGAACCAGTGCTCTAGAGCGCGTGCGCCCAGAGCCGGTGCTCTGCAGTGGGAGAGGCCACCATGATGTGAGGTCCACACATGCCAAAGAATTAAAATGGATGAAAACAGATGAAGGAACAATAAAAGAGGACAAATTTTTTTTTTAAATTAAAAAAAAAATGAGACAGCAAAGGGGGAGAGAATCTATAAAATATTCTGAATCTTCAACAAAGATGGCAATGATTAAATTAATGCAGAGAAACAACATCATGTACAACAAACCTGGTCCTACCTTCAAAGAAAAAATAATCTAGGAAAGAAGATAGTGTTAAATGATGCATATATAAAATGGCTATAGTTTTTCTGAAATTCTTTAGAAAAAAGTTCATTAATCACAGTAGGTTCAAGTTAGTGAGGAAATAAAAGAACATCAGTTTCATTATTTATAATTTCATTTCTGACAAAAAGAATATTTATTTCTCCATACTGTATCTCTGTACCAAAACCTAAGAACCAAGTAAAAATTAAATATACTTCAAAAATAATTTTCAATGAGGATATTCTGAAAGCTCTTACAAAAATTGAATTCCAAACACATTTTCAGCATGATGGTTGAGTCCAGTAAAGTGAGGCACTGATATATAAAAGGTGAAAGATGTTCTACTTGTTTCTGCTTTTTTTAATAAAACTTAACAAATCAGTAATACCACCTTATAGACACGTTACCAAATATAACCACTGTATGATTCCTGTATGTCAAATGCTCCTTCAAACTAATATATTTTATAACACATTAAAAAGGAAATTCTTTTAACATGGAAACTTCTCTAAGGCCTTTACAGTCTACACACATTATGCATTCCAAAGTTCTCTTTATCTTATTAACAATTTTGAATTCTCATGAATTAGCTAGGCATGCTTCCTATACCTGCCCTTGAAGAAATCATGATTCCTCTGCCCAAAATTGCTGGGTTTTCTCTAAATACCTAGTTTACTATCATTAATATTATTGGCTTCAGTATCCCAGTATGAAGAAAACTCCCAAGTCTCTAATTTCAAAGACACTTTAGATGTTCTTAAGAATGACAGTCATAAAAATGTCAGTCCAACTATAATAGATCACCACAATTTAGCTAAGAGTAACTGAACTTCAATGTACAGTGAATAGTTTCTCTAAAAATGTTATTAGGATTCTGTAATTCTAATTTTAAAAGAGAATCTACTAATATGTTTTAAATATTAAGTTAAAACTTAATGACTAATTAATAATGATTTTCATATTTTCTGTACCAAGAACCTCTACTGGTAAAAATAAAACAAAAAGTGTGCACATGCTTCCAATATAAGTAGAACTACTTATAAATTATGTTTTACTGTAGTTAATATATACACTACAAACACATATAAAGAACCCTAGAATTTCTTATGAATCAGGGGAAGAAAACATAGATAGCATTTTCTATCTCCCAAGATATTATCTCAAGCATCTTCTGGTATATATATACATAACCCATACTTTATTTTTTTGCATTCTTTATAATTTCATTTCTGACAAAAAGAATATTTATTTCTCCATACTGTATCTCTGTACCAAAACCTAAGAACCAAGTAAAAATTAAATATACTTCAAAAATAATTTTCAATGAGGATATTCTGAAAGCTCTTACAAAAATTGAATTCCAAACACATTTTCAGCATGATGGTTGAGTCCAGTAAAGTGAGGCACTGATATATAAAAGGTGAAAGATGTTCTACTTGTTTCTGCTTTTTTTAATAAAACTTAACAAATCAGTAATACCACCTTATAGACACGTTACCAAATATAACCACTGTATGATTCCTGTATGTCAAATGCTCCTTCAAACTAATATATTTTATAACACATTAAAAAGGAAATTCTTTTAACATGGAAACTTCTCTAAGGCCTTTACAGTCTACACACATTATGCATTCCAAAGTTCTCTTTATCTTATTAACAATTTTGAATTCTCATGAATTAGCTAGGCATGCTTCCTATACCTGCCCTTGAAGAAATCATGATTCCTCTGCCCAAAATTGCTGGGTTTTCTCTAAATACCTAGTTTACTATCATTAATATTATTGGCTTCAGTATCCCAGTATGAAGAAAACTCCCAAGTCTCTAATTTCAAAGACACTTTAGATGTTCTTAAGAATGACAGTCATAAAAATGTCAGTCCAACTATAATAGATCACCACAATTTAGCTAAGAGTAACTGAACTTCAATGTACAGTGAATAGTTTCTCTAAAAATGTTATTAGGATTCTGTAATTCTAATTTTAAAAGAGAATCTACTAATATGTTTTAAATATTAAGTTAAAACTTAATGACTAATTAATAATGATTTTCATATTTTCTGTACCAAGAACCTCTACTGGTAAAAATAAAACAAAAAGTGTGCACATGCTTCCAATATAAGTAGAACTACTTATAAATTATGTTTTACTGTAGTTAATATATACACTACAAACACATATAAAGAACCCTAGAATTTCTTATGAATCAGGGGAAGAAAACATAGATAGCATTTTCTATCTCCCAAGATATTATCTCAAGCATCTTCTGGTATATATATACATAACCCATACTTTATTTTTTTGCATTCTTTTACTATTATTACATATAATTCACATAATAAAAGATTCACATTTTAACCATTTTAAAGCATACAACTAGGTGGCATTTAGTACATTCACAATGTTGTGCAATCATTAGCTGTTAACAACTATTAATCAACTTTTTATTTATATGAATTTAAACTCTAGGTATTTCATACAAATAAAATCATATGTGATCTGTTGTGTCTGACTTCTTTCATTCAGAATGTTTTCAAAATTCACCCATACTGAAGCACGTAAAAGTACTTCATCCCCTCCCCAAATTTTTTTAATTAAAAAAAAAAGTACTTCATTCCTTTTTATGGTTGAGCAGTATCTCACTGTATTGAGACATATCTACCTTCCTCCTTACTATTGAATAGTGCTGCCATGAACATCAACTTGCAAGTTTTTTAATTTGAGCACCTGTTTTTAAGAACTCTTTTCAGTATATATTTTAAAATGGAATTGCATGATCATATGGTAATTGTATGTTTAATATATCAAGAAACTGCCAAACAGATTGATACAGCGGTGCATCATTTTATTTTATATTCCCACTAGCAATGAATGAAGGTTCTCATAACCCATTTTATAGGTATCTAACTAATCAAGAACACAATCTGATCCAAAATACCAAATGATCTACAAGGAGCATGTTTTCACCTCCTACACTATCCACCAACCTCTTTTCTAGAAGATACCCTTACAGAAAAAATACACCAAAACAGACTTTGCCTCTAGCTCCACCTCATCACTCCCCACAGTAATCCCTCCCCTGACCACCGAGAATTTTGCTACGGAGAGAAACCTGACCAAGGAGAGTTCATCTACTGAAAGTCAATAACCAGTTTCTCTTTAGAAAATTTAAGCTGCAGCTCTGCAGAAGAAAGATCATGTAGTGTGAGTGACCAGTGGGAAGTCACTGCCATTTGCAAACTAAAACTATGGGGCAAATAAGGCAACAGTGTTCCGAAATACAAGTCAGGAAGAAATCAGTCTGTACTGTACAGAGAAGAAGAAGTAAGAGGGTATAACTTTCCCAAGTTACTACATTTTGGTATATATATACATAACCCATACTTTTTTTTTTTGCATTCTTTATTATTATTACATATAATTCACATAATAAAAGATTCACATTTTAACCATTTTAAAGCATACAACTAGGTGGCATTTAGTACATTCACAATGTTGTGCAATCATTAGCTGTTAACAACTATTAATCAACTTTTTATTTATATGAATTTAAACTCTAGGTATTTCATACAAATAAAATCATATGTGATCTGTTGTGTCTGACTTCTTTCATTCAGAATGTTTTCAAAATTCACCCATACTGAAGCACGTAAAAGTACTTCATCCCCTCCCCAAATTTTTTTAATTAAAAAAAAAAGTACTTCATTCCTTTTTATGGTTGAGCAGTATCTCACTGTATTGAGACATATCTACCTTCCTCCTTACTATTGAATAGTGCTGCCATGAACATCAACTTGCAAGTTTTTTAATTTGAGCACCTGTTTTTAAGAACTCTTTTCAGTATATATTTTAAAATGGAATTGCATGATCATATGGTAATTGTATGTTTAATATATCAAGAAACTGCCAAACAGATTGATACAGCGGTGCATCATTTTATTTTATATTCCCACTAGCAATGAATGAAGGTTCTCATAACCCATTTTATAGGTATCTAACTAATCAAGAACACAATCTGATCCAAAATACCAAATGATCTACAAGGAGCATGTTTTCACCTCCTACACTATCCACCAACCTCTTTTCTAGAAGATACCCTTACAGAAAAAATACACCAAAACAGACTTTGCCTCTAGCTCCACCTCATCACTCCCCACAGTAATCCCTCCCCTGACCACCGAGAATTTTGCTACGGAGAGAAACCTGACCAAGGAGAGTTCATCTACTGAAAGTCAATAACCAGTTTCTCTTTAGAAAATTTAAGCTGCAGCTCTGCAGAAGAAAGATCATGTAGTGTGAGTGACCAGTGGGAAGTCACTGCCATTTGCAAACTAAAACTATGGGGCAAATAAGGCAACAGTGTTCCGAAATACAATTCAGGAAGAGAAAAATCAGTCTGTACTGTACAGAGAAGAAGAAGTAAGAGGGTATAATATTGAATACTGACAGTTTCAATATTCAAGTCTTTCATGAGGCTTGGTTATTACATTTTATGTCTTGACCTTGATATTCATAAGACTGTCTACTATTTATTCAAAATAAAGTTTTTCTTATTTGACATACTTTGAATGGATTTCTGATTCCTGAAACCAACAAGTTTTTACTAAAACAAGCTCTGACTACCCTGACTTTATTTTTCTCACTAGTTTTAAATAACTTAAAAGAGATTTCTTACTAATTACTGGATTTTAATACTTTGTATTCAAGTTGAATACCTTTTGAAGACCCATACAAAGGCTTTCACAAGCAGTTTTTAAAAGAATGCATGTCATTGTTTTTAACCCCTAGTTTTATACCCTTCCAAATAATGCAGTTTTTTCCCCCTCCCTAAAGAATCCAGGATTCTTGTGGTAATAAACCTTAAAAGGTATTTCAACTTGTTACTAGTTTTTGTTTTTCTAAATCCATCCAGAGAGGGTGGAGCTAAGATGGCGGCGTAGAAGGACGTGCATTCATCTCTCCTGCAAAATCGCCTGAATTGCGACGAGTTCCTGGGAAACCATCGACAAAAGGAGGTTGGATCTGATCACAGAGAGGACACCCCACATCGAAGAACAAAGGAGAAGCCGCATCAAGACGGTAGGAGGGGCGCAATCGCACTTTTAAAAGTCAAACCTCATACCCACTGGAGAAGCTGGGCGGGCCAAAGGCGCAAAGCCTGTTGCAGATCAAAACCCGGGAAAGGAGCAGTGACACCCACAAGGGACTGAGCCAGACCTGCTTTGGAGGGTCCAGGTGCCCCCTTGAGCTAGAAGTGCCCTTGAGCAGGCCTCGGAAGGGCGGCACTCAGTTCCCTTTGGAGGAGGTTACCATTAACCCGATCACAGAGTCGCCGAAAAGGACTGGAAAGTCTCTGCGCACTGTGATCCGGGAGAGAGAAATAGCAATCCTGCATGAGACTGAGCCAGACTCACCTCTGAGTAACCTGACATCTCCCGCGGTGGCGGGGTCGACGGTGGCCTGCAGCAGGGTCGGGGTCACTGCAGAAGTGCTTCCCATAGAGCGTGTGGGAATAAATCCTCTGTGAGACAGACGCCATTTTCCCTACTGTAGTTTGACTGCTGGGCAAACTGCAGGGCTGCTGGTCAAACTACAGGGAGGGAACTTAGCTCCACCCAGCAAGAAAAGGGATTTGGATTAAGAAACTCCCAGGGCCAGCCTGGGCGGCCCTTTTAATTCTGGAATAGGCCGAAATAAACAAACAAAGAGGTCTTCAGATCCAACCACTGCCAGAGGCAAGAAAAAGACTGATAATTCCTGAATAGTCCACAAGAGACAGAAGAACATAAACACTATTTTCATGTTTTGTCTGAAGCTGGAGTTACTGCTGGACTTTAAAATTTCATTTTTTGTACTGTATTACTTTGTTTCAATTTTTTTTTTTTTTTTTCTCTTTTTTCCAAACCCACTCAGTGCACCCACTGCTTTTTCTTTTTTCTTTTCTTGGGGGTGTGTGAGAGAGAGAGAGTGGGGAAAAGGAAATCCCAAACAGAGTCAGTTTTTAAAAATTAATGATAACAATGAAACGGCAGAGAAATACCACACAAGCGAAGGAACAATCCACAAACACACAAGATCAAATTAATGAAGAGAATTTGGACAAACTTTCTGAAAGTGATTTCAGAAGAATGATAGTAAAGATGATCAAAGACACTGAAAACAGAATTTCAGAGAAATTGCAAGATACAACTAACACACTGAATAAAGAAATACAAGAACTTACCAAAAAAGTAACAGAGACAAACAACTCAATTGCTGAACTGAAAAACACTGTAGAAGGAATCAAGAGCAGAGTATCTGAGACAGAAGACCGGATAAGTGAGCTGGAAGATAAAATGGTGGAAGTAACTGCTGAAAAACAGACTCTAGCTTAAAGAATGAAAAGAGCAGAGGACAGCCTCAGAGACCTCTGGGATAATATCAAACGCACCAATATTCGAATTATAGGGGTTCCAGAAGAAGAAGAAAAAAAGAAAGGCTATGAGAAAATTTTTGAAGAGATTCTAGTTGAAAATTTCCCCACCATGGGCAAAGAAATAGTCAATCAAGTCCAAGAAGCACAAAGAGTACCATACAGAATCAATCTGAGAAGAAACACACCAAGACACATATTAATGAAGTTAACACAAATTAAACACAAAGATAGAATTCTCAAAGCAGCAAGGGAAAAGCAACTAGTGACATACAAGGGAAAGCCCATCCGTTTAACAGCTGATCTTTCAACAGAAACTCTGCAGGCCAGAAGGGAATGGCAGGACACATTTAAACGTCTGAAAGAGAATAATCTGCAACCAAGACTCCTCTACCCTGCAAGGATCTCATTCAAAACTGATGGAGAAATCAAAAGCTTTACAGACAAGCAAAAATTAAAAGAATTTAGTCACACCAAACCAGCCTTACAACAAGTGTTAAAGGGACTTATATAAAAAACAAGTATAAAAGGAGAAGATCCACGAAACAAACCCATCATAACATCTAAGAAGAAGACAATAGGATCATTTGTATCAATAATTACTTTGAATGTCAATGGACTAAATGCCCCAACCAAAAGACACGGAGTGGCTGAATGGATCCAAAAACACGACCCATACATATGCTGCCTCCACAAACTCATTACAGACCTAGAGACACTCATAGACTGAAAGTGAGATGCTGGAAAAAGATATTCCATGCAAATGGAAATCAAAAGAAAGCTGGAGTAGCAATCCTTATATCAGACAAAATAGACTTTAAAGTAAAGAAGATCAAAGACACTGAAAACAACTAAACACACCTGAATAAAGAAATACAAGAACTTACCAAAAAAGTAACAGAGACAAACAACTCAATTGCTGAACTGAAAAACACTGTAGAAGGAATCAAGAGCAGAGTATCTGAGACAGAAGACCGGATAAGTGAGCTGGAAGATAAAATGGTGGAAGTAACTGCTGAAAAACAGACTCTAGCTTAAAGAATGAAAAGAGCAGAGGACAGCCTCAGAGACCTCTGGGATAATATCAAACGCACCAATATTCGAATTATAGGGGTTCCAGAAGAAGAAGAAAAAAAGAAAGGCTATGAGAAAATTTTTGAAGAGATTCTAGTTGAAAATTTCCCCACCATGGGCAAAGAAATAGTCAATCAAGTCCAAGAAGCACAAAGAGTACCATACAGAATCAATCTGAGAAGAAACACACCAAGACACATATTAATGAAGTTAACACAAATTAAACACAAAGATAGAATTCTCAAAGCAGCAAGGGAAAAGCAACTAGTGACATACAAGGGAAAGCCCATCCGTTTAACAGCTGATCTTTCAACAGAAACTCTGCAGGCCAGAAGGGAATGGCAGGACACATTTAAACGTCTGAAAGAGAATAATCTGCAACCAAGACTCCTCTACCCTGCAAGGATCTCATTCAAAACTGATGGAGAAATCAAAAGCTTTACAGACAAGCAAAAATTAAAAGAATTTAGTCACACCAAACCAGCCTTACAACAAGTGTTAAAGGGACTTATATAAAAAACAAGTATAAAAGGAGAAGATCCACGAAACAAACCCATCATAACATCTAAGAAGAAGACAATAGGATCATTTGTATCAATAATTACTTTGAATGTCAATGGACTAAATGCCCCAACCAAAAGACACGGAGTGGCTGAATGGATCCAAAAACACGACCCATACATATGCTGCCTCCACAAACTCATTACAGACCTAGAGACACTCATAGACTGAAAGTGAGATGCTGGAAAAAGATATTCCATGCAAATGGAAATCAAAAGAAAGCTGGAGTAGCAATCCTCATATCAGACAAAATAGATTTTAAAGTAAAGAAGATTCTAAGAGACAAGGCAGGTCACTACATCATGATTAAGGGATCCATCCAAGAAGAAGACATAACAATCATAAATATCTATGCTCCCAACGCAGGAGCACCCCAATACATAAGACAAACACTTTCAGACATAAAAGAAGACATTGACAGCAACACAGTCATAGTAGGAGACTTTAACACTCCTCTCACACCAATGGACAGATCATCCAAACAGAAAATTAATAAAGAAACACAAGCCTTAAATGCCACACTAGAAGAAATGGACCTCATCGATATCTTTAGGACGTTCCATCCAAAAGCAGAAGAATACACTTTCTTCTCAAGTACTCACGGAACATTCTCCAGGATAGACCACATCTTGGGCTACAAATCAATCCTCAGTCAATTCAAGAAAACTGAAATTCTATCAACCATCTTCTTGGACCACAATGCAGTGAGACTAGAGATCAACTACAGGAAAAAAACCGCTAAAAACACAAACACATGGAGATTAAACAACACATACCTAAAAAACCAACTGATCATTGAGGAAATCAAAGGAGAAATTAAAAAATTCCTAGAAGAAAATGACAATGAACACACGACAGTGCAAAACCTATGGGATACTGCAAAAGCAGTTCTAAGAGGGAAGTTTATAGCAATTCAATCCCACCTCAAGAAACCAGGAAAATCTCAAACAGACGACCTTACCTTACGCTTAAAACAACTGGAGAAAGAAGAACAAAAACACCCCAAAGCCAGCAGAAGAAGGGAAATCATAAAGATTAGAGCAGAAAAAAATGAAAGAAACAATAGTAAAGATAAATAAAACAAAAAGGTCAATAAAATCGATACACCACTGGCCAGACTCATCAAGAAAAAGAGAAGAACCAGATCACCAAAATCAAAAATGAAAAAGGAGAGATTACAACAGATAATGCAGAAATCCAAAGGATTCTAAGAGACTATTATGAACAACTCTATGGCAACAAACTGGACAACCTGGAAGAAATGGACAGTTTCTTAGAGAAGATTAATCTCCCAAGACTCAACCAGGAAGAAATAGAAACTATGAACAAGCCAATCACAAGCTCAGAAATCGACCTTGTGATCAAAAATCTACCCAAAAAGAAAAGCCCAGGGCCAGATGGTTTCACAAGTGAATTCTACCAAACATTTAAAGAAGAGCTAATGCCTGTCCTTCTAAAACTCTTCCCAAAAATTGCCCAGGAAGGAACACTTCCAAACACATTCTACGAGGCCACCATCACGCTGATACCAAAGCCAGGCAAAGACATCACAAAAAAAGAAAATTATAGGCCAATTTCACTGATGAATCTAGATACCAAAATCCTCAACAAAATCCTAGCAAACAGAATTCAACAACACATCAAAAAGCTCATTCATCACGATCAAGTTGGGTTCATCCCAGGCATGCAAGGATTCTTCAACATCCGCAAATCAATCAATGTGATACACCATATCAACAAATTGAAAGACAAAAATCACATGATCATCTCAATAAATGCAGAAAAAGCCTTCGACAAAGTACAGCATCCATTTATGATAAAAACTCTTCAAAAAATGGGCACAGAAGGAACTTATCTTAACATAGTGAAAGCCATATATGAGAAGTCCACAGCAAACATTATCCTCAATGGTGAAAAACTCAAAGCATTTCCTCTAAGATCAGGAACAAGACAAGGGTGTCCACTTTCACCACTCTTATTCAACATAGTCCTGGAAGTTCTAGCAACAGCAGTAAGAGAAGAGAAAGAAATCAAAGGAATCCAGATTGGAAAAGAAGAAGTCAAACTCCTACTATTTGCAGATGACATGATATTATACATAGAAAATCCCAAAGACACGGTTACAAAACTACTAGAGTTAATCAGCGAATTCAGCAAAGTCGCAGGATACAAAATCAATATACAGAAATCACTGGCATTCCTATACACAAACAATGAAAAATCAGAAAATGAAATCAAAGAGGCAATCCCCTTCACCATCGCAACCAAAAGAATCAAATATCTAGGAATAAACCTACCCAAAGAAACAAAAGAACTGTACACAGAAAATTACAAGACACTCATGAGAGACATTAAAGAAGAGTTAAACAGATGGAGAGATATTCCATGTTCCTGGGTCGGAAGAATCAATATTGTGAAAATGACCATACTACCAAATGTCATCTATAGATTCAATGCGATCCCTATCTAACTTCCAGTAACATTCTTCACAGAACTAGACCAACGAATAACACAGTTCATGTGGAAACACAAAAGACCTCGAATAGCCAAAGCAATCCTCAGGAAGAAAAATGGAGCTGGGGGGATCAGCCTCCCCAACTTCAGACTCTACTACAAAGCAACAGTCATCAAGACAGTATGGTACTGGCACAAAAACAGAAATATCGACCAAAAAGGGACAAGACAGCCTCAACATATGAATCAACTAAAAATGCAAACAGAATTCAACAACACATCAAAAAGCTCATTCATCACGATCAAGTTGGGTTCATCCCAGGCATGCAAGGATTCTTCAACATCCGCAAATCAATCAATGTGATACACCATATCAACAAATTGAAAGACAAAAATCACATGATCATCTCAATAAATGCAGAAAAAGCCTTCGACAAAGTACAGCATCCATTTATGATAAAAACTCTTCAAAAAATGGGCACAGAAGGAACTTATCTTAACATAGTGAAAGCCATATATGAGAAGTCCACAGCAAACATTATCCTCAATGGTGAAAAACTCAAAGCATTTCCTCTAAGATCAGGAACAAGACAAGGGTGTCCACTTTCACCACTCTTATTCAACATAGTCCTGGAAGTTCTAGCAACAGCAGTAAGAGAAGAGAAAGAAATCAAAGGAATCCAGATTGGAAAAGAAGAAGTCAAACTCTCTCTATTTGCAGATGACATGATATTATACATAGAAAATCCCAAAGACACGGTTACAAAACTACTAGAGTTAATCAGCGAATTCAGCAAAGTCGCAGGATACAAAATCAATATACAGAAATCACTGGCATTCCTATACACAAACAATGAAAAATCAGAAAATGAAATCAAAGAGGCAATCCCCTTCACCATCGCAACCAAAAGAATCAAATATCTAGGAATAAACCTACCCAAAGAAACAAAAGAACTGTACACAGAAAATTACAAGACACTCATGAGAGACATTAAAGAAGAGTTAAACAGATGGAGAGATATTCCATGTTCCTGGGTCGGAAGAATCAATATTGTGAAAATGACCATACTACCAAATGTCATCTATAGATTCAATGCGATCCCTATCTAACTTCCAGTAACATTCTTCACAGAACTAGACCAACGAATAACACAGTTCATGTGGAAACACAAAAGACCTCGAATAGCCAAAGCAATCCTCAGGAAGAAAAATGGAGCTGGGGGGATCAGCCTCCCCAACTTCAGACTCTACTACAAAGCAACAGTCATCAAGACAGTATGGTACTGGCACAAAAACAGAAATATCGACCAATGGAACAAGATCGAGAACCCAGAGATAAACCCACGCACCTATGGGTACCTTATTTTTGACAAAGGAGGCGAACATATAAAATGGGACAAAGACAGCCTCTCCAACAAATGGTGCTGGGAAAATTGGACAGCTACATGCAAGAAAATGAAGTTGGAACATACCCTGAAACCATACACAAAGATCAACTCAAAATTGATTAAAGACCTAAATGTAAGGCCAGAAACCATCAAACTCTTAGAGGAGCATATAGGCAAAACCCTCAAGGACATCAATCAAAGCAAGATCTTCTCTGACCCACCTACTAGAATAGTGGAACTAAAAAGACAAATGAACATGTGGGACCTAATGAAACTTAAAAGCTTTTGTACAGCTAAAGAAATTACGAAAAAGCTGAACAGACAGCCCACAGAGTGGGAGAAAATCATAGCAAATGAAACAACAGACAAAGAATTAATCTCCAAAATCTACAAGCAACTCAGACAACTCAGCACTGGAAAAACGAACAACCCAATCAAAAAATGAGAAAAGGACCTAAACAGACACCTCTCCAACGATGACATACAGATGGCCCAAAAACACATGAAACGATGCTCAACTTCACTAATAATTAGAGAAATGCAAATCAAAACTACAATGAGATGTCACCTCACACCCGTCAGAATGGCCGTCATCCACAAATCGACAGACAATAAATGCTGGAGAGGCTGCGGAGAAAAGGGAACACTCCTGCATTGCTGGTGGGAGTGTAAATTGATACAGCCTCTATGGAAGACAGTCTGGAGATTTCTTAAAAAACTAAAAATAGAAGCACTATATGACCCAGCAATCCCACTCTTAGGCTTATACCCTGACGAAATCAAAACTGAAAGAAGCACCTGTACCCTAATGTTCATTGCAGCTCTCTATACAATAGCTAGAACATGGAAGGAACCTAGATGCCCATCGACGAACGAATGGATCCGGAAGCTCTGGTACATATATACAATGGAATACTACACAGCTGTAAAGAGAAATGCAGAAGAATCAACCCTAATGAGGTGGCTGGATCTAGAACGTATCATCAAAAGTGAAGTCAGTCAGAAAGAGAAGGACAAATACAGTATATTAACACATATATATGGAATCTAGTAGGATGGTGATGATGGCACATGCAGTGAAGCGACAGAAAGACAGACATGGACAGTGGACATATGGACATTGTGGGGAAGGAACAGTGGGTGAGAGGCGTAAAGGAAGTAGCATGAAGACCTGTACTATCTTAAGTGAAGAAAATAGCTATAGTCATTGCTCTGTGAGAAAAGGGATCCTTCAGGGGTGCTGTGTGATGGTTGGAAGGGGAGGGAAGGGGGGGATATACATATGACTAATCTGAGAACATACATATCTGTAAACAACAAAACTCTGTAAAAGTTAAAAGTAAAATAAAGGTTTAAAAAAAAATAAAATAAAATAAAATAAATCCATTCATAGAATTCTTGTGTTTTCTCTCTTAAGTAGGAAGCAATTCTATTGTGATCGATATTATAAAATTTGCATAATCACCTAGAAAAAAACATGATCAGTCAGACCAAGATTCACATAATTTCCCTACTCAAGAATTTATGATTACCCATCCCTGGAAACAATCCACTATAATAGCTATAAAGTTCACCTTCTACTTTGGAATTGCAAAGAAATTTCAAATAATTGAGACAAGCTATGATTTCTGATTCTTAACAGGCAACACACCTCAAATATAAGCAAACTGCATATCTGTTAAGGTATCTCATCATTTCATAGTAACTTCAAAGTCATAGGGCATGTCTTGTCATATATACTTCTACTATCTACTCAAAATTTAATAGTCTGTACAGAGAAAGTTAGATAGTATCCTCTGATAAAAAATCTTCAAATAATAGGATAGAAACTGGTACACACATTTTCTTTCAAGTCCTTCAATTCTATAAAGACAACCCCAACCAAATTCTTATCATTCCACACGCTTTTTAAAACCTACTGGCAATGGGCTTCCCTTGTGGCTCAGTGGATAAGAACCCGTCTGCCAATGCAGGAGACCCAGGTTCAATCCCTGATCCGGGAAGATCCCACGTACCGCAGAGCAGCTAAACCCACACATCAACAAAGACCCAGCACAGCCAAAAATAAATAAATAAAAGTTAAAAAAAAAAAAAAAAAAAAAACACCCTACTGGCAAAACTCTAGATTGCAAAAATAAATGAAGCCCTATAAAATATTCTGCTCATACCAAACTTATAAACCTGCTTTATAATACAATGACTTCCTATCTGGCGTTAAAATCTGAGTTGACTTTTCTATATATCCATGTAGAAACATTATTTTAACCAGGCACTGTGATCAGACAAGTGGGCTTTACAGGTGGCACTAATGGTAAAGAACCCGCCTGCCAATGCAGGAGACATAAGAGTCATGGGTTAAATCCCTGGGTTGGGAAAATCCCCTGGAGGCAGGCATGGCAACCCACTCGGGTATTCTTGCCTGGAGAATCCTATAGGCTACAGTCAACAGGGTCACACAAAGTCAGACACAACTGAAGCAACTTAGCACACACAGCACATTGTTAGACAACCTTATTCCTGATCATGAGACACATCCTTTTTCCTCCCTACCCCCTGCCATTATTTCTCCCTAATTCCTTTGGTTTAGTGAACTACATGAATGATTATGTAGGCTATTCATTTTTTTCTTTTGGAAATTTAAAGTTTAAATCTTTTTGAGAAACACAATGCATGCCAGTAAACAACAAAACCCTGTAAAAAAATAAATAAAATAAAACATTTTTAAATGTAGTCAACCGGGCTTCCCTGATGGTCCAGTGGGTAAGGACACCGCCTTGCAGTGCAAGGGGCACCGGTTCCATCCTTGGCCTGGGAAGATCCCGCATGCTGTGGAGTCGCTGGACCAATACAAAAAAGATAAGTGAATGAAACATCAATAGAAATGGCCAAAAAAAAAAAAAACACCCTACTGGCAAAACTCTAGATTGCAAAAATAAATGAAGCCCTATAAAATATTCTGCTCATACCAAACTTATAAACCTGCTTTATAATACAATGACTTCCTATCTGGCGTTAAAATCTGAGTTGACTTTTATATATATCCATGTAGAAACATTATTTTAACCAGGCACTGTGATCAGACAAGTGGGCTTTACAGGTGGCACTAATGGTAAAGAACCCGCCTGCCAATGCAGGAGACATAAGAGTCATGGGTTAAATCCCTGGGTTGGGAAAATCCCCTGGAGGCAGGCATGGCAACCCACTCGGGTATTCTTGCCTGGAGAATCCTATAGGCTACAGTCAACAGGGTCACACAAAGTCAGACACAACTGAAGCAACTTAGCACACACAGCACATTGTTAGACAACCTTATTCCTGATCATGAGACACATCCTTTTTCCTCCCTACCCCCTGCCATTATTTCTCCCTAATTCCTTTGGTTTAGTGAACTACATGAATGATTATGTAGGCTATTCATTTTTTTCTTTTGGAAATTTAAAGTTTAAATCTTTTTGAGAAACACAATGCATGCCAGTAAACAACAAAACCCTGTAAAAAAATAAATAAAATAAAACATTTTTAAATGTAGTCAACCGGGCTTCCCTGATGGTCCAGTGGGTAAGGACACCGCCTTGCAGTGCAAGGGGCACCGGTTCCATCCTTGGCCTGGGAAGATCCCGCATGCTGTGGAGTCGCTGGACCAATACAAAAAAGATAAGTGAATGAAACATCAATAGAAATGGCCAAAACAAACAAAAAAAAATCATCTGCCAAAAAGTCAACAATAATGTCCTTAAAAATAAAAGAAAAAAAAATGTAGTCAACCATAAAAAATGATAAACAATACTTTTAAAAATGAAGAGGAAGGATAATGTGAAACAAGTGAAAAGTAGCAAAGAAATAAAAAACTGAGTCAAAGTTTCTCAACTGAATACAAATGATAAAAACTACAGTACCAGGAAAAACAGATTTCTGCAAAATATTCTACTACACTTAATTTTATTTAAGAAAAAAATATATACAAGAAACTGGATTAAACTGTTAGTCACAAAAAGGGCATCCTTTGGGATTATGCATATCTGTAAACAACAAAACTCTGTAAAAGCAAAAAGTAAAATAAAAATAATTATAATAATTTTTTTAAAAAGAGCATCCTGGCTTTCTGAAAATATAAA
Source organism: Tragulus kanchil (assembly GCA_022376925.1). Classification (NCBI taxonomy): domain Eukaryota; kingdom Metazoa; phylum Chordata; class Mammalia; order Artiodactyla; family Tragulidae; genus Tragulus; species Tragulus kanchil. The sequence goes on from JAIOJX010000032.1 coordinate 35,866,889, forward strand.
GTTTGGTCCAGCCAAAAAATTCTGAAGTGTCTAAGAAAAATAGCTTTCTGAAATCCAAATACATTACATTATTCCTTAAGCATTTATATGATTACCATTCTAAACCTAGTAAACAAGGTCTCACATCTACTTCTACATCACTTTCTCTTCTACCTATCTTCCTGACCTATACCTGAACCAGTAACCCAACTTTTTTAAAAAAAAAATTTATTTATTTATTTATTTTGGTGGGGGTGGGGTGGGGAGGGGAGCAGGCGGGCCACTTCTGTTGGTCTTTCATCTGTCCATTTTCATCCATCTTGGCTCTCTGGCCCGTGCGGGCCTCCCACCACAGTGGCCTCTGTTGTTTCAGAGCACCTGCTCTGGGCGCATGCACTCCAGAGATCTGGCTCGGTAATTGGACACACTGGTCCAGCCGCTCCACGGCACGTGAGATCTTTCCAGGCCAGGGATGGAACCGGCGCCCCCTGCCGCAAGGCAGTGTCCTTACCCACTGGACCACCAGGGGAAGCCCTGAGGGCTAGTTTTTAAGCAGCATTTTCTTAGAAGCTTTCATCAGAGAAATTGAAATAATAACTTGAATTAAAGAATGAAGGTAAGAGAAACTTTACAGTGTTTTAGTTGTGTTGATAAGGTGTTCTTATTGTTGAAGCAGAAATAAAAATTGGGTTACTGGGCTTCCCTGGTGCTCCAGTGAGTAAGGACACCGCCTTGCAGTGCAAGGGGCGCCGGTTCAATCCCTGGCCTGGGAAGATCCCACGTGCCGCGGAGCCGCTGGACCAATGTGTCCAATTACCGAGCCAGAGCTCTGGAGTGCATGCGCCCAGAGCCAGTGATCTGCAGCGACAGACGCCACCACGATGGGAGGCCCACAGGAGCCAAGGAACAAAGACGGATGAAAACAGAGAAATGAAATACCAATAGAAGTGGCCCGCCTGCTCCCCTCCCTCCCCAACCCGACCCCCGCTCCAAATAAATAAATCCTTTAAAAAAAAAAAAAAAAACTAGCCCTCACTGCCACAGAAACACCGACAACAACAAAAAAAATTCCAGGACTTTTCCGGTGATCCAGTGGTTAAGAATCTGTCTTGCAATGAAGTGAACATGAGTTTGATCCCTGGTCACAAAACTAATATTCCACATGCCACAAGGCACTTAAACCCCTGGGCCAGAAGATCCTGTGTGCCACAATCAAAACGTAGTGTAACCACATAAAATAAATAAATAATTTTTAATCTCCAAATGGTCAAACTGTAGGCTGGGGCTGAGTGTCATAAGAAATAAAGACACCTAATGCACATTAAAATTAACTCAGAGACTTTTACTTCCAGTCACAACAGTAACCAATACTGAATTTCCTCCTGCTATACATTAACTAGAAAACAGGAGAAAACACAGAAATAATTAGACAATGGCCAAAAGGTAGTACGGAACCATGACCTATGAGAGGGCAAACAAATGAGCTAATTTAAAAGCCCTAGGATCACATTCACTTTCGAAATGGAGTCTTTGACTGAACATAAAGCTGCTCATAAAAATATGAGATTCCATAGGACCAAGCAAACAGTAGTTACCAATCTTTTCACAAGACTAGAGTCCATTAGGGTTTCAACCAGCCAGAGTAAAGACCTTTTTAAATGAGATACCAGAAAAGCCATGCCACAGAGATGAGGCTACACTAGATCTTGAGCATAGACCCTGGACTTCCCCCTAACAGAGATAAGCATAGGCCTATTAAGATCAAGCTTATTATCAGATAAATCAACTGCCAGTCAGATTAGATTTCAATACCTTTTAAAGAATGATAATAAAATTCAGACCCTCAACAACATATTTACAATGTCCACCATACAAATATTACTAAGACACATGAAAATAAAATCATAACACACTACAGAGAATGCTGCCTACTGAGAGAACCCTGAACAAACTATTCAGTGTCCTCTCACTACCTGACAAATTTCCTCCCATTAAAACCAGAAATATAAAAGAGAGAAGTAAAAGCAGCTTTCCATTATAAAGAAAGAGAAACGTGGTAGACAGATTTCACTAAAGAAAGAGGGATGAAGGGGGAGAAGTGGGGAGAAGGAATGGAAAGGTCATAAGACAGATCTTCCCACTTACTACTCTACATTATAATGCTTGATCACATGTATTATCACAGAAATAGTATACATGATATATTCCAGGACTTTTCCGTGATCCAGTGGTTAAGAATCTGTCTTGCAATGAAGTGAACATGAGTTTGATCCCTGGTCACAAAACTAATATTCCACATGCCACAAGGCACTTAAACCCCTGGGCCAGAAGATCCTGTGTGCCACAATCAAAACGTAGTGTAACCACATAAAATAAATAAATAATTTTTAATCTCCAAATGGTCAAACTGTAGGCTGGGGCTGAGTGTCATAAGAAATAAAGACACCTAATGCACATTAAAATTAACTCAGAGACTTTTACTTCCAGTCACAACAGTAACCAATACTGAATTTCCTCCTGCTATACATTAACTAGAAAACAGGAGAAAACACAGAAATAATTAGACAATGGCCAAAAGGTAGTACGGAACCATGACCTATGAGAGGGCAAACAAATGAGCTAATTTAAAAGCCCTAGGATCACATTCACTTTCGAAATGGAGTCTTTGACTGAACATAAAGCTGCTCATAAAAATATGAGATTCCATAGGACCAAGCAAACAGTAGTTACCAATCTTTTCACAAGACTAGAGTCCATTAGGGTTTCAACCAGCCAGAGTAAAGACCTTTTTAAATGAGATACCAGAAAAGCCATGCCACAGAGATGAGGCTACACTAGATCTTGAGCATAGACCCTGGACTTCCCCCTAACAGAGATAAGCATAGGCCTATTAAGATCAAGCTTATTATCAGATAAATCAACTGCCAGTCAGATTAGATTTCAATACCTTTTAAAGAATGATAATAAAATTCAGACCCTCAACAACATATTTACAATGTCCACCATACAAATATTACTAAGACACATGAAAATAAAATCATAACACACTACAGAGAATGCTGCCTACTGAGAGAACCCTGAACAAACTATTCAGTGTCCTCTCACTACCTGACAAATTTCCTCCCATTAAAACCAGAAATATAAAAGAGAGAAGTAAAAGCAGCTTTCCATTATAAAGAAAGAGAAACGTGGTAGACAGATTTCACTAAAGAAAGAGGGATGAAGGGGGAGAAGTGGGGAGAAGGAATGGAAAGGTCATAAGACAGATCTTCCCACTTACTACTCTACATTATAATGCTTGATCACATGTATTATCACAGAAATAGTATACATGATATAGGCTACTAATATGTAAAAATACATTTACAGCCTACTATAACAATTGCAAAACTAAAACTCTTGCAACTAAAAGCTAAGACAGAACTAGTCTCAAATAAATGATAATTATTTCAGATGGGTTTTATTGACTATTGTCATATATAAAGAAACAACTAGCGCTTCCCCTGGTGGTCCAGTGGGTAAGGACACCACCTTGCAGTGCAAGGGGCGCTGGTTCAAGCCCTGGCCTGGGAAGATCCCACGTGCTGCGGAGCCACTGGACCAATGTGTCCAATTACCGAGCAGGGGCTCTGGAACGCATGCGCCCAGGGCCAGCGCTCTGCAACAACAGACGCCACCGCGATGGGAGGCCCACAGGAGCCAAAGAACAAAGACGGATGAAAATAAGAGAAATGAAAGACCAACAGAAGTGACCCGCCCATCCCCCTCCCTCCCCACCCCCCAAAAGATAAATAAATAAAATTTAAAAAAAAAAAAAGAAACTACTATTATGTATTCAAAATTTAGATACCTGGCAACCTATGTAGAACGCAACTTTCAAATCCAAGGAAGCAAACCAAAAAACACAACAATTAAGGGGAAAAAAAAATTAATGAACTAATGCTTATTTACTCGTTCAAAAAGAAACTATTCACTGTATTTCTTAAAAATCATGGGACAGGGCTTCCCTGGTGGTTCAGTGGCTAAAATTCCCAGTGCAGGGAGTCTGGGTTCGATCCCTGGCCAGGGAACTAGGTCCCACATGCCTCAACTAAGACCCAGTATAGCCAAGTAAATTAAATAACCATTTAAAATAATAATAATAATAACAGCAATTACAAAAAAAGAAAACTCATGGGACAATTCTGATAAGTTTGGTTATTCTTTTTTCCAAGTGTAAGGAAACTAAAAGCAGTCAGTAAGAATAGAAGGCTGGGGCTTTCGTGATGGTCCAGTGGCAAAGAGTCCGCCTTGCAATGCAAGGGCCATCAGTTCGATCCCTGGCCCAGGAAGATCCCACGTGCCACAGAGCGACTGGACCAGTTGTCCAATTAAGAGCCTGCGCTCTGGAGCGCATGTGCCCAGAGCCAGTGCTCTGTAGCAAGAAAGGCTACTGCAATGGGAGGCCCACACAAGCCAAAGAATAAAGATGGATGAAAATAAATAAACAAAAAATCAATAAAAGAGGCCAAATTTAGGGGAAAAAAAAAAAAAAATAGAAGGCTGAGTTACCAGAGGAAAGTATCAGTCAACAAAATTAAGAAACTCGTAAGAAGGCAGAGAACTTAGAAAAGAACACAGAAAAGCCACATTCTAAGAATATAAAAAGTAGAGAAGCTCAGATCATTTAACATTAGTGAAAACAGACCTATTCCAGCAATGAATAAAAAGTATGCCAGAAAAAGTATTACCATATGACCTCTGTCAGAGAAGATGACCCAAAATCAAACTGAACAAATAAAATTATATTTGAGTACAAATATACCTGAATTACAGGCAGATAGTTACTTTCAGATACCACTGACAAAAGCTGAAAAAAAAAGATGTTGGTAATCAAAGGAAAAAATAAAAATAAAACAAAATTCACTGAGTATTTTGGCAAGACAATGGCTTACTCGACTTACAACCAAAAAATTTATGCTTAGGACAGTTATCTTTCTTCTCTCAACAATCCTTGTGTTAAACTACTTGGCCAGTGTGGCTCTTATATTCCATAGCCTTTTTCCATGAGTTTTCCCTAGTAAGTTTTGACTAACTGCATTCTAAACCACCTTCCACAAAGTATTTTTTTCCAAATTATCCAAATCCTCTATGCAAAGTCAAGTTGTAGCTGTTGTTTTATTTGCCCAGTATATGGTAGGTAGCCTTCACAGACACACTGAAAAAATGTTCATCAAAACAATGAACATGCAAGTATTTCAGTCAATAAAACAGGTTACTTACCTCTAAAGCTGATTCTCTGACAAGTAAAACCAATGACTACTACAGAGGTTAAATTTGGGCTAACGAATCCTGAAAACTGAGTACCCAAGATCTGTTCCGTAAGTGTTCTCAACCTAGAAACCCCAAGAGTCCATGGAATAACTCCTTGCAATGCAAGGGCCATCAGTTCGATCCCTGGCCCAGGAAGATCCCACGTGCCACAGAGCGACTGGACCAGTTGTCCAATTAAGAGCCTGCGCTCTGGAGCGCATGTGCCCAGAGCCAGTGCTCTGTAGCAAGAAAGGCTACTGCAATGGGAGGCCCACACAAGCCAAAGAATAAAGATGGATGAAAATAAATAAACAAAAAATCAATAAAAGAGGCCAAATTTAGGGGAAAAAAAAAAAAAAAATAGAAGGCTGAGTTACCAGAGGAAAGTATCAGTCAACAAAATTAAGAAACTCGTAAGAAGGCAGAGAACTTAGAAAAGAACACAGAAAAGCCACATTCTAAGAATATAAAAAGTAGAGAAGCTCAGATCATTTAACATTAGTGAAAACAGACCTATTCCAGCAATGAATAAAAAGTATGCCAGAAAAAGTATTACCATATGACCTCTGTCAGAGAAGATGACCCAAAATCAAACTGAACAAATAAAATTATATTTGAGTACAAATATACCTGAATTACAGGCAGATAGTTACTTTCAGATACCACTGACAAAAGCTGAAAAAAAAAGATGTTGGTAATCAAAGGAAAAAATAAAAATAAAACAAAATTCACTGAGTATTTTGGCAAGACAATGGCTTACTCGACTTACAACCAAAAAATTTATGCTTAGGACAGTTATCTTTCTTCTCTCAACAATCCTTGTGTTAAACTACTTGGCCAGTGTGGCTCTTATATTCCATAGCCTTTTTCCATGAGTTTTCCTAGTAAGTTTTGACTAACTGCATTCTAAACCACCTTCCACAAAGTATTTTTTTCCAAATTATCCAAATCCTCTATGCAAAGTCAAGTTGTAGCTGTTGTTTTATTTGCCCAGTATATGGTAGGTAGCCTTCACAGACACACTGAAAAAATGTTCATCAAAACAATGAACATGCAAGTATTTCAGTCAATAAAACAGGTTACTTACCTCTAAAGCTGATTCTCTGACAAGTAAAACCAATGACTACTACAGAGGTTAAATTTGGGCTAACGAATCCTGAAAACTGAGTACCCAAGATCTGTTCCGTAAGTGTTCTCAACCTAGAAACCCCAAGAGTCCATGGAATAACTCCTTATTGGATGAGGAAACCAAGTATAGTTCAGACGACCAATTAAAATAAGTTCTAATTTCCTTTCCTCCCAAAATTCATCAGACTTTAAATAACCTAAAAACCTTAACTACAAGCTAGGAAATAGAGACTATATACTGCCACCTATGCTGTCTACTTCCAAGTTGTGTGGGTGTCAAATGAGAAACTTGATGGAATTGCTTTACAAAATATGAAACATAGTACAAATGCAAAATTATTTTATCCAAAGGAGAATGACAACTCTAGTGCTTTCTAAGCAAAATCCATCCCTATTCTTGGGAGTTTTCTGGCCCTTTGAAAGAAATTACCTTGACAAACAATAAAAGTAATGTCAAGGAAAGTAGTGAATCTAGAACTAATGAGGATTTCCTTATATAGTTTCTGAAACTGGTGAAATATCAAATGATTCGTCAAAAGCATAATGTAACAGAACATACCGTAATTATTTAGAATATTAATGTTTTTAAAGAATCAAGTTTGAAACTATAATTCTTGTAATATTCATTAATATAATTTGAAAATAAGATTCTTACTTGAAGACTACATGAGCCACACTTAGATAAGCAAAAATTATTTTACTCTTACACTTTAAATATCTAGAAATTTAAAAATCAGAATAAACATTAGCAATATTATCAATGAGTTGAATCTTCTGTAAGACCTCAAAAATCTTAAAACCCTAAATTTGTTATTTTACCTTCTACCTGTTCATAAAAGTATACATGAAGCTATCCAAGGCCCTTCAAATACAATTTTACTTAAGTATTCTTGTATTGATACAATGAGAATTCAGAGGCAACTGACCAAATCACATTATCATTTGAAAATTTATTTTCCAGTTAATTTGAAGGAAAGCTCTGAACATTAAAGCCCAGGACCACCTGAAACTATCACAACATTGTTAATCACTATACGTCCAATATAAAACAAAAAGCTAGAAAAATAAAGCCCAGGACCTAAAACCTTCCATTGTCTCGTCTCCCTAAAACCAGAACTTCAAAATTCAGAGGCTAGTTTCAGTGCTTCGGATTCAAACTCAGCAAAAGGTCAATTCCCAAAAAAAGGGCAATCCACAATTAAGCTCATGCTCTCAGTCAGTCCAGCTATCAGGCCCAAAGGGGAGTCATTAGGTATTACCCACCACTTTAACAGACTCTGTCAACCTTGAAGATTAGAGTGTCTTGAGATAAAGTATGATTCTTTTTGATTTTCTACCCCCTTATCTTTAAGAAGTCATATGCTAGTAAAATAATACACAGTTGGAATCACGCCAGAGAAGAAGATACTCTTTAGTCCCTTGCTCAGAGTGGAGTTCTCCATTTGAATAAATAAATAAATAAGTGCCAATGGTTTTATGTGCTGGAGAAGAGGGATGGCATTTATAGAGGAAACAGGCAAATGACCAAAACATCTGTGGGTTCATTTCTCTGGTCTATGGCTAACAACTGTGAATAGGGCCTAAGTCTAGAACTCTACATACGATAACTTTTCAAACATTTACAAGTGGTAAGATCACCCTATATGCAAAATCCTTGCAAACAAAATAGATAAATTATAGGATGAATACTAGGGCAATTAATTGCTAATTAATTGCTGTTAGTTCAGAAAACTGCAACTTGAATAGTCACAGCCTCCTGACTTCAGACAAAGAACTACATCACTCTGAAGCGTCTTCTATTCATAATATATTTTCTTAACTGGCTGTCAGGAAGTGCTCCTTACCAGTGGAGATCTGCTTGTACAAGAGGACACTAACCCATCTATTCCAAGTGTCCAATTATCTTTTTTTTTCCTCTCCCCAAAGTACCTTTTACCAACATTCTCCAACTGCCAAAAATTTACTTGAGGACTGAAAGCATTTGATAGGTAACATGATGCTATTTTTAACAATGATAATTTTGGTAAAGAGTCAAAAGCAAAACATTTTATCTAGCCATCTCTTGATTCTAAATAAATAGCCTAGGAATAGAGACTTTAACACAAGAGATTACATCTGATATGATCAAACATCTCCTCCCAATTTTCCTTAAATTACCTTTAGCCAAGATGCTAATCTAGATGCTTCCTCTCCATCTCACTTTTGATTTGCTTCTTTTGGGGGGAAAAGAGTTGAAACTGAAGTGTCAAGAGGTGCTATTTTCAAAAGATATGGGAAAAGGCAAAAAAGCTAGAAGAAACAATTTCTTTTGCCCAAAAATCACCCAACAATGCATTAATTTAACTTGAGAACACTGTCCTAATAAAGCAACTATTATCTAAATCCCAAAGGACTCTATATTCTAAGCAACTCATGAAACTGTATTGCTCTCATTTCCAAAGGTTTAGGAATATGCACCTCACTCTTCAGATGTTATGGCCACTATCTTTAGATAGTCATTTTATAGGAATATCATTCTTCAGAATCACCAGGAAAGTTCATACCAAAAAAATAACAATGTTTTAATAGCAAAATAGTTTCCATCACAATAACCGGCTAGACCTAAATAAGAGAATACCATTTCTGCCAAACAAACAAAAAATAAATAAAAAGCAAAAAATTGAATCAAGAGGTATCATTTTGTAAATATGCATACTTCCTGAGTTTTTGGAATTTCCACAAGACATATGCTTTGCTTCCTAATGTCTCCAGAAAAACAACTCTACTTTTGAAAACTGATATATGTGTACTAATGATAAGAACTCAATTTATCTCAAAGTGAAAAAACTTCACTTATAAATTGTTTTTTCACTTCACATTGGACTTCAAACATTTCAAATACATGAAAATGCTAAAAGTTCCACAAAATAAGTAAAATGATCAGATAATATGATCTATTAAACACAATATTAAAATGCTATTCATAAAGAAATCAGGGCTTCCCCAGGTGGTCCAGTGGGTAAGGATACCACTTTGCACTGCAAGGGGCGCCAGTTCGACCCCTGGCCTGGGAAGATCCCATGTGCCGCGGAGCGGCTGGACCCATGTGTCCAATTACTGAGCCGGAGCTCTGGAGAGCATGCACCCAGAGCCAGTGCTCTGCGACTGACAGACGCCACCGTGATGGGAGGCCCACAGGAGCCAAAGAACAAAGACGGATGAAAATAGAGAAATGAACGACCAACAGAAGTGGCCCGCCCACCCTCCCTCCCGACCCCGCCCAAAATAAATAAATAAATAAATTTTTTAAAAAATAAAAAGAAAGCAGAAGGAAATTCACAGAAAAAAGACCTATGCTAAAAGACTACCATGTTATCAAATACACAACTATTTATAAAGCATGATAAAGTATTATTATATTGTACAAGCAGAATTTGATACTTTCATCCAGTATATAGCAGAATCTGACAATTGTCAGAACAAAAACATTAAAAAGATTTCTCAAATAAGTATTTTCACACAGTCTAGATAATCCGGCTGTGATACTAATGCAAAAGTCTACTGTGTAGTAGTAAAAGTGATTAACTCATACATTAAGTCTGTCTTTTACTGCTGCTGAGCATATTTATGATAAGCACTTTTGTTAACAGTTCCTTTCCTGATTTAGACAAAGTTAGCTCCAATTCTTTTGCCCAGAATACTTAAAAGAAAATCTAAACAAAACTGTGATAAATCTGGACACTGAATTCTTCATTTTAAAAAGTACCTTTACCACAAAGTTGAGAACAGTATTTTAAGATACAGTCTCCCCTTACAATTTAGAATCAGGAAACCAGTCTACTTTTGAAAACTGATATATGTGTACTAATGATAAGAACTCAATTTATCTCAAAGTGAAAAAACTTCACTTATAAATTGTTTTTTCACTTCACATTGGACTTCAAACATTTCAAATACATGAAAATGCTAAAAGTTCCACAAAATAAGTAAAATGATCAGATAATATGATCTATTAAACACAATATTAAAATGCTATTCATAAAGAAATCAGGGCTTCCCCAGGTGGTCCAGTGGGTAAGGATACCACTTTGCACTGCAAGGGGCGCCAGTTCGACCCCTGGCCTGGGAAGATCCCATGTGCCGCGGAGCGGCTGGACCCATGTGTCCAATTACTGAGCCGGAGCTCTGGAGAGCATGCACCCAGAGCCAGTGCTCTGCGACTGACAGACGCCACCGTGATGGGAGGCCCACAGGAGCCAAAGAACAAAGACGGATGAAAATAGAGAAAATGAACGACCAACAGAAGTGGCCCGCCCACCCCCTCCCTCCCCGACCCCCGCCCAAAATAAATAAATAAATAAATTTTTTAAAAAATAAAAAGAAAGCAGAAGGAAATTCACAGAAAAAAGACCTATGCTAAAAGACTACCATGTTATCAAATACACAACTATTTATAAAGCATGATAAAGTATTATTATATTGTACAAGCAGAATTTGATACTTTCATCCAGTATATAGCAGAATCTGACAATTGTCAGAACAAAAACATTAAAAAGATTTCTCAAATAAGTATTTTCACACAGTCTAGATAATCCGGCTGTGATACTAATGCAAAAGTCTACTGTGTAGTAGTAAAAGTGATTAACTCATACATTAAGTCTGTCTTTTACTGCTGCTGAGCATATTTATGATAAGCACTTTTGTTAACAGTTCCTTTCCTGATTTAGACAAAGTTAGCTCCAATTCTTTTGCCCAGAATACTTAAAAGAAAATCTAAACAAAACTGTGATAAATCTGGACACTGAATTCTTCATTTTAAAAAGTACCTTTACCACAAAGTTGAGAACAGTATTTTAAGATACAGTCTCCCCTTACAATTTAGAATCAGGAAAAACCAGTCTCAAATGCTTTATGTAAACTACAGACTGACTCTAGCTAATAAGCTAATTACAACATACAACTAGCTGTCACAGTACTAACTGCAACATTTATCTACATAACAAAAGCCAAAATGATGCATAAAGCACATTTTTTTAACCAAAAGCTTTAACTGGAAATTAGATATAAGTAACTAAGATAAATATAGATTTGTAGCCTGCCAGATTTCCCTTATTTGAATGATATCTATGCACTCATTGTTCTACATTATATGGAAGGCATATACACCTCATAGACTGCTACAACTATGAATGAAACTGTACTTGTAGGTTATCTCTTTTTATAAATGTTGAAGTTTCCACTTTATAGATTAACTTAAATGATATGAAATTTATTAAAAAGTAAAACACCATCAAGCATGTTTCCACATGTCTATTCTAATCGAGATGTATGAAATTTCAAAACCATAAAACTATACTGCCATTGAGATGACTATTAAAGTTGGGTGTTGGTCTTTTCTTGAAGATTTTTTTCATTGTATTAAACCCAAAATTTCAGTTAAAGCATTAATTTTAGCTATAATAAAAATGCTACAGACATTTATGAAAAGATACTGAAAACTTGGGGAATAATAAACAAAGCAGAATTCATGGTTACCATATTTACACATACTCTTTGTTGTGTTTCAGTGCCACATGATCTGATTCAAAGTAATAAACATCAGGATCATCATCTTCCTCTTCTGTAATGTGTGGATTGGCACTCTCTTTGGCAGATGGCAAATGTCCAATGTTGAGTCTTGCCTCTGAGGATGGCTTACTTAGTCCTTCACTCCCATAATTTTCAGAGTCACAACAAATGCCTTTTTCACTGTGAGAAACTTCATCAGGATTTTTGAGAGATTCACTTATATTATCACTAACAGTTGCACTTGTTTTACTGGGATTGAGATTATTCTCCTCAAATTGTCCATTTTCTCTGCAAGGAGAATTGTTTTTAGTGGGACTACCTCTGGCAGGGGCCGCCCTCCGTGGTGAAGTTCTCAGAGTATACCGATGTTCTTGAGGTTCTGATAAAGACATCATTTGAGCTGAAACACAGTCTAGAACAGAAGACGGTTCTGGTTCTCCAGAGATGGGCATACTCTCAAGACTTGTGTCCAGGGCGTTATTGGTGTTTTCATTACACTGCTCCCTTGAGGCACTGCTATCTCCCACCACATCTACTTCCTCCTCAGAATCCCTTAAAGATGAATGAATTTCAGAAAATGGGCCTGTAGCCGGCTCAGCAGTCAGCTGATTAACATGTTCCACAGGCAGGCAGGCAGTTAATACTTTGTGGTCCTCCAACTTGACCTGCACTTCTGAATTTGTGCAAGGCACGTTATGGTCTATACAACTGTCCTCCTTCCTACTATCAAGGAACATTGAAGTGTGGGTATCCGAATCCCCATTTTCAGCTACTGATTTATCCTGCAACACATAGGAACCAGTGCTATTTCGTTTAGTGTTCCCATCAGGCTGACAGTCATCACAGTTTATAACAGCTGAATCACTGTCATCCACACCATTGACAGCCAAATAGCCTGTGATTTCTTCAACTACTGTAGAATCAAGTGGCCCTTCCTCACTGACATTCACCTTTTTAATTTCCCTTTTCTCACAATCATCCAGTATAAGACATCGACAAGCTCGTTTAGTCCCTTGAAAATCTGCATCATTGTCCACTACTGTACTCCTCTGTTCTACTGACTCCTTGTCTGGTTTTATAGGTGAATCTTCTTCTGAACTGTTTGGTGCTTCAGATCTAAGACAACGCTTAATTCTTTTTAAAACAGGTGAAACAGGTTCTGTTTGCCTTCTCTCACAATTTTCTATAGCCTGCCTTTCTATGTTATCTTTTTCTGAAGAAGGAAGTCCTCTTTTCCTAGGGCTTACCCATGACTCTCGAGTACTCTGCTGTTTTATATCAGTAGCTCTTCCATTATTATTTCCTTTCTGAATTTGCACAGGCTCTGGTCTCTTCTTTGGTGATCTTGATCGTACTTGAGAATGAGAAGAGATTTCTTCAGGATGAGCAATGCTACGATTCCTTAAAGTTCTACCACAAAAAGATTCATCCAAGCCGTTTAAACCCACTGTTGATCTTGTAACACGAGTAGATCGGGAAGCAGCCATACTATGGCAAGTCCCTACAATACGGTCATCATGATCCACTCATTGGGAAACCTTCAAAAACGTAAACAAAATAATGAGAAAAGGTAATAGTTAATATCCTAAAACAAAAGTATAAAACTATAACTTTTTAATCCACGTATAGCCAATATTAATAAATTATGTGATAGAATTTATTTTGTTAACATTTCCCAAAGTGTTAATAACAGGTAACAATTATAAGACACTTAACATGTTCCTGGGATCTCTATGCTTTACATACATTAACTCACTTACGTCTAGCAGCAATTAGAATAAATATCATTCCTACTTCATATATGAGGAGTCTGAGGCACAGTTTACTTAAACTGTCCAAAGCCACACAGCTAGTAAGTGTGGGTATCCGAATCCCCATTTTCAGCTACTGATTTATCCTGCAACACATAGGAACCAGTGCTATTTCGTTTAGTGTTCCCATCAGGCTGACAGTCATCACAGTTTATAACAGCTGAATCACTGTCATCCACACCATTGACAGCCAAATAGCCTGTGATTTCTTCAACTACTGTAGAATCAAGTGGCCCTTCCTCACTGACATTCACCTTTTTAATTTCCCTTTTCTCACAATCATCCAGTATAAGACATCGACAAGCTCGTTTAGTCCCTTGAAAATCTGCATCATTGTCCACTACTGTACTCCTCTGTTCTACTGACTCCTTGTCTGGTTTTATAGGTGAATCTTCTTCTGAACTGTTTGGTGCTTCAGATCTAAGACAACGCTTAATTCTTTTTAAAACAGGTGAAACAGGTTCTGTTTGCCTTCTCTCACAATTTTCTATAGCCTGCCTTTCTATGTTATCTTTTTCTGAAGAAGGAAGTCCTCTTTTCCTAGGGCTTACCCATGACTCTCGAGTACTCTGCTGTTTTATATCAGTAGCTCTTCCATTATTATTTCCTTTCTGAATTTGCACAGGCTCTGGTCTCTTCTTTGGTGATCTTGATCGTACTTGAGAATGAGAAGAGATTTCTTCAGGATGAGCAATGCTACGATTCCTTAAAGTTCTACCACAAAAAGATTCATCCAAGCCGTTTAAACCCACTGTTGATCTTGTAACACGAGTAGATCGGGAAGCAGCCATACTATGGCAAGTCCCTACAATACGGTCATCATGATCCACTCATTGGGAAACCTTCAAAAACGTAAACAAAATAATGAGAAAAGGTAATAGTTAATATCCTAAAACAAAAGTATAAAACTATAACTTTTTAATCCACGTATAGCCAATATTAATAAATTATGTGATAGAATTTATTTTGTTAACATTTCCCAAAGTGTTAATAACAGGTAACAATTATAAGACACTTAACATGTTCCTGGGATCTCTATGCTTTACATACATTAACTCACTTACGTCTAGCAGCAATTAGAATAAATATCATTCCTACTTCATATATGAGGAGTCTGAGGCACAGTTTACTTAAACTGTCCAAAGCCACACAGCTAGTAAGCTGCAGGGCAGGGCTCTGGATTCCATGCTCTTAACCTTTCTTGGTGTGCATGTCTTTCAGATATTCAGGGGCAAAAAGCCCAGAAAGATCTTTCTCAAAGACAGGACTTCATTTTGGTTATTAAAATAATAAACTTAAATTATATATTAGCTATCACATAAACTATCCCAATCACTTCTCATGTTTTCTCAAAACATTTCCGGGAGGTAAAAAAGACAAATGACATGGTATCTAAAAAATTTTGACTGCAGATGAATAGAAACCACAATACTAGCTTGTACTGAATACTTGCTAAGAGCAATACAGAGCAAAGCCAAGCCACCCTAGTCTCTAGAAGCAGAGCCACAAATTAGCAAGTGAAAGGAAGTATTCTAGAGGATAGAAGAAAAAGGGAAAGAAGCACACCCACCAATCAGGAATATCCACATATAAACCCCATCTTTTACTTCTTCGAACTCCTGAATATATGTGTATGTCACCGTATTAATGCATGTTGAGGACATGAGCAGGTTCTCTGGTGTGGATGCTTTGCTGTTTCTATTGATATAATACAAATGAGCAGGAAATAGAAAACTACCCTGACTGATCCATCTGGATAAACTAAGTGATTCAGTGATTATTTTCCAATGTTCCTCCAACAAAGAATAAAGGAGCCATTAAGATTCCAAGTGTCCATTCTTCTGTTCCTCTTCTGTTTAGCCTTCAAAAGACACTTTGCCACTTTACTGCCTAACTTTCAATGGGGTGCAGGATGGACAAAGAGAGGCTTTCAATTGGGGTTTTTCCAACAAGAAACCTTCAAAACGTAAACAAAATAATGAGAAAAGGTAATAGTTAATATCCTAAAACAAAAGTATAAAACTATAACTTTTAATCCACGATAGCCAATATTAATAAATTATGTGATAGAATTTATTTTGTTAACATTTCCCAAAGTGTTAATAACAGGTAACAATTATAAGACACTTAACATGTTCCTGGGATCTCTATGCTTTACATACATTAACTCACTTACGTCTAGCAGCAATTAGAATAAATATCATTCCTACTTCATATATGAGGAGTCTGAGGCACAGTTTACTTAAACTGTCCAAAGCCACACAGCTAGTAAGCTGCAGGGCAGGGCTCTGGATTCCATGCTCTTAACCTTTCTTGGTGTGCATGTCTTTCAGATATTCAGGGGCAAAAAGCCCAGAAAGATCTTTCTCAAAGACAGGACTTCATTTTGGTTATTAAAATAATAAACTTAAATTATATATTAGCTATCACATAAACTATCCCAATCACTTCTCATGTTTTCTCAAAACATTTCCGGGAGGTAAAAAAGACAAATGACATGGTATCTAAAAAATTTTGACTGCAGATGAATAGAAACCACAATACTAGCTTGTACTGAATACTTGCTAAGAGCAATACAGAGCAAAGCCAAGCCACCCTAGTCTCTAGAAGCAGAGCCACAAATTAGCAAGTGAAAGGAAGTATTCTAGAGGATAGAAGAAAAAGGGAAAGAAGCACACCCACCAATCAGGAATATCCACATATAAACCCCATCTTTTACTTCTTCGAACTCCTGAATATATGTGTATGTCACCGTATTAATGCATGTTGAGGACATGAGCAGGTTCTCTGGTGTGGATGCTTTGCTGTTTCTATTGATATAATACAAATGAGCAGGAAATAGAAAACTACCCTGACTGATCCATCTGGATAAACTAAGTGATTCAGTGATTATTTTCCAATGTTCCTCCAACAAAGAATAAAGGAGCCATTAAGATTCCAAGTGTCCATTCTTCTGTTCCTCTTCTGTTTAGCCTTCAAAAGACACTTTGCCACTTTACTGCCTAACTTTCAATGGGGTGCAGGATGGACAAAGAGAGAGGCCAGTAATGGCTGCAGTACAAAGTTGCCAGTCTTCCCACAGGCTCACTCTCCTATAACCCTCTGAACGTCATTCTACCCCTCTCCCAACAAGTCAAATACAGTCTCTCCTTTGCATCAACTTAGAAGTACAACAGTTGGAAAGGCTATTAAGAATACAGAAGATATAACAACATGCTATCACATTCAAAAAAAGAAAGAAACCGTCTTTTTGTTCCTGCCTCTCACAAAGTGTATTTTTGTATTTTTACATACAAAATATGTAAAATATCTATGCTGGCTGAACTGAGTTTTGTTTAAGAGTATGGTATATTTCTAAATTTTTAATTAACTACTTTTTTTAATCTCACAAAACTCACAAAATTGGCCATGGAATTAAAGTATGAAAATCTGTTCTAGAGAATTTCATAGCAATCATGTGAACAATAAGCATGGCACAGAAAATCTGTTCTAGAGAATTCCATAGCAATCATGTGAACAATAAGCATGGCACACTGATCATAACTTTACTGTTTTTCAAAGTAAACTTTTACTGTTTGGGGACTAATTAGTCACACCTGATGTATAACTCTCTTTTGTTAAAATCTTGTTATCAAGATTACAGCCTATCTTTATTCACGGGCAATAAACACTGAATGATCCATAAATAAGCACTTTAAAATTAGGTTAAATTTTTCATAAGAGCACAGACTAAAAAATATTAAAATCAATGTATTTGGTTCATGTACCTGTATAGAGAGCTTTCAAATTTGAAGACTATAGATTTTTAAATATTAAATACCTATGTAATATAATACTTTAATTTCATGAACTTTATTTACAAAATCCAGTACAAGTATCTTTAATGAAAATTTGATTATATTCATGAGGACATGAGCAGGTTCTCTGGTGTGGATGCTTTGCTGTTTCTATTGATATAATACAAATGAGCAGGAAATAGAAAACTACCCTGACTGATCCATCTGGATAAACTAAGTGATTCAGTGATTATTTTCCAATGTTCCTCCAACAAAGAATAAAGGAGCCATTAAGATTCCAAGTGTCCATTCTTCTGTTCCTCTTCTGTTTAGCCTTCAAAAGACACTTTGCCACTTTACTGCCTAACTTTCAATGGGGTGCAGGATGGACAAAGAGAGAGGCCAGTAATGGCTGCAGTACAAAGTTGCCAGTCTTCCCACAGGCTCACTCTCCTATAACCCTCTGAACGTCATTCTACCCCTCTCCCAACAAGTCAAATACAGTCTCTCCTTTGCATCAACTTAGAAGTACAACAGTTGGAAAGGCTATTAAGAATACAGAAGATATAACAACATGCTATCACATTCAAAAAAAGAAAGAAACCGTCTTTTTGTTCCTGCCTCTCACAAAGTGTATTTTTGTATTTTTACATACAAAAATATGTAAAATATCTATGCTGGCTGAACTGAGTTTTGTTTAAGAGTATGGTATATTTCTAAATTTTTAATTAACTACTTTTTTTAATCTCACAAAACTCACAAAATTGGCCATGGAATTAAAGTATGAAAATCTGTTCTAGAGAATTTCATAGCAATCATGTGAACAATAAGCATGGCACAGAAAATCTGTTCTAGAGAATTCCATAGCAATCATGTGAACAATAAGCATGGCACACTGATCATAACTTTACTGTTTTTCAAAGTAAACTTTTACTGTTTGGGGACTAATTAGTCACACCTGATGTATAACTCTCTTTTGTTAAAATCTTGTTATCAAGATTACAGCCTATCTTTATTCACGGGCAATAAACACTGAATGATCCATAAATAAGCACTTTAAAATTAGGTTAAATTTTTCATAAGAGCACAGACTAAAAAATATTAAAATCAATGTATTTGGTTCATGTACCTGTATAGAGAGCTTTCAAATTTGAAGACTATAGATTTTTAAATATTAAATACCTATGTAATATAATACTTTAATTTCATGAACTTTATTTACAAAATCCAGTACAAGTATCTTTAATGAAAATTTGATTATATTCATGATTTATGGTTCAAAATATTGGGAATAGTAATATTTTATAAACACATGCGCACACACACACTGTTCATAACAAAAACTGTTCATCTTTATTTTTTTAAATATGATACCACAAGAGGGAAGGGATATATGTATACCTATGGCTAACTCATGTTAATGTTTGGCAGAAAACAACAAAATTCTTTAAAGCAACTATCCTTGAATTTAAAAAATATATATAAATTAAAATCTGAGGCTAATCAAGGGCAATAAAACTTCAGATGATTCCATAACAGGCTTTCCTAGCCCTTTTCTTTCCATACCAATTCAAATGAAAGCAAAATTTCTGCCTTATCATCAATAAAATAATCCTATTTTTAGTCATACCCAAAACTACTAACAAAGAATATATCATTATAAAACACCATCTAAAATCATAATGAGGGCCTGCTTTATTTCTTCACCATTCCAACGATCAAGACACTTACTAACATGAAATATTGAACCTTTATTTGTTTCTAATATTCCCTCAAAATCTGTTTATTCTATTCACAACTACAATGAAGTCCAAGTTTTAGAATTCTCAAATCCTATGCTATTGGGCCACATATAAAGGAAAACTGTTCTTATGACAAGAATCATTGTGGTACTTCAAACTCCTGCAACTCAAAGTATTGACCTAACCAGCTGAAACTAACACAACACTGTAAATAACTGCAATCCAATAAAAAATTTTTAAACATATAGAATATTTTATATAGAAATTGGTGATTCATAGAGTATTAAAAAAAAAAAATGTGGCCTGAGGACTAGTACCATGGGCATCTACCAGAAGCTTGTTAGAAATGCAGAAGAATATCAGGCCCTGCCTTAGGCCTTCCAATTAATCAGATTCCCAGGTCCTTAACAGTCTATCAGGTTGTTTAAGAAGCACTACTGCCTTAGACCACTGTGTCAGACAGTATTCTATTAAAATATATCATTTCAAACTAAATTACATCATTTATTCTTTAGTTCTTTACTTGGTTCTAATAAAAAACTTATAAATAAAACTGTGATCATTTTGGCTAAGCGAGCACCAGAGGATTATAAAAATCTCTTGCCTGAAATTAACACATTACATACACTTAAGATATTAAGATGGTCAAAATTCTGAAGGCTAGAGCTAAATGAATTTTTTTTCATTTTTTTTTTTTAATTTTGGCCTCTTTTATTGTTTTTTTTCATCCACCTTTATTCTTTGGCCTGTGTGGGCCTCCCATTGCAGTGGCCTCTCTCCTTGCAGAGCACCGGCTCTGGGTGCATGTGCTCCAGAGTGCTGGCTCGTTATTGGACACACCAGTCCAGTCGCTCCGCGTGGCACGTGGGATCTTCCCAGGCCAGGGATCGAACCAGTGCCCCTTGCACTGCAAGGTAGACTCGTTACCCACTGGACCATCAGGGAAGCCCTAGAGTTAAAAGAAATTTTAACACTCTTCTCTATAAATAGTTTTCTTCTATATTAACATTTTTATTATATTTTCTAATTTTGAAGAAGAATTTATAAAGACATATATTTTCTATAGTTATCTGATAAACAGAGTGCAAAATTCAATTACCAAAAAGAGACTAACAATGCTTTGATTATCTCAGGCAAGTCCCAACACTGTTTTGCCATGCTTTTTTGCACAGTATTATAAACTAACAGTTATTTTCCTCATTTTAGCTGCATAACACAAGAGTTACTAAAGAAATTCAGTGACGATGTTTGGAATACACAATTATATCCCTGCCAAAAATTAAACTGCAAAAGTAACAGAAAAAAACTCATTTACCAAGTACCTCAGAAAACACCCCTGCTAGTTAATCAAATTTAACATGGTGAAAACATTAGCCAGTACCCAACTGAAACAGGAAATTCAATCACTCTAGTTTCAGAATTAAGGGAAACTGTTAGTTAACAGATTCATATAGGCAAAATCCAATCTAGCAACTAAAATGAAGTTTTTCCTGTTATCCACAAACTAACGAGCGTGGCATTTTCTAAAATGGAGGAGAGAGAGTGTAATCCATCACTGGAATTCCTCTCTTCCCCACCCTCTAAGTGTTCGTCCTATTGCAGCCCATTATCTGAGGACAGTCAACTAAATTTTAGCCTTTCCGTTCACATCAAGTCCCAAATCCTACCTATAATTCCACATATCTCACCCATTCATTAACTGATGAACTATCCTTTCCAAAACTGGAATATACTTATAGGATCTAATTATCGGATTCTCAAATCTAATTATCAGCTTTGTTTCAGTTAATAAATTTCCAGCCCCTGTGAGTTCATCTGTGTAACTGCTTCAGTAAGAACTGAAAGGAAACTAAAATGGTCCACCTAATGAAACACTACTTCAGTTATCACCTTTACTTAAGAGAAAGAAATCTCAAAAAACTATTTCAAAGATACCACTTGTAAGCTTTCATTCCACTCGAAATACTGAAGTAGTACAGTTTATTTTGGGAATGGGGGGACTGGCAATCTATCTTTTATTAAAATCAATATTCTAGATGATATTTAGTTTTATTAAGTGAACAATTTTTAGGAAAATGGTCATGATACCATGTAGGTGAATCAAAGTGAAAGGCTGAAAGAGCAAGAGCAATGGGAAATGTTACCAATGATTCTTTTTCTGTTCTAGTACAGGAATCGGAACTGTTTAATAATGGAGTAGGAACTACTTTTGTCATACAATTCTTTTAAGACAAATTTCTTCAGCTGAGCAATCACCACTATTATCTATAATATCAAAAGTATCTATTAATTTTAAAAGAAGGAGAGTGAGACCTGCAGACCCATCTATGCAATTCAACTTAAGGTTCTTAGTATTAGCCTCTTTGAAGTCTGGGAACTCTATTGCATACTATCTTGACCTAGGGATGTCTTCTTTCTTCCCCATTCAGAGAGACAGACACAGAGAGAGAGAGAAGAAGACAAACACAGAAATAGGTAGAGTTGAATGTATACACACTTAAAAAGACAAGTGGGGAGAAAGATCAGTCAAGGAACTTGCATACTCCACAAAAGAAGTATCGAAAGGTATAATGCTCTAGATATTCCAATGTATTTTGAGTCATTTCATTTATGCCCTGTTGAAAAAATATTTGATCCTTACCCAATTCCCTATAGCTCCACATTCCTAAGAACAGCTACCAAGACTGCACAATTTTCCACACACCAAATGAAGCATATAAAAATAACAAGCCTTCTCTCCTTTAATACAAGCAAATAAACAAACTATAGTTGTCTTCACTACTGCAAAACTAAATAACTTACCTGTACAACCAAAGATCTATCATTGTGGAAACATTATCTCTTTTCCTTATATCCTGAAGGAGTTGAAGCTATGATCTAGAATAGAGCTTAAGCATCAGGGTTTCAGACTCTCAGCTTCAGCCATGGAGAATACTAGAACTTCCTAAATTCCTTTCTTTAAAATAAAATAATAAAAAAAAAAGAATTAAAGAAGCAAATTAACTTATGCTAACAGATTTTAGTAACATCTTTGGTAATTCTTATTAACTTTGTAGCCTCAGAGATATCAAGAAAATGGAAAAGATTTTCTGAAACCAACAAAAGCAAACCAAAAAGAAACTGAAATATACTAAATCTTTACAACTCGACATTATTTTGAGTCAAAACGTGACTCAGTTCTTTTCTAGAGTCTAAGGCAATATTGTTCTCAGGTAACTCATACACTGCCCTCATACAGAAT
Source organism: Tragulus kanchil (assembly GCA_022376925.1). Taxonomy (NCBI): domain Eukaryota; kingdom Metazoa; phylum Chordata; class Mammalia; order Artiodactyla; family Tragulidae; genus Tragulus; species Tragulus kanchil. The sequence goes on from JAIOJX010000032.1 coordinate 35,889,405, forward strand.
TCATAATCACTTATTCTAGAGGCCTTCCCAGAATTTGGTCTTCAAGTATTTAAAACTGAGGACTAAACAACAAAAAATAATTTAGCTTATGTACAACAAAGACTCAACCAAATCTTCTATATATAAATGATAACTGTGATGGTTATAAAGTGGTACAAGACTTTACAAAGGAAAATCTTTTATAAAGGAAAATTTCTATTACTTTTGGCATATGGATTTTCAATAAAAACATTAAGAATTTTCTGGCTTTAGTACTCAGTAGGCCAGATATTTTAATCAGCCTAATTACAATGCATTTCTTGGACAGTCTGATTAATTAGTTTTACTTTATAATAATGTATTAGGATATTCTTTTCAGAGAAGCTGACTAAAAGGATTATTATGAGTGCACTTTTGCAAACAAGGAGAAACACCAGGAAAAAGACTGGTAATGCTTATGGTGGAAACTGTCACTTTATTATAAACATAAAACAAGATATTCTAAAAGTGACAACTATTTTTGGTAAAGGAATGCAATTCAAAAGCATAAAATTTTTTTGAAGTTTTAAAAATAAAAAACTGATGCAATTCTCAGGCTTTGAAACTATCAATAGATTTACTGCCTAGCAAAAATAAATAGATCACAGTTTCAGTCAGCAAGACAGGAACAAAAGGCTAACATTTAGTATCTCTAGATGCAATCGCTCCCAAATATGCCTTGCAAATTCTTGAAAAGCAAAAGGTGGGAAAATTATCTACATAAAATTATTTACTACTACATTAATGAATGTTCTAAATTAACATGAGGAGGGTACACAGTGAAAAATGTTTCTACAAAAAAGTAAGCCTTGACTTGAAACTTCACTCTTCTTACAGCACATTCTGACTGCCAACTCCTTTGTACTCAACCCTAAAATTCTTTCACAAATATGGTGAGGCATTCCACTGTATGGTGTGTGGTGATGGCAGGAATCAACAGTCAAAGAGGATGCATCATTTAGAATGTGTCTCTGAGGATTCCCTAGCACGCCCATTTCCGCACTCTATCAAGTTCCACCTAGTCAGGTTACTACTCTATTTGGATAGAGACTGCTGTAGAAACATCATTCATTATGCTATTTGCCAGGCAAGGAGATTTGCAACTGTTGTTTTCACAGAACTGATACTTACAGCTAGTCACTGCCCTCATACAGAATTCATAATCACTTATTCTAGAGGCCTTCCCAGAATTTGGTCTTCAAGTATTTAAAACTGAGGACTAAACAACAAAAAATAATTTAGCTTATGTACAACAAAGACTCAACCAAATCTTCTATATATAAATGATAACTGTGATGGTTATAAAGTGGTACAAGACTTTACAAAGGAAAATCTTTTATAAAGGAAAATTTCTATTACTTTTGGCATATGGATTTTCAATAAAAACATTAAGAATTTTCTGGCTTTAGTACTCAGTAGGCCAGATATTTTAATCAGCCTAATTACAATGCATTTCTTGGACAGTCTGATTAATTAGTTTTACTTTATAATAATGTATTAGGATATTCTTTTCAGAGAAGCTGACTAAAAGGATTATTATGAGTGCACTTTTGCAAACAAGGAGAAACACCAGGAAAAAGACTGGTAATGCTTATGGTGGAAACTGTCACTTTATTATAAACATAAAACAAGATATTCTAAAAGTGACAACTATTTTTGGTAAAGGAATGCAATTCAAAAGCATAAAAGTAATTTAAAGATTTAAAAATAAAAAACTGATGCAATTCTCAGGCTTTGAAACTATCAATAGATTTACTGCCTAGCAAAAATAAATAGATCACAGTTTCAGTCAGCAAGACAGGAACAAAAGGCTAACATTTAGTATCTCTAGATGCAATCGCTCCCAAATATGCCTTGCAAATTCTTGAAAAGCAAAAGGTGGGAAAATTATCTACATAAAATTATTTACTACTACATTAATGAATGTTCTAAATTAACATGAGGAGGGTACACAGTGAAAAATGTTTCTACAAAAAAGTAAGCCTTGACTTGAAACTTCACTCTTCTTACAGCACATTCTGACTGCCAACTCCTTTGTACTCAACCCTAAAATTCTTTCACAAATATGGTGAGGCATTCCACTGTATGGTGTGTGGTGATGGCAGGAATCAACAGTCAAAGAGGATGCATCATTTAGAATGTGTCTCTGAGGATTCCCTAGCACGCCCATTTCCGCACTCTATCAAGTTCCACCTAGTCAGGTTACTACTCTATTTGGATAGAGACTGCTGTAGAAACATCATTCATTATGCTATTTGCCAGGCAAGGAGATTTGCAACTGTTGTTTTCACAGAACTGATACTTACAGCTAAGTCCTACCCATATTAAGATAAACAGAATCATGCAGATGATTAGGCAGATTAGGCTTCTGAAAAACCTAATATACTGAAAAAGAAATTACTTCAATTACTTCTACTGACTAAAGCCCACATGGCCTTAATTAGGATTACACTTTTTTCTTACCTTTCTTTAAAGCGTTTCACCTAGTATTTGATTCCCGAGCGTCTGCATTTATCTGTCATCACTGTTAATGTCCATTTTACATTGAGACTTCAGGTATTATTTATATGGTTGTATTAGCACAACTTGATATCTGTGAAGGAAAACCACAATATAGTCACTATGGGTGTGGATTTTTGTAAATAAAACTAATATTTCTAAGCACATAGCACATTGCATTCTCTAATAAATTTCACAACTAATTCCTTATATTTAGCTACAAAACATGCTACTTTAACAGACTAAAAGGATTTAATACTCATATGCTTCTCACAGTGCCCACATGAAATATTTCAAAATTTCATTCTACATTAAAATTCTTACAAGTTTTAGAGCTCCTTAGATTCCTTTTCTGACTACCAATGTAGATATACCTCATTTTCCACAAGTCTGTAATTTCCTCAGGCATTAATAGAAAAGTACTTTTTTGTATCTTATGATAATACTAGGGAATAAATCTAGAAAGCTTAAGAATACAGTAAAAAGGATTATGACTTTCCCCTAAAAATGACTTTAAAATTTTGTTTTCTTTTAAAGTAATATTTCTGCATTGGTTAGACAATCGCTCTGTGACTAATTTGTTCATGTTATGTTGAATATAAATAAGAAATAAATGTGACAAAACAAGGGAATAAATAAATCAAGATGCAGCTGTACAAATGTTCCTTAAAAGTTAGCTTCTTAAAGATACACACTTGATTATAGGTTACAAGTCTGAGAAACATATCAAAGTGCTTACAATGATCATGAAATCCATTATATAAAAATTGAAGTCATTTTTACCTATTTATTACTGAATAAGCTTTAAAAAGTCATACAGTTGTCAAAGAACTCTACCAATGGCATTCTAAAATGGTTCAGCATGGTATACCATTCCAAATTCCTGCATAATAAAAAGAGTAAAAATTTACACAGAAAGTGCAGATGGCCTCACAACTGTTTTGTGGATAAGATTTGTTGCTGGAGACGTTCACTAAAATACAGTAGAAAATTAACACTATGTCAATTATATTTCAATTCTTTTAATTGAAGAAAAAGAACAATTGAGTAGATAGTGATTAAGCGGACTTCCCTGGTGGTCCAGTGAGTAAAGAGTCCACCTTGTAGTACAAGGGGCACTGGTTTGGATCCCTGGCCCAGGAAGATCCCACATGCCACGGAGTGGCTTGGGCCAGTGTGTCCAATTACCAGCTAGCACTCTGGAGTACATGTGCCCAGAGCCGGTGCTCTGCAACAACAGAGGCCACTGCAATGGGTGGCCCACACAGGCCAAACAATAAATATAGATGAAAATAAATAAATAAATAAGAGGTCAAAATTAAAACATATATATATACTAGCATCTATCCTCAAACACTTCATTCCTATTCCATTTGTTTTCTTTGTTTTGTTTTATTGCTGCACAGCATGGCTTATGAGATTCTAGTTCCCCAAACAGGAATCCACCAGAGGCTGTGCAGTAAAAGTGCAGAGTCCTAACCACTGGACAACCAGGGAATTCCCTCATTTGTTTACAAATGTTAAAAAGATGTTAGTGTCTTAAAAAAAAAAAAAAAAAGTTAATACATATCTAAGTACTCTTAAATTTACAAGTTGATATAAATGCTCTTGTAACTAGAAGTTAAACAAGTCAAAATTCTTATATTCCTACACCGCAGTCTTCATTTCATTCACTATGCATTTCAACTATAAGATTCTGTATAAAACTATATGCTTTTGGAGCAGGTACACTATTTAGAACTGTGACAAACTACCATAATTTTTAAATTTAAATTATTTAAACATAGTAACTTGCTCCCAGAAATTTAAAAAACTTACTCTTTTTAAAGCATGTAAAATAGAAAACAAACCATTTAATTCCCATTCCTAAGGCCTTATTTATGCCTTGCCACAAAGCTTTGCTTGTTTTCATGTACTAACAAAATTCATTGAATATTCAAGAATTCCAAAAGCAAATCCAAAAACCAATCCTGACTGAAAAGAATTACTTTTCCTATAATTTGCCATCTAACACTGGTACCACTGTGTTAAACAGATCACAGGAGCTCAGATTCATAGCACATATGAAATCACTTCAAAAGACAACAAAAAGATCTCACTAGAAAATCTATCAGTTCTACCAACACGCCGAAGTTGTAAGTCACACACGTACTATGAAAGTAAAACTGGTTAAAAAAAAAAAAAAAGTAAAACTGTGACATCTAAGCTAAAGGCAATCTAAATTACAAAACAATGATTTTCTCTTTTAGTTTTGTAAGACCTTGGGGGAAAAAACTAAGAACAAAGGTTATAATGTAGACTCATATTTGGCATTCAATTCTTCAGTTGTTATAATCTAAAATATTAAACACATAGACTGCACTTTAAATGCTTTACAAAAAAGGGACAGACATTCATAGCTGGTTGTAAAAAACATTAAGATAATGGACAAAGACAGAAATACTTTTCCTAGACAATTAAGTTTATCACCGTTGCTTTCTACAGAGAGCTGAACAAAATTTTACTTGGTACAAAATATAATCAGGAAGATCACATTGTCCTGGTCCCCTAAATTGTTTGGAACTGCAAGTCCAATGTCTTGGATGCCTCCTACAGGTAAACATATTTCACAGTCAACAGAAAGGAAGGAGAAAGAACAGATTTGGTGGAAGGAGACGGAAATATGACACTCTATCCATCAATAATAACTGATGAGAAAACCACATTGTACTTATGCATTTCATCTATAAAACAGGAGACATAACACCTGCCTACTATATTTCAAGGTTACTGTGAAGTTCAGTGAGATTATGCTACAAAGTCCTGTCTAGTATTAGTCAATCTTGTCCGACTCTGTGCAACCCCAGGGACTCTAGTAGCCTGCCAGGCTTCTCTGTTCATACTGTAGCACACTGGTTTTCAAACTTTTTGTACTTATTTTCAAACTTAAGATTCAGCAGTTCTAGACATAGCCAGCATAAACTTTTATTTTTAATTAATCACTTTAGATCATTCTATTATAGGGGTTCCCCAAATATGAGGCTCACACTTGGAAAAAAAATTCCATTACTTTCTTCTGAAACTTCAGTGCTTGTAATCATTACCCTAGCGACTTATTTAAAAAGGAAATTTCTAAACATTATCCTTGGAACTTCAGATTCAATGAAACTGGAGCAGGATACAGAATCCTCATTTTTATCAAACACTCACTGTGTAGGTGACTGAGATGCAAATGGCTCATGACCCATCCTTCTACAAACCCTGAAGCAGATTCTCCCCATTTCTCAAATCTAATTTCAATAATCAATCTAATTTCAAATCTCAAATTTTCCCATCTCCAATGTCATCATCCATGACCAACATTAGGCCTTCATCATTTCTTACTTCAAATTATCCACCTGACTTGTAACTGGTCTCTTTAAGTTCTGTTCCTTACAAATGCATGGTTTATAGCAGAGCCTAAAGTGCAAATTTCTGTCACTGTCTAAAACCCTTGCAAGGGACTTCCACTTCGGACCAAGATGAGATTTACATTGCTATTCAAAAAAACTAAAAATTTGGGCAAACTGTATAAAAATGTTTTTCAGACACTGGAGACTATACAACATAGGACAGTGATAAACAAGAGAGAACAAATAAATAAAGTAAAGCCTTTAATAACCCCAATTTCCTGGTTGGATAGTTTCCAGACTATAAAGCAAGGAGGGTGATCCCAGGCAAAGCAGTCTCCTGGTGTTAAGATGAAGTGTGGAGTCTGGGGAGACTCAGGTAGCTAAGGTGTCCAGAACACTTGTACCAAAGAGAAGGAGCTTCAAACAGAGCAAGTAAGACCTCAGAAGATCTCCAGAGATCCCCAAGTCCTGAGCTGAACACTGATCAGTGTATGCAGTGTTACCCGAGGCCTGGAAAATCACTCCTACCCCCAGCCGGAGTATGCTAGAAAATGTGTAACAACTAAGGCAGTTATTGGTTAATAGTTCCTGGTTTGAAGCGTCACTAGTGACTCTGGTGTGAATATTCCTATCCATGGTCAAATTCAAGCTATCAAGTAATATCACTGAATGCAAAAATGGAAGCGATACATGGTAGCACATTAAATATTACATAATATGTCTACAATAATGATACAATAGATGTAAATGAGCACCAAAGCATAAGAATAGTAATAATCAATAATATAATCTGGGGGCTTCCCTGATGGTTGAGTAGTTAAGAATCCATCTGCCAAAGCAGGCAACACGATCCAATCCCTGCTCCAAGAAGATCACACATGCCACTGGGCAAATCAGTCCATGTACCAGGTGATAGTCTCAAGTGATAATTAATGAAGCCTGAAGGCATACATTTCATGCAAAGATGGGCACAATAAAGGACAGGAATGGTATGACCTAACAAAAGCAGAAGATAAATTAAGAAAAGGCAGAAAGAATACATAGAAGAGCTATTCAAAAAAAAGATCTTAATGACCCAGATAACCACGATGGTGTGATCACTCACCTAGAGCTAGACATACTGGAGTGTGAAATCAAGTGGCCCTTAGGAAGCATCACTACAAACAAAGCCAATGGAGGTGATGGAATTGCAGCTGAGCTATTTCAAATATTAAAAAAGATGATGCTGTCACTGTTTACAGTGACCAAGACATGGAAACAACCTAAATGTCCATCAACAGAGGAATGCATAAAGAAGATGTAGCGTGTGTATATATATATATAATGAAATAAGGCCATTTGCAGCAACATGGATGGACCTACAGTGTCATACTGAGTGAATAAGTCAGACAGAAGGAGAAATATCAGATGACATCCTTTTTATGTGGATTCTAAAAAGAAATGATACAAATGAACTTATTTACAAACAGAAGGAGACTCACAGACTTAGAAAATGAACTCATGGTTATTGGGGGAGGGGATAGTTGGGGACTTTGGGAAAATCAAGTACATACTGCAATGTCTGAAATGGATAACAAACAAAAATCTATTACATAGCACATGGAACTCTGCTCTATGTTATGTACTAGCCTGGATGGGACAGGGGTTTGAGGGAGAATGGATATATGTATATGTATGGCCAAGCCCCTTCACCATTCATCTGAAACTATCACAAAACTGTTAATTGGCTATGCCTCAATACAAAATGTTCTTGGTGTTAAAAATAAATAAATAGGAATTCCTGGTGGTCCAGTGGGTAGACAGTCTGCCTTGCAATGAAAGGGGCACCAGTTCAATCCCTAGCCTGGGAAGATCCCACGTGCAGCAGAGCAACTGGGCCAGTATGTCCAATTATGAGCCAGCGTTTTAGAGCGCAGGCACCCAGAGCTTGTGCTCTGCAACAAGAGAGGCCGCTGCAATGGGAGGCCACAAAGGCGGAAGAATAAAGATGGTGAAAATAAACAAAAATCAATAAAAGAGGCCAAAATTTTAAAAATAATAATTAAAATAAATAAAAGTAAAAAAATACAAAAGTCAAAATAAATAAAAGATGATGTTTTTAAAGTGCTACACTCAATAAGCCAGCAAATTTGGAAAACTAAGCAGTGGTCAAAGGACTGGAAAAGGTCAGTTTTCATTCCAAACCCAAAAAAGGGCAATGCCAAAGAATGCTCAAAGTACCACACAATTACACTCATTTCACACACTAGCAAGGTCATGCTCCAAATCCTCCAAGCTAGTCTACACTACCTCACGAACCAAACACTTCCAGGTGTACAAGCCAGATTTAGAAAAGGCAGAGGAACCAGAGATCAAACTGCCAACATCTGCTAGATCATAGAAAATGCAAAGGAATTCCAGTAAAACATCTACTTTTGCTTCATTAAAGTCTTTGACTGTGTGGATCACAACAGAAGGAAAATTCTGAAAGAGATGAGAATACCAAATCACCTTACCTGCCTCCTGAGAATCCTGTATGCAGTTCAAGAAACATCAGAACCAGACATGGAACATCGGACTGGTTCCAGATTGGGGAAAGAGTACATCAAGGCTGTCTACCATCACCTTGCTTATTTAATTTATTTAATTTATGTATGAGTTTATATCATGCGAAATGCCAGTCTGGATGAAGCACAAGCTGGAATCAAGACTGCCAGGAGAGGGGCTTCCCTGGTGGTCCAATGGGTAAGGACACCTCCTTGCAGTGCAAGGGGCACCGGTTCAATCCTTGGCCTGGGAAGATCCCACGTGCCGCGGAACGGCTGGACTGATGTGTCCAATTACCGAGACGGAGCTCTGGAGTGCATGCGCCCAGAGCCGGTGCTCTGTGACAACAGAGGCCACCGCGATGGGAGGCCCACATGGGCCAAAGAACAAAGAAATAGATAAATGAAAGACCAATAGAAGTGTCCTGCCCGCCCCCTCGCCAAACATAAAAAAATTAAAATAAATTTTAAAAAAAGACTGCCAGGAGAAATATCAATAATCTCAGATATGCTGATGACAGCACCCTTTTAGCAAAAAGCAAAGAGGAACTAAAGAGCTTTCCTGATGAGGTAAAAGAGGAGAGTGGAAAAGCTGACTTAAAACTAAACGTTCAGGAGATACTCTTCTATCCCCCTTCCAGTGTCTATGCTGGAAGCTTTTCTCTATCCTTTCTTATTTTAATAAACTTTTTACTGCATGAAGCTCTGAGTGACCATCGCTGAGTCTTTTGATCCCAATGTGAATTCTTCTCCATTGGAAATTAAGAATCCAACGCCGTTCACAGTAACCTACTGTCGTCTATCACCTATCATCTGGGGGCTCGTCTGGGATCCTCAAGACAAGACACTGCAAAAATGCATCCACCGACTCAGACAAGCCACTGCCAAGATATGTGAACCACTCCCCTCTTCAGGTAAAGACTTCTACTATGAGAAGGCAGATTTCTCCACTTCAAGACGTTCTATAATAATCGGCTGTTGTGTTTTTGCTATATGCTCCTTGCATCTGCAATTACATGGCAGAATTTGTCTCCAACTGTCTAAATGCTTTTAAGTTACAAATGATGGTTCAGGCTCCTACAACCTCCTCCAGCTATTACTTGGGATCCCTGGATCAAAGACCTGAAAAAAAGGGTATGGAGAATATGTTGCCTCAATAATTTAGGGACCACGCCCCTGCTCAGCTGGAAAAAGCCAGATCGGTTGTCGCCCCCTTCCCCTGGCAACATAATTCTCCTAAAAGGAAAAGTGGGGAATGAAAGGAGTACATAGGTAGATCTGGCAAGGAGACCAGCCAGTCTCAAGGACAAGGAGGAGAAGAGGAAGGACAAGAAGAAATAAAGGCAAAGGTCTTCAATGTTGAAACCAAAAACTTCTAGTCTTATGTTAATCTGAGTGTTTACATTAGAATGTCTCACCTAGCCCTGAGGCCTGGAGACTGTCCTAGCTAATCTCCTGTTAATGTTGTGGGTGTGGGCCCACAATCTTGATATTCTTTTGATTTATTGTTTTCGTAACTGACTGGAAGATTCAAATTGTCATGCTTCAACTGGCAAAGAGGGATACTCTGCTATCCCCCTTCCAGTGTTTATGCTGGAAGCTTTTCCCTATCCTTTCTTTTTTTTTTTTTTTTAACTTTTATTTTACTTTTAACTTTTACAGAGTTTTGTTGTTTACAGATCCTTTCTTACTTTAATAAACTATTCACTGCCCCACACACACACTAAAACTAAACATTCAAAAAACAAAGATCATGGCATCTGGTCCCATCACTTCATGGCAAATGGACAGGCAAACAACAGAAACAGTGACAGATTTTATTTTCTTGAACTCCAAAATCACTGTGGAAGTTGACTGCAGCCACAAAATTAAAAGACACTTGCTCCTTGGAAGAAAAGCTATGATAAACCTAAACAGCATATTAAAGCACTGCAGCCACAAAATTAAAAGACACTGCAAAAATGCATCCACCGACTCAGACAAGCCACTGCCAAGATATGTGAACCACTCCCCTCTTCAGGTAAAGACTTCTACTATGAGAAGGCAGATTTCTCCACTTCAAGACGTTCTATAATAATCGGCTGTTGTGTTTTTGCTATATGCTCCTTGCATCTGCAATTACATGGCAGAATTTGTCTCCAACTGTCTAAATGCTTTTAAGTTACAAATGATGGTTCAGGCTCCTACAACCTCCTCCAGCTATTACTTGGGATCCCTGGATCAAAGACCTGAATAAAAGGGTATGGAGAATATGTTGCCTCAATAATTTAGGGACCACGCCCCTGCTCAGCTGGAAAAAGCCAGATCGGTTGTCGCCCCCTTCCCCTGGCAACATAATTCTCCTAAAAGGAAAAGTGGGGAATGAAAGGAGTACATAGGTAGATCTGGCAAGGAGACCAGCCAGTCTCAAGGACAAGGAGGAGAAGAGGAAGGACAAGAAGAAATAAAGGCAAAGGTCTTCAATGTTGAAACCAAAAACTTCTAGTCTTATGTTAATCTGAGTGTTTACATTAGAATGTCTCACCTAGCCCTGAGGCCTGGAGACTGTCCTAGCTAATCTCCTGTTAATGTTGTGGGTGTGGGCCCACAATCTTGATATTCTTTTGATTTATTGTTTTCGTAACTGACTGGAAGATTCAAATTGTCATGCTTCAACTGGCAAAGAGGGATACTCTGCTATCCCCCTTCCAGTGTTTATGCTGGAAGCTTTTCCCTATCCTTTCTTTTTTTTTTTTTTTAACTTTTATTTTACTTTTAACTTTTACAGAGTTTTGTTGTTTACAGATCCTTTCTTACTTTAATAAACTATTCACTGCACACACACACACACTAAAACTAAACATTCAAAAAACAAAGATCATGGCATCTGGTCCCATCACTTCATGGCAAATGGACAGGCAAACAACAGAAACAGTGACAGATTTTATTTTCTTGAACTCCAAAATCACTGTGGAAGTTGACTGCAGCCACAAAATTAAAAGACACTTGCTCCTTGGAAGAAAAGCTATGATAAACCTAAACAGCATATTAAAAAGCAGACACATCACTTTGCCAACAAAGGTCCATATAGTCAAAACTATGGTTTCCCCGTAGTCATATACAGATGTCACAGATTGAGCACCAAAGAAATAATGCCTTCAAACTGTGGTGTTGGAGAAGATTCTTGAGAATCCCCTGGACTGCAAAGAGATAAACCAATCAATCCTAAAGGAAATCAACCGTGAATACTCACTGGAAGAACTGATGCTGAAGCTAGGGCTCCAGTACTTTGGCCACCTGATACGAAGACCCAACTCATTGGCAAAGACCGTGATGCTGGAAAAATAGAAGGCAGAAGGAGAAGCAGGTGACAGAGAATGAGACGGCTGGATGGCATTACAAACTCAATGGACCCGAGTTTGAACAAGCTCTGGGAGATGGTGAAGGACAGGGAAACCTGGCACACTGCAATCCATTGGGTCACAAAGAGTTGGACATGACTGAGTGACTGAAATTAACTGAAGTGAAGGCTCAGTGAAGAACTCAAACTCCAGAAGAGAAGCTATAGCAATGAGAACCCCATGCAGTGAACAGTAGCCACCACATGCTACAACTAGAGAAAGTCTGAGCTCAACAACATACACACAGCACAACCAAAAATGAGCAAATTTTTTAAAAAGAAAGTGGACAGAGAAAAATGACAGTAAGATTGAAAGCAGATTATTCACTGGAAATTAAGTTTCTCTGTACTGGAAGAAACTGCTGACAAATCATTCTATTGCTTTTTTAAAGATATGTTCTCTGGTGAAGGTGAAAATAAAGATTTCTAATTTTATTTATTTATTTATTTATGGCTATTCTGAGTTTTCACTGTGCTGCAGGCTCTTCCATAGTTGCAGGGAGTGGGGGCTACTCTTTAGTTGAGGTGAGCAGGCTTCTTGTTGTGGGGTTCTACCGCACATGGGCTTCAGTAGTTGCAGTGCATGGGATCCATAGTTGCGGCTCTGATGCTCTAGAGCACAGGCTCAATAGTTGTGGCTCATGGTCTTTGCTGCTCCGCAGCATGTGGGATCTTCCCGGCTCAGGGATCGAACCTGTGTCTCCTGCATTGGCAGGCAAACTCTTTACCACTGAGCTACCAAGAAATCCCCAAGATTTCTAATTATAAATGTTGAAAGATGCCATCCTCAACAGAAAAAGACAGCAAGAATCGTTAAAAAGAAGTTCTTTCAGCAGAAGAAAAAGGACAGTGGTTGGAACTTTGGATCTAATCAGACAAATGAAAAACACCAGGAATGGAAAAATGAGGGTAAATAACTGACTATTTAAAATAATACTAATATACTGTGAACTTTATATCTTTAAGTTTAAAGATAATAATACCAGAAGAACCAGAAAAAGAGGCTTCCACGGTGGCTCAATGGTAAAGAATCTGCCTGCAATGCAGGAGGGACAGGAGCTTTGGATTCAATCCCTGGGTCAGGAAGATACCCTGGAGAAAGAAATGTCAACCAACTCCAGTATTCTTGCTTGGGAAATCCCATGGACAGAGGAGCCTGGCAGGCTACAGTCCATGGAGTTGCAAAGAGGTGGTCACAACTAAGTGAATGAACACACTAGGAAGAGGGAAATACAATGATGAAAGATTCTTATACTATGTGTGAAATGGTATAATTTCGAGACACCCTGGGATAAGTTAAAACCTAAAAGCAATCACTTTTTAAAAACTGATGTTAAATATGCCCACAAAAGAAATAAAAGATATAAAGGAAAAAAATTGCTACATCCAAAAGAAGGCAGGATAGTGGGAAGAGACAACAAACAAACAAAAAAAAAATAGGAAAATATTTTAAACAACAGGAAGGTAGTAGATTTTATACACTATTTATATATATATATATAGTAAACGGTCTAAAAACAGTGTAAATGTACTTAATCATTTGGAAAAAGTTGCTTGGAAAGAATAACAATAAGCTTTTAAAGATTCAAGTAATATAAGTATGACCATGATAAAAATTAAACAAGATACCAATATAGAGAATAACTCAAAATACCAAAATATCTCAAAATAACAGCATATTTCTAAATACTCCACAAGTCAAAGAAAAAGGAGAAATAAAGGGAGAAATTAGAAAATAGTATAACGAAATGAAAATTGTTGCTGTTATTCAGTCACTTAATGTGTCCAACTCTTCACAACCACATGGAAATAAAAACAACATATCTGGATCTGTGAGATGCAACAAAAGTAGCACTCACAGGAAAATTTATAGCAGAAAGCATACTAGAAAAGTATTAACAAAGAGATCAGCTTCTACCTTAAGAAACTATAAAAAATAATAATACAATGCATATTTCAAAAAAAAAAAAAAAAAAAAGGACTTTTTCCCTCTGAGAAGGCAGCGGAGGCAGACTATACAGCCATGGCCAAGATGAAGGCTTGAGACCTTCGTGGCAAGAAGAAGGAGCTGCTGAAATAGTTGGAGAACCTGAAAGTGGAGCGGTCCCAGGTGCACATGGCTAAAGTGACAGGCAGGGCAGCTTCCAAACTCTCCGGATCCATCCATCACTCGTGTACTGACTGTCATTAACCAGCCTCAGAAAGGGAATCTTAGGAAATTCTATAAGGGCAAGAAGTATAAGCCCTTGGATCTGCAGCCCAAGAAAACACGTGCCACTCTGTAAAAGCAAAAAAGCAAAATTTAAAAAAAAAGGGCAAAAAAAATCCCAAAATAAACCTGTGTGCCATGTGCCACCAGCTCAACAAGCATGAAGAGAAGCTGAAAACGAAGAAGTAGCAGCGGAAGGAGCAGTTATACCCACTCCAGAAGTATACAGTCAAGGCCTGAGCATCCAGGCATCAATGAAACAACAAACTGGCAAAAAAAAAAAAAGGAAAAAATTAAGGAATAGAAATCAATGAAATTGAAAACAGGAAATCAATAAAATTAGTAAGTCTCCTGCTAGACTGATCAGGAAAAAATACATAAATTACTAATATTAAGAAACAAGGAGGGGGCTTCCCTGGTGGTTCACTGGGTAGAGTCCACCTTGCAGTTCAAGTTGCGCCAGTTCGATCCCTGCCCTGGGAAGATCCCACCTGTCACTAAGCAGCTGGACCAGTGTGTCCAATTAGAGCCAGCACTCTGGGCGCATGCGCCCAGAGCCAGTGTTCTGCGACCAATATAGAGAATAACTCAAAATACCAAAATATCTCAAAATAACAGCATATTTCTAAATACTCCACAAGTCAAAGAAAAAGGAGAAATAAAGGGAGAAATTAGAAAATAGTATAACGAAATGAAAATTGTTGCTGTTATTCAGTCACTTAATGTGTCCAACTCTTCACAACCACATGGAAATAAAAACAACATATCTGGATCTGTGAGATGCAACAAAAGTAGCACTCACAGGAAAATTTATAGCAGAAAGCATACTAGAAAAGTATTAACAAAGAGATCAGCTTCTACCTTAAGAAACTATAAAAAATAATAATACAATGCATATTTCAAAAAAAAAAAAAAAAAAAAGGACTTTTTCCCTCTGAGAAGGCAGCGGAGGCAGACTATACAGCCATGGCCAAGATGAAGGCTTGAGACCTTCGTGGCAAGAAGAAGGAGCTGCTGAAATAGTTGGAGAACCTGAAAGTGGAGCGGTCCCAGGTGCACATGGCTAAAGTGACAGGCAGGGCAGCTTCCAAACTCTCCGGATCCATCCATCACTCGTGTACTGACTGTCATTAACCAGCCTCAGAAAGGGAATCTTAGGAAATTCTATAAGGGCAAGAAGTATAAGCCCTTGGATCTGCAGCCCAAGAAAACACGTGCCACTCTGTAAAAGCAAAAAAGCAAAATTTAAAAAAAAAGGGCAAAAAAAATCCCAAAATAAACCTGTGTGCCATGTGCCACCAGCTCAACAAGCATGAAGAGAAGCTGAAAACGAAGAAGTAGCAGCGGAAGGAGCAGTTATACCCACTCCAGAAGTATACAGTCAAGGCCTGAGCATCCAGGCATCAATGAAACAACAAACTGGCAAAAAAAAAAAAAGGAAAAAATTAAGGAATAGAAATCAATGAAATTGAAAACAGGAAATCAATAAAATTAGTAAGTCTCCTGCTAGACTGATCAGGAAAAAATACATAAATTACTAATATTAAGAAACAAGGAGGGGGCTTCCCTGGTGGTTCACTGGGTAGAGTCCACCTTGCAGTGCAAGGGGCACCAGTTCGATCCCTGCCCTGGGAAGATCCCACCTGGCACGAAGCAGCTGGACCAGTGTGTCCAATTAGGAGCCAGCACTCTGGAGCGCATGCGCCCAGAGCCAGTGTTCTGCGACAAGAGAGGCCACTGTGATGGGAGGCCCACACAGACAAAGGAATGAAGACAGATGAAATATAAATAAATGAAAGACCAATACAAGAGGCCAAAATTAAAAGAAAAAAAAATGAGAGAGAGAGAGACAAGGAAGTTATATAACTGTAGATTCTGTATTTAACAGATAATTATTCCAACAAAGGTACCAAGACAAATCAATGGGGCAAAAATTATAATCCTTCCCTCAAAATGTTGTTGAAACAACTGAATACCCACATGCAATGGAAAGTTGGACACCTATTTTGCCTTCTATTCAAAAATTAACTAAAAATTAATCAAAGACCAATGTGTAGGAGTCAAAAGTATAACATTCTTAGAAGAAACACCGATATAAATCCTTATTAACTTGGATTAGACAATGGTTTCTTACATATGACCCTAAAAAGCACAAGCAATCAAGGACAAACTCTGTATGATTCCACTTATATGAGGTACCTAAAGTAGTCAAATTCATAGAAACAAAAAATAGATTGGTGGTTTCCAGGGACTAAGGGAAAATGGTAATGGAAAGTTACTGTTTAATGGATGCAGAGTTACTTTTACAATTAAAGACACTAGAGATGGATGATAGTGATGACGGCCCAACAATATGATGTACTTAATGCCACTAAACTGTACTTAAAAACTTGTATACTTTCTTAAAAAACTGGCAAAAAAAAAAAAAGGAAAAATGCAGCGGAAGGAGCAGTTAACCCACTCCAGGAATCAAGGCCTGAGTATCCAGGGATCAAGGAAACAAAAAACTGGCAAAAAAAAAAAGGAAAAAATTAAGGAATAGAAATCAATGAAATTGAAAACAGGAAATCAATAAAATTAGTAAGTCTCCTGCTAGACTGATCAGGAAAAAATACATAAATTACTAATATTAAGAAACAAGGAGGGGGCTTCCCTGGTGGTTCACTGGGTAGAGTCCACCTTGCAGTGCAAGGGGCACCAGTTCGATCCCTGCCCTGGGAAGATCCCACCTGGCACGAAGCAGCTGGACCAGTGTGTCCAATTAGGAGCCAGCACTCTGGAGCGCATGCGCCCAGAGCCAGTGTTCTGCGACAAGAGAGGCCACTGTGATGGGAGGCCCACACAGACAAAGGAATGAAGACAGATGAAATATAAATAAATGAAAGACCAATACAAGAGGCCAAAATTAAAAGAAAAAAAAATGAGAGAGAGAGAGACAAGGAAGTTATATAACTGTAGATTCTGTATTTAACAGATAATTATTCCAACAAAGGTACCAAGACAAATCAATGGGGCAAAAATTATAATCCTTCCCTCAAAATGTTGTTGAAACAACTGAATACCCACATGCAATGGAAAGTTGGACACCTATTTTGCCTTCTATTCAAAAATTAACTAAAATAAATCAAAGACCAATGTGTAGGAGTCAAAAGTATAACATTCTTAGAAGAAACACCGATATAAATCCTTATTAACTTGGATTAGACAATGGTTTCTTACATATGACCCTAAAAAGCACAAGCAATCAAGGACAAACTCTGTATGATTCCACTTATATGAGGTACCTAAAGTAGTCAAATTCATAGAAACAAAAAATAGATTGGTGGTTTCCAGGGACTAAGGGAAAATGGTAATGGAAAGTTACTGTTTAATGGATGCAGAGTTACTTTTACAATTAAAGACACTAGAGATGGATGATAGTGATGACGGCCCAACAATATGATGTACTTAATGCCACTAAAAACTGTATACTTTAAAAATGATCAATTTACAAGAATGCCCACTCCCACCATTTCTGTTTAACATAGTATTGTGAGTCTCAGCCATGACAAACAAAAAAAAATAAATTAATTAAAGATAGCAAATTGAAAGGAAAAAAGTAAAACTGTCACTGTTTGCAGATGACATGATACTGTTGCAGAGAACTCCACCCATGGAGTTCTCCAAAACTACCAGAATAATGAATTCAACAAGCTTGCAGGTTACAAGATTAGCAAATAAAAATATTTGCATTTTGATACATTAACAATGAAATATCAGAAAGTAAAAACACAATCCCACATAAAATTGCATTTAAAAATAAAATACCTAGGAATAAACTGAGCCAAGGCAGTAAAAGACCGATACTCTGAAAACTACAAAACGGGGCTTCCCTAGTGATCCAGTGGGTAAAGAGTCTGCCTTGCAGTGCAACGGGCACCGGTTCGATCCCTGGCCTGGGGATATCCCATGTGCTGTGGAGCAGCTGCCCACATTATAAGCATGCCCAATTATGAGCCAGTGCTCTGGAGTGCAGGAGCCCAGAGCCAACACTCTGCAACGAGAGAGGTCACCGCAATGGGAAGCCCACACATGCCAAAGAATAAAAAGATGAATGAAAATTAATAAATAAGTAAATTTTTAAAAAATTTTTTTAAAAAGGATAAACTACAAAACACTTGACAATGAAGGAAATCTAAGATAATTCAAAGAAAAGAAAAGATATTCAGTGTCCTTGAATTGGAAGAATTAATGTTTATTAAAATGGCTATAATACTCAAAGTAACCTACAGATTTAATGCAATCCCTATCAAAATACCAAGGACATTTTTCACAGAACTAGAAGAAATAATCCTTAAATTTACATGGAATCAAAAAAGACCACAAACTGCCAAAGCAATCCTAAGATAAAAGAACAAAACTGGAGGTATAACCCTCCTGGACTTCAAACTTTACCCCAAAGCTACAGTAATCAAAACAGCATGGTACTAGCACAAAAACAGACACACAGAACAATAGAACAGAATAAAGAGCCTAGAAATAAACACACAGTCAATTAATGACAAAGGAAATAGGGAAAAAAAACCTTAACAATGGAGAAAAGACAACCCTACTAAACAAAAAATGATCAATTTACAAGAATGCCCACTCCCACCATTTCTGTTTAACATAGTATTGTGAGTCTCAGCCATGACAAACAAAAAAAAATAAATTAATTAAAGATAGCAAATTGAAAGGAAAAAAGTAAAACTGTCACTGTTTGCAGATGACATGATACTGTTGCAGAGAACTCCACCCATGGAGTTCTCCAAAACTACCAGAATAATGAATTCAACAAGCTTGCAGGTTACAAGATTAGCAAATAAAAATATTTGCATTTTGATACATTAACAATGAAATATCAGAAAGTAAAAACACAATCCCACATAAAATTGCATTTAAAAATAAAATACCTAGGAATAAACTGAGCCAAGGCAGTAAAAGACCGATACTCTGAAAACTACAAAACGGGGCTTCCCTAGTGATCCAGTGGGTAAAGAGTCTGCCTTGCAGTGCAACGGGCACCGGTTCGATCCCTGGCCTGGGGATATCCCATGTGCTGTGGAGCAGCTGCCCACATTATAAGCATGCCCAATTATGAGCCAGTGCTCTGGAGTGCAGGAGCCCAGAGCCAACACTCTGCAACGAGAGAGGTCACCGCAATGGGAAGCCCACACATGCCAAAGAATAAAAAGATGAATGAAAATTAATAAATAAGTAAATTTTTAAAAAATTTTTTTAAAAAGGATAAACTACAAAACACTTGACAATGAAGGAAATCTAAGATAATTCAAAGAAAAGAAAAGATATTCAGTGTCCTTGAATTGGAAGAATTAATGTTTATTAAAATGGCTATAATACTCAAAGTAACCTACAGATTTAATGCAATCCCTATCAAAATACCAAGGACATTTTTCACAGAACTAGAAGAAATAATCCTTAAATTTACATGGAATCAAAAAAGACCACAAACTGCCAAAGCAATCCTAAGATAAAAGAACAAAACTGGAGGTATAACCCTCCTGGACTTCAAACTTTACCCCAAAGCTACAGTAATCAAAACAGCATGGTACTAGCACAAAAACAGACACACAGAACAATAGAACAGAATAAAGAGCCTAGAAATAAACACACAGTCAATTAATGACAAAGGAAATAGGGATATACAATGGAGAAAAGACAACCTCTTCAACAAGTGGTGCTGAGAAAACTTGACAGCCACTATAAGATAAGAATAAAATAAGAACATTCTCTCACATCAAGTACAAAAATAAACTCAAAATGGTTTAAAGCCCTAAATGTGGGACTCCCTGGTAGCTCAGTGGTAAAGAGTTTGCCTTGCCCATGCCCACAACTACTGAGCCCATGTGCTGCAACTGGTGAAGCCCGTGTGTCCTAGGGCCCGAGTTCCACAGAACGAGTCACTGCAACAAAAAGCCTGCTCACCTCAACCAGAGAATACCCCCCACTTCCTGCAACTAGAGAAGAACCTGTGGGAGCAGTGAAACTCAAGAATATCCAAAAAGAAATAAATACATTAAAAAAAAAAAAAAAAGACCTAAACGTAAGACACAAAACCATAAAACTCATAGAGGAGAACATAGGTGGAACACTCTTTGACACAAATCACGATATTTTCCAGGATCAGTCTCCTAAGGCAAAAAATATAAAAGCAAAACTAAACAAATGTTACCCTAATTAAATTTAAAAGCTTTTGTACAGCAAAAGAAGCTTCAACATTACAAAAACAACCTATGAATGGAAGAAAATATTTGCAAGTGATGTGACTGACGAGTACTATCCAAAGAGTTCAAATAACTCAATACCAGAAAAAAAAAAAAAAAATACAATCAAAACAGAGCAGAAGACTTGAGTAGATATCTTTCCAAAGACATACAGCTAACAGGCACATGCAAAGATGCTCAACATCACTAATTATTAGAGAAATGCAAATCAAAAGCACAATGAGATATAACTTCATCCCTCTCTGAATGTTTTATCAAAAAGAACACAGGGCAGGCTTCCCTGGTGGTCCAGTGGGTAAGGACACCACCTTGCAGTCCAAGGGGCGCTGGTTCAATCCCTGGCCTGGGAAGAACCCACGTGCCGCGGAGCCGCTGGACCGATGTGTCCAATTACCAAGCCGGAGCTCTGGAGCGCATGCGCCCAGAGCCGGTGCTCTGCGACAACACAGGCCACCGCGATGGGAAGCCCATGCGGGTCAAAGAACAAAGATGGATGAAAAATAGACAAATGAAAGACCAATAGAAGCGGCCCACCCCACCCCCACCAAAATGAATAAATAAATAAATGTTTAAAAAAAAAAAAAGAACACAGGGCTTCCCTCCTGGCTCAGTGGCAAAGACTTCACCTGCCATTTCAGGAGACATGGGTTCAATTCCTGATTCAGGAAGATAACACAGGCTGCAGAGCAATGAAGGCCACGCACCACACCTACTGAATCTATCTATGCTCTATAGCCCACACAACTACTAAGCCAACGTTTCACAGCTACTGAAGCCTGCATACCCTAGAGCACATGCTCCACAAGAGAAGTCACCACAGTGAGAAACTCGTACACTTCAACTAGAGAACAGTCCCCACTGCAATGAAGAACCACCACAGCCAAAAATAAATAAATAATGAATTTTAAAATAATACAAATAACAAATGCTGTGAGACTGTGGAGACAAGGGAGCCCTTGTACATTATTGGTGAGAAGCTGGTGTAAACTGGTGCAACTACTATGGAAAATAATATGGGGGCTCCTTTAAAAAATAAAAAATAGAACTACCAGAGAATTTCCTGTTGGTTCAGTGGTTAGGACTCCATGCTTTCACTGCCAAGGGCATGAGTTCAACTCCCAGTCAGGGAACTATGATCCTGTAGCCAAAAAAAAGTTTTTTATAAATACATAAAAATAAAAATAGAACTATCAGTCATTGCAGCTTTCCACTGCTAAGTATATATGTCTGGGGGGAAAAGAAAAGAAAAAAAAAAAGAAAACACTGAACTATAGACACAAGCATGCCAATGTTCTTAGCAGCACCATTTACAATAGCCAAGACATGAAAGCAACCCAAGTACCCATCAACAAATGACTAGATTAAGAAATCATACACACACACAGAGAAGAATATTACTTGGCCATAAAAAGAATAAAATACATAGGACTTTCCTGGTGGTCCAGTGCTCCCAATGCAGGGGGTCTCGGGTTCTATCTCCAGTCAGGGAACTAGATCCCACATGTCACAAGTAACAGCTCACATGTCATAATTGACAATCATGCACCCTGTACTTAAGAATGAAGATCCCACATGTCCCAACTAAGACCTGACACAGCCAAATAAATAAATATTTAAAAAATAATAATGAAGGATAAGTACTGCCATGGATAGACTAAGGGAATATTATGCTTAGTTAAATAAGTCAGAAAGACATATACTGTATCACTTAAATCTAAAAAACAATAGAAATTAATGTATATGTAAAACAGAATCAGATACAAAAAACAAACTTGTGGTTATCAAAAGGAAATGGGAAAGCGGCAGGGACAAACTAAGGGTATATGATTAATTGATACAGACTTCTATATATGAAATAGATAAGCAATAAGGATCTACTATATAGCACCAAGAATTATTTTCTTTACCTCATAATAACCTATAATAGAATATAACCTGCAAAAACGCTGAATCACTATGCTATACACCTGAAACCAACATAATAGTGTAAATTAACTTCATTTCTTTAAATGGTCAATTTAAAAATTAAAATTGAAAACAAGTTAGCAAAGAATACAGTAAGTTGGAATATAAAATTTAAATTTTTTGTGCCTTTTGTGTTTCTAAGGACTCTCTTAAGATAATGAGACAACCCACAGAATGAGAGAAAATATTAACAAATCATTCATCTACAGAGAACCTTTACAATGTAATAAAGACAAGCCATCTAAAAAGTGAGCAATGGACTTGAAACATGTTTCTGCCAAAAAATGTACAGATAGCCAATAAGCACATGAAAAGATGCTCAGCATGTCAATATATTTTTTCTGGGGAAAAGAAAAAAAAAAAAAAAAGAAAACACTGAACTATAGACACAAGCATGCCAATGTTCTTAGCAGCACCATTTACAATAGCCAAGACATGAAAGCAACCCAAGTACCCATCAACAAATGACTAGATTAAGAAATCATACACACACACAGAGAAGAATATTACTTGGCCATAAAAAGAATAAAATACATAGGACTTTCCTGGTGGTCCAGTGCTCCCAATGCAGGGGGTCTCGGGTTCTATCTCCAGTCAGGGAACTAGATCCCACATGTCACAAGTAACAGCTCACATGTCATAATTGACAATCATGCACCCTGTACTTAAGAATGAAGATCCCCACATGTCCCAACTAAGACCTGACACAGCCAAATAAATAAATATTTAAAAAATAATAATGAAGGATAAGTACTGCCATGGATAGACTAAGGGAATATTATGCTTAGTTAAATAAGTCAGAAAGACATATACTGTATCACTTAAATCTAAAAAACAATAGAAATTAATGTATATGTAAAACAGAATCAGATACAAAAAACAAACTTGTGGTTATCAAAAGGAAATGGGAAAGCGGCAGGGACAAACTAAGGGTATATGATTAATTGATACAGACTTCTATATATGAAATAGATAAGCAATAAGGATCTACTATATAGCACCAAGAATTATTTTCTTTACCTCATAATAACCTATAATAGAATATAACCTGCAAAAACGCTGAATCACTATGCTATACACCTGAAACCAACATAATAGTGTAAATTAACTTCATTTCTTTAAATGGTCAATTTAAAAATTAAAATTGAAAACAAGTTAGCAAAGAATACAGTAAGTTGGAATATAAAATTTAAATTTTTTGTGCCTTTTGTGTTTCTAAGGACTCTCTTAAGATAATGAGACAACCCACAGAATGAGAGAAAATATTAACAAATCATTCATCTACAGAGAACCTTTACAATGTAATAAAGACAAGCCATCTAAAAAGTGAGCAATGGACTTGAAACATGTTTCTGCCAAAAAAAAATGTACAGATAGCCAATAAGCACATGAAAAGATGCTCAGCGTCATTGGTCATCAGGGAAATATAAGTCAAAGCTACAGTAAGGTATCACTTAATACCCACTATGATTAAATGACAGAAATGAACAACCACTATTGACAGGATGTGGAGAAATTAGCATTCTCATACTCTGCTGGTGTAAATACTAAGTGCTGCAGCTGCTTTGGAAAAGTCCAGCAGTTTCTTAGTAAGTCAAACATAAAATTACCAAAAGGCAGGAACTTCGCTCTCAGATACATACCCAGGAAAAAGAAAACATTTTTACAGGAAAACACTGAATATTCACAGCAATATTATTCATAATAGACAAAAGTGAAAACAACTTAAATGCCCATAAACTACTGAATGGATGTATAAAATGTGGTGCACAATGGAATATTTATTCAGCCATAAAAATGAATGCAGGGTTTCCCTGGTGGCCAAGTGGGTAAGGACACCGCCTTGCACTGCAAGGGATGCCGGTTCGATCCCTGGCCTGGGAAGATCCCACATGCCGCAGGAGGGAGCTGGAGCTCTGGGGCGCATGCGCCCAGAGCCGGTACTCTGCGACGACAGAGGCCACCGCGATGGGAGGCCCACCTGGGCCAAAGAACAAAGACAGACGAAAATGGACAAATGAAAGACCAATAGAAGTGGCCCACCTGCTCCCCTCCCTCCCCACCCCCTCCAAAATAAATAAATAAATAAATCTTAAAAAAAAAAATTTAATGCAGTGTTGCTACAAGCTATAACACAGATGAAACTTAAAAACTTGATAAATGAAAGAAGTCAAGTCACCAAAGGTCATATATTGCATAACTCTACTTGTATGAAATGTTCAGAACAGCTAAAGTCATAGGCAAAATCTACAAAAAGGAGATTAGTCCATGCAGAGACCAAAAAGGAAATAACTGGCTAGGCTTTTGTATTTAAATGGTTCAGTAAACTCTCTTAAGATAATGAGACAACCCACAGAATGAGAGAAAATATTAACAAATCATTCATCTACAGAGAACCTTTACAATGTAATAAAGACAAGCCATCTAAAAAGTGAGCAATGGACTTGAAACATGTTTCTGCCAAAAAAAAATGTACAGATAGCCAATAAGCACATGAAAAGATGCTCAGCGTCATTGGTCATCAGGGAAATATAAGTCAAAGCTACAGTAAGGTATCACTTAATACCCACTATGATTAAATGACAGAAATGAACAACCACTATTGACAGGATGTGGAGAAATTAGCATTCTCATACTCTGCTGGTGTAAATACTAAGTGCTGCAGCTGCTTTGGAAAAGTCCAGCAGTTTCTTAGTAAGTCAAACATAAAATTACCAAAAGGCAGGAACTTCGCTCTCAGATACATACCCAGGAAAAAGAAAACATTTTTACAGGAAAACACTGAATATTCACAGCAATATTATTCATAATAGACAAAAAGTGAAAACAACTTAAATGCCCATAAACTACTGAATGGATGTATAAAATGTGGTGCACAATGGAATATTTATTCAGCCATAAAAATGAATGCAGGGTTTCCCTGGTGGCCAAGTGGGTAAGGACACCGCCTTGCACTGCAAGGGATGCCGGTTCGATCCCTGGCCTGGGAAGATCCCACATGCCGCAGGAGGGGAGCTGGAGCTCTGGAGCGCATGCACCCAGAGCCGGTGCTCTGCGACAACAGAGGCCACCGCGATGGGAGGCCCACCTGGGCCAAAGAACAAAGACAGACGAAAATGGACAAATGAAAGACCAATAGAAGTGGCCCACCTGCTCCCCTCCCTCCCCACCCCCTCCAAAATAAATAAATAAATAAATCTTAAAAAAAAAAATTTAATGCAGTGTTGCTACAAGCTATAACACAGATGAAACTTAAAAACTTGATAAATGAAAGAAGTCAAGTCACCAAAGGTCATATATTGCATAACTCTACTTGTATGAAATGTTCAGAACAGCTAAAGTCATAGGCAAAATCTACAAAAAGGAGATTAGTCCATGCAGAGACCAAAGGAAAGGAGATGGTAGAAAGTTAATGCTAATGGGCATAGGGTTTCTTTTTAGAGTAATTAAAGTATTTTGCAGATGATGGGTTATATAATTTTTTGAATACACTAAAAATTACTGAATTATATACTTTAAAGAGGTAAATATTATTATTTCTGAATTTTATAGTACCTTCTTTGGTGGTCCAGTGGCCAAGATTCTGTGCTCCCAATGCAGGGGACCCAGGTTCATTTCTGGTCAGGAAACTAGAGCACACATTCTACAAATAAAGAGTTTGAATGCTGCAATAAAGATAGAAGCTGTGCGCTGCAACTAAGACTTGGCACAGCCAAACAAATAATAAAATAAACAGCATTCAATAAATAAATAAATAAATAAATAAAACTATTACCTCTGCCTCAAGTGACTTTACCTCCTTTCCACAAGCTATTGGGTCCCAAAAAACTATTCTTTAGTAAAGAAAATATATACATACTTCAATTTCCATACAGCTAGACTTACTCAATTTAACGAATACCTTTTTGCTGAATTTATGTCACTTCTCTTTTGATTTGAAAGGTTTCTGTAAATTTTCTAATGCCATTTTTTAAACAAAATTAAAAGCTGGCAATCCCACACTGATTCCAAAATACTGAAAATACACTAGACTGGTCTGTAACAATATTTTTAACTTTGTTAATGAAATACAATAACTTGGAACCACTGAGGTTGTTACGATACTGGTATTACAAAATCATACACAAAAAAAAAGCACACAGAAGACAAAATCATCAAGCTGTCATTCCTCCTTCCCATCCCACCCCATCATGACAGGTGACACTTTAGAGCCCCAACTGGGAATAGATCCTGGACTCTTGCTGTGGAAGCAAGGTCCCCTAACCACTGAACCACCAGAAAATTTATAGGCTGTCATTTCTAAATGTTATTCAGTTCTATTTCATATTAGTGGATCAAAGGAGTATTAAATCAAGTAAAAATATTTTAAAAAGCAAATCCAAGGTGATAAGTGATTTTTTTAAAAATAAAAACCTGTTTAGAAGCAATTTCTCTATAAGCTACAGACTCATTAATCACTAGAGGCAATTTCCCAATTTTCCCCTCGAGTTTCACAGTCCCAAGTGGATTTATGTGTCCTAATTCAGTTAACTCTGCACTTCTCAAAAGATACCATTCCTTCCTCTGCTGACTATTTCCAAATTAAAAGAATGAACTTCCAGTAATTTTTGAATACACTAAAAATTACTGAATTATATACTTTAAAGAGGTAAATATTATTATTTCTGAATTTTATAGTACCTTCTTTGGTGGTCCAGTGGCCAAGATTCTGTGCTCCCAATGCAGGGGACCCAGGTTCATTTCTGGTCAGGAAACTAGAGCACACATTCTACAAATAAAGAGTTTGAATGCTGCAATAAAGATAGAAGCTGTGCGCTGCAACTAAGACTTGGCACAGCCAAACAAATAATAAAATAAACAGCATTCAATAAATAAATAAATAAATAAATAAAACTATTACCTCTGCCTCAAGTGACTTTACCTCCTTTCCACAAGCTATTGGGTCCCAAAAAACTATTCTTTAGTAAAGAAAATATATACATACTTCAATTTCCATACAGCTAGACTTACTCAATTTAACGAATACCTTTTTGCTGAATTTATGTCACTTCTCTTTTGATTTGAAAGGTTTCTGTAAATTTTCTAATGCCATTTTTTAAACAAAATTAAAAGCTGGCAATCCCACACTGATTCCAAAATACTGAAAATACACTAGACTGGTCTGTAACAATATTTTTAACTTTGTTAATGAAATACAATAACTTGGAACCACTGAGGTTGTTACGATACTGGTATTACAAAATCATACACAAAAAAAAAGCACACAGAAGACAAAATCATCAAGCTGTCATTCCTCCTTCCCATCCCACCCCATCATGACAGGTGACACTTTAGAGCCCCAACTGGGAATAGATCCTGGACTCTTGCTGTGGAAGCAAGGTCCCCTAACCACTGAACCACCAGAAAATTTATAGGCTGTCATTTCTAAATGTTATTCAGTTCTATTTCATATTAGTGGATCAAAGGAGTATTAAATCAAGTAAAAATATTTTAAAAAGCAAATCCAAGGTGATAAGTGATTTTTTTAAAAATAAAAACCTGTTTAGAAGCAATTTTTCTATAAGCTACAGACTCATTAATCACTAGAGGCAATTTCCCAATTTTCCCCTCGAGTTTCACAGTCCCAAGTGGATTTATGTGTCCTAATTCAGTTAACTCTGCACTTCTCAAAAGATACCATTCCTTCCTCTGCTGACTATTTCCAAATTAAAAGAATGAACTTCCAGTTTTAATCAGGTAGTACTTATATCATGGAACAATATTTTAAGAAGCATAACTAATACATTAAGCCAATTATTTTATTAAATTTTTACTGAGGCTAGGGCTGAAAACAGTCTAGTCAAACAAAAGTCCAAAGAATTATAATTTGTATCAAGATAGAACAAAATCAAGTTCTAAGAGAAGGATTAATATTTACAAAATGGTGTTATTACATTCTGCAAACATGTAACTTATCTTTCATAAATATCAATATCTAACTCCACATAGAACATATTTCCAGTTATTGATAAAAATTCACATTTTCGGGCTTCCCTGGTAGTCCAGTGGGTAGGGAGTCCGCCTTGCAGTGCTAAGGGCACCGGTTCAATCCCTGGCACGGGAAGATCCCACATGCCGATGGAGCGGCTGGGTTGGTGTGTCCAGTGAGGAGCCCAGTGCTCTGGAGCACATGCACCCAGAGCCACTGCTCTGCAACCAGAGAGGCCACTGCGATGGGAGATCCACACATGCCAAAGAATAAAGATGGATGAAAAATAAAAAACGATGACTTAGAGGCAAAAAAAAAAAAAAACCAGAGCCACACATACACACAAAAATAATCACATTTTCTCAATGATTTACAACTTCAACCTCATAGATAATCAGTAGAAAATCTTTTGGTTCCCAAATACATATATTTTTCACAAAAACTCTTTGAAACATGCATTTTAAACAAATATAGCACCAAGTGAGACAGTTCATTTGGAAATGCCCACTTTATAGTGATGTCATGAAATGTGAAAGGCCATTGTGTTGGGAGGCACTTTGTCTAAGGATACTTTGAAGGTAGTATTCAAGTTCAATAAATGGACTGCATTGGGAAAAAAAGTCAAGAAGAAATTGGACATACGTTAAAAAAAAGTTTAGAAGCAATTTTCTATAAGCTACAGACTCATTAATCACTAGAGGCAATTTCCCAATTTTCCCCTCGAGTTTCACAGTCCCAAGTGGATTTATGTGTCCTAATTCAGTTAACTCTGCACTTCTCAAAAGATACCATTCCTTCCTCTGCTGACTATTTCCAAATTAAAAGAATGAACTTCCAGTTTTAATCAGGTAGTACTTATATCATGGAACAATATTTTAAGAAGCATAACTAATACATTAAGCCAATTATTTTATTAAATTTTTACTGAGGCTAGGGCTGAAAACAGTCTAGTCAAACAAAAGTCCAAAGAATTATAATTTGTATCAAGATAGAACAAAATCAAGTTCTAAGAGAAGGATTAATATTTACAAAATGGTGTTATTACATTCTGCAAACATGTAACTTATCTTTCATAAATATCAATATCTAACTCCACATAGAACATATTTCCAGTTATTGATAAAAATTCACATTTTCGGGTTTCCCCTGGTAGTCCAGTGGGTAGGGAGTCCGCCTTGCAGTGCTAAGGGCACCGGTTCAATCCCTGGCACGGGAAGATCCCACATGCCGATGGAGCGGCTGGGTTGGTGTGTCCAGTGAGGAGCCCAGTGCTCTGGAGCACATGCACCCAGAGCCACTGCTCTGCAACCAGAGAGGCCACTGCGATGGGAGATCCACACATGCCAAAGAATAAAGATGGATGAAAAATAAAAAACGATGACTTAGAGGCAAAAAAAAAAAAAAACCAGAGCCACACATACACACAAAAATAATCACATTTTCTCAATGATTTACAACTTCAACCTCATAGATAATCAGTAGAAAATCTTTTGGTTCCCAAATACATATATTTTTCACAAAAACTCTTTGAAACATGCATTTTAAACAAATATAGCACCAAGTGAGACAGTTCATTTGGAAATGCCCACTTTATAGTGATGTCATGAAATGTGAAAGGCCATTGTGTTGGGAGGCACTTTGTCTAAGGATACTTTGAAGGTAGTATTCAAGTTCAATAAATGGACTGCATTGGGAAAAAAAGTCAAGAAGAAAACCTCAATGGAGTTCTCCAAATTTCCCTTGAATACAGTATCTATTTCTATTTGCCCAGAGTTAGCATCAAAGACTTCACCCAGAAATATTTACAGCTAGGTACTTTTCCATTTTGGGGTCTCTTGATCTTTTTCCCTTGGCTGTAAAGTCATTACAGTTCTGCACTTCAACCTGAAGTAAGCCTTTTTTTTTTTGTAATTTATTTATTTTATTTGGTTGCTCCTAGTTGTGGCATGCAGGATCTAGTTCCCTGACCAGGGATCGAACCTGAGCCCCCTGCATTGGGAGTGCAGAGTCTTAGCCACTGGACCACCAGGGAAGTCCCTGAAGTAAGCTTCCTAAAGAGGATAAAATTGGAGTATTTTTCCCTTTCCAGAGGCAAAGTCTAAAGTCACTTTGTAATAGCTAAATTAGCCAGACTCAAGGAGTCTAGTGACTTGTAAACAAACCATTAACTACTCTTAAT
Source organism: Tragulus kanchil (assembly GCA_022376925.1). NCBI lineage: Eukaryota > Metazoa > Chordata > Mammalia > Artiodactyla > Tragulidae > Tragulus > Tragulus kanchil. The sequence continues at coordinate 35,919,781 of JAIOJX010000032.1, forward strand.
TATATGTCAACAAAGCATGTTTATTTCCTTAAGTAAAAGTTCTAGTCTATTGAGAAAATTAAAGAAACTTAGGAAGAATGAAATAAAAGATACTGGAAAACTCAAAACCAATGTTTGAAATCACTCTATAATCATTCATCAAAGGTGATTTCTCTATATAGTGTACATGCACCTACAGTATATATTGAAAAGCACCTGAATATACTGGGTGTTTGGGGTGGCGGATAGTTTTAGGTTGAATCCAAACTAAACTACTTATTAGCTATGTGACCTAGAGTAATTAACCTGACACTCACTCCTCACCTGCAAAAAGGCAAAAAAGCATTCCTACTACACAGAATTATCCTGAGAATTAAATGAAATAATTTACATATAGTACTCCCAGTACAAAGTGCATAATCAATAGGTACACATAATAATGACTGTTAGCATCTACTATGTCCAATGCTAGACACTAAACTTTATATTTCTTATTTGAAACTCTCAAAAATCTAAGGTGAGGGCTTCCCCTGGTGGTCCAGTGGGTAAGGACACCGCCTTGCAGTGCAAGGGGCGCCAGTTCGATCCCTGGCCTGGGAAGATCCCACGTGCTGCGGAGCAGCTGGACTGATGTGTCCAATTACCAAGCCAGAGCTCTGGCGCGCATGTGCCCAGAGCCGCCGCTCTGCAGCGACAGACGCCACCGCAATGGGAGGCCCACAGAAGCCAAGAAACAAAGACGTATAGAGAAATGAAAGACAAATGGAAGTGGCCCGCCCATCCCCCTCCCTCCCCACCCCACCCCCCCTAAATAAATAAATAAATCTTAAAAAAAAAAAAAAATCTAAGGTGGGTCTTATTGGATAAATTCCATTTTACAAATGAAAAAACTAAGGCTTGAAAAGTTAACTATTTTGTTCAACATTCCAAATCTAATTTAGCAGCAGAACAGAGTCTTAACCACATGTTGTTACCGTGCTTTACAATAAAAAAGAACTTTCTCATACCCTCACAACAGTCTCAAAAACAGCAGTGCTTCATGTTTAATAAGTGACATTATTTATAGAAAACTAGAGAAGAGACTCTTAAGTCATTCAGTCTATCCTGCAAAGTCAGTTCCTCTATCTGTTCATAAATAGAACAAGATAACCATCTATGGAAAGGTGTTAGGACTGAACACTAGACAGTGGCTAAGGCTTGGTATGAACAGTGCTTTTCAATTTTATTTATTTCCTATTATCTCCTAGAATAGAAAATTTAAGAGAAGTAAGTCAGTAAAATAGTTAACACTGACACAACAGAGTTTCCCAGGAAGCTCAGCTGTAAAGAACCCACTTGCCAATGCAGGAGACAAGGGAGATCTCTAGAGGAAGAAATGATGCCTGGGAAATCCCATGGACAGAGGAGCCAGGTAGTCCATGGGGTAGCCAGGGATTTGTGGTCATACAGTTGATTTAAGCATAGCTGACCCCATCTACATGTATACATGCATATGTACAACACACGCACACATGTACACACACACACACACAGACTGCATGACACAGCAGCACCAATCACAGTTCCTCTAGGAGATCTGTGTATATGACTAATGACACAGCTTAACAGATAGGACTTTCTCTAAAACAGCAAAAAACAAGGCTGAAACTCCCAGTAGCCAAGCAAAAGAAGTACACAGGGCCATAAAGGGCCATCATTTAAACAGTTTGATTTAGTTCTGCCTGAAGTGAGAGAAACAATCTGAACTTCAATTTCATAAATCAAAAATATTCCCTTAGTTTACTGATGACTTTCAGAAAATGAAATGAGAATGTATCTACACCTCATTCTGAGATCCAAACTAGTTTGGTTATTCTTGGAACAAAGTAACAGTTATTCTTGGACTGGCATGACTAATTCATTTCAAGATACATTAATCTTGAATCTTGTTTTGTCACTATGCACTTACCATCATTAACATACACTCTCAGCTCTGTACAATAATGGCTCATCTTTAATAAACATATGCAACTTCAGTATTAATAATTCAGCAAGGCCTATGTGAAATGTCTGATGTAAAGATTACTCTTTTATCTTCAACTTGTATGAAGTCTATCCTCTCAGCAATACTGTTCATCAAAACTATCTTTCAAAATTGTCCAGCTGTACAAAGCATTTTCTTATTTTGGGGGGGTAGGGGCACTTCTATTGGTCTTTCATTTATCTACTTTCATCCATTGTTGTTCTTTGGCCTGTGTGGGACTCCTGTCGCAGAGGCCTCTGTCGCAGCAGAGCACCAGCTCTAGACACATGTGCTCCAGAGCTCCAGCTCAGTAGTTGGACACATCGGTCCAGCTGCTCTGTGGCATGTGGGGTCCTCCCAGGCCAGGGATCGAACCGGCGCCCTTGCACTGCAAGGCGGTGGGTGACCTTACCCACTGGACCACCAAGGAAGCCCTGTATAAAGCATTTTTTAAATGGTAGCAAATAATTACAATTGTAAAGCTTGCTTTAAAATATTAAAAATAAGTCTTACACATGTATGCATGCATACTCAGTCACATCTGATCCTTTTCGATCCCAAAGACTGGGAATTCCAAGTTTTACACCTGTTTAAATACCTAAGTTTCATGACACAGCAGCACCAATCACAGTTCCTCTAGGAGATCTGTGTATATGACTAATGACACAGCTTAACAGATAGGACTTTCTCTAAAACAGCAAAAAACAAGGCTGAAACTCCCAGTAGCCAAGCAAAAGAAGTACACAGGGCCATAAAGGGCCATCATTTAAACAGTTTGATTTAGTTCTGCCTGAAGTGAGAGAAACAATCTGAACTTCAATTTCATAAATCAAAAATATTCCCTTAGTTTACTGATGACTTTCAGAAAATGAAATGAGAATGTATCTACACCTCATTCTGAGATCCAAACTAGTTTGGTTATTCTTGGAACAAAGTAACAGTTATTCTTGGACTGGCATGACTAATTCATTTCAAGATACATTAATCTTGAATCTTGTTTTGTCACTATGCACTTACCATCATTAACATACACTCTCAGCTCTGTACAATAATGGCTCATCTTTAATAAACATATGCAACTTCAGTATTAATAATTCAGCAAGGCCTATGTGAAATGTCTGATGTAAAGATTACTCTTTTATCTTCAACTTGTATGAAGTCTATCCTCTCAGCAATACTGTTCATCAAAACTATCTTTCAAAATTGTCCAGCTGTACAAAGCATTTTCTTATTTTGGGGGGGTAGGGGCACTTCTATTGGTCTTTCATTTATCTACTTTCATCCATTGTTGTTCTTTGGCCTGTGTGGGACTCCTGTCGCAGAGGCCTCTGTCGCAGCAGAGCACCAGCTCTAGACACATGTGCTCCAGAGCTCCAGCTCAGTAGTTGGACACATCGGTCCAGCTGCTCTGTGGCATGTGGGGTCCTCCCAGGCCAGGGATCGAACCGGCGCCCTTGCACTGCAAGGCGGTGGGTGACCTTACCCACTGGACCACCAAGGAAGCCCTGTATAAAGCATTTTTTAAATGGTAGCAAATAATTACAATTGTAAAGCTTGCTTTAAAATATTAAAAATAAGTCTTACACATGTATGCATGCATACTCAGTCACATCTGATCCTTTTCGATCCCAAAGACTGGGAATTCCAAGTTTTACACCTGTTTTACAACTATACCTAAGTTTTAAGAAGTCATATATTGATAATAAGTTTAAATTCAAATTCTGCTATGCTCTGTTTAGAGTGGTTATACATTTATCAATTAGTTAAATTCAGAGAAAAGGCTAAATTTTCATTAATTTTATTCAGTTGTTTTTATCTTTAAGTATATTATTAGTGTCAGTCTCTTTAAAAACCAATCAAAGGCAACAAATGACTACTTAACCCATTCCAAAAGACATGTTCCGTCTGTCCTAAGAATTATCAAATGGTTTTGGTCAACACAGCAATAAAGGACCAACAATTAAGATCAGAAAAAGTCTTAAAAGCAAATTAATTAGGAGACAAACCAAGGTAAAGATTCATACTCAATTAGGACATTTTACTATTCTTCTCTCAGGACAGAGTCCTCCCAGAAATATTTTTTGATATCATCATCCAAAGCTGAATAGCAAAATGCAAAAACTTTGAAACCATATCAGATCTACAGTAATTCCCCTAAGAATCTTGCATTTTACTGTCATTATCTCGAGAGGACAAAAAAATTTCACCAGTATTCTAAATCCATATCTAAATGGATATTCCACCACATCTAAGAATCTACAGAAGGGGCTTCTCCTGGTGGTCCAGTGGGTAAGGACACCACCTTGCACTGCAAGGGGCGCCGGTTCGATCCCTGGCCTCGGAAGATCCGACATGCCGCGGAGCCGCTGGACCAATGTGTTCAATTACCGAGCCGGAGCTCTGGAGCGCATGAGCCCAGAGCCGGCACTCTGCAACAACAGATGCCACCGCGATGGGAGGCCCACAGGAGCCAAAGAACAAGACGGATGAAAATAGAGAAATGAAAGCCCAATAGAAGTGGCCCGCCCACTTCCCTCCCTCCCCAACCCGACCCCCGCCCTAAATAAATAAATAAATAAATCTTAAAAAAAAAAAGAATCTACAGAAGGTTAGAAAGTTCTCAAGTGAGTTTCAATACTGCAAAAAATCTATAACTACCATAACAATAAGTCTCATAGGGTTGATTCTCCTTCTATACAGTAGTTATTTCCCATACAGTTGTCACAAAACACTGAATTAGCCAATACTGGACGCTGAATTAGCCTAAAGGAAACACACAGTTAAGTTTCTGCATGCCTCTGGTCTCATTTTCATCATCTGATCATCACATAACTTTTGTGTGTTTCTGTGAAAATACATCTTACTTAATATATATTGATTCTTGAGCATTGAACTCACAGCCAACAGCACTGTAACTAGTACTAGAATGAAACTTGTCTAACACATATTTTCTATTTTCTTTTTTTTTTTTTTTTTTTTTAAAGATTTATTTATTTATTTATTTTGGGCGGGGGTCGGGTTGGGAGGGAGGGAGCGGGCGGCCACTTCTATTGGTCTTTCATTCTCTGTTTTCATCCATCTTTGTTCTTTGGCTCCTGCGGGCCTCCATCGCGTGGCGTCTGTTGTGGCAGAGCGCTGGCTCTGGGTGCATGCGCTCCAGAGCTCCGGCTCGGTGATTGGACACATCAGTCCAGCCGCTCCGCGGCACGTGGGATCTTCCCAGGCCAGGGATCGAACCGGCGCCCCTTGCACTGCAAGGCGGTGTCCTTATCCACTGGACCACCAGGGGAAGCCCTATTTTCTATTTTCTCTGTAAGATACATCACAACCTTACTGCATTTTTTTAAAAATCTTTATTGTTTATTTTGTTACAATATTACTTTCCTTTTATGTTTTTGGTTTTTCTTTTGGCCACAAGGCATGTGGGATCTTAGCTCCTCAACCAGGGATCAAACCTGCACCCTCTACATTAGAAGGCGAAGTCTTAACCACTGGACCACAGGGGAAATTCCAACCTCACTGCCTTTAGGAACACTAGACAGCACTTCAGCATGACACTTGGAGGTCATTTTAAACAGCAAAATCTCATCCCCAGAAACACAAACTGTGAAAGACATGACAATAAACAAAGAAGACTGTTTACAGCATGAGCTGAAAGAAGGTAGGTTATGACCTGTTCAACCACAGTTAGGAACGTGGGCCTTGGGCAACTCAAATTTTCAGCACTCTGCAAAAATCTATAACTACCATAACAATAAGTCTCATAGGGTTGATTCTCCTTCTATACAGTAGTTATTTCCCATACAGTTGTCACAAAACACTGAATTAGCCAATACTGGACGCTGAATTAGCCTAAAGGAAACACACAGTTAAGTTTCTGCATGCCTCTGGTCTCATTTTCATCATCTGATCATCACATAACTTTTGTGTGTTTCTGTGAAAATACATCTTACTTAATATATATTGATTCTTGAGCATTGAACTCACAGCCAACAGCACTGTAACTAGTACTAGAATGAAACTTGTCTAACACATATTTTCTATTTTCTTTTTTTTTTTTTTTTTTTTTAAAGATTTATTTATTTATTTTTTTTGGGCGGGGGTCGGGTTGGGGAGGGAGGGGAGCGGGCGGGCCACTTCTATTGGTCTTTCATTTCTCTGTTTTCATCCATCTTTGTTCTTTGGCTCCTGCGGGCCTCCCATCGCGGTGGCGTCTGTTGTGGCAGAGCGCTGGCTCTGGGTGCATGCGCTCCAGAGCTCCGGCTCGGTGATTGGACACATCAGTCCAGCCGCTCCGCGGCACGTGGGATCTTCCCAGGCCAGGGATCGAACCGGCGCCCCTTGCACTGCAAGGCGGTGTCCTTATCCACTGGACCACCAGGGGAAGCCCTATTTTCTATTTTCTCTGTAAGATACATCACAACCTTACTGCATTTTTTTAAAAATCTTTATTGTTTATTTTGTTACAATATTACTTTCCTTTTATGTTTTTGGTTTTTCTTTTGGCCACAAGGCATGTGGGATCTTAGCTCCTCAACCAGGGATCAAACCTGCACCCTCTACATTAGAAGGCGAAGTCTTAACCACTGGACCACAGGGGAAATTCCAACCTCACTGCCTTTAGGAACACTAGACAGCACTTCAGCATGACACTTGGAGGTCATTTTAAACAGCAAAATCTCATCCCCAGAAACACAAACTGTGAAAGACATGACAATAAACAAAGAAGACTGTTTACAGCATGAGCTGAAAGAAGGTAGGTTATGACCTGTTCAACCACAGTTAGGAACGTGGGCCTTGGGCAACTCAAATTTTTCAGCACTCTGCACATGTCTGTGAATGACCATTAAAGCTCCAGGAGTAATGATTTTGGTATTACAAATAAATTTTAGCAAATAAGTGAATTCACAAATACAAAATCTACAAATAATGACAATCAACCACATTTACATTCTTTATCATTAGTCTAACCTGTTTTTTAACTAGAAAGTTAATGAATAATACAAAACCTTACATGTGGTCCCTAATTCAATGAAATTCATCCTGTTAGAATATTAAGATGACTTCTATTTTATTACTGATCATAAATACCCCTTTAATGAATGTCTTTGTACAGTGTATTTCTGAATTCCCAATTACTTCTTTAAAATACTTACTATGTCCTAGGCTATGAAATATCATCAAGCTGTTTTCAAGACAAAGTTTTTATACTTTTCTATTTAGATCCATTAATATTAAACTGTATACGGTAAAACTTCTACATTTAAAGTGACTATAAAACAATATCAAAATATGCTTATTAAACATATTTTACCTAAGAGAGGACTTACAATATATTAAACTAAATTGTTACCATTCAATGTAGCTTTAAATGTTTTAATGTTACTAAGATAATTCTAGATTTAGGCTAATCAATTCATTATTCCATTTAATTTTCTCTAAGAAATCTAATCAACTTTTTAATTTCTAAATAAGTTTAACCTGGTTTTCCGATTTTAAAAAGAAAACATTTTACTCCAAACTCTGACTGCAAGTGTGGGGGTAAGGAAGGTCTCAGATTTTCTTCTTCAATCCTGCACACCTGGGGTAAAAATGAAAAAAACAAACTGATGATGGCATGTCACAAATATAGCATATATCAATGAAGGTTAAAATGGACACTTGCTAGAAGTTCTGAAAAGGTGTTTTGATATTCTGCTCAAGGCTACAGTATGGTTACACATACTGATTCTGAGGTATTTCAATTTACATAAGAAGTATCTTACTACCTGAAAAACCACAGAGTAACTTGACATTGAGGCACTAACATTTATCAAAGTGTCAAATGGGGCTTTCCTGGTGGTTCAGTGGGTAAGGACACTGCCTTGCAGTGCAAGAGGCGCCGGTTCAAGCCCTGGCCTGGAAAGATCCCATGTGCCACTGAGCGGCTGGACCGACGTGTCCAATTACCGAGCCGGAGCTCTGGAGCGCGTGAGCCCGGAGCCGGTGCTCTGCGACAACAGAAGCTGCCGCGATGGGAGGCCCACAGGGACCAAAGAACTAAGATGGATGAAAATAGATAAATGAAAGACCAATAGAAGTGTCCCGCCCACCCCCTCCCTCCCACCCCGCCCCTAAAAAAAAGAAAAAGTTGGAAAAAAGTGTCAAATGGCTGATTATTAGAACTTCAAACGAAATGTATCTCCCAGGAACCACTGCCAAACACCACATCACCCCCATTGTTTTAAGGTCATGACCTAACTTTCCAGTGTAAAAATCCATTAATATTAAACTGTATACGGTAAAACTTCTACATTTAAAGTGACTATAAAACAATATCAAAATATGCTTATTAAACATATTTTACCTAAGAGAGGACTTACAATATATTAAACTAAATTGTTACCATTCAATGTAGCTTTAAATGTTTTAATGTTACTAAGATAATTCTAGATTTAGGCTAATCAATTCATTATTCCATTTAATTTTCTCTAAGAAATCTAATCAACTTTTTAATTTCTAAATAAGTTTAACCTGGTTTTCCGATTTTAAAAAGAAAACATTTTACTCCAAACTCTGACTGCAAGTGTGGGGGTAAGGAAGGTCTCAGATTTTCTTCTTCAATCCTGCACACCTGGGGTAAAAATGAAAAAAACAAACTGATGATGGCATGTCACAAATATAGCATATATCAATGAAGGTTAAAATGGACACTTGCTAGAAGTTCTGAAAAGGTGTTTTGATATTCTGCTCAAGGCTACAGTATGGTTACACATACTGATTCTGAGGTATTTCAATTTACATAAGAAGTATCTTACTACCTGAAAAACCACAGAGTAACTTGACATTGAGGCACTAACATTTATCAAAGTGTCAAATGGGGCTTTCCTGGTGGTTCAGTGGGTAAGGACACTGCCTTGCAGTGCAAGAGGCGCCGGTTCAAGCCCTGGCCTGGAAAGATCCCATGTGCCACTGAGCGGCTGGACCGACGTGTCCAATTACCGAGCCGGAGCTCTGGAGCGCGTGAGCCCGGAGCCGGTGCTCTGCGACAACAGAAGCTGCCGCGATGGGAGGCCCACAGGGACCAAAGAACTAAGATGGATGAAAATAGATAAATGAAAGACCAATAGAAGTGGCCCGCCCCCCCTAAAAAAAAAAAAAAAAAGTTGGAAAAAAGTGTCAAATGGCTGATTATTAGAACTTCAAACGAAATGTATCTCCCAGGAACCACTGCCAAACACCACATCACCCCCATTGTTTTAAGGTCATGACCTAACTTTCCAGTGTAAAAAATTATTTACCAAGACTTACCTGGTGGTGCAGCGGCTAAAACTCTGTGCTCCCAATGCAGGGGGCCTGGGTTCAATCCACGGCTGGGGAACTAGAGTGCACATGCCATAGCTAAAGATCCCATGAGCCGCAACTAGGACCCAGCTCAGCCAAATAAAAATTTTAAAAAATTTTTTGTAATTATTTACCAAGGAACATAGGACATCAGGAGATAGAAAAAAGATGTCAAGTGTTATCAAGCTTCCCTACTGAAATAGAATTTGTTTGTTTTTTTAATTTTTATTTTACTTTTAACTTTTACAGAGTTTTGTTGTTTATAGATATGCCTGATCCCAGATTAGTCATATGTATATCCCCCCATCCCAACCCTCCAGGCCGACGCACAGCACCCCTGCAGGATCCCCTTTTCTCACAGAGCAACGACAATAGCTATTTTTTTCACATATGATAGTATAGGTTTTCATGCTGCTGCCTTTACACCTCCCACACACTGTTCATTCCCCACAATGTCCATATGTCTACTCTCCATGTCTGTTTTTTCATCGCTTCACTGCGTGTGTTATCATTACCAAAAACAGAAGTCAAAAAGAGGACAAGTACAATATACTAACATATATATATATTCCAATATATATGAAATCTAATAGGATGGTAATGAAAAAGAGTTTTATGCTGTTCTCCTTTATCAAGTCTAAGTTCTGGTTTTAATAACACTTATCATTAAAGTCTTTCATCTTTTTACTTTTCCCTGTCCTACTACTTACTTTTTTGGTTACTGTTTGGTTTCATGTGAGAGAAATCCAAACTCAAACTGGTATAAGCAAACAAATAAAATTATTGACTTAAAACTGAATGACTGGGCTTCCCTGGTGGTCTAGTGGGTAAAGAGTCTGCCTTGCTGTGCAAGGGACACATGTTTGATCCCTGGCTAGGGAGGATCCCGTGTGCCACAGAGCGGCTGAAAGGGTGTGTCCAATTACAAGCCAGAGCTCTGGGGCACGTGCAGCCAGAGCTGGTACTCTGTGAAGAGGGAGGCCACTGCAGTGGGAGGCCCACCCACGGGCCAAGAATAGAGAGGGATGAAAATAAAGAGGCCAAAATTAAAAAAAAAAAAAAAAAAAAAACGGAATGACTTAGGGGTAAAGCTAGCCGAAATCTAGGGATTCAATATCATTAAAATACAATTTCTCTTTCCACTTTTAGCTCCATTTTTAAATATTTAACATTCACATATTAATAAGAATCTACTTTTAGATGCTGTGGAAGCAGTGGAAATAAGACAGGTAAGGGAGCTTCCCTGGTAGCTCAGTGGTAAAGAGTTTGCCTACCAATACAGGAGACAGGAGTTCAATCCTTGATCCAGGAAGACCCCATATGCTGCATCGCAACTAAGTTGGTGAGCCACAACTATTGTGCCTGTGCTCTATAGAGCCTCAGAATCGCAACTATTAAGCCCATGTGCCGCAACTACTGAAGCCCGTGAACCCTAGAGCCCGAGTTCCACAAACAAGAAAAGTCACCACAAGAAGAAGCCTGTGGGATTCCCCTGGTGGTCCAGTAGGTAAGGACACCGCCTTGCAGTGCAAGGGGCGCCAGTTCGATCCCTGGCCTGGGAAGATCCCACATGCCGCGGAGCCGCTGGACCAATGTGTCCAATTATCGAGCCGGAGCTCTGGAGCACATGCGCCCAGAGCCGGTGCTCTGCAAGGACAGACGCCACCGCTATGGGAGGCCCACAGGAGCCAAAGAACAGACAGATGAAAACAGAGAAATGAAAGACCAAAAGAAGTGGCCCGCCCCGCTCCCCTCCCTCCCCAGCCCAACTCCCGCCCAAAATAAAATAAATAAATCTAAAAAAAAAAAGAAGAAGAAGCCTGCTCACCTCAACCGGAGACTAGTCCCCACTCCTTGCAACTAGAGAAGAGCCTGCAGCAGCAGTGAAAACCCAGAAGAGCCTAAAATTCATTAATTAATTAAAAAAAAAAAAAAAAAAACAATGGCACACACCCAAAAAAAGCAAACTTTTAACTCAGTGGTTGAAAATACCCTCAGGTGTTACTCAGCCCTGAAGATAGACCCTAACAGTTTTTCTGACACTTACAAGGAAAAGGAATATAGACTTTATAGTTAAATATTTGGTAACAAAACTACAATTCTCTAAGGAGATTAATTTTTCTCTTGTATACAAGGGGAAGGCATGCCAATCTTAATAATTTTCATAAGAATAAAATGAGGGGTCTTCCCTTGTGGCTCAGTGGATAAGAACCCGTCTGCCAATGCAGGAGACCCAGATTCGATCCCTGATCCGGGAAGATCCCACGTACCACAGAGCAGCTAAAACCCACAGATCAACAAAGACCCAGCACAGCCAAAAATGAATAAAAAAAAAAAAAAAAAAGAATAAAATGAGATCATTGTGGAATGCTGTCAGTTTCCCTGGGACTTTCTAAACTCACAAGATACCCCCTTTTTCCAAATTTTTTTTTTTTGGCCGTGCCACGCAGCATGTAGGATCCTAATTCTTTGACCAGGCATAGGATCAGTGCCCCCTGCATTGAGAGCTCTGAGTCTTAACCACTTGGACCACTACGGAAATCCTTCTTTCTGCATTTTTGAGCAGTTCAAAATGCTAACAGGGTATTTTTAAACAGGAAACAAAAAAAAATTTTTTTTTAATCTTTAAATTATCTTTATTGAAGAAGAGAGTTACAAGCATGTCAAGGTGGAAAACTGAAATACACAGTGAAGTGATTGGAACTGAAGGTTATCAATGCATAGAGCCTGAACCTAACCAAAATGAAACAGAAACACAAACTGAGGTATATTCAAAAAAATAAATGGCCCAAATTCTTCAAAAATATCAAGATCAAGAAACTTGAGGAACTTGTTCCAGATTAAAGAAGTCCAGAGAGAGAATATAATTAAATATAATGCAAGATCCTTGATTTTAAAACTGTGAAAATAATTATTGGGATAGTCAACAATATGATTATGGACTATAAATCAGATATTGTATTAGTGTTAAATTTCCTTATTTAGAATTCTAACCATAATCTTAAGAGAATATCCCCAATTAAGGAAAAAAGTATGGCAGTATACCTGGGTCTAGTTCCATTCTGTGAAACTATTCATTACAGCCGTCCATTACCCAAAAATAGCTGTCCCCTCCCATTCTTCACTCATTCCCACCAAATGACCCCTTTTCCACAGTGAGCACTCTGAATTTCTTCAAAGGTCCTCAGATATATCATCATCATCTGGTTACCCTCCTCTAGACACATTCAATTTTTCACTTACTGTTCTAAAAACACAGCTTCTAGAAACAAGGCCAACACTGCAAATACTAATACAGTCTAAGCAACATAGAATACATTTTATATCCCTTATTATGGACATAATCCTATTAATAGAACCTGGTACCTCTTTTTTTTCTTCTTCTTTACACAACTCATGCTTTTGGATATCTGAGATTATGCAAAACCAAACTCCTGAAATTCTCTATCAAACCCAGCTAGTTCTTCCCCCAATTACAATGGTTTCTCTTTTCAGTGGTCACACCATTTAAATCTCCCTTAAGCTGTCAAACAAGTCACCATTTCTCCCCTTCCTTCCATTTCCACCTAGCTTTCCTCCTTCCTCTGGGATACATTTCCTGTGACTGTGTCCCTCTTCTTTCTCATGCATTGTCACTCCTCTCTGCTCCCTACAAAATTTACATGTCCCTTTCTAATCTTCTCTCCATAGGCAAAATCAAAATTTCGATGATTTTAATATATTTCTAACACCAAAGGATTTCAGAGTAGCATACTGTCAGCTCTCAATCTAGACGTTCCAAAAGTAGCTTGTATTCAACAAGTACAAATCCCTAATCATTTTCTTCCTACCATCAAAATACTATCTCCTCCCTATGTCAACCACCTGAAGGACATATGTCACCCAAACTAAAAAACTTCTTGATATCTTAACTCTTTACTTTTCCTACCAGTATACATCAGTAAACCCTACTTATTCTATTTTTGAAATGTCTTGGAAAAAACCCTGTTCTCTGTCTTATCGTTATTGCTCCAAGTCAGGCCATCATCATCCCCATTTAAACAACTGCAATAATCTATGATCAGTCTCTATCCCAATATACTATTTATCTGTTCACAAAATATATGTTTTAATAGAACTCTGACTGATTTTCCAGTCCCCTAATCAGAAGAACAAACAGAAAACACCAGAATGACTTTGGCTTCTTCTTCAAATTCCAATTCAAGGATCAATCAGAACTGCTCTCTCTTTTGTTCTCATAATGCTTAAATCTTCTATTATATAATTTACAATGTACAGACTGATATGTCTATATTCCTTGATTATAGTCTCCTAAGAGAATTCATGTCTTATTCTCCAGTACAGTGCCTTAATATTGGTGAATTAAATAGAATTCTACCTACAGAACTTTTTCAACTGAATTCCATACTATTTCAAAACTTCTTCACTTTCAGTGTAAGCTGCTTAGCTTACACTAGGAGCTCCTAACTATGACTTTAGGTAAAATTTTGAAACCTACATTTAGTCATCTATCCTTGTCAGCTGACTTGTTCAGAACCTAAGTACAACTATATACTTATGCAAGGGATTAATAAAAATATTAAAATAGACAACAAAAAGCCTTTTGAGATACATCTATTTGACATAAATTCCTTTGTAAAAGTGTTGGAAAAAATGGTATTTTTCACCTATTAGTGCAACGTTCTTAATGTTGATAAACTACCCTTATTTCTCTACCTCACTTCCACAGATTAACACATTTCCAAAACTACTGTTTTCCTTTTATTTTTTAATTTTGGCCTCTTTTTATTAGTCTTTCATGTATTTATTTTCATCCATCTTTGTTCTTTGGCCTGTATGGGCCTCCCATTGCAGTGGCCTCTCCTGTAGCAGAGCACTGGCTCTGGGCACATGCGCTCCAGAGCGCTGGCTCGTAATTGGACACATCGGTCCAGCAGCTCCGTGGCACGTGGGATCTTCCCAGGCCAGCGATCAAACAGGAGCCCCTTACACTGCAAGGAGGACTCTTGTACCCACTGGACCACCAGGGATGCCCTACTGTTTCCTTTTTTAAATTAAGGCTTTATTTCTGTTTCTAATTCTCTGGCATACTGATTCACCACAAATTAACAAAAGCTATCAAAATTTCCCTCAGTTTCTTTGTATCATTTAAATGATCTAAATCCTGTGGCATTACCCAGACAGGTAGAAAAAGGAAATCTTGGAATCAATCAAGTGGTGAAACAATCCGGGTGGGGTTTACTGAAGATGATTAGACAATGGAGTTACAAAGCAGTTACAAAAAGCCTTAAATTGAATTCAGAAGAAACCAAAAGGCATTGTCTTGGAGTTCCACTGTTAGCATAGGGACAACTTTTGTTAAAAGTTTGATGTGTCGATATGTCACATGAGAAAAATCACCTAGACAAAGGCAGTTTCCAAAGTCAATTAATGTCAGGCTGATAATCAGCCAGTTGTGAGATGGTAACTGGTCTGTGGTCATAAACTGTGTCATAGAAATTAAACTTGCTTGAAATAACAAAAGTATTCCGTTAAGTGACTCTAAACTTCAAAATGAACTAGAAGTGAATACTTCGAAAATTAAGTATGGACTTCCCTGGTGACTCAGTGGTAAAGAAACACCCTGCCAATGAAGGAGATCCAGTTTAATCTCTGAGTAGAGAAGATTTCTGGAGAAGGAAATGGCAACCCACTCCCGTATTCTTGCCTGGAAAATCCAATGGACAGAGGAGCCTGGTGGTCTACACTCTGTGCAAGTGCAGAGTTGAACACCACTTAGCGACTGACTCTGCATGTTAAATTAAGTGTATCAGCTCATGGTATTAGTATTACCATGTTAAATTTTAAACTATATACTTTTTTGCAGTCCGTATAAAATTCAAAAGAACTTTTAACATTTTAGAATACAAGTCTTTTTTTTGTTGTTGCTGTTTAATCTTTTTTTGTTGTTTTTTGTTTTCGTTTTTACTTTTGGCCTGTTTTTATTTTTTTCATCCATCTTTATTTATTCTTCCGCCTCCCACTGCAGCGGCCTCTCTCATTGCAGAGCACTGGCTCTGGGCGCATGTGCTGCAGAGCGCTGGTTCGTAATTGGGCACACAGGTCCAGCCGCTCCGCAGCACATGGGATCTTCCCGGGCCGGGATTGATCCGGTACCCCCTGCACTGCAAGGCAGACTCTTGACCCTCTGGACCACCAGGGAAGCCCCTGATAGTCTTATAATTCAAAATCTACAACAGTAACACACTTCAGCCTTATGACTTTACCAGTATAAAAGTATCTGATTTAAGAAGCAACATTGGAATGTTATGACTCACTATATCTATAAGCTTCAATTTTAAGAGTTTTAAGTATCCAGGGAAATTCTGCTTGTTGAAATTTTCTATTTACTCTGTAAGGTAGGTAAAGTGTTAAAATATAAAATGAAATCCAATATAATTAATGTGTACATACAAGGAGGGTAACTAAGTTAAACAGCAGTAGCACAACAAATAGCTAGCATTCAAAGAGCATTTTCCCAGTGCTCAACACTATTCCACATACTTTACAATATAAACTTATTCATTCAACAAATAATCACTGATCATCCACCATAAGCTAGGCACTGTTCCAGGCTAAGAATTAATTGAAACAGTGAGCAAAACATAATTTCAACCTTCATGGATCTTATATTTTAATAAAAGGAGGCAAACAATAAATGTCAAGCATGATAATTACTGTGAAGAAAAATACTTTCCTAAGTGACTCTAAACTTCAAAATGAACTAGAAGTGAATACTTCGAACATTAAGTATGGACTTCCCTGGTGACTCAGTGGTAAAGAAACACCCTGCCAATGAAGGAGATCCAGTTTAATCTCTGAGTAGAGAAGATTTCTGGAGAAGGAAATGGCAACCCACTCCCGTATTCTTGCCTGGAAAATCCAATGGACAGAGGAGCCTGGTGGTCTACACTCTGTGCAAGTGCAGAGTTGAACACCACTTAGCGACTGACTCTGCATGTTAAATTAAGTGTATCAGCTCATGGTATTAGTATTACCATGTTAAATTTTAAACTATATACTTTTTTGCAGTCCGTATAAAATTCAAAAGAACTTTTAACATTTTAGAATACAAGTCTTTTTTTTGTTGTTGCTGTTTAATCTTTTTTTGTTGTTTTTTGTTTTCGTTTTTACTTTTGGCCTGTTTTTATTTTTTTCATCCATCTTTATTTATTCTTCCGCCTCCCACTGCAGCGGCCTCTCTCATTGCAGAGCACTGGCTCTGGGCGCATGTGCTGCAGAGCTCTGGTTCGTAATTGGGCACACAGGTCCAGCCGCTCCGCAGCACATGGGATCTTCCCGGGCCGGGATTGATCCGGTACCCCCTGCACTGCAAGGCAGACTCTTGACCCTCTGGACCACCAGGGAAGCCCCTGATAGTCTTATAATTCAAAATCTACAACAGTAACACACTTCAGCCTTATGACTTTACCAGTATAAAAGTATCTGATTTAAGAAGCAACATTGGAATGTTATGACTCACTATATCTATAAGCTTCAATTTTAAGAGTTTTAAGTATCCAGGGAAATTCTGCTTGTTGAAATTTTCTATTTACTCTGTAAGGTAGGTAAAGTGTTAAAATATAAAATGAAATCCAATATAATTAATGTGTACATACAAGGAGGGTAACTAAGTTAAACAGCAGTAGCACAACAAATAGCTAGCATTCAAAGAGCATTTTCCCAGTGCTCAACACTATTCCACATACTTTACAATATAAACTTATTCATTCAACAAATAATCACTGATCATCCACCATAAGCTAGGCACTGTTCCAGGCTAAGAATTAATTGAAACAGTGAGCAAAACATAATTTCAACCTTCATGGATCTTATATTTTAATAAAAGGAGGCAAACAATAAATGTCAAGCATGATAATTACTGTGAAGAAAAATAAACCTGGGAAAGTGAAAAAAATGAAGTGCTATTTTGGATGGTATGCTACTTGGATGGTCACTTCAGTAGTGACCAATTCTGTGTGAGCGATCCTCCCAACACAGGGATAGAACCCAGGTCTCCTGTACTGCGGGCAGATTCTTCACATAGAGCCATCAGGAAAGCCCCATGTATTTACATATTTGACACTCCATGTACTGTAGCTCACCAGGTTTCTGTAACCATAGAATTTTCCAGACAAGAATATACTGGCGTGGATTGCCATTTCCTTCTCCTTAGATGGTATAAAGAGGGTCATGGGCTTCCCTGGTGGTCCAGTGGGTAAGGACACCGCCTTGCAGTGCAAGGGGCGCCGGTTCGATACCTGGCCTGGGAAGATCCCACATGCCGCAGAGCGGCTGGACTGATGTGTCCAATAACCGAGCCGGAGCTCTGGAGCGCATGCGCCCAGAGCCGGCGCTCTGCAGCGACAGACACCACCGTGATGGGAGGCCCACAGGAGCCAAAGAACAAAGACGGATGAAAATAGAGAAATGAAAGACCAATAGAAATGGCCCGCCCGCTCCCCTCCCTCCCCAACTCGATCCCCGCCCAAAATAAATAAATAAATAAATCCTTTTTTTAAAAAAAAAAAGGGGGGGTCATATCTGTCAGCATCATTCATAGAGAAGTCTACATAAATGATGCCTCCTGGACACTTCTTCACCAGGGAAAACATCTCTAGACCAAGTGACATGTGAATCCAAGGCATGCAAATATGTAAATATATTACAGGAAAAGAAAAAAAAAGTACTGGAATCCCCTTTGTAGTCCAGTGGTTAGGACTCCACGTTTTCAATGCCTCAGACGTGGGTTTTGATCCCTATTCAGGGAACTAAGATCACACGCTGTTCTGCAGTGCAGCCAAAAAAAAAAGAAAGAAAAGCACAAAAGCCAGTTTACCTGGAAAGAGTGTTTTAAGGGAGATTTAATCTGTTCAACACATAATAATCATGAACTAGTTTCCTTTTTAAACAAGGTTGCCTTCTTTACAGTATGTAAGTTTTTCTGCTAGAGACAAGAGAAATAAGATTTGAGTAGCTCTCATTATTTAATGTTATCTCCCCAATCAATGGATCTTTCTTCCCTACTGATTTTGCTTTAAATTTAGCTAGTTCTTCTTGTTGTCTTATGCACTTTTTGCAAACTTCAACTCATTTCTGAGCTCAAGCCTCCCCAAATTCTTCCTGACACATTTCTGTATTAACCATCACTATATAACCATCAATTATATACTATTATTAGGGAAATTCTTTTTTTTTTTTTAAGATTTATTTATTTGGGTGAGGTGGGGTGGAGTGGGGAGGGAGGGGAGCAGGCGGGCTACTTCTATTGGTCTTTCATTTGTCTATTTTCATCCATCTTTGTTCTTTAGCCCATGTGGGCCTCCCATCGCGGTGGCCTCTGCCGTTGCAGAGCACTGGCTATGGGCGCATGTGGTCCAGAGCTCTGGCTCGGTAATTGGACACATCGGTCCAGCCGCTTCACAGCACGTGGGATCTTCCCAGGCCAGGGATCAAACCAGCACCCCTTGCACTGCAACACGGTGTCTTTACCCACTGGACCACCAGGGAAGCCCTTAGGGAAATTCTTGACATATTTTCTTTTGAAGTTCATTAGAAATTACTTAATGTGGAAGTCACAATATTTTCTCTAGATGACTCATAGTTTTCTCCCCTCTGGAAATTTTTTGTAATTTTAATAGCATGTCTCATTTTTTAAAATAACACGTTTCATTTTTAAGTGCCTTCTACCCATACTGATTGTTTATACCATCTGTGGTCATTACCAATCTTTTTACTGAACTTTCTGAAACTCACTTTTCTGTGAATTCCTACCTGATAATTTAAAATCCAAAGTGACACAGACACTAATATTTGATTCCCATGATTTTTATTTCTATCTAGGAGACAAAGAATAGTATATTTTGGAAAAGCATGGGGTTTGAAATCAGACATTTGTCACTTACTATTATTAACCATGTAACACACTTTTCTGAGCCTCCACTTTGACATCAACAAGTAACAGACAGCATTCACTGAACACCTATCTTATATCAAGTTGTTTAAGTGGTTCAGACAGTAAAGAATCTGTGTGTAATGCAGAAGAACTGGGTTTGATCCCTCAGCCGGAAAGATATTTTGCAGGAGGGAATGGCAATTCACTCCAACATTCTTACTTAGAAAATGCCATAGACAGAGGAGCCTATCAGGCTATATAGTTCATGGGGTTGTAAAGAATCAGACACAACTGAGTGACTAGCATTCACTTTATCTTATATCAAGTGCCTTGTGTGTGTTAGTCGCTCAGTAGTATCCAACTCTTTCTGACCCCATGGGGTAGCCCATCAGGCTCTTCTGTCCATGGGATTCTCCTGGCAAGAATACTGAAGTGGGTTGCCATTTCCTTCTTCAGGGCATCTTCCCTAGTCAGGGATCTAATCTGAGTCTCCCACTTTGCAGGCAGATTCATCAGCATCTGAGCCACCAAGTACATTATATACTTTATATGCAAATAGAAAGTACTGTATCATTTATATTGAGGAAAACAAGGGCTTAGATAATGAGCAATTTGCTTAAAGTCACAGAGTTTCTAAGTGCTAGAGCCAGGATTTAAAACTCAGGTCCATATGATTCCAAGCCCACGTTCTTTTTGGTACACCACAAAGAAAAGACTATAAAACAGGTCCACTTGCCCAAAACAAATATCCAATAATAGTTAATTCCATATGTACCTCACTGTTCTTCCTTGTTGTTCATAATCAATTTCATGCCAGCAGTTCTACAACTTTCAGGAGAAAAAAACGATAATCTTCATTATTAAGTGCCTTCTACCCATACTGATTGTTTATACCATCTGTGGTCATTACCAATCTTTTTACTGAACTTTCTGAAACTCACTTTTCTGTGAATTCCTACCTGATAATTTAAAATCCAAAGTGACACAGACACTAATATTTGATTCCCATGATTTTTATTTCTATCTAGGAGACAAAGAATAGTATATTTTGGAAAAGCATGGGGTTTGAAATCAGACATTTGTCACTTACTATTATTAACCATGTAACACACTTTTCTGAGCCTCCACTTTGACATCAACAAGTAACAGACAGCATTCACTGAACACCTATCTTATATCAAGTTGTTTAAGTGGTTCAGACAGTAAAGAATCTGTGTGTAATGCAGAAGAACTGGGTTTGATCCCTCAGCCGGAAAGATATTTTGCAGGAGGGAATGGCAATTCACTCCAACATTCTTACTTAGAAAATGCCATAGACAGAGGAGCCTATCAGGCTATATAGTTCATGGGGTTGTAAAGAATCAGACACAACTGAGTGACTAGCATTCACTTTATCTTATATCAAGTGCCTTGTGTGTGTTAGTCGCTCAGTAGTATCCAACTCTTTCTGACCCCATGGGGTAGCCCATCAGGCTCTTCTGTCCATGGGATTCTCCTGGCAAGAATACTGAAGTGGGTTGCCATTTCCTTCTTCAGGGCATCTTCCCTAGTCAGGGATCTAATCTGAGTCTCCCACTTTGCAGGCAGATTCATCAGCATCTGAGCCACCAAGTACATTATATACTTTATATGCAAATAGAAAGTACTGTATCATTTATATTGAGGAAAACAAGGGCTTAGATAATGAGCAATTTGCTTAAAGTCACAGAGTTTCTAAGTGCTAGAGCCAGGATTTAAAACTCAGGTCCATATGATTCCAAGCCCACGTTCTTTTTGGTACACCACAAAGAAAAGACTATAAAACAGGTCCACTTGCCCAAAACAAATATCCAATAATAGTTAATTCCATATGTACCTCACTGTTCTTCCTTGTTGTTCATAATCAATTTCATGCCAGCAGTTCTACAACTTTCAGGAGACTAAACTGCCAGCAAATAATCTATCAAAAGCTCTGATAATCTTCATTATTAATGTATTATTTTATTAATCCACATAATTAAAAGTAAAAATCCCATCACATTACGCCAAATGCAATCTTCATACATTTTTGTGTAAAAAGAACCTTATATGCAATCATAAAAAACCCTGGGTTTGGTCGATTCTTCCTTAAACCGGTCTGCTGTACTCACAGCATCTCCCACTTTATTCCTTAAGCTGGCCCACTGTACTGACTCTCCCTTCCCCATCTCTAATAAACTTTTACCTTCCTCTCAGAACAAAAAAAAGCAAAAAAATTTAAAAACCATGGGTTTGAGAGACAAAAAGTCTGGTAGCTGAACTATTCAGCACTTATTCAGCATAATGTGCTACTCATTCATCCTCAAAACTCTTAAAAGATGTAAAGAAAAGGCTTAAAAAAAAAAAAAACAGAGCTTCCCTGGTGGCTCAGATTATAAAGAATCTGCCTGCAGTGCAGGAGATCTGGGTTCAATCTTTGGTCAGGAAGATCCCCTGGAGAAGGGAATGGCAACCCACTCCAGTATTTAAAAAAGAAAGAAAAAAAACTATCTTTCTTGTGAGTAATGCAGATCAAGACAACAGAAATGCTCACCATAGTTTTCCAGAAACCAAGCAACCACTAAATAGAGTTCAGTACAAACTTGTCAATATTATCATGGAACTACAGCTTCTCTTAATTATCTTTTCTTTCTCTTCTCTTCATTCCTTCTGCATACATTAGATTGAGAATAGCCAATTAAGTGAATGTTTCCCAAGTCTAAACACTATCATTCCTATCACTTTAAATCCTTCCAATCAGGTAAATTGTTCTAAGTGAACAGAAATTAAGTGCTAGAATACTAATCTTTTTTTCTATTTCTGAAAAGAAAGCTGAAATAAAAATTATGTATTAAGGTTTATACAAAGGTTTTTACTACTAAGCTGTAGTATGGTGCCACACTAAAGGACTTCTAAAATACACAAGCTAATGCTTTAAAATCTACAATAAGCTGAAAGTGAGGCTGACATAAAAAGCAAAAAGAAATCTTTCTGGACTGATGTAAATGTTCTAAAACTAGACTGTGGAAATGGTTGCACAACACTGTAAATTTACTAAAAATCACTGAGTTATATTCTTAAAAATATGACTCATAAATCCTCCCAAAATAAGTTGTTATCAAACAAAACGACCAGAAAAAAAGAAAAAGTGACCAGAATGCAACTTTTTTATCTTAGTATCTTGAAGTAAACACCATCATTTATATTTATTACTCTGTGAATATGCATGCTTACTTTAAATAAACCCAAAGTATAGTTTCAAACATCTTGGAGACTCTTAAGTACTGAACTACACTTGTGGTTCTCTTTAAAAAAACAAAAAACAAAAAACAAATTCTTGAATATATGAACTTATCC
Source organism: Tragulus kanchil (assembly GCA_022376925.1). Classification (NCBI taxonomy): domain Eukaryota; kingdom Metazoa; phylum Chordata; class Mammalia; order Artiodactyla; family Tragulidae; genus Tragulus; species Tragulus kanchil. Next base: position 35,942,373 of record JAIOJX010000032.1, read on the forward strand.
TTGCGCAACATTTTGGATGATATACTAACCACGTAAGAGCTGCCTTACTAGAGTTGCACAAGAAAGAAAATGTATACAGGAACAAAGAGTTTGGATAAATAACACCTTGATGAACAAACTTAAGTGATTTCTATTTTTAAAAACCAAGTAGCCAAATTACAGCTACTTCCAGTTCTGTTTTTGTGTATACACAGTTAGCAAAAAAAAAGTCCTTCATATAAGACCTGGAAGAAAACTCAAAATGCCATTGTAAAATGCAATACAAAAAAATTTCATTAGAATACATGCAGTGGAGCTATAACAAGGAAGACATGTTTATTAATGGTCTTGATAGAACTTGAAACTCCAAAATAGAGTCTAAATGCTTAGTTCATATCCCAAACCCTGCATTCACTGCCTGTGTGACACTGAGCAAGATACTTAAACTCTTTGCTTCAATTTTCTCAGTTGTAAAATGAGCATAAAAGTAAATATCATTACAAGGTTGTTGTGAGGTGTAAATGATAATACAATATTTACATGCATATCACGCACCAAATGTTCAATAATTTTAAATTAGTATTACTTTTTTTGCCTCTAAGTCATCATTTATTTTTCATCCATCTACATTCTTTGTATGTGTGCCTCCCATCACAGTGGCCTCTCTCGTTGCAGAGCTCTGGCTCTGGGCGTGTGTGCTCCAGAGCACTGGCTCATAATTGGACACACCCATCCAGCCACTCCACGGCACATGAGATCTTCCTGGTCCAGCCTGCTCCATGGCATGTGAGATCTTCCAGGGCCAGGGATCGAACCTGTGTCCCTTGCACTGCAAGGCGGACTCTTTATATCCACTGCACCATCAGGGAAAGCCTAGTATTTTACAATAGTAAGAGTTTCCTTGGTGGTTCAGCGGTAAAAAATTCACCTGCCCAGGTGACTCAGCAGAGTGGCAGATTCCCTAGAGAAAGGAATGGCAATCCCACTCCAGTATTCTTGCCTGGGAAATCCCATGGACGGAGAAGTCTAGTTGGCTACAGTCCACAGTTTGCAAAAGACACAAGTTAGCAGCTAAACAACAACAGTAACAGTTCAGCCAAAATATTTTCACAAATACTCCTTTTACCTCCATTCAGAGTATATTTATTCAATATTATGTTTTATTAGACAAAAATTTGTCAAATTTTTTTTAATTAAAAAAAAATAAGTAAATGCAGGTGCCCTTACTATAACCTAGTATTGGTTCTCAAAGTGTGATCTCCCATCCAAGTAATAACCAGGCCTGAACCCGCCTAGCTTCCAAGATCTGGTGTGTTCAGAGTGGTATGGCCGTAGAGTCAAAGTGTGACCTCCTAATATATTAAATCTGACACTCTACAGGAAGAACCCAGAGCTTCCAGGTGACTACTGTGATGTATTCTAAAGTTTGAGAGCCATCGCCTTACAGTAGTTATAAACGAATCAAAATTTCCTTCATGAAATTCTGCTAACTATAGAAACAAAAGTACCTATCCATAAATGTGCCTTAGACCAACCTGGAAATAATCATTTAATCAAATTTAGTGATAATTCTATAACCTTTACAAAACTCAATTACCTTCTCCTTCACTCTTCATAAGAAATTCTCCTATAATATGATGTCCAAAGTCATTTTAAATTTAAATCTCCAGGCCAAAAAAATTTTTTTTTAGAAATTAGTCTAAATTTTTGCATAGCCTGTAAATTTTTGCATAATATTTAATCTTCACAAAAGCTCAGCAAATGAAAAAATACTAGGGTACAAAATGTTGCTCTTAAATTATTCTTGAAAAAAACATCTAATTTTCACAGCTATGGCCATTTATTATATTCTGGTCCTAACAACCATTTATTATATTCTGGTCCTAACAATTACTGAGTGACAGTAAGCAAAATTCATCTGTAAAAGAAATTAAATGGGGGCTTCCTTGGTGGTCCAGTGGGTAAAGAGTCTGCCTTGCACTGCAAAGGGCGCCGGTTCGATCCCTGGCACGGGAGGATCCCACATGCCAGGGGAGCGTCTGGACGTACGTGTCCAATTAGGAGCCAGCGCTCTGGAGCTCATGTGCCCAGAGCCGGTGTTCTGCTACAGGAGAGACCACTGAAATGGGAGGCCCACAGAGGCCACAGAACAAAGATGAATGAAAATAAATAAATGAAAGACCAATAAAAAAGTGGCCAAAAAAAAAAAGTGGCCAAAAATCAAAAACTATATTTTTTTTCTTTTTCTTAAAAAAAGAAATGTGGGCTTCCCTGGTGGTCCAGTGGGTAAGGACACCGCCTTGCAGTGCAAGGGGCACCGGTTCCATCCCTGGCCTGGGAGGATCCCACATGCCACGGAGCTGGACTGATGGATCCAATTACCTAGCCAGAGCTCTGGAGCGCATGTGCCCAGAGCCAGTGCTCTGCGACAACAGAGGCCGCTGCGATGAGAGGCCCACAGGACCCAAAGAACAAAGACGGATGAAAATAGAGAAATGAAAGACCAATAGAAGTGGCCCGCCCGTCCCTCTCCCTCCCCACCCCCCAAAAGGTAAATAAATAAAATAGATGTTTAAAAAAAAAAAAAATGTATTGTCCAAGTTAACTATGGGACTTACTCAAAAAAAGTGAAGAAAAAAAGTACAGGACCACAGTAATAAATCTTTCTAGGCCTTCCTCTACAATTAGAAAATGGGGCTTCCCTGGTGGTCCAGTGGGTAAAGAGTCCACCTTGCAGTGCAAGGGGCACCAGATCCATGGCCTGGGAAGATCCCACCTGCCGCAGACCGGCTCGAAGGGTATGTCCAATTACGAGTCATCACTCTGGAGCTCTGCAAGGAGAGAGCCACTACAATGGGAGGCCCACACAAGCCACAGAATAAGGATGGGTGAAAAATAAAAGAAAAGAAAAGAAAAGAAAAAGAAAAGAGGCCAAAATTAAAAACAAAAAATTAAGAAAGTGAACTGGAGGAGGTAGAAATAAAGTACAAAGGGAGAATTTCTCTTAAGAAAGTTACACTTACATTTGAAGCCAGCCCAAAAGTGGATGTGGCTAACTAGGTGTAGCAGACTTTCAGTTTTTTAGTAGCCTGGAATTTGTTTTATAATCTGCAAACTGTAATGTTATACTGTTCAAAATACGGAATATTATAAAATGACACACTTAAACTGGGACTTTTTATGACAGAGGAGGGAAAAGGAGGGGCGTGAACTCACAACATTCTTTAAGAGGACACCACAGCATAGTTGTCATAAAAATCAGAATGGGAATCACTGCTTGAAAGGAATCTGAAGAATGAAAAGAAAGCTGCCAAGTCATACGATAAAAGTCCAAAAAGCTATTAGCTGTTCAGGAATGCTATACCAAAGTTTTCAAAACAAAACTCCTAAGCCGGGGATGGGAAATAGGGACAGGGAGGGACAGCTGAAGTATTCTTTTTTCTCTTTTTCCATTAATTTTTTTTTAATTTTTTTATATTTTTATAGAGTTTTGTTGTTCACAGACATGTATGTTCCCAGATCAGTCATACAGGGAGGGACAGCTGAGGTATTCTTGAAGGCCATCAGTGACAGAAATTAAAAGTATCCTGATCGCCCAAGTAACATTAAAACACAAACAGGGTCTAGCATACCATCAGAAAGCAAAGAAGGCATTTCTCTGATGTCCCCTTCCAGAGTTTCTGAAAACTATGACTACCATGAGAAAATGTCTAAGCAAAGTGCTGCGCTGTCCAGGTAATATAACCTATAATCCTAGTTCTAGTATTTCTTAGGTTATTCATCAAAACAGGACAAAAGTGCATTAAAAGTTTCGAAAATGGGGCTTCCCTGGTGGTCCAGTGGGTAAAGAGTCCACCTTGCAGTGCAAGGGGCACCAGATCCATGGCCTGGGAAGATCCCACCTGCCGCAGACCGGCTCGAAGGGTATGTCCAATTACGAGTCATCACTCTGGAGCTCTGCAAGGAGAGAGCCACTACAATGGGAGGCCCACACAAGCCACAGAATAAGGATGGGTGAAAAATAAAAGAAAAGAAAAGAAAAGAAAAAGAAAAGAGGCCAAAATTAAAAACAAAAAATTAAGAAAGTGAACTGGAGGAGGTAGAAATAAAGTACAAAGGGAGAATTTCTCTTAAGAAAGTTACACTTACATTTGAAGCCAGCCCAAAAGTGGATGTGGCTAACTAGGTGTAGCAGACTTTCAGTTTTTTAGTAGCCTGGAATTTGTTTTATAATCTGCAAACTGTAATGTTATACTGTTCAAAATACGGAATATTATAAAATGACACACTTAAACTGGGACTTTTTATGACAGAGGAGGGAAAAGGAGGGGCGTGAACTCACAACATTCTTTAAGAGGACACCACAGCATAGTTGTCATAAAAATCAGAATGGGAATCACTGCTTGAAAGGAATCTGAAGAATGAAAAGAAAGCTGCCAAGTCATACGATAAAAGTCCAAAAAGCTATTAGCTGTTCAGGAATGCTATACCAAAGTTTTCAAAACAAAACTCCTAAGCCGGGGATGGGAAATAGGGACAGGGAGGGACAGCTGAAGTATTCTTTTTTCTCTTTTTCCATTAATTTTTTTTTAATTTTTTTATATTTTTATAGAGTTTTGTTGTTCACAGACATGTATGTTCCCAGATCAGTCATACAGGGAGGGACAGCTGAGGTATTCTTGAAGGCCATCAGTGACAGAAATTAAAAGTATCCTGATCGCCCAAGTAACATTAAAACACAAACAGGGTCTAGCATACCATCAGAAAGCAAAGAAGGCATTTCTCTGATGTCCCCTTCCAGAGTTTCTGAAAACTATGACTACCATGAGAAAAATGTCTAAGCAAAAGTGCTGCGCTGTCCAGGTAATATAACCTATAATCCTAGTTCTAGTATTTCTTAGGTTATTCATCAAAACAGGACAAAAGTGCATTAGTGTTTTTAAAAAAGGAAGTTAAAGTTTAAATCTAGACAAAATTACTCTATGGTACTAGACATCAAAATAGTAATTTCCTATAGGTATGGGGAAATAACAACCAGAATACAGCACAAGACAGTTTCCAGGGCTTTGACAATGTTCTATTTCTCAGTAATACTTAAACAGGTTGATGTTCACATTGTGAAAATTCACTGAACTGTACACTTACAAGAACTTCCTATGTGTATTAATACAATAGCCACATTTTTTTTAAGCAGAGAGGGAAAAAAGGAAACTTCTCCTTCAGAAAATGAAACATAAATTGCAAAAATCATTTTAAAAAACACAAAAACATATTTAATAGAAACCATTCAGATTAAAAATTATAGGTTCAGGGTGGAGTAAGGAGTTAATACAGAGAAGTATTACAAAGTTCCTCTAGGCCTATCAGTGGACAAATCTCACAAATAATACACACTCACACCCCTTTTTCAGAAGGAAAAAGTCTTGGTATCTCCCTTTATAATACAGTCAAGCTAATTTTCAATCTATGAAATACATAAATCTTCTTCTAATCGGGAAGTGTATATGAACTGCAGGATATACTTTGCTTAAACTTCTGTATAATTATAAAAAAAAAAAGTTGCTAGTGAAGAGGTAAGTGCCAGCCAGAATATAATTTTTAACAGCTGCTACTCCCGAACCACTTCAGTGCCATCTTGAAATCATCAACTCATCCATTACAGGAGCAGCAGAATTCTGGTAGAAAAGGTATAAATTATATTCCAATACCTATAAATATCATCCCAATCCAAACTATAAGGAAATTCCATCACATTGGGTTCCTCACCTACAATTCCTCTTTATGTAATCCCCAACACAGGATATACTGTTTTCAAATATTTATATTTTCACACTCACAAAGTTGCCAGTTCTGCATCAGAAAGCAAAGAAGGCATTTCTCTGATGTCCCTTCCAGAGTTTCTGAAAACTATGACTACCATGAGAAAATGTCTAAGCAAAAGTGCTGCGCTGTCCAGGTAATATAACCTATAATCCTAGTTCTAGTATTTCTTAGGTTATTCATCAAAACAGGACAAAAGTGCATTAGTGTTTTTAAAAAAGGAAGTTAAAGTTTAAATCTAGACAAAATTACTCTATGGTACTAGACATCAAAATAGTAATTTCCTATAGGTATGGGGAAATAACAACCAGAATACAGCACAAGACAGTTTCCAGGGCTTTGACAATGTTCTATTTCTCAGTAATACTTAAACAGGTTGATGTTCACATTGTGAAAATTCACTGAACTGTACACTTACAAGAACTTCCTATGTGTATTAATACAATAGCCACATTTTTTTTAAGCAGAGAGGGAAAAAAGGAAACTTCTCCTTCAGAAAATGAAACATAAATTGCAAAAATCATTTTAAAAAACACAAAAACATATTTAATAGAAACCATTCAGATTAAAAATTATAGGTTCAGGGTGGAGTAAGGAGTTAATACAGAGAAGTATTACAAAGTTCCTCTAGGCCTATCAGTGGACAAATCTCACAAATAATACACACTCACACCCCTTTTTCAGAAGGAAAAAGTCTTGGTATCTCCCTTTATAATACAGTCAAGCTAATTTTCAATCTATGAAATACATAAATCTTCTTCTAATCGGGAAGTGTATATGAACTGCAGGATATACTTTGCTTAAACTTCTGTATAATTATAAAAAAAAAAAGTTGCTAGTGAAGAGGTAAGTGCCAGCCAGAATATAATTTTTAACAGCTGCTACTCCCGAACCACTTCAGTGCCATCTTGAAATCATCAACTCATCCATTACAGGAGCAGCAGAATTCTGGTAGAAAAGGTATAAATTATATTCCAATACCTATAAATATCATCCCAATCCAAACTATAAGGAAATTCCATCACATTGGGTTCCTCACCTACAATTCCTCTTTATGTAATCCCCAACACAGGATATACTGTTTTCAAATATTTATATTTTCACACTCACAAAGTTAATCTGGTTTTTCCTAGCATTTATGTAATTACACCAATCTATAGCCAACAGAAAATTCTTTTTTTTTTTTCCAACAGAAAATTCTAATCAGTATTTAATAATACAATGAATTTGGAAAATTATATCTTTAAAACATAAATAAACATAACTATCTTATTTCTTTAAAAAAAGTATTTCCTCAAGTTAAATAATTACTTCATAAAAGAAAAGAAAAACCCATCTTTGTAAACAGCAAGAATTTTAAATATATTTCAAAAGTTCTCCTTGGCATGGAAGCCCTCACTAATGCTCACATGGAATTTCTTAGATTATTATTTAACTTCAGTATATACACATTGCCATGCCATTCTTAACAGTTGAAAAAGAAAGAAATTGGATAATGCTAATGAGAACTTTCTTAATTAAGTATTTCAGAGGGATATGATATACAGTTGTGTTATTATTTAATAAGGGAAATACCTTAAGCACACATCCTAATTGTTGATCTGAGTTTATGTCTGTAATTCCACGAAATCTATCAAAGTAGTTTTTCTCTTTGCAGCCTCTTGTACAGTCTTAAGTAGTTTCATATTTTATCTTTTTAAGAAAGAAGTTCCTTCATTTAATCCTACTAAATTTTGGTATACGGGAAAGAATATTTTGGATTTTGCTTGACAAGAAAAGGAATTATAAAACATTGTTTTGTACAAAATGAGCTTTTATTATCCTCAATTTATAAAATCCTTTGAAAAATTGATAAGAAAGCAAACACAATAAAGAAGTCAGGGCAAAAGATATTAAACACATTGCAAGAATCATTTAAAAAGCAACACTAATATGTAAAAATAAAGCACAGCAAAACAAAGGAAAACTATTTAATAAACAGACTAAACAATTATCAATTTCCAGAAAAACATTAACAGTCTCACTTCACACCAACGCCCAATGAAAAAGCTAAATTTATTTAAAACTAAGTTAGAAAAACTAAAATAAGGAGTATTAAAATCAGTATCATTTCTTTATTACATTTCCAGAGAAAGAAGAATTTCATAAGATCAGAAGTAAAACAAAATTAGGTCAATGATTTGGTTATATTAAATTTAAAACTCTGTTTATCTGAAAAATTCACAAAAGAAATATATCTATTAAGCATGTTTCCTCCAAGGACTAATCTAAGGGAAAAAGTGGTAAAATACAACTTACCCCCTATTACATTTTTAAATTTTAAATAATACTTAATGTTGAGACATAGAGCAACAGCCACTGCAACGTGAATATAAAGTGATCAGTTTAACAAACATGACACTGCGCTTTAAGAGCCTTTAAAATGTACCTAAGAATTATCTGTAATGTACTAAAATACTGATACTGTATTGATACACCTTATATATAAATGTTCTTCACTTTCTTTTTAATATATGTAAAAATCAGAACAGGAGAGTAATACATCTACACGTGGAACACCATACAACCATTTATAATAATAATGACTGTAAAATGTGAGAACAGGAAAATGTTACCTAACATTAGGTTAAAAGCAAAACAAGAAATTAAATATATGATTTATTTGAAAATATAAAAGATATACTTTCATATAATGAAAAAAATACATCCAAAATTCAGTATGGTTACATTCATTCCCAAGATTTAAAATCTTCAAACCAGCCATTAAAATCATTAAAATATACACAAATACACACAATTAGTATCTAAATCAAATACTATATACCATCATTACCAACAAAGGTTTAAATCAACATCTTAAAAGAGACAAAAACAACAAGCAAAGCAACAGAGAAAATCTACTACAGAAATGAACATTTCTCACCTCAGGATGTTCAGGTGTGCTAAGGATGGAGGCTCACTATCATCATCAGGATACAAAACTATACAACTGATTCATACAGAAAGGTCAATTACAAATTCTAATTATCTGCTCTGAAAATTCCTTCGTCAACAAATGCTCTAGTCTTCAGCCAATCGATTAATTACTACTGATACCAAATATTAAATGCAATTGACTTTTACTTGGAAAGGTACTCCCTTTAAATTTTAAAGAAATAAGAAGATAAATGCAGTAAAATAAAACAATGTCCATACACAGCAGCACCATCTTCTTGGTATCAGAGTTCTGTTAAGTGAATTTTCTAGAAAACTGAAACATATTCATTAACAAAGCTTTTACATAGTCTTGTAGTGAGATGCTTTTGAACCGTGGTGCTGAAGACAACTGAGGGTCCCTTGGACAGCAAAGAGATCAAGCCAGTCAATTCTAAAGGAAATCAAGCCTGAATAGTCACTGAAAGGACTGATGCTGAAGCTGAAGCCCCAGTACTTTGGCCACCTGATGCGAAGAGCCCACTCACTGGAAAAGATTCTGATGCTGGGAAAGACTGAGGGCATGAGAAGGGGTGACAGGATGAGATGGTTGGATGGTATCACTGATTCAATGGATGTGAGTTTGAGCAAGCTCAGGGAGATGCTGAAGGACAGAGAAGCCTAGCATGCTGCAGTTTACAGGGTCACAAAGAGTCAGACACGACTTAGCAACTAAAACAGTAATAACTCACAAAAACCTTATAAAAGGATACTAATTTCTTAATTCCTGAAACAGTACATAGAATACAATTTATTCCTGATTTACATCATTACTGTGACAGACCGTGTGCTATCCTGCTCTACAACACTGTGATTCCCTAAGAAGTTAATAATTATAGGACTGTATGTCTCCATGTAAAGACACTACCTTCTATAATTCCATATACTTAATACAGCTTCTTCAATAGCCTTGAAATAAGATGACATTTGAGTTGTCAGTGCGCCTAACTCCAATGGCCAACCTTGCAAACTGTAATCTGTGGGCTAAAAAAATCAGATAGTCAACCCTTTTGGGGTCAAAAAATGTTATTTACTCCAGTAAGTAGTTTCTGAATAAAACTCAAGGGTTTATTATACTCTGCTGTTTCAAATGGCTGAAATCACTATCACTCAAAAAATGTCTTACTGACTATAACATACATGCTCCAGGGTTCCAAAATAATAACAGTAATAATTGAAGTTTGATAATATCCTCAGGCAAAGTTACTCAACTCATTTGCCTCTGATTAGAGAAAAATTAACTACATATATGAGAAATAACAAACGAAAACAAAAAGAAGTAAAAAAGTCAGAACACGAGCTCAAATGAAATAGAAGTCCATACTGCATGGTTTTAGAGTCAGGATTTGGCACCTTGAGAAATATTGATTCATTCTGTGTTTGTTTGTTTTAATTTAATCTGTATAGCATTGCTTATTAGCTACGCCTAATAGTTTGTTTTTTCTTGTAGTGAGATGCTTTTGAACCGTGGTGCTGAAGACAACTGAGGGTCCCTTGGACAGCAAAGAGATCAAGCCAGTCAATTCTAAAGGAAATCAAGCCTGAATAGTCACTGAAAGGACTGATGCTGAAGCTGAAGCCCCAGTACTTTGGCCACCTGATGCGAAGAGCCCACTCACTGGAAAAGATTCTGATGCTGGGAAAGACTGAGGGCATGAGAAGGGGTGACAGGATGAGATGGTTGGATGGTATCACTGATTCAATGGATGTGAGTTTGAGCAAGCTCAGGGAGATGCTGAAGGACAGAGAAGCCTAGCATGCTGCAGTTTACAGGGTCACAAAGAGTCAGACACGACTTAGCAACTAAAACAGTAATAACTCACAAAAACCTTATAAAAGGATACTAATTTCTTAATTCCTGAAACAGTACATAGAATACAATTTATTCCTGATTTACATCATTACTGTGACAGACCGTGTGCTATCCTGCTCTACAACACTGTGATTCCCTAAGAAGTTAATAATTATAGGACTGTATGTCTCCATGTAAAGACACTACCTTCTATAATTCCATATACTTAATACAGCTTCTTCAATAGCCTTGAAATAAGATGACATTTGAGTTGTCAGTGCGCCTAACTCCAATGGCCAACCTTGCAAACTGTAATCTGTGGGCTAAAAAAATCAGATAGTCAACCCTTTTGGGGTCAAAAAATGTTATTTACTCCAGTAAGTAGTTTCTGAATAAAACTCAAGGGTTTATTATACTCTGCTGTTTCAAATGGCTGAAATCACTATCACTCAAAAAATGTCTTACTGACTATAACATACATGCTCCAGGGTTCCAAAATAATAACAGTAATAATTGAAGTTTGATAATATCCTCAGGCAAAGTTACTCAACTCATTTGCCTCTGATTAGAGAAAAATTAACTACATATATGAGAAATAACAAACGAAAACAAAAAGAAGTAAAAAAGTCAGAACACGAGCTCAAATGAAATAGAAGTCCATACTGCATGGTTTTAGAGTCAGGATTTGGCACCTTGAGAAATATTGATTCATTCTGTGTTTGTTTGTTTTAATTTAATCTGTATAGCATTGCTTATGAGCTACGCCTAATAGTTTTCTGGGTTTTTCGGCTCTAAGTCATTTGATTTTTCATCCATCTTTTCATTCTTTGGCATGGGTGGGCCTCCCATTGCAGTGGCCTCTCACTGCAGAGCACCGGCTCTGGCGCTGGCTGGTAACTTGACACACCGGCCCAGCCATTCCTTGGCATGTGGGATCTTCCCCAGCCAGAGATCGAACCCGCGCCCCTTGCACTGCAAGGTGGACTCTTCACCCACTGGACCACCATACTGTGTTTTTTAATATATAATTACAGTGGCTATCAGAGTATTAAGGAAGAAATTTGCGCTAGAGTATATATCACATATCCTGGAGAAGGGAATGGCAACTCACTCCAGTATTCTTGCCTGGAGAATTCCCTGGACAGAGAAGCCTGGCAGGCTACAGTTCACAGCTCATAAAGAGTAGGACACAACTGAGTGACTAACATACACACGTATATCATATATACTTTAAAAATCAGAAGCCTGGGAATCCCCTTGAGATCCAGTAGTTAGAACTTCATTCTTTCAATGCCAAGGGCAGGGCCCCACCAAAAACAAACAAAAAAAACATCAAAAACAAGAAAATTAAGACTTACACTTTAATTGACACTGAATTTTCAAATAAAATGTCAAAAGCCCTACAATGTACTTTTATTGATATTTCTGATCAAGTAATTTCCTGTAATCTGTCTTGGACACTGATTCAGGAAAAGTCAGGAAATTAAATGTATATTCTTCATATAATTACTATGTAACATAGGCAATACACTGTAGTTTACAAAGTTACAGGTTTATGGAAATTAGGACTGTGTCAGATCTAAAGAAAAAAGAACCCAAGTGAGGACAGTATCACTTTCGTTAATATCCTCTGATCACTGAAGCTCATTAGCTCTCTTAGATCACTTCTATGACAATAATAAATGAGAAAAAGAAAAATAAAATTTCTTAGTAATCTAAGTTTTACTCAAGCGAAACTCAAATCATGTAAGATATATTTCTCATTGAATGTTCTCAGTATATTTCTATACAGCAACTGGATAACTGTCTGTAAAAGACTGGTAATTCCTAAGACTTGCTACCAATTATAGCTTATAGAACACAGGTGTAAGAATAAACAACAAATACTATTTTATTGCAAGGATTGGATGCACATGCAGACTACCAAAGGCTCAATTCCCAAGCAAAACTCTGTAAACACCTTTGCAAAGTTCATTATAAAATTGCCATCTTAGAATCCACTGTCAATTTCACACTTTCTACCTCAAAAAAAAAGATAAAATGTAGTCAACAAGTTACTTAAGGAAAGAGAGGCTTTACCTAAGATTTCACAAAGTTTCAATTAAACATCAACTTTAGTTGCTGGGTTTTTTTTTTTTTTTTTGGACAAGCAATATCAAGCAAATTAGGGAGAGAGAGGAAACCTGTTTTAAAATATTAAGAGGAAAAACCTCACATACTGACTGCAGATTCTGGTCAACTCAGGCCACCCTCCCACCCTCATGAGCTGCCTATTTTTGAATATGGATGTCAACCTTCGACCATCCTCTCTTTTCTCTTCAACTTCGCCAATACCATTTCAGTATACACACTCCATTTCCTTTTCCTCTTTCCCACATCACAGTTCTCAACATTCACTTTTATTCCCCAACATTCCCGCTAGAACTATTACAAGAGAAAACTACACTGACCAAGAACAGTGGTCACTTTTTACATGACAGGTCTGCTGGCAGTTTAGAGGGAAAAATACAAAAAAAGGCAATCACAAAATGCTGCTCAGCAACTTTTGAGGACATGTACATTTGTTTGCATGAACTTACACTCTCCAGTTGAGCTCACTAAACTGCACAGTCAGAACTATTTAAGCTGATAACTTTTTAAACTGGAAAACTGATATACACACTTGAGTAACAGTTTACAACATTTATGTACCAAAAAAAAGTATGAATATAAATGTAAATAAATACCACAACTATTAAACAGACAAATACAAAACTTGAGATTTCCCTAGCAGTCCAGTGGTTAGCAGTTTGACCTCTGGTGCATAACTAAGATCCCACATACTCTGCAGCCTGACATATGGGGGGAGGGGATGGAGGTGTGGGTGTGTGTGGATGTGTGGGTGCTGTTTAGTCTTAAGTCATGTCTAAATCTTTTTGCAACCCCATGTACTGCAGCCCACAAGAATCCTGTCCATGGGATTTCCCAGGCAAGAGTACTGGAGTGGATTGCATCTCCTTTTCCAGGGGGATCTTCCTCACCCACGGATGAACCTGCATCTCCTGCATTGGGTGTGTATGTAGCTCAAGTCACAAAACATTTCTGTAAATCTTATTGCAGGGCTTCCCCTGGTGGTCCAGTGGGTAAGGACACCACCTTGCAGGGCAAAGGGCGCTGGTTTGATCCCTGGCCTGGAAAGATCCCACATGCCGCGGAGCGGCTGGACTGATGTGTCCAATTACCGAGCCGGAGCTCTGGAGCGCATGCGCCCACAGCCGGCGCTCAACAAGGACTGACGCCACCACGATGGGAGGCCCACAGGAGCCAAGGAACAAAGATGGATGAAAACAGACAAATGAAAGACCAATAGAAGTGGCCCGCCTGCTCTCCTCCCTCCCCAACCCGACCCCCGCCCAAAAATAAATAAATAAATAAATAAATAAATCTTATTGCATGTGGACTTTTATTTTTGTACAGAGCTACCAGCATACTAAACTTCTATGGTAAAAACAATGCTGTCATTCAAGATATTTTCACAACACTACACTACCAAGAAAATCTGTACAAACAAAAAGACATTTTTTTAAAGATTATATGTGAGTCAAAAAACAGGCATATAACACTAAATAAAAAATTAAGAAAATTTTTACTGATTCCTAATGTTGTGATAGTTTATCTTAAAACAACATCCCTCCATTTGCTCCTCTCCGTTAAAGAAAAAATATATATGGAAAAATATCTAGAATAATACATAGCTACCGCTAAGAGTAGCGCTGAGGGAAGGTAACCTGGTAGAATGTATATAACAGGAAGGATTTTACCCTTTATTCTTCTATGTACTAAATGTGGAGAAAAATAACACGCTTGTAGTTTTAAAATATTATGACTGGATTGCCTAACTACCTAACTAGTTTACCATTAATTTACCACTAAAACACTAAATAAATCCAAAGACTGCTCAAGAAAACAAAATAAATGTACATACTAAATTAATTTTTGTTAAAACACGGAAGAGCCGAAGAAAAACTAATCTTATGTCAAACTCACTTAAGGAAAAACTGAACCCAAACTCAAAGTTTACGAAAAGAAGTTCGCTTTTAAAAATTTAACTGAAAACGTTCCACTACGACCTAAATATGTAACCTAAAACAATCATCCCTAAACAAAGATGGCAACCTCATAAAAACAGTAATCAAAATCGTATTGGGATCAAAAAAAAAAAAAAAACTTACTGGTAATTATGAGCTAACAGGCACGTACAAAAAAAAAAAAAACTTTTAACGGTTTTATTCTGACATCAGGTATTGTCAGATACACAAAGGATACCTCCAAACACTGCCAAAACTTATCGTAAATACAAAGTAAGTTACAGTAATGAAGTTATCAATGATCAAATAAATGATGCCCAGAGAGAAGAAACGGAACGCGCTCTATTTTAAGCGTCCGAGAAGGGTCACTGAAGAAAGGTACTGCGGCAGAAAACAAGCGACAAGAATGGTTAACAGGTCTGGAATTCTTTGGAAAACGGCAACAAGGGGGAAAACTGACAAGAATGACTGAAAGTAAAAAGAACAGTATCCGATGGAATCATCACGTCTGCGCGAGCACGGCTCCGGACTTGCAGTGAGACCGGAAACGAACTCTCACTGAGCGGGGAAGGAGCCCAAGTTGAGGGGTGCGTTCGCTTCTGCAGGTGGCGGAGCGCCCGCAAGGGGTGGGGGGGAAGTTACTGTCGCCTCAATTGGGTCAAAGTATATTCCTTCAGAACTAGAGGAAGCTGACACAGCACGTCTCCCGGCACCAAGAGGCACTTGCCCTCGGCCCCCCTAGCAACTTGCCTTGTAGAAAGAGCTGCGAGTCCCAGGCCCCCGGAACCCAGGGCTCCGCCATCCAGGACAACTGCTCTGCCAACAAGGTCCCGCGAGAATCGAGAGATCTCGCGATACAAATCCCGTTGCATCTCGCGAGTTTCCTCTACAACCAACATGGCGGTACCGAGAAATCGGTATTCCGGCACTTAAAAAGGATTTCATTTACAAACAGGAGAAAGAGAAAGAGCAAGAAGTCTTTATAGCTGTATATTTCTCTTTATACCCGGCCCCAGTGGAAATGAAAAACGGAAAACAACCCTAAAACCTCCAACAAGCACGGTTATACCACTGAGACACAGCAACCTCCTGCCTCCGCCAGCCTCAGAGCCTGTCACGTGGAAGCAGATGCTCGGCGTGCGGGTCACGTGGGCCGGCACTAAGCGAGCGCGCGCCCGTTGGCCTCCCCAGAGCCCTCCCCGCCCCCCTTTTGCCCGCGCGCACGTGCGCGCACCCCGCCCCACGTGGGGCTTCGCCGTGCCGCGGCCGCCGCCTCCAGCCCACCTCCCAGCACTGCGTTCCAAATCCGGGTCCCAGAGCCGATCGTCCCCGAGTACCCTCCGCCTCCATCCTCGCTCCCCTGCATCTGGCCCCCACCACGTGCCCGGACCGCCCGCTCACCTTTCGTGCGGGGCTGGGCGCCGCAGGCCACTCCGGGAGGCGCCGTCGCCGTGGCCGCTCTGTTATCAATGATCAAATAAATGATGCCCAGAAAACAAGCGTCAAACGAGAAGGGTCACTGAAGAAAGGTACTGCGGCAGAAAACAAGCGACAAGAATGGTTAACAGGTCTGGAATTCTTTGGAAAACGGCAACAAGGGGGAAAACTGACAAGAATGACTGAAAGTAAAAAGAACAGTATCCGATGGAATCATCACGTCTGCGCGAGCACGGCTCCGGACTTGCAGTGAGACCGGAAACGAACTCTCACTGAGCGGGGAAGGAGCCCAAGTTGAGGGGTGCGTTCGCTTCTGCAGGTGGCGGAGCGCCCGCAAGGGGGGTGGGGAGGAAGTTACTGTCGCCTCAATTGGGTCAAAGTATATTCCCTTCAGAACTAGAGGAAGCTGACACAGCACGTCTCCCGGCACCAAGAGGCACTTGCCCTCGGCCCCTCCCTAGCAACTTGCCTTGTAGAAAGAGCTGCGAGTCCCAGGCCCCCGGAACCCAGGGCTCCGCCATCCAGGACAACTGCTCTGCCAACAAGGTCCCGCGAGAATCGAGAGATCTCGCGATACAAATCCCGTTGCATCTCGCGAGTTTCCTCTACAACCAACATGGCGGTACCGAGAAATCGGTATTCCGGCACTTAAAAAGGATTTCATTTACAAACAGGAGAAAGAGAAAGAGCAAGAAGTCTTTATAGCTGTATATTTCTCTTTATACCCGGCCCCAGTGGAAATGAAAAACGGAAAACAACCCTAAAACCTCCAACAAGCACGGTTATACCACTGAGACACAGCAACCTCCTGCCTCCGCCAGCCTCAGAGCCTGTCACGTGGAAGCAGATGCTCGGCGTGCGGGTCACGTGGGCCGGCACTAAGCGAGCGCGCGCCCGTTGGCCTCCCCAGAGCCCTCCCCGCCCCCCTTTTGCCCGCGCGCACGTGCGCGCGCACCCCCGCCCCACGTGGGGGCTTCGCCGTTGCCGCGGCCGCCGCCTCCAGCCCACCCCCTCCCAGCACTGCGTTCCAAATCCGGGTCCCAGAGCCGATCGTCCCCGAGTACCCTCCGCCTCCATCCTCGCTCCCCTGCATCTGGCCCCCACCACGTGCCCGGACCGCCCGCTCACCTTTCGTGCGGGGCTGGGCGCCGCAGGCCACTCCGGGAGGCGCCGTCGCCGTGGCCGCTCTCCGCCCCCGCCACCGCACTGGATCGGGTGGCAGTCGCCGCAGGAAGCTCAACAGCGGCGCCGGGGCGCTTCCAGGTGGGTCCCCGCCTCCCGTTCCTGCCACTTCCCGCAGCACCAGCGGCTCCTTCCGGTCCCCTCCTTTCACGTCCTCGCTGGGACGGGCGGGCGGCGGCGGCGGCTGCAGGCGCGCTCACTACACCGCCTGCTGGTAACCGCGCCTGATGCAGCGCCGGCTGGCGGGGCGGGGCGGGCGGGGCGGCGGTCCGCCCGCCCCGCCCCCGCCCCGGGCAAGGGTTGGTCTCCTGAGGGGCGGCACCTAGTCCATCCCTGCTGTTCTCTGACTCGGCCCTACCCAAGGAGGAAAGATGTCCCAGTAGCACCGCGGTTGAAGTCCGCTTCATCTTGCCCTGTTTGGCTTCTTGAGAGATTTGTACACCCTCCCTCTTCTAGCAGTGTGGTCTCAGGTAGAAACATATCTGTGTGTATATTGTATATACTCCTGTCTACCCAATATCCGACCGCATAGCCTCCTCGCTCACCTCTCTGGCTTTCCCTCTTGTTCCTACAACACGCAGGCTCGATCCACTTCAGGAATTCGCTCATGCTGTTCCCTCTGACTGGAACACTTCTCCCAGAGTTACGGGTATTTCGGGTCCCTTCTCAAGAGGTGTACATGTGAGGCTTCACAGACCACCCCTCGCTCTATCCAAAGGAGCACAGTTATACCACTGAGACACAGCAACCTCCTGCCTCCGCCAGCCTCAGAGCCTGTCACGTGGAAGCAGATGCTCGGCGTGCGGGTCACGTGGGCCGGCACTAAGCGAGCGCGCGCCCGTTGGCCTCCCAGAGCCCTCCCGCCCTTTTGCCCGCGCGCACGTGCGCGCGCACCCCCGCCCCACGTGGGGGCTTCGCCGTTGCCGCGGCCGCCGCCTCCAGCCCACCCCCTCCCAGCACTGCGTTCCAAATCCGGGTCCCAGAGCCGATCGTCCCCGAGTACCCTCCGCCTCCATCCTCGCTCCCCTGCATCTGGCCCCCACCACGTGCCCGGACCGCCCGCTCACCTTTCGTGCGGGGCTGGGCGCCGCAGGCCACTCCGGGAGGCGCCGTCGCCGTGG
Source organism: Tragulus kanchil (assembly GCA_022376925.1). Classification (NCBI taxonomy): domain Eukaryota; kingdom Metazoa; phylum Chordata; class Mammalia; order Artiodactyla; family Tragulidae; genus Tragulus; species Tragulus kanchil. The sequence continues at coordinate 35,960,744 of JAIOJX010000032.1, forward strand.
CCGCTCTCCGCCCCCGCCACCGCACTGGATCGGGTGGCAGTCGCCGCAGGAAGCTCAACAGCGGCGCCGGGGCGCTTCCAGGTGGGTCCCCGCCTCCCGTTCCTGCCACTTCCCGCAGCACCAGCGGCTCCTTCCGGTCCCCTCCTTTCACGTCCTCGCTGGGACGGGCGGGCGGCGGCGGCGGCTGCAGGCGCGCTCACTACACCGCCTGCTGGTAACCGCGCCTGATGCAGCGCCGGCTGGCGGGGCGGGGCGGGCGGGGGCGGCGGTCCGCCCCCGCCCCCGCCCCCGCCCCGGGCAAGGGTTGGTCTCCTGAGGGGCGGCACCTAGTCCATCCCTGCTGTTCTCTGACTCGGCCCTACCCAAGGAGGAAAGATGTCCCAGTAGCACCGCGGTTGAAGTCCGCTTCATCTTGCCCTGTTTGGCTTCTTGAGAGATTTGTACACCCTCCCTCTTCTAGCAGTGTGGTCTCAGGTAGAAACATATCTGTGTGTATATTGTATATACTCCTGTCTACCCAATATCCGACCGCATAGCCTCCTCGCTCACCTCTCTGGCTTTCCCTCTTGTTCCTACAACACGCAGGCTCGATCCACTTCAGGAATTCGCTCATGCTGTTCCCTCTGACTGGAACACTTCTCCCAGAGTTACGGGTATTTCGGGTCCCTTCTCAAGAGGTGTACATGTGAGGCTTCACAGACCACCCCTCGCTCTATCCAAAGGAGCACAGTTGCACCGCCGCTCTTACCTGCTTCCTTTTCTTCATGCCAGCACTTCCAGACCTTATTTGTCTGTTCTTAGCCACCAAGATTGTGAGATCTTTAAAGGCAGAGACTTTGTAACTTTTGCTCTTGCTGTATCCACAGGACCTGTGTCTGGCACCAAGCGGTATATGGTACTCTGTTAAATCTTATCAAGGGCTTCCCAGGTGGCTAAGATGATAGACTGCCTGCAGTCCGGGAGACCAACGTTTTGATCCCTGGGGGGGAAGATCTTCTGGAGAAGGGGTTGGCTACCCGCTCCAGTATTTTTGCCTGGAGAATTTCATGGACAGAAGAGCCTGTTGGACTACACTCCATGGGGTTGCACAGAGTCCAACAGGACTGGGCGACTAACACTTTTTAAATCTTATCAAGGAGCTATGGTGAGCATGCACGAAAATAAAGGCCCAGTACCCATTGATGGAGATAAGTACTAACCTTGGGTTGACAGTTTCATTGACTACTTCACTACTCTGGAGCTGTGAGAAAGCGGAGCTAAATCTCCTTCCCTCTCTACAAAAAAGTATACTCTCTAGATACCAAATGGAAATGCAGTGGTAGAAGCTGGTTTGACTGTTGCTCAGCAATCATCCACTACTACTTCGTTGCTTTCTTTTACCTTGTCTTTTTTTTTTTTTTCTTTTTGGGGGAAGTGTTTATGTGTCTCCTCTTTGCTAATAAAAGTTATTAAAAGGTCTAAATGTGTTTTGTATTTGTTTTAGTTGAGAATTCAACTCAAAATAACATCTGGTTGGAGACAAAGAGTGGTAGGTATACCTTTATATAGACACATCAACAAGGCTTTATTGAATCTGATTAGTTCCAGGCCCTATAATAGGACTAGAGACATAAGACAAGGTTTCCCTGCCTTGCTCTATGTGCTTTTAGAAGCCAGGTATTAATTTATGATAACCATAACAATTATTTCTTCTTGAGTCATATGTGCCAGGCACTAACTAATCTATATACTTTTTATATCTTATTTTAGGCTTCCCAGAATCCTGATAAGAGATGCTATTAGTGATAGGCGCTGATGTACTTCTCAGTTCCTCTGCAGGGATGAAGAACAAACTACCCCAGCAGTGTGGCCACACACAGCCCTAAGCCATCAGCTATCAGCCTCCTCCTGGCATTGCCCCGTGTCACACTCCTTCCCAAGGAGGCAAATCCAGTGACTGATCAACACAGGACCACTAACACCTCTCTCTGAATTGTTGGAAGACCCAGCCCTCTCACCTCAACTTAAGACAGTTCTAATGGAGCATCCTATTTCTAGAACAACCTGCATCCCGTAAAAACTGCATGATGGCTCAGCTTCTCCCTCTTTCCAGTTCTTCCCATCTTTCTTACAAGTAATGTTCCTAAGAGCATTTCTAACAAATAAACACACTGATCATGTAAGTCTGCTTTCTGGAAAACCCAACATGTGATTCTATTCACATTTTTTTTTTAATGAGAAAATAGGCTTAGGTTAAATAACTTACCCAAATTTAAGCTGCAGAAGTTTTATATAGACATATAAAGTACTGTGGGAACAGAGGAGGACTTGGGAAAGCTTTTTTATAAGGTTTGGCATTTGAGTTACAGCATGACTTTGCAAAGCAGAGAAAAAAAAGACCATTTTCAGCTGAGGGAATTGCATGAATGAGAATGTGTGGCAATGTGAGGGGGGAGCTACAAGCAACCCCAAATGGCTGCACTCAAGAGTCTTTGCAGCAAACACTATAAGGATGATCTTAACTGACCCCAGGAGCTCTAGGTTAGTGCTGTTTTTGGTCTTTATCACATCACAGGTCTAGAACCACTTTCTTTTTCCATAGAGTATGAAGCAGATTTTGAAAAGCCCCTCCGAAGGAATGCTAGAATTAGAAAAATCAAAAAAAGAAAAATCACCATTTTGCAACTTTTAGTGAAATAATTGATGCAGACAATAATCATCAGTAGCTAACACTATTCATTGAAAAGTTGATCAGTAACTTTACAGTGAAAGGACTGAGCTTTCTCCATCTGAACCCACTGGTCAATCCTTGTATCGTTAAAAGTGGGAAAAATAGTGTGTGACCCCTTGCTTCACCAGGCTCATCAAACAGTAGACAATTATATTAGAGTCTCCCAATGAACTGTGACTGCTGGTATTCAAGCGCTTTCTCTTCCAGAAGAAAATGGCTAGAAATGACGCTGTGCCAGTTCCAGTCGCCGTTCTGTGGGAGCCTGCAGCATTTTCTTTCACCCTCTTGGAATATAGCTGCCAAAGAGTAAGGAGGATCACGCTGTCCTACAGAGAGAAGTCCTATGGGCGAGATTCTGTAGAGAGAGGCCTTGATGGAGATGAATGTAGTGCCTCAGCCAACAGCACCAAGGCCCTTGTTAGGTGAGAAGCCTTCCTGAACCTTTCAGCACAACAAATCAGCCAGTTTAATGCAGTATTATGAGTGACTCCAGACCACACCACGTGGAGAATCACCCAGATAACCCAGAGAACTGTGAAAAATTCTTAAAATCTTGTTGTAAGCTAGTGAGTTTCGAGGTTGTTTGTTATACTACAAAAGATAATCTTCAATGTGAGTAGCCTCTTGATTCTACTGTTGGAGAACTACACCAGCTGCTGTGTTCATGACCAGTCTCATACTTCAGTGCCGTCAGGTCATGTGGTGGAACTTTACATGGGTAAGAGACAGAATTCAAGGAACTTAGACCGAAAAGACTGGTCTGAAAAATCTACACTTGAATAATTAATATCATAAATATTTATGCCTCCATAATTTTGCCAGACACACTGTATATTTGGAATATCAAAGTCATTATCTACTCAATATTTGGAATCCTAAAGAGGGATAGGCTGGTATCCTAGACTTTCTGCCACTGGTAACATGTGAAAAGCACTGTGGAATTATGTATCTGGAAGGGAATGTTAGATGCACCTAAAACTGAGGAGAGAGATGCTGTGCATTTGCATGTCCTTTGTATGTTTTAAGCTTTTAGTTTCATAATGTCAACTACAAATTAGCAATTACCAATTACGTTGCCAAAGACTGAACAACAATGGCATTTGCCACCTGCCTCTGCAGAGACTGAACCCCGTGCTGCTGGGAGATGCTGACCTTCAACACCCCCTGCGGGAGTTTAGAGTGGAGTGAGGCACTCTGTGCTCCAGAGAATCTACTGGGACAGGTCTTTAGATAGGTAGATGTTTTTAGGAACAGATTTTAGGATCTCAATCCTTGCATCTCCTCATATCTAGAAAAGCAGTAAATCCCTTCATGGTGATATCAGATCCTTGTGACTAACCAAAAATCCTTTGTAAAATGACTGTTTATTGGTATTGAACTCCCCCCATCATCAAAACCATATATATTGACCTTTCTCTCGCTGGAGCATTCTCTCAGAGCTATTTGAGGTGCTACCTCATGGGCTACAGTCCTCGTTTCACCCCAAAATAAAACTTAACCCACAGGTCTCTAGTTGTTCATCTGTTTTTAGTCAAAATAACAACCCAAGGAAGTATATACTCATTTTGCAGATGAGGAAACCTGAGGTAAGAGAAGTTCCCAGGATCACACAGCTAGTGACCTTGGAAGAGCCTGTATTCAGTGTAAACAATTGGACTGTTGTGGACTGACTGTATTAAATGAACTTAATGTCAAGGTCCGTGCACGGGTTGAAAAAGAATTTCCAGACTCGAGGCAGAGTGAGAGGAAAGTAAAGTTCTTTAGAATGCGGGGAGGGAGAGTTGCTGCCAGTACAGCGGACTGGTTTAAGGGAAAATCGGCATTACAGCAGGTCGGCTCAAAGGAGAACCAGACCTAAGCAGGGGTCTTTGATCCATGTTATACCTGGGGTCTAAGGAGTGGCATAGGGGTCTTAAAGATCATTGCTGATTGGATGGTGTACTGGGTGGAGTAGAGTGATGACTACAGCATGAGGGAAAGACAACAGCATCCAAGAAGTGGCATAGGGATCTTAAGGATTGGGCAGTGTACTATAGCCCAAGGGAGGGGAGGACAATAAGGGTCTTGCATTCCAAGACCCTCCTAGTTTGCCTTGTTCTTTCATCTTTGGGCACCACACTTATCGTTCCACATCTCTGTGTGGCCATATTTTTTGCTGTGTGACTTTGCAGTTCCTATTTTTAAAAGTAGAATGTGAGGCTTTCCTGGTGGTCTAGTGGTAAAGAATCTGCCTGCCAATGCAGGAGCCATGGGTTCAATCCATGGGCCAGGAGGCTCCCACATGCCATGGAACGACTAAGCCTGTGCACCACAACTACTGAGCCAGCGCTCTAAAACCCGAGCGCTGAGGCCAAATGCCACAACTACTGAAGCCCCACGTGCTTTGAGCCCATGCTCCACAACCAGAGAAGCCACCGCAATGAGAATCTTATGCATCATAACAAAGAGAAGCACCCCTGCTTGCCACAACTAGAGAAAAAGCACACACAGCAATTAAAAAGACATTGAAGGCAAGAATAAATATATATATTTTTAAGTATAATCTAGTCCCCCCTCTGTTGATTCAGAGTTATATCATGCAACTGCTTTGGTCAAGGAAATATTAGCAGATAGGGCACATGCAGAAACTTGAAAATGGCTTGTTCCTCTGCCATGACCAAGAGGACATGCCTGGGTTAGCCAGGTGAAAGACCTAAGAAACAGAATGAATTCGTTCCAGTCATCTCTGTGGAAGTCATACTAGAACAGCTCAGCCCTAAAAAAGTGAATGACCCCAGCCAGCATCAGCAAACTGCCTAGCCACCCCACATACACACCAACTGACTGCAAATGAGGAATGAGCCTAGATGAGATCAGCCAAGGCCTGATTAGCTCAATTCCCCGGACTTGTAAAATAAATAAATGTTCTTCCACATTACTGAGTCTTTGTGGTTATTACATAGCATCATTGTAGACAAAGTAACTGGTACACTGGCTCTGGAGCCCATACTGCTAATGACTATTTATACTGCTTTTCAGATTGTTCAAGTTTTAGGTGACTGACATATAAGTAGATACTCAATACATTCAGCAGAGAATTAGACATTTGAAAATGGACTTTGTGAGAAGCATTAAGGATAGTAAGATACAACTGAGAATTGCTTTAAAAGAAGCGAGGTTGAGGGTGCTTCCATGGTGGTCCAGTGCATAGAGAGTCTGCCTTGAAGTGCAAGGGGCGCCAGTTCGATCCCTGGCATGGGAAGATCCCACCTGCCATGGAGAGGCTGGACCATTGTGTCCAATTACAAGCCAGCACTCTGGAGTGCATGCACCCAAGGCTGGTGCTGTGCAACGAGAGAGGCCACTGCAATGGGAGGCCCACACAGGCCAAAGAATAAAGATGGGCGAAAATCAATCAATAAAAAACAAATAAAAGAGGCCAAAATTTAAAAAAAAAAAAAAAAATGGTTGAGGGAATTCACTGGCAGTCCTGTGGTCGAGACTGTGCTCTCACTGCCAAGTACCTGGATTCAATCCCTGCTCAGGGAACTAAGATCCCACAAACCTCACGACATGGTGAGAAAAAAATCTGAATATGTGATATTGAAAATGAGGGAGTGAATGAACTCTCTAAAGAAGAGAATATGTACTTAGCAAGAGTGACAGAGGTTTAAACATTTTAGTCAACACTGGCCTTTAAAAATGTCTCCCTGAAACCTACTGGAGGAATTCAGATGTTTAGACCATTAGTTACCCTGTTGCCTTGTCTGGCACCTTACAATAAATGCTACACTTTCCTTCACCACAGCCTAGTGTCAAGATTGGCTTTATTATGTCCAGGCAAGCAGACTCAAATGTGGTTCAATAACAAGAGTGCAAACCAATGAAGAAAGAACTTTGCCGCTAAGTATAGTACTGGCACAAAAACAGAAGTATAGATAACAAACACAGAGAAACAGATCAATGGCATAGGATAGAAAGCCCAGAAATAATTCCATGCATAACTGGTACCCCCTGGCTCTAGAGAGCCCATGATTAGCTCAATTCCCCGGACTTGTAAAATAAATAAATGTTCTTCCACATTACTGAGTCTTTGTGGTTATTACATAGCATCATTGTAGACAAAGTAACTGGTACACTGGCTCTGGAGCCCATACTGCTAATGACTATTTATACTGCTTTTCAGATTGTTCAAGTTTTAGGTGACTGACATATAAGTAGATACTCAATACATTCAGCAGAGAATTAGACATTTGAAAATGGACTTTGTGAGAAGCATTAAGGATAGTAAGATACAACTGAGAATTGCTTTAAAAGAAGCGAGGTTGAGGGTGCTTCCATGGTGGTCCAGTGCATAGAGAGTCTGCCTTGAAGTGCAAGGGGCGCCAGTTCGATCCCTGGCATGGGAAGATCCCACCTGCCATGGAGAGGCTGGACCATTGTGTCCAATTACAAGCCAGCACTCTGGAGTGCATGCACCCAAGGCTGGTGCTGTGCAACGAGAGAGGCCACTGCAATGGGAGGCCCACACAGGCCAAAGAATAAAGATGGGCGAAAATCAATCAATAAAAAACAAATAAAAGAGGCCAAAATTTAAAAAAAAAAAAAAAAATGGTTGAGGGAATTCACTGGCAGTCCTGTGGTCGAGACTGTGCTCTCACTGCCAAGTACCTGGATTCAATCCCTGCTCAGGGAACTAAGATCCCACAAACCTCACGACATGGTGAGAAAAAAAAATGAATATGTGATATTGAAAATGAGGGAGTGAATGAACTCTCTAAAGAAGAGAATATGTACTTAGCAAGAGTGACAGAGGTTTAAACATTTTAGTCAACACTGGCCTTTAAAAATGTCTCCCTGAAACCTACTGGAGGAATTCAGATGTTTAGACCATTAGTTACCCTGTTGCCTTGTCTGGCACCTTACAATAAATGCTACACTTTCCTTCACCACAGCCTAGTGTCAAGATTGGCTTTATTATGTCCAGGCAAGCAGACTCAAATGTGGTTCAATAACAAGAGTGCAAACCAATGAAGAAAGAACTTTGCCGCTAAGTATAGTACTGGCACAAAAACAGAAGTATAGATAACAAACACAGAGAAACAGATCAATGGCATAGGATAGAAAGCCCAGAAATAATTCCATGCACATGTGATCAATCTATGACAAAGGACGCAAGACTATGCAACAGAGGAAAGACAGTCTCTTTAATAAATGGTGCTGGGAAGACTGGACAGCTACATGTAAAAAAAATAAAATTAGAACATTCTTTAACACTATACACAAAAGTAAACTCCAAATGGATTAAAGACTATATGTAAGATTAGATACTATAAAACTCTTAGAGAAAAACATAGGCAGAACACTCTGAAATAAATCATAGCAATGCCTCTCCATCCATCTCCTAGAATGATGAAAATAAAAATAAAACAAACAGATGGGAGCTAATTGAGCTCAAAAGCTTTTGTACAGCAAAGAGCAAAATACAAAATGAAAAATCCCACAGAATGTGAGAAAATGTTTGTGAACAATGTGACCAACAAGAGATTAAACTCCAAAATTTACAAATAGTTCATGTGGCTCAATATCAAAAAAGCAAACAACCCAATCAAAAAATGGGAAGAGGACCTAAGTAGACATTTTTCCGAAGAAGACATATAGATGGCCAATAGGCACATGAAAATATGCTCAACATTGCTAATTATTAGAAAAATGCAAATCAAAACTTACAGCAGGGCTTCCCTGATGGTCCAGTGTGTAAGGACACCGCCTTCCAGTGCAAGGGGCGTCGGTTCCATCCCTGGCCTGGGAAGATCCCACGTGCCGCGGAGCGGCTGGACCTGTGTGTCCAACTACCAAGCCGGGGCTCTGGAGTGCATGCGCCCAGAGCCGGTGCTCTGTGACAACAGAGGTCACTGAGATGGGAGGCCCACACGGGCCAAAGAACAAAGATGGATGAAAATAGATAAATGAAAGACCAATAGAAGTGGCCTGACTGTGCCCCCGTCCCCAACCCGCCTCCACCGCCCCGCCCCAAAAAACCTACACGACATCACTTCACACCAGTCAGAATGTCTACAACATCAAAAAGTCTACAACAATAAACACTGGAGAGCATGTGAAGAAAAGGCAGCCTTCTTATACTGTTGGTAGGAATATAAACTGGTGCAGTCGCTATGGAGAACATCATGGAAGTTCCTTCAAATACTAAAAACAGAGCTACCACGTGAACCAGCATTTATAGTGACTCTTGGGCATATATCTGGAGTAAAACCTGATTTGAAAAAATACATGAGCCCCAGTGTTCATTTCAGTGCTGTGACCAAGACATAGAAGTAACATAAATGTTCATCAATAGGCAAATGGTTTAAAAATAAGTGGTAAATATACAAAATGAAACGTTGTTTAGTTGTTAAGTCATGTCCAACTCTTTGCAACACCATGACTGTAGTAACTCTTAGAGAAAACATAGGCAGAACACTCTGAAATAAATCATAGCACTGCCTCCATCCATCTCCTAGAATGATGAAAATAAAAATAAAACAAACAGATGGGAGCTAATTGAGCTCAAAAGCTTTTGTACAGCAAAGAGCAAAATACAAAATGAAAAATCCCACAGAATGTGAGAAAATGTTTGTGAACAATGTGACCAACAAGAGATTAAACTCCAAAATTTACAAATAGTTCATGTGGCTCAATATCAAAAAAGCAAACAACCCAATCAAAAAATGGGAAGAGGACCTAAGTAGACATTTTTCCGAAGAAGACATATAGATGGCCAATAGGCACATGAAAATATGCTCAACATTGCTAATTATTAGAAAAATGCAAATCAAAACTTACAGCAGGGCTTCCCTGATGGTCCAGTGTGTAAGGACACCGCCTTCCAGTGCAAGGGGCGTCGGTTCCATCCCTGGCCTGGGAAGATCCCACGTGCCGCGGAGCGGCTGGACCTGTGTGTCCAACTACCAAGCCGGGGCTCTGGAGTGCATGCGCCCAGAGCCGGTGCTCTGTGACAACAGAGGTCACTGAGATGGGAGGCCCACACGGGCCAAAGAACAAAGATGGATGAAAATAGATAAATGAAAGACCAATAGAAGTGGCCTGACTGTGCCCCCGTCCCCAACCCGCCTCCACCGCCCCGCCCCAAAAACCTACGACATCACTTCACACCAGTCAGAATGTCTACAACATCAAAAAGTCTACAACAATAAACACTGGAGAGCATGTGAAGAAAAGGCAGCCTTCTTATACTGTTGGTAGGAATATAAACTGGTGCAGTCGCTATGGAGAACATCATGGAAGTTCCTTCAAATACTAAAAACAGAGCTACCACGTGAACCAGCATTTATAGTGACTCTTGGGCATATATCTGGAGTAAAACCTGATTTGAAAGAATACATGAGCCCCAGTGTTCATTTCAGTGCTGTGACCAAGACATAGAAGTAACATAAATGTTCATCAATAGGCAAATGGTTTAAAAATAAGTGGTAAATATACAAAATGAAACGTTGTTTAGTTGTTAAGTCATGTCCAACTCTTTTGCAACACCATGAACTGTAGCCTGCCAGGCTCCTATGTCCATTGGGTCTTCCCAGGCAAGAATACTGGAGTGGATTGCTATGTCTTTCTCCAGAGAGCTTCCTGACCTAGGGATCAAACTCATATGTCTCCTGCATTAGCAGGCAGATCACTAGTGAAGCCCAAAGGAATATTACTCAATCATTAAAAAGAGTGAAATAATGCCATTCACAGAAGCCTTGATGAACCTGAAGATCATCATACTAAGTGAAACAAGTTAGAGAAAGATAAATATCATACAATATCACTTATGTGCAGAATCTTGAAAAAAAAAATACAAATGAACTTACAAAACAGGAAGAGACTCACAGAGAATGAATTCAAGGGGGAAGTGAGGAGGAAGGGGTAGATTGGGAGTTTGGGATATGTATATATATATATATATGTATATATATGTATATATATGTATATATGTATATATATATACATTGCTATATTTAAAATACATAACAAACAAGGAACTACTGTATAACACAGGGAACTGTACTCAATATTTTATAATAACCTATCAGGGAAAAAAAACTGAAAAAAAAAAGATACATATGTATAACTGAATCACTTTGCGATTTGCCTGAAACTAACACAACACTGTAAATCAACTATACCTCAATAAAAATTTACAATAATGAAAAGAGAAGTGAAGAAAGAAACATGGCCCGTGCAGCAAATATGTCTAGGAAATATTAATTTCCTTCATTTTCTGTATCCCAATAAAGGAAAATTTAGCAAGACTGAAGACAGGGAAAGTTGCAAATGAAAAGGGAGAGTTTGAGAAAGCTTATGGTGTAGATTTTTTTTTTTCACCATGACATGGGGCTTGCACAATCTTAGTTCTCTGACCAGGGGTCAAACCCATGACCCCTGCAGATATATTGTGCAACACAGTGAATATAGCCAATATTTTGTAATAATTGTAAGTGAAGTATAATCTTTAAAAATTATGATTCATTATATTTATACTTGTAACTGACATAATATTATACCTCAACTATACTTCAATTTAAATTTTTTTAATTAAGTTTTAATTGAAGAATAATTGCTTTACAGAATTTTATTGGTTTCTGCCAAAAATCCACATAATCAGCCATAGGTATACATATGTCCCCTCCCTCTTGAACCTCCCTCCTATCTCTCTCCCCATCCCACCCCTCTAGGTTGTTAGCTTGTTAAGAGCGAGTTTGAGTTCCTCGAGTCAAACAGCAAATTTCTGTTGGCTGTCTATTTTACATATGGTAAGGTACATATGGCACATTTACATATGATAATTATCAAACCCTCCGTTAGTTTTCCCCGTAAACAAGTTAGAGAAAGATAAATATCATACAATATCACTTATGTGCAGAATCTTGAAAAAAAAAATACAAATGAACTTACAAAACAGGAAGAGACTCACAGAGAATGAATTCAAGGGGGAAGTGAGGAGGAAGGGGTAGATTGGGAGTTTGGGATATGTATATATATATATATATGTATATATATGTATATATATGTATATATGTATATATATATACATTGCTATATTTAAAATACATAACAAACAAGGAACTACTGTATAACACAGGGAACTGTACTCAATATTTTATAATAACCTATCAGGGAAAAAAAACTGAAAAAAAAAAGATACATATGTATAACTGAATCACTTTGCGATTTGCCTGAAACTAACACAACACTGTAAATCAACTATACCTCAATAAAAATTTACAATAATGAAAAGAGAAGTGAAGAAAGAAACATGGCCCGTGCAGCAAATATGTCTAGGAAATATTAATTTCCTTCATTTTCTGTATCCCAATAAAGGAAAATTTAGCAAGACTGAAGACAGGGAAAGTTGCAAATGAAAAGGGAGAGTTTGAGAAAGCTTATGGTGTAGATTTTTTTTTTTCACCATGACATGGGGCTTGCACAATCTTAGTTCTCTGACCAGGGGTCAAACCCATGACCCCTGCAGATATATTGTGCAACACAGTGAATATAGCCAATATTTTGTAATAATTGTAAGTGAAGTATAATCTTTAAAAATTATGATTCATTATATTTATACTTGTAACTGACATAATATTATACCTCAACTATACTTCAATTTAAATTTTTTTAATTAAGTTTTAATTGAAGAATAATTGCTTTACAGAATTTTATTGGTTTCTGCCAAAAATCCACATAATCAGCCATAGGTATACATATGTCCCCTCCCTCTTGAACCTCCCTCCTATCTCTCTCCCCATCCCACCCCTCTAGGTTGTTAGCTTGTTAAGAGCGAGTTTGAGTTCCTCGAGTCAAACAGCAAATTTCTGTTGGCTGTCTATTTTACATATGGTAAGGTACATATGGCACATTTACATATGATAATTATCACTTTACCAACAGAAGTCCCTATAGTCAAAACTATGTTCTTCCCAGTAGTGATGTATGGATGTGAGAGCTGGACCATGAAGAAGGCTGAGCACCAAAAACTTGATGCCTTTGAACAGCGATGTTGAAGACTTTTGAGAGTCCCTTGGACAGCAAGGAGATCATACTAGACAATCCTAAAGGAAATCAACCCTGAATATTCATTGGAAGGACTGCTACTGTAGCTGAAATTCCAATACTTTGGCCTGATGTGAAGAGATGAAATTCATTGTAAAAGACCTTGATTCTGGGCAAGATTGAAGGCAAAAGGAGAAGGGGTTGACAGAGGACAAGATGGTTGGATGGCATCACTGAGTCTATGGACATGAGTTTGAGCAAGCCCTGGGTGATGGTGAAGGACAGGAAAGCCTGGAGTGCTGCAGTCCATGGGGTGGCAAAGAGTCTGACATGACTGAGCAACTGAACTGAACTGAGTGAATTAAAAAAAAAAAAAAGGAGTGTGGAGGGAGGACTTCTGTGGCAGTTCAGTGGTTAGGACTCAATCATTCTACTGCAGGGGCAAGGGTTTGATCCTTGCTCAGGGAACTAAGATGCTGCAAGGCAAGGCCAAAAAAAAAAAAGAAAGAAAGAAGGAAAAATTACTGAGGGAAGTGAAAGGGCATGAGAAGTACCCTGAATGAATAAATAAATTCATGGTGGAAGAGAGGAAGTCAAAGAGGGAAATAGAAGGGCTTCTCCTTTCTTTAATGCAGAAAGAGAGACGATACCAAACATTAAGAGGTGGCAACAGAAGAAGACAAAGGAGCTTATGCCTCCTCAATCTTAACAGAAGAGGGTAAGATTATTTATTGAGCCAAGGGAAAGGCAAAGTTTGAAAGAACTCGTGTGGTAGTGTGTTATTCTGAGAAAGTGACAAAATATCACTAAAGATGTTATTAAGCTCTGACAGATAAATTGATGCAAAAATAAATATTTTATGATTACTCCATAAAGGCATAGAGGTGTTGTTAGTTTTCCCATCTTTACTTTTTAAGTTTAGTGGTTCTAAATGATTCTGAAATCCTATGCCTTCTCAAACTGACTGGAAGTAATTTAGTGATTTTTGTTGTTCAGTCACTCAGTCGTGTCTGAGTCTATATGACCCCATAGTGTACAGCAGCTCACAATATGTGAGTACTGGAGTATATACTCTGTAATTATCCAAATCCATAATCTTACAATGCAAAATCATAACTTTTCTGAGCAATGGAGTCATTGGCAAGATCAAGGGAGATTAAACTATCTAAACTTGGTGGGTAGAACTGGTAACAACCACTTTTTGACCCCCAGACTTTTTTTTTTTTTTGGCCTAGTGGTATGTAGGATCTTAGTTCCGTGACCAGGGATGGAACCCATACCCCAAGTAGTGGAAGCACAGAGTCCTAACCACAGGAATACCAATGAATTCCGTTTTTATTTTGAAGAATTTAAAACATAAATAAGTTCCAACAACAGGGTAGAATCTGTATAACATAGAACCCCTATATTTACTGTTTTTTTAACTTAACCTTTTTTTTTAAATAAAAGTATAGTTGATACATATGTCACAGATGTATGATATAGTGATTCACAATTTTAAAAGGTTATATTTCAGTTTTTAGTTATGATAACATATTGACTATATTCCCTGTGCTATACAGTATATCCTTGCAGCTTATTTTATATTTACTTGTCTGCTTCTATTAATCCCTTACCCCAGAACCACCCCTCCCCGCTTCCCTCTACCCACCAGTAACCACTAGTTTGTTCTCTTATCTGTGATTTAGCCTCTTTTTTGTTATATTCACTAGTTTGCTGTATTTTTTAGATTCCACATATAAGTAATATCATATAGTATTTGTTTATTTCACTTAGCCCAATACTCTCCAGGCCCACCGATGTTGCTGCAAACGACATTTCATTCTTTGTAGGACTGAGTGTAGAATTCCATTGTGTATAATACTTCTTATTTATCCATTTATCTGTTGATGTACACTGAAGCTGAGTCCATGTCTTAGCTATATGTTTATCATTTGCACTTATATCTCTAGTTTGAAAGAACTCGTGGTAGTGTGTTATTCTGAGAAAGTGACAAAATATCACTAAAGATGTTATTAAGCTCTGACAGATAAATTGATGCAAAAATAAATATTTTATGATTACTCCATAAAGGCATAGAGGTGTTGTTAGTTTTCCCATCTTTACTTTTTAAGTTTAGTGGTTCTAAATGATTCTGAAATCCTATGCCTTCTCAAACTGACTGGAAGTAATTTAGTGATTTTTGTTGTTCAGTCACTCAGTCGTGTCTGAGTCTATATGACCCCATAGTGTACAGCAGCTCACAATATGTGAGTACTGGAGTATATACTCTGTAATTATCCAAATCCATAATCTTACAATGCAAAATCATAACTTTTCTGAGCAATGGAGTCATTGGCAAGATCAAGGGAGATTAAACTATCTAAACTTGGTGGGTAGAACTGGTAACAACCACTTTTTGACCCCCAGACTTTTTTTTTTTTTGGCCTAGTGGTATGTAGGATCTTAGTTCCGTGACCAGGGATGGAACCCATACCCCAAGTAGTGGAAGCACAGAGTCCTAACCACAGGAATACCAATGAATTCCGTTTTTATTTTGAAGAATTTAAAACATAAATAAGTTCCAACAACAGGGTAGAATCTGTATAACATAGAACCCCTATATTTACTGTTTTTTTAACTTAACCTTTTTTTTTAAATAAAAGTATAGTTGATACATATGTCACAGATGTATGATATAGTGATTCACAATTTTAAAAGGTTATATTTCAGTTTTTAGTTATGATAACATATTGACTATATTCCCTGTGCTATACAGTATATCCTTGCAGCTTATTTTATATTTACTTGTCTGCTTCTATTAATCCCTTACCCCAGAACCACCCCTCCCCGCTTCCCTCTACCCACCAGTAACCACTAGTTTGTTCTCTTATCTGTGATTTAGCCTCTTTTTTGTTATATTCACTAGTTTGCTGTATTTTTTAGATTCCACATATAAGTAATATCATATAGTATTTGTTTATTTCACTTAGCCCAATACTCTCCAGGCCCACCGATGTTGCTGCAAACGACATTTCATTCTTTGTAGGACTGAGTGTAGAATTCCATTGTGTATAATACTTCTTATTTATCCATTTATCTGTTGATGTACACTGAAGCTGAGTCCATGTCTTAGCAATTATATGCTCTTATGAACATTGCGGTGCACTTATATTCTCAAATGTGTTTTTACATTTTTTGGATACATACCCAGGAATGGAATTGCTGGGTCACATGGCAGCTCTCATGGACATGAATTCAATACTTGGGGAGACAGTGAAGGGTAAGGAATCCTGGTGTGCTGCAGTCCATTGTGTTGCAAAGAGTTGGACATGACCTAGCAATAGAAAAACACCAGAAACAAAGAGCAGCTTTATTTTCAGTTTTCTGAGAAACCTCCATACTGTTTGACACAATGGCTGCATCAATTTACATTCCCACCAACAGTGTAAAAGGGTTTCTTTTTCTCCATATCCTGGCCAACATTTGGTATTTGTGTTCTTTTTGATGATAGTTATTGTGACAGGTGTGAGGTGATAGGTCATTGTGGTCTTGGTTTGATTGACCAGTTATTAAACTTTGCACCTCTTTGTGCTCTCTCTTCCTGCTTTATCTCTCACATGTTTATTTCATATAGCATAACTTTAATCCTAAAAACCTTACCATATATTTTCTACCAGTCATTACCTCACATTACTATAGTAGTTATCACTCAAGGAATTTAATATTAATACATTACTATTATCTGATATATACTCCCTATCCAAATTTCCCCAACTGCCCCAATATCATTTCTTATAAATTTTGTCCAATCCAGGAACCAGTTAAAGATCACACACTACATTTTGTTGTAATATTGTTAATCGTCAGTCTTTTTTTGTCTTTCACAACACTAATTTTTTGAGGAGCCCAGGAAAGTTATTTTGCACACTGTGCCTTTTTAGAACAGTAATCTTGATTTTCCCCCTCATGATTAGATTTAAACATCTTTGGTAGCCTCTTTTTGTTATATTCACTAGTTTGCTGTATTTTTAGATTCCACATATAAGTAATATCATATAGTATTTGTTTATTTCACTTAGCCCAATACTCTCAGGCCCACCGATGTTGCTGCAAACGACATTTCATTCTTTGTAGGACTGAGTGTAGAATTCCATTGTGTATAATACTTCTTATTTATCCATTTATCTGTTGATGTACACTGAAGCTGAGTCCATGTCTTAGCAATTATATGCTCTTATGAACATTGCGGTGCACTTATATTCTCAAATGTGTTTTTACATTTTTTGGATACATACCCAGGAATGGAATTGCTGGGTCACATGGCAGCTCTCATGGACATGAATTCAATACTTGGGGAGACAGTGAAGGGTAAGGAATCCTGGTGTGCTGCAGTCCATTGTGTTGCAAAGAGTTGGACATGACCTAGCAATAGAAAAACACCAGAAACAAAGAGCAGCTTTATTTTCAGTTTTCTGAGAAACCTCCATACTGTTTGACACAATGGCTGCATCAATTTACATTCCCACCAACAGTGTAAAAGGGTTTCTTTTTCTCCATATCCTGGCCAACATTTGGTATTTGTGTTCTTTTTGATGATAGTTATTGTGACAGGTGTGAGGTGATAGGTCATTGTGGTCTTGGTTTGATTGACCAGTTATTAAACTTTGCACCTCTTTGTGCTCTCTCTTCCTGCTTTATCTCTCACATGTTTATTTCATATAGCATAACTTTAATCCTAAAAACCTTACCATATATTTTCTACCAGTCATTACCTCACATTACTATAGTAGTTATCACTCAAGGAATTTAATATTAATACATTACTATTATCTGATATATACTCCCTATCCAAATTTCCCCAACTGCCCCAATATCATTTCTTATAAATTTTGTCCAATCCAGGAACCAGTTAAAGATCACACACTACATTTTGTTGTAATATTGTTAATCGTCAGTCTTTTTTTGTCTTTCACAACACTAATTTTTTGAGGAGCCCAGGAAAGTTATTTTGCACACTGTGCCTTTTTAGAACAGTAATCTTGATTTTCCCCCTCATGATTAGATTTAAACATCTTTGGTAGCCTTCTTCCATAGATGTGCCCTTAAAAGTCACACATTTTAGGGACTTCTCTGGTGGTCCAGTGGTTATGATGGAGCTCTCAATGTGGGAAGCCTGGGTTTGATCCTTGACTAGGGAACAAGATCCCACATGTTGCAACTAAGGGTTCGCACACCTCTGCAAAGATGCCAGAGCCCATGTGTCCCAGCTAAGAACTAGTTCAGCCAAATAAATATTTAAAAAAAAAAAAAATTACACACTTTGAAAAGGAGAAAGAGAATAAAGGATTATATCCCCAAATTAGGTTAAGTAGCATACATATAACGATACACATAACTATCATAATCCTGTTATCAAGTACGGCAAACCACTCTTCAAGAAAGCACTCACTACCAGATGGGAGCAGAGTGCTTGGCTGGTAGCATCTTGCCGTTAGTCCCTCCAAAGTCAATCTGAGGTCACTTTTCCTTTCGGCCCAATGCGAGAGTTCTCTTATGGCCAACCTTAGTTAGATTTTCACAGTTCTGCAGAGACTGTCAGGTCCACATAATGGTCTGATAACTCCAGTTCAATCCTGTTTCCTCTTATTTTCTTTCACTGATATTACTCAATAAATCATTTGCACTTCTTGCTCCATCTGTGTCTGCTTCAGATTGGGAAAACCCAATCTGAAACAATTCTTGTTTTAAGAAGAAGAAGAAAAAAACTGGAGATCAGAGAACTGTAAGTGCTTTTCTAATTCACAGTTGAAAGATGACTTATCTACTATTAATAGGATATGAATATAAGCAAACTGACTCCAGGATTCAAAAACTACTTTCATGTTATAAATGAAGGTAGTAGTCTTAAAATATTGTAGGCTCTCAGTATCTTTTTTTTTTTCTCAAATCAAAAGTTTTTATTATTGCCTCTTTACAATATCACAATAGAGTCCATAAAACCATCTGGCATCTTGCTGTTTCTGCAGCTGGACCACTAAAATCTTATTCATCAGCCTGCTGAACTGCTCCCTTTTCAGAGACATAGATACCATCCCAAAATTTTGATATCTTTGTTTTTAACTGTGGTGGCTTGCTGAATCAAAGCAGCTGAATTTGACACAAAGTTGAAGAATCAACTCATCTTTCTGGGCTTGAGATACTGAACAGGCAACCCCTGGCCTCATCCGAACCCTGCGGATGTATTTTTCACCCCAGAAATTTCGGATTTCAACAAGAGAACCATTCTCCTGAATGACAACATTGATGGGGAAGTGGGCGTGTACAGACCTCATCTTGTAACGGAAACCCCATGTAACACCCTTGATCATGTTCTGTACATGACTACAGATGGTGCGCACAGTCA
Source organism: Tragulus kanchil (assembly GCA_022376925.1). NCBI lineage: Eukaryota > Metazoa > Chordata > Mammalia > Artiodactyla > Tragulidae > Tragulus > Tragulus kanchil. The sequence goes on from JAIOJX010000032.1 coordinate 35,979,868, forward strand.
CCAGTTCTCTTCTGTTTCCCCACCATTTGTCAACCCATAGCCTCTTCTTTTTCTTTCCAAGGAGACTGAGCTCCACATTGATGTGATTGAAGTCCCTCTGCAGGGTGCCTCTGGGGCCTTTCACAATAACTGTCGGCCTCTTCAGAGAAATGTCGACATTTTCTGGAAAGTTGACAGTCTGATTGCTGAGAATGGTCTTCATTCTCGCAGTAGATGCGGCAGACAGCTCTCAATATCTCTTAACTGCAATTTCCCTACTTCTCAGTTTAAGTAGTTCCAAAAAGATCACCCTCAGAGAAACCATGTATTTTAATTTGATACCTATTAACACATATGACAACTTTTAGTTGCGAGTCTATGGAACTAACCCTTTATGTATTATTGTGTTAAATATTTAGATGATTATGTCAAAAAAAAAAGTAAGCTCTTAGAGACCAGTATTCCTTTTTGTGGCCATCCTGCATGGCAGGTAGAACTTACCCAACTGGGGTAAGTTGCCCATGCCCCATGCCCCATGCAGTGGAAATGTAGAATCTTAACCACTGGACTGCCAGGGAAATCCAAGACCAGTACTTTTATCAATGTTATATATCCCAATGACAGATGCTATTAATAAATCTAATGCTAACAGTATAATCTGTTTTAAAAATAATTCAATGGGAGACAATTTACCACGGTAAGTAAGAACAATGATATAAAGTTACAATGACTTTAGTTGGAGTCCCATACCTGCTACTTCTCTGCTGTATGACTTTGGGCAAGCCACTTGCCCTATTTCATAAGGCTGTAATTAGGATTAAGTGCAAGTAATGCACTTTAGTAGAGTGTCTGAAACACCATAAATGTGTAATAATGGAAAGCACTAAACTTCTCTTGATTGTCTGCTAAATGCCAGGCATTACACTATCTCTGGTGATTCAAGACAGATCAGTAATATCATTCAATCCTTGAAGAGGATCATAGCATAGTCATGAGAAAGAAGAAAACTAAAACTAAATATATTAGAAAAAATTCAAATAGATTCTAATGGATGATTATTTAATTTCATTAAACATCAAAACTTTAAACACTATACCAAATGATTTATTTTGCATATTGCTAAGAAATAACAAGACATTAATATTAACAGATTTTACACCCTTCATCCTTAATGTCTAGCAAATAAATACGACATCCAAGTTACACATTTTTAAATCATTTTTATTGAACGGATTTTAATAACAGTGATTTAGTTGGTAGCAGCTGCCCAGACCAAAACAAAGCCATTGTGAATGTTATTTGTTTTTGTAATTGGAATATAATTAAACATCCGACATCACATAACCAAGCAAATAGCAGTGCATACTATATTATTCAAAAAGACTTTTTGCATTTCATTTTAAAAATCATTTTGCAAAAGTTTCAGCTTTATCAACAATCTCATTGACACATTCTATACTACATGCTCTGAAAATAAAAGTGCCCTAAAACTAACCCTAAGGTTTTTTTTTACTGTTATTAATGAACACTATTCAAGGTTATAGGAACTGAGATTTAACATTTTACAATACAAGAGGCAATAAATTATTAGTATCTGCTAACACAAATTCCACTCAGACTAAATACATCATTGATACATTCAAAAAGACATTTTGCAACTATTAATAAGCTAGTTTATATGCTGCAGTGCAAAAGAAGTAGCAGTTTCCTGAGCTTTAGGAAATTAACAATGTCTTTCTGACTATATCCCAATGCGAGTCCATTCCGGGCTTCCCGGTAAGTAAGAACAATGATATAAAGTTACAATGACTTTAGTTGGAGTCCCATACCTGCTACTTCTGCTGTATGACTTTCGGCAAGCCACTTGCCCTATTTCATAAGGCTGTAATTAGGATTAAGTGCAAGTAATGCACTTTAGTAGAGTGTCTGAAACACCATAAATGTGTAATAATGGAAAGCACTAAACTTCTCTTGATTGTCTGCTAAATGCCAGGCATTACACTATCTCTGGTGATTCAAGACAGATCAGTAATATCATTCAATCCTTGAAGAGGATCATAGCATAGTCATGAGAAAGAAGAAAACTAAAAACTAAATATATTAGAAAAAATTCAAATAGATTCTAATGGATGATTATTTAATTTCATTAAACATCAAAACTTTAAACACTATACCAAATGATTTATTTTGCATATTGCTAAGAAATAACAAGACATTAATATTAACAGATTTTACACCCTTCATCCTTAATGTCTAGCAAATAAATACGACATCCAAGTTACACATTTTTAAATCATTTTTATTGAACGGATTTTAATAACAGTGATTTAGTTGGTAGCAGCTGCCCAGACCAAAACAAAGCCATTGTGAATGTTATTTGTTTTTGTAATTGGAATATAATTAAACATCCGACATCACATAACCAAGCAAATAGCAGTGCATACTATATTATTCAAAAAGACTTTTTGCATTTCATTTTAAAAATCATTTTGCAAAAGTTTCAGCTTTATCAACAATCTCATTGACACATTCTATACTACATGCTCTGAAAATAAAAGTGCCCTAAAACTAACCCTAAGGGTTTTTTTTTTTTTACTGATATTAATGAATACTATTCAGGGTTATAGGAACTGAGATTTAACATTTTACAATACAAGAGGCAATAAATTATTAGTATCTGCTAACACAAATTCCACTCAGACTAAATACATCATTGATACATTCAAAAAGACATTTTGTAAATATTAATAAGCTAGTTTATATGCTGCAGTGCAAAAGAAGTGACGCCCTAACAGTTTCCTGAGCTTTAGGAAATTAACAATGTCTTTCTGACTATAACTCTCAATTTAAAATAGGCTCTTGATTATATGAAGCCATGTCAAAACTATACAATTAAATTAGGTTTTTGAAGAACTGAAAAGCTTGGTCAGAGTTATGGTGGTTTAGAGTAATGAAAAGTTTTCAAAGCAAAAGTATTTACAAAACTACAAAGGATACTATGGAATTTACATGTAGTACAAAGATCAAAGATAACCTACTGATCACCAAATGATCACAATGATCCCTTCTCTTTCAAAAATATTACACTGAAAGACTTTATGATAAGTTATCTAGCATTAAATATACCAACTGGTACAATATTATACATTTTAACACATGCTTCCATAATGCCCAGTAAGAAGGAATAAAAGCTAGAACATTAAAAATCAAGAAAATTAACATGCTTTTAGGAATGTTTTGCATGGGAATATGCTAGGAGAAGTGACAATGATTTCTCATCAGAACTCTTCTATATCCTCAAAATTACAAAGACCGAGTTTCTACTTCAATTTTTTCTTCTGTTTGCACTCCATCAGGATCAATGTGAACTACTGGAGGTCGCAGGATAACTTCAGGCCCTCCACCATATATAGACTGTAGAAAATTCCATGTTTCTTCAGAAATCTGACCAGAATCTGCTCCTAAAATTAGCAATATGGAGAAAAAGACAGTATTTACAAATCTTAATATTCATATTGCAAAATCTTTCATAATGCAGAAATTCTCTAGAGAATTTAGAACATGAATCTTACCAGGATATGGGTCTGCTACACTAAATTAAACAACCGACATCACATAACCAAGCAAATAGCAGTGCATACTATATTATTCAAAAAGACTTTTTGCATTTCATTTTAAAAATCATTTTGCAAAAGTTTCAGCTTTATCAACAATCTCATTGACACATTCTATACTACATGCTCTGAAAATAAAAGTGCCCTAAAACTAACCCTAAGGGTTTTTTTTTTTTTACTGATATTAATGAATACTATTCAGGGTTATAGGAACTGAGATTTAACATTTTACAATACAAGAGGCAATAAATTATTAGTATCTGCTAACACAAATTCCACTCAGACTAAATACATCATTGATACATTCAAAAAGACATTTTGTAAATATTAATAAGCTAGTTTATATGCTGCAGTGCAAAAGAAGTGACGCCCTAACAGTTTCCTGAGCTTTAGGAAATTAACAATGTCTTTCTGACTATAACTCTCAATTTAAAATAGGCTCTTGATTATATGAAGCCATGTCAAAACTATACAATTAAATTAGGTTTTTGAAGAACTGAAAAGATTGGTCAGAGTTATGATGGTTTAGAGTAATGAAAAAGTTTTCAAAGCAAAAGTATTTACAAAACTACAAAGGATACTATGGAATTTACATGTAGTACAAAGATCAAAGATAACCTACTGATCACCAAATGATCACAATGATCCCTTCTCTTTCAAAAATATTACACTGAAAGACTTTATGATAAGTTATCTAGCATTAAATATACCAACTGGTACAATATTATACATTTTAACACATGCTTCCATAATGCCCAGTAAGAAGGAATAAAACATAAAAAATAAACATGCTTTTAGGAATGTTTTTGCATGGGACTATGCCAGGGGAAGTGAAAGTGATTTCTCATCAGAACTCTTCTATATCCTCAAAATTACAAAGACCGAGTTTCTACTTCAATTTTTTCTTCTGTTTGCACTCCATCAGGATCAATGTGAACTACTGGAGGTCGCAGGATAACTTCAGGCCCTCCACCATATATAGACTGTAGAAAATTCCATGTTTCTTCAGAAATCTGACCAGAATCTGCTCCTAAAATTAGCAATATGGAGAAAAAGACAGTATTTACAAATCTTAATATTCATATTGCAAAATCTTTCATAATGCACAAATTCTCTAGGAATAATTGAGAAGTTTCAGAACATGAATCTTCAGGCTGCCAGGCCACATGGCTATGGGCTGCAACTTCAGAGTCTACACTTAAAAAGTTCCTTTTTCTTACCTCCTATTAACAGCCTTAAAATCTTTCCTCAGATAAAAATTAACCTTGGCAATTTTCTCACTATTTGTCCTACTTCATATATGAATTACATCATTTATTTAGCTGTATATAAAGGTGGAGCAGATGCCTATGATGACATTTCTTTTTCTTAAATTAATTTTTATTTTGGAGTACTTCTATAATTACTTTAGAATGTTGTATTAGTTTCTACTGCACATCAAAGTGAATCAGCTATACATATACACAGATCCCCTCTTCTTGGGCTTCCTTCCCAGTTAGGTCACCATAGAAAACATTGAGTAATAGAGTTTCCTGAGCTATAGAATATGACAAATCACTAACAAGTAAAGGCTTAACAATATTTAGTCAAACTTACCTTGCCTGAGTATCACACTGCCACATTTGGTGACTGCAATTTTAGTGTTATCAATAGGACCTGGAGGATCTAAGTTAAAAGGCAAAACAAATAATCAAAAGGTATAAAAAGTATAAACGCACCAAAGAAATGCATATTTTTGTACCTGAATTAATGAAGGATATAACTATATAACCAGGTTACTTTTTAGTCAGATTATTGTTAGTCAGTTCTTCTATATTCTTTTATATATACATAGTTCTTAACTGAAAATACATAGTTCTTAACTGAAAGGGCAGTATCCTAGCCACTGGACGCCAGGGAATTTTCAAAATAAATCCTTTTTTAAGGAAAAAAAAAACAAAAAAAAACCCAAAACCCTGTTTTCCCCTTGCATACAAAAGTACAGTGCAAAAACTGTTAAAAGAAAAAAAGGCACAAGAAAGAAACAAATACTGTTATCCTGCTACAAAAAGATAGGCAAACTGTTTTCACATCTTTCTGGTCTTTTTGCCTTTGCATGTTTTTGCTTTTTTTACCTTTTTAATATATCAAGAACATGCTATTTTTAAATTATTAAATGTTGTTATACAAATAATTTTTAAAGTTCATGTAGTATTCCACTGTAATGGATGCACTATAATTTAACTAATGTTACTGCTGGAAGGATTTTCTTCAATGTTAAGATTGCAGATTAACTTTTATTCAGTCCCCTTATATTTTCCATGAATATGCTATAAATATGCAAAAAACATCTGTCAAGTAAACAAAAAAGTCTGCAAAGAATTTCGTCTTTCAGTCAAACACTTACCTCCATCTTTACCCTTCACAAAACTTTCCCATTCTCTAAACCACTGCATACTGATGCAGTAAAAAGTAGCTGGAGAGTCCTCCTCCTGGAATGCTCTGTTGAGCTATAGAGGGAAAAAAGTCACGTAAAGTCTAGACTGTGTTTTATAGCAGAATACAACCATTCTACTTCATCATCTGATTAGGTCAGTTCCTCACAAAGAACACGATATATGTTGATGCAAAGTTATCTTAATACTAGGATATATGCTAACACTTGATAAACAATCAATCCATCTATTGAGTTTTAAGACAAAAAAAAAAAACCCTAGTGCTATGGAATAATAACAGACTTGCATTTCTAAAAAGAGCTTTAAAAAATAAAAAAACAGCTTTATTAAAGTATAGTCCACCCACTATTAACATACAGGTCAATGGTTTTCAGTCAGGTTTATAGGTTGCTGTAGTTTAGAGCAACCACTGTCACAAGCCATTAAAACATTTCTGACACCCCAACAAGTTCCCAGTCTGCAATCAATCAATCCCTCTCAGCCCCAGGAAGCTGCTAATCTACATTATCTTCTTTTTCTGTTTTTTAGACGTTTCATATAAATGGAATTAGACATCATACAGTCATTTTTTGTCTTCTTTCACTTGGCATAATGTTTCTAAGATTCATCGTACTGCATGCATCAGAAGTTCTACATTTTTTATGCTTAGTAGTAGTCCATTGTGTGGATATATCACTAAAGGCACAAGACAGAAACAAATACTGTTATCCTGCTACAAAAAGATAGGCAAACTGTTTTCACATCTTTCTGGTCTTTTTGCCTTTGCATGTTTTTGCTTTTTTTACCTTTTTAATATATCAAGAACATGCTATTTTTAAATTATTAAATGTTGTTATACAAATAATTTTTAAAGTTCATGTAGTATTCCACTGTAATGGATGCACTATAATTTAACTAATGTTACTGCTGGAAGGATTTTCTTCAATGTTAAGATTGCAGATTAACTTTTATTCAGTCCCCTTATATTTTCCATGAATATGCTATAAATATGCAAAAAACATCTGTCAAGTAAACAAAAAAGTCTGCAAAGAATTTCGTCTTTCAGTCAAACACTTACCTCCATCTTTACCCTTCACAAAACTTTCCCATTCTCTAAACCACTGCATACTGATGCAGTAAAAAGTAGCTGGAGAGTCCTCCTCCTGGAATGCTCTGTTGAGCTATAGAGGGAAAAAAGTCACGTAAAGTCTAGACTGTGTTTTATAGCAGAATACAACCATTCTACTTCATCATCTGATTAGGTCAGTTCCTCACAAAGAACACGATATATGTTGATGCAAAGTTATCTTAATACTAGGATATATGCTAACACTTGATAAACAATCAATCCATCTATTGAGTTTTAAGACAAAAAAAAAAACCCTAGTGCTATGGAATAATAACAGACTTGCATTTCTAAAAAGAGCTTTAAAAAATAAAAAAACAGCTTTATTAAAGTATAGTCCACCCACTATTAACATACAGGTCAATGGTTTTCAGTCAGGTTTATAGGTTGCTGTAGTTTAGAGCAACCACTGTCACAAGCCATTAAAACATTTCTGACACCCCAACAAGTTCCCAGTCTGCAATCAATCAATCCCTCTCAGCCCCAGGAAGCTGCTAATCTACATTATCTTCTTTTTCTGTTTTTTAGACGTTTCATATAAATGGAATTAGACATCATACAGTCATTTTTTGTCTTCTTTCACTTGGCATAATGTTTCTAAGATTCATCGTACTGCATGCATCAGAAGTTCTACATTTTTTATGCTTAGTAGTAGTCCATTGTGTGGATATATCACTTGTTGTTTATCCATTTGGCACCAGATGGGCATATCAATTATTCTCAGTTTGGGACAACTGAGAGCAATTCTGCTATGAACATTTGTGTCCAGGTTTTGGCAGACGTTAAGTGTTCATTTCTCTGGGGTAAATACCTAAAAATGAGACTACTGGGTCATGTGCTACTGCTGTTTGCTCGGTTGCTAAGTCATGTTCGACTCTTTGTGACCCCATGGATTCAAGCATGCCAACATGAGTCATGTGCTAAGTGTCTAATCTGTAACAAATTGTCAAGTTGGCTGTTATTCGGCACGCTACATTCCCACCACCAACAATGTTTATGAGAACTCTAATTGCTCTATATTTCTGTCAGGACTTGATATTGTCCTCTTCTTTATTCTAGTAATTCTAAAAAATGTGCAGGTATCTCATTGTGGCTTTAATTTGCATTTTTACTAATGACTACTGAGAATGTGTACCTTTTCATACGCTTAATTAACACTCATACCTTAAGGATAATGTATATTAAAACAGTTTGCTTTTTTTTTTTTTTAATTTTATTTATCTTTTGGGGGGTGGGGTTGGGAGGGAGGGGGATGGGCGCGCCACTTCTATTGGTCTTTCATTTCTCTATTTTTTTTTTTTAAAGATTTATTTTTTTTTTTAATTTATTTTGGGCGGGGGTCGGGTTGGGGAGGGAGGGGAGCGGGCGGGCCACTTCTATTGGTCTTTCATTTCTCTATGTTCATGTTCATCCGTCTTTGTTCTTTGGCTCCAGTGGGCCTCCCATGGCAGTGGCGTCTGTTGTTGCAGAGCACCGGCTCTAGGCGCATGTGCTCCAGAGCTCCAGCTGGGTGACTGGACACATCAGTCCAGCCGCTCCGCGGCACGTGGGATCTTCCCAGGCCAGGGATCGAACCGGCGCCTCTTGCACTGCAAGGCGGTGTCCTTATCCACTGGACCACCAGGGGAAGCCCTCATTTCTCTATTTTCATCCGTCTTTGTTCTTTGGCTCCTGTGGGCCTCCCATCGCGGTGGCCTCTGTTGTCGCAGAGTGCCGGCTCTGGGCGCATGCGCTCCAGAGCTCCAGCTGGGTGACTGGACACATCAGTCCAGCCGCTCCGCGGCACGTGGGATCTTCCCAGGCCAGGGATCGAACCGGCGCCTCTTGCACTGCAAGGCGGTGTCCTTATCCACTGGACCACCAGGGGAAGCCCTCATTTCTCTATTTTCATCCGTCTTTGTTCTTTGGCTCCTGTGGGCCTCCCATCGCGGTGGCCTCTGTTGTCGCAGAGTGCCGGCTCTGGGCGCACGCGCTCCAGAGCTCTGACTTGGTAATTGGACACATCAGTCCAGCCGCTCCGCGGCACGTGGGATCTTCCCAGGCCAGGGATCGAATTGGCACCCCTTGTACTGCAAGGCGGTGTCCTTACCCACTGGACCACCAGGGGAAGCCCCTAGTTTGCTTATTTTTACATTGGAATATCTGTCTTATTGAGTTGTATGAATTCTTTACATGTCCCTTGATGATAAGTGACTTACAAAGGCCTAGAACTGAATCTGGGTCTGCCTTCCCTATGTTTCTTCTAGTATCGCCATTGTTGCCCTTACTGAATGTCTCATTAACTGAGATGAAATCCCACATTAGCTCTGACAATTTACTATAAGCACCATTCAGCATTTCCACACCCAAGATTAAGAACTAACAGACAACTAGACAAATCTAACAGAGGCATGATTACAAAGAGCTTAGGCTCTTCAGAAATGAAGGTCTGAGTTAGTTTATCAGGTAAATAACCAGCTGAAGTGCTTCTGAAAAGACAGAGACTATGGACTAGGTAGTTATCAGCAGAGACACATATTTCTTCCTTCCCCCTTGCACCTGTTTGTAAATATTTACTAAACCTGAGAAAAATTACCAATTTACTGATCCTTTCCTTCAGTCCTCTATTTCGTATAAGACACATCATGGTGGCTAACCTTATGGTTTATTCTTTAAAGAATAAACAAGGGAGGCTGTGATTAAACTAAACATGAATGATCATCATCTAGAAATGGATAAACTGACTGATGTAACTCTGGGTTTCTGATGTTTAGGGGAGGTACATGAGCTAGCTGTATCATGTTAAGCAGAAATATGGTATTACTGCTTATTGGTGCTGTTGATGTATGAATGCATAGAACAAGCAGGGGCAAACTGTACTATACTTATTATCTATTAATAAATAATTTGTATTCATTCTTACATACTCTTACATGAGAAGAGAAGACTTCATTTTCTAGGATCCTTTGCCAGTAGTGCTCCAAAAATATATGCAGTATATGGAAGGCACAAGAGAAACTTCCCCTATATCCTCATTGGCATCTGTGGGCAGGACTGAGGTCTTCACAGATGGCACAGACAGGGTTTTGCCACTGCTTTCAAGAGTCTTCCTAAGAATCCCTCACTTGGTGTCATATGCAGCTAATGCCTTTAACAGTAGAATTCTCAGGATAACTCACCAGAGTCCTGAGATTAACAGCTTATTAAGGTTTCTACTGAGCATTCTACTGAGACTTGCCAGTGGTAAGCAATATAGGTCATTTCCAGAGGTTTTTTGCAATTAAATGTTCAGCTTTGAAACAATCTCAAACTTGCAGGAAAAATGCAGAATAATACAAAGAAATTTTCTTTTTCTACACCATTTTCAAGTACTTGCTAAACACACAAGAACTTATTCTTAAACATGTAACACAAATGGAAATTAACACTGATATAATACTAGTAGTATCTAATCCTCAGACTCCATCATTTTTCTAAATGATCCAGTAATATTGTTTATAGCCAAAGAATCCAGTTAAGAATCACCTATTGGGACTTCCCTGGCAGTCCATTGGTTAAGACCCCACACTTCCATTTCAGGGGCTGTAGGTTTGTGTCCCAGTCCTGGAACTAGGATCCCATCTGCGGCATGGCCAAAATAACCCTCCCCAAACCGAAAAACCCAAAGAAACACCTGCGGTATTTTACTTCACATTTCCTTTAAGGTGAGTTTGTCAGCCTTGACTTTCACATTCTGGACAATTTTCAAGATTACAAGCCAGTTATCTTATAAAATGTCCCCTCAATTTTGGTTTGTCTGATACTCCTCATTTGAGATTCAGATTATACATTATGTACTGAACAAACGATGCTGTGGTTCTTCTCAATGTGTCCTCTCCCAGCACATGATTTGGTATGTTTCACTGCTACTGATGTTCACCTTAATGACTTTACTGAGCTGGGTGCCAGTCTTTTTGTCTTTGTAATTTGTTAGTATTTTATGGGGAATAAATTGGAACTATGATAATGTTCCACTTTCCATCAGTCCTTCAAATTTATTCACTTATTTATAATAGTATGGACACAATATCTTCTATAGTGTTTAATGGGTTATAACACCATTATAATTTATTTCAAAGTGTAAATTTAATAAGTAAAAGTTCCATCAAGCTGACTTCTATGTACTTTTGACATTTCCCCATCATTCTTCAAAAACTTCTTTATTTTCTGGAACAGTAAGAAATTCCAAGTTTATCTTGTAATTCCCCTGCCTCAGCCCTGAAAGCAGTCATTTCTCCAAGGAGGACTGATAGCTTTTACTGGAAAAAGATGTTTAGATGCCAAGATCTGAAAAGAGCTGGGAATGCTCAAACCTACCAGAATTATTACTGCTCGCAGGCCTTTTCAGTGACAGAATAGGAAATTAATTTAGGTACATCACTTATTTCTATACATGTGTACACATACACACATTTTTAGCTCCATATGTATGTATTTGGGCTTCCAAGGTGGCCCAATGGTAAAGAATCCACCTGCCAATGCAGGAGACCCAAGAGACTCAGGTTTGTTGCCTGTGGTGGGAAGATTCCCTAGAGGAAGAAATGGCAACCCACTTCAGTATTCTTGCCAGGATAATCTCATGGACAGAGGAGCCTAGCAAGCTACAGTCCATAAGATCACAAAGAATCAGACATGGCTGAGCACACACGGGTGCACACATGTATGTATACATCTATCACAGTGAGTTCTCAAAGATACCTACAATTTTAATCCCAAAACAAAAAGTTCATTTTAGTTTTCTCTCTTTCAATATTTGTAACTCCCTTATCTGACAGTAAGAAATCTGGGGCTTCCCTCGTGGTCCAGTGGGTAAGGAAACCGCCTTGCAGTGCAAGGGGCGCCAGTTCGATCTCTGGCCTGGGAAGATCCCACGTGCCGCGGAGTGGCTGGACTGATGTGTCCAATTACCGAGCCGGAGCTCTGGAGCGCATGTGCCCAGAGCCAGTGCTCTGCGACAACAGAGGCCACCGTGATAGGAGGTCCACATGGGCCAAAGAACAAAGATGGATGAAAAATAGATAAATAAAAGACCAACAGAAGTGGCCCCCCACCCCCCAAAAAAGAAATCTGGCTCATTATATTTGTAATATCCGATCAATCCTACTCATGGAATCAATCCCACACACGGAATCAATTCCTCAATTCTACCACCACCACTAAGCTGTGGCTCCTCACACATCAATCTGCAGCCAACATGGGCATCCATTTCTATGTTGCCTGCACACCAACACCCTTGACCAGGCCCACACCACTACAAAAAGCTTTCTTTTCCTTGTCTTGGCTCTGAAACTCCACTGTTCCCACTCCTATCTCTAGTATGGCAGCCTACCGACCTTCCAGATTTCCTGAAAGTCAGCTATGATCTTCTTGATCTTCACTGCCCATTTTAGTAGTTATTTGACTCTTGCATTGCCTGCATTCCTATTCTATTCAAAATACTTAGACTGGTTTCTGTTAATCAAACCCTAATGGATACAGTCATTAGTCATCTATTTAAGCATTCATGGAATAAACTATCTTTAATATTCAACTAGAATTTGCCTCCTTATATTTAGGAAGCAAATGAGGCTCAAGCATAATAAATCAATCCACACCTGTACTATTTTCCCCGTATATGTGAAAATGTCTTTACTTTAGGCAAGGGCATGCACACACACACCCCTCTAGTTTTTTTTTTTTTTTTACTTTTTTATTTGAGTTTTCACACACACCCCTCTAAATCTATGAAGAGAAGCAGGTTTGTGTGAAGAGAAGTGTGTCCACAACATGGAATATACTATTCATCCATAATATCTACTCAATAACTTCTCCCTTTCTTTTACATTTTTACTAAAAGGATATCAATCTTCCCTTAAAGAATTATCCCTCCACCAATATAATTCAACAGGAGTATCAATGAATATGCCTCTCAGGTCACCCAAACTCTAGCAGGACTCTCTACTAGGAATTCGAATAATAAATAAATAGTTGGAATCAGCATTTATTATATGCATCAGCACTTTGAAGAAACTTCATGCTACCTAGACAAATGGAACTGTATTATTTTTGTCCATAAAACCTGGTTATTCAACTCTCCCCTACTGATTCTGTGATCAGGCTTTCTACTGCCTGCAATCAAGAAACGCCTCATAATATATTTTCATGGGAACTAGGTCTAAGTAGAAGAATGCAGTCTTACTAAATGCTTTCAGAAAAATCACTAACTTAAGGAAATCTATAATTTACCTCTTCAACATGATTTCTTGCCAGTGCCAATACATAAAACAAAATTTACTACCAATCCATGAAAACAAAAATCAGCAAAAGACTTTAACGCACTAGAATCATAGTCACCTGACGGCATCTCACTGTTACGTGACCATAACACTTAAAATCTATTACGACTCTGATCCAGTCACTTCACTAACACAGTTCTTCTAATGGTCACTTCTTTATCTTAATCCCAGATCATTTTATAGTTTGAAAAGCATCATGTTTTACCCGAATAAAATTTCCAATGTTTGATCCCCTTTTAGTAGTTATTTGACTCTTGCATTGCCTGCATTCCTATTCTATTCAAAATACTTAGACTGGTTTCTGTTAATCAAACCCTAATGGATACAGTCATTAGTCATCTATTTAAGCATTCATGGAATAAACTATCTTTAATATTCAACTAGAATTTGCCTCCTTATATTTAGGAAGCAAATGAGGCTCAAGCATAATAAATCAATCCACACCTGTACTATTTTCCCCGTATATGTGAAAATGTCTTTACTTTAGGCAAGGGCATGCACACACACACCCCTCTAGTTTTTTTTTTTTTTTTACTTTTTTATTTGAGTTTTCACACACACCCCTCTAAATCTATGAAGAGAAGCAGGTTTGTGTGAAGAGAAGTGTGTCCACAACATGGAATATACTATTCATCCATAATATCTACTCAATAACTTCTCCCTTTCTTTTACATTTTTACTAAAAGGATATCAATCTTCCCTTAAAGAATTATCCCTCCACCAATATAATTCAACAGGAGTATCAATGAATATGCCTCTCAGGTCACCCAAACTCTAGCAGGACTCTCTACTAGGAATTCGAATAATAAATAAATAGTTGGAATCAGCATTTATTATATGCATCAGCACTTTGAAGAAACTTCATGCTACCTAGACAAATGGAACTGTATTATTTTTGTCCATAAAACCTGGTTATTCAACTCTCCCCTACTGATTCTGTGATCAGGCTTTCTACTGCCTGCAATCAAGAAACGCCTCATAATATATTTTCATGGGAACTAGGTCTAAGTAGAAGAATGCAGTCTTACTAAATGCTTTCAGAAAAATCACTAACTTAAGGAAATCTATAATTTACCTCTTCAACATGATTTCTTGCCAGTGCCAATACATAAAACAAAATTTACTACCAATCCATGAAAACAAAAATCAGCAAAAGACTTTAACGCACTAGAATCATAGTCACCTGACGGCATCTCACTGTTACGTGACCATAACACTTAAAATCTATTACGACTCTGATCCAGTCACTTCACTAACACAGTTCTTCTAATGGTCACTTCTTTATCTTAATCCCAGATCATTTTATAGTTTGAAAAGCATCATGTTTTTTACCCGAATAAAAATTTCCAATTCAGTTTTTCTTCTTTTTTCAATCTTCTCTGCCTCAATCTGGCAAGTGTGACAAATGTACAGATGGTTGACGGCTGGTCCTCCTCCATACCTAAGGAATGAAAAGTATAATAATTATGATAATTTGGAGAAAGCCGATGTTCTAGGAAATATATCCAAGTTTTAGTAAAACGTAAATACAAAATTAGTGTGAGGACCTGATTTCATGTTTTCCAGGGCCAATAATTTTATTGAATTTATTGACTTGTCTGCTTTATTTATACTTCAACTTTCCCTTATAGGTACTTTTGTTATAAAATATGACGGTGGCAACAGTAACATACAATAAAAGAAGAGGCTGTCAAAATTAGCATATAATATATAAATCTTCAGTTATACACAGCCATAGTTCTAATCAGAAGGAGACTTCCCAGGCTTCCCCTGGTGGTCCAGTGGATAAGGACACCGCCTTGCAGTGCAAGAGGCGCCGGTTCGATCCCTGGCCTGGGAAGATCCCAGGTGCCGCGGAGCCGCTGGACTGATGTGTCCAATTACCGAGCCGGAGCTCTGGGGCGCGTGTGCCCAGAGCCGGTGCTCTGCGACAACAGACGCCACCGGGATGGGAGACCCACAGGAGCCAAAGAACAAAGACGTATGAAAACAGAGAAATGAGAGACCAATGGAAGTTGCCCGCCCACTCCCCTCCCTCCCCAACCTGACCCCCGCCCAAAATAAATAAATAAATAAATCTTTAAAAAAGAAGGAGACTTCCCCTGTCTACTCATTAGGAATTCATGGACTGAATTTTTTTTTTTCTTTTTTTGGGGGGGGGGCAGGTTGCGGAGGGAGAAGGGTGGGTGGGCCGCTTCTATTGGTCTTTCATTTATCTATTTTCATCCATCTTTGTTCTTTGGCCCCTGTGGGCCTCCCATCGCAGTGGCCTCTGTTGTCACAGAGCACCGGCTCTGGGCACATGCACTCCAGAGCTCCGGCTCGGTAACTGGACACATCGGTCCAGCCGCTCCGCAGCACGTGGGATCTTCCCAGGCCAGGGATGGAACCGGCGCCCCTTGCACTGCAAGGCAGTGTCCTTACCCACTGGACCACCAGGGAAGCCCTGAATTTTTTTTTTTTTTTTTTCTGTTGTTGAATTATTTTTAATATTTAAGAAATATATAAAAGGATTGTACAAAATATTTTTAAATAAAATTTAAAAGTTTAGAGAGTTATATATCACAGCATATTTTTATAGATACAGATCATCAGAAAATATACATTAGAATTAATTATCTAGATTAGGGCCACACTAGCTACAAAAGTTTCCCCAGTCACACTTCAGAGTGAATAAATGAAGGAAAAAGGGAATATTCTACATAAGCAACATACAACACAAGGAGCATATACAAAATAACCAATCTCCCTTTAGTAACGTTCATAAATTGATCTTCACAACATCATATCGTCTGATTTAAAAAAACAAACCTGCTATATAGGTTATCCCAAATGTTCTGAGGCAGCATCAAAACCAGGTCTTCAATATAACTAGCTTTTCGTGGAGGAACACCTAAAAAATTTAAAAGAAGTCTTTCTCATTCCTTTATTACTTTTAACTAATAAATCCCTGGCATTTTTTTCCCAATCATTATTCTTAAAAACTCTTCCCAAGAGGTTAAAAATAACATAACAGTTTATGTTCCTAAAGATCTATTTTTCTCTTGAAATAGAGAAAAAAATGTTAACCAAGATGTTCAGGTATTTAACTTACATAAATCTTTCCTAAACCTCAACTATGTATTAGGGCAAACCAGAGATACATCAGAGACAATCATTCATTCATGGAGCTTATGAGCTAGCAGAAGAAATGAAGAATTTACATGAGTAACCATAACAGAAGGCAGGCACAGATAAATGTCATAAAAGGATTACAGGGAGATTCAGAACAGGAAGAGAATTAAGTAGCTCAAGTAGGGAAGTAAGAGAAAAATTCACATACAGAAACATTTTTCAAAGTTTAGATTTCTAAATCTAATACCGGACATTTCTACTATCTCTTGTAGTTTCACTGCAAAATTAATTAATTATTAAGAATATAAAGTCTTCAACCATGGAATTTAATTTAGATGCCACACTAAAAAAAAAAAGATACCAAACTAAGGTATTGTCATGGGAACAAGCACTACCACAATCAATCACAAAAGCAGAAGCTGGGGCTTCCCCTGGTGGTCCAGTGGGTAAGGACACTGCCTTGCAGTGCAAGGGGCGCTGGCTCCATCCCTGGCCTGGGAAGATCCCACGTGCTGCGGAGCGGCTGGACCGATGTGTCCAATCATCGAGCCGGAGCTCTGGAGCACATGCGCCCAGAGCCCGCGCTCTGCAACGACAGACGCCACCGCGATGAGAGGCCCACAGGAGCCAAAGAACAAAGACAGATGAAAAAATGGAGAAATGAAGGACCAATAGAAGTGGCCCGCCCGCTCCCCTCCCTCCCCAACCGGACCCTCGCCCAAAATAAATAAATAAATCTTAAAAAAAAAAAAAAAAAGCAGAAGCTATATTTAGCAAATAACTGCATGAGGGTTTTGTTGTTGTTGTTGTTAAATTCTAAGTACATTTTCATAGCAAAAGAGCCAGCTGTTCATTTAGACTAAAGGGATAAGAGCCATGGATATGGCTGGAGATGGAAGTCTCTCAGCTGAGAAAAATGATGGTTAACAGAAGTGCTCCCTGTATCATAACTATTTATGCACCTGGCTTTATTGTGAAATTAGAACTTAAGAATGGAAATAGTGTTTCTGGTATGTTCAGCCTCTGGCATAGGGTTTGGAACAAGCACTCAATAAATACTAATATTTGCTCTATGAAGAAGCTACTGACTGCTTATACTTCCAAGAAAAAACTAATTTCAGAGACCACAGTAAATGAAACACATTTAAGTTGGAATGCAGGTGGGGAAATGGAAAATAAATGGGAGAGGAAAATCCTTGGCTCCTTTCTTATTTGTAAATTATTTAATAGCAAAATCCTACTACTCAGTAAACAGCAAAACTCTGTAAAGTTATTATCCTTCAATTAAAAAAATAAATTAAAAAAGAGTCCTACTACTACTAGAGTTTCTTACCTCCATGAATACAGAGAAAATCATTATTTGAAATAGGGCCAGGTTCAGCAAAGGTCTTAAATTTATTTAGCCACTGTCGAGAAATATAAAACTGAAGGAGACTTGGTTCCATTATGTTCAACAAATTTGATATTCTCCGCCTTTCTTTTTGTGCTTCTTCGCTGCTCTTCCTATTAAGGACAGTGACTCATTACATTCAACATGCATTTTATTCCTTTAGACTAGTAGGTGGATTTTTCCACTTATTTATTAGACTCAGCACACATGCTAATAGACATTCATCCCTCCACATTCACGGGGACTGGTTCCAGGAACCCTGCAGGTACCAGAACCTGTGGATGCTCAAGTCTCTTACATAAAACAGTATATCATTTGCATATAACCTGTGTATATCCTCTCATATACTTTAAATTACTTCTAATGTGTGTGCTTAGTTCTTCAGTTGTGTCTGATTCTTTGCTACCCCATGGACCGTAGTCCACCAAGCTCCTCTGTCTGTGGTAATTCTCCAGGCATGAATACTGGAGTGGGTTGCCATGCCCTCCTACAGGGTATCTTCCCAATCCAGGGATCAAACCCACATCTCCTGCAGTGGCAGATGGACTCTTTACCACTGAGCCACCTGGGAAGCCCAGCAGGCAGATTTTTTACTGAGTTATCAGGGAAGCCCAAGAATAGTGGAGTGGGTAGCTTATCCCTTCTCCAGGGATTTTCCCAACTCAGAGATCAAACCAGGGTGAAATTAGAACTTAAGAATGGAAATAGTGTTTCTGGTATGTTCAGCCTCTGGCATAGGGTTTGGAACAAGCACTCAATAAATACTAATATTTGCTCTATGAAGAAGCTACTGACTGCTTATACTTCCAAGAAAAAACTAATTTCAGAGACCACAGTAAATGAAACACATTTAAGTTGGAATGCAGGTGGGGAAATGGAAAATAAATGGGAGAGGAAAATCCTTGGCTCCTTTCTTATTTGTAAATTATTTAATAGCAAAATCCTACTACTCAGTAAACAGCAAAACTCTGTAAAGTTATTATCCTTCAATTAAAAAAATAAATTAAAAAAGAGTCCTACTACTACTAGAGTTTCTTACCTCCATGAATACAGAGAAAATCATTATTTGAAATAGGGCCAGGTTCAGCAAAGGTCTTAAATTTATTTAGCCACTGTCGAGAAATATAAAACTGAAGGAGACTTGGTTCCATTATGTTCAACAAATTTGATATTCTCCGCCTTTCTTTTTGTGCTTCTTCGCTGCTCTTCCTATTAAGGACAGTGACTCATTACATTCAACATGCATTTTATTCCTTTAGACTAGTAGGTGGATTTTTCCACTTATTTATTAGACTCAGCACACATGCTAATAGACATTCATCCCTCCACATTCACGGGGACTGGTTCCAGGAACCCTGCAGGTACCAGAACCTGTGGATGCTCAAGTCTCTTACATAAAACAGTATATCATTTGCATATAACCTGTGTATATCCTCTCATATACTTTAAATTACTTCTAATGTGTGTGCTTAGTTCTTCAGTTGTGTCTGATTCTTTGCTACCCCATGGACCGTAGTCCACCAAGCTCCTCTGTCTGTGGTAATTCTCCAGGCATGAATACTGGAGTGGGTTGCCATGCCCTCCTACAGGGTATCTTCCCAATCCAGGGATCAAACCCACATCTCCTGCAGTGGCAGATGGACTCTTTACCACTGAGCCACCTGGGAAGCCCAGCAGGCAGATTTTTTACTGAGTTATCAGGGAAGCCCAAGAATAGTGGAGTGGGTAGCTTATCCCTTCTCCAGGGATTTTCCCAACTCAGAGATCAAACCAGGGTCTCCCACATTGCAGGTGAATTCTTTACCAACTGAGCTACTAGGGAAGCCATAAATTACTTCTAGACTACATATAATACCTCATACAATGTAAGAGCTATGCAAACAGTGGTATATACAGCATAAGTGGTAGGTAGGTAGTTACTACTGTGCATTTTTAAGTTTTGCTTTTTGGAACTTTCTGGAATCATTTCCCCCCAAATCCTTTTAATCTGCAGTTGGTTGAACCCTCAGATGCAGAACCCATGAATATGGAGGGTGGGCTGTACTGTTAATCTTACTAGATCTTGAAAATTATTCATGGTGGGCTGTACTGTTAATCTTACTAGATCTTGAAAATTATTCATGAGACATATATTGTACTTTGTTCCTCACCCACTCCCACTACATTATACACTCTAAGGGTGATGCTATACCTTAACTACTGATATTCACATAACTGCTGTTACAGAACAGACACTCAAATGATTGTTAATAAGAGAGTAGCTTGTATAATCCTTTAGAAGATACTATAAAGTATTTTGCATTAAAACCTCCTTTATTAACTATGTTAGGAGAAAATTTGGTATTTAGTTCCTACTGTCAATGCTTAACTTTTAAAATTACACTGATCTTTCTAAAGCAAAATACAGCCCTTTGCCCTTCAAGTAAATGCTTTAACATTTTCTTAACAAAAGCTCATTCTGCACATAACCTTTCAGTTTTACTCACATAGTGAGAGTAAAACAATTTCTAATCTTTACTCAGTAATCCACTTTGAAACTCTTAGAAGTCACTATTAACTTCAACATGAGATGTTCTGTCATATTTGTCAAAACAGCCTACCCGTGAGTTAGTTTCTCACCTGTAGAAGAGAACATAAGCTTCTGCATTCTGTACAGTAGATTCTGAAACTTCAGTGACACTCTGGTCATCAAATTCATACCAGAGATTATTTAAATTGTTTCGGCAGTAGGCAATATAGTGTCCACCTGAATTTAATCAGAGAAAATTTAAATTATTTCAGTAATACAAAATTAACACAAGAATGGAAGATAAAATTAATTTTGTAGACTCAGTTCCTACCTAGCAGAGATACAGCAAGAACTATCCTATTTTTCTCCAGTATGTGCCCTTAGCACCATCACTCAAGGAAGTGAAAATTAGAACAAAGATGTAAAAGTTGCTCAGTCGTGTCTGACTCTTTGTGACCCATGGATGAACCATGGAATTCTCCAGGCAAGAATACTAGAGTGGATAGCCTTTGCCTTCTCCAGGGGGTCTTCCCAACTCAGGGATCAAACCCAGATCTCCCACACTGAAGACAGATTCTTTACCTTCTGAGCCATCAGGGAAGACCCCAGGACAGAGAATGTAATCTTAAAAAATGTTATGCAAAAACAATCATCTTAAAATCCTTACTATTTAGCTCTACACAACATGCAATTTCTAGTATTTCAAACATGAGAGTAAAATGTCTGACATGTTTTCAATCCACTTATACACACTTTTTTGTTCTTCTGCTCAACCAGGCCTTGTTTAAGAGATCAATTCAGATGTTTCTTTTTTAATCTAAAATTATAGTCAAACTTAGATACTTACTACTTGCAGTTCCATGGTGACAAATGACTGACAGAAGATCATAGGTAACAATTTGAGCTGGACTATCTTTAGCAAGAAATGGTTGAAGATCCAGGCCTTCCAGTGGAAATGAAACATGGGTACTGATTTTGGTGGAAAACATCAGTTCATGTCTGAATCTTTTAAGATGGATGCACAAAATCTTTTTAAAAGAGAAAGGTAGAGCTATTCCTCTTTTTTAAAAGAGAAAGGTAGGGTAAGTCCACTAAATATACTTATTGTCAAGATTAAACATAATCGTGCAATTCTGATAACCTGATTCCAGAGATGTTAAGGTTTTTCCAGTTTTACACTTTATACCTGCAAGACTCTACAACATCTGATTTAAACTGTGTTACACATAGTTTGCTAGGGTAAACAACTAGCAGTTACTAGGTATGCAACTCAGTATTTTAAAAATGGATAATCTTAAAGGGTATACATATCAGCTGATCAACAGAACCATTCTATTCTTCAACAAATGGTGAAGAATTTACTATACAGTATTTCGTTAATGCTTTACCTACCACATAAAATAAAATGAATTGTGATAAAACCCATACCTCAGGAAACTTCTGTACTTTACAAAACTTTACTCCATTCCTCAACCTAAGGAGCAAGAAAAAAAACAATTTTAATAAACCTATTTCCCATACAAATCTACAAAACCTTTTGTATTTTCAAATATACAGCAGAATCTTTTAGAAAATGCAGAGACAAAGGTATTAAAAAAAAAATGCTTACTACTGAATTATGTGCTACCAATTAAAAACATAGTAGGGGCTTCTCTTGTGGCTCATGGATGAACCATGGAATTCTCCAGGCAAGAATACTAGAGTGGATAGCCTTTGCCTTCTCCAGGGGGTCTTCCCAACTCAGGGATCAAACCCAGATCTCCCACACTGAAGACAGATTCTTTACCTTCTGAGCCATCAGGGAAGACCCCAGGACAGAGAATGTAATCTTAAAAAATGTTATGCAAAAACAATCATCTTAAAATCCTTACTATTTAGCTCTACACAACATGCAATTTCTAGTATTTCAAACATGAGAGTAAAATGTCTGACATGTTTTCAATCCACTTATACACACTTTTTTGTTCTTCTGCTCAACCAGGCCTTGTTTAAGAGATCAATTCAGATGTTTCTTTTTTAATCTAAAATTATAGTCAAACTTAGATACTTACTACTTGCAGTTCCATGGTGACAAATGACTGACAGAAGATCATAGGTAACAATTTGAGCTGGACTATCTTTAGCAAGAAATGGTTGAAGATCCAGGCCTTCCAGTGGAAATGAAACATGGGTACTGATTTTGGTGGAAAACATCAGTTCATGTCTGAATCTTTTAAGATGGATGCACAAAATCTTTTTAAAAGAGAAAGGTAGAGCTATTCCTCTTTTTTAAAAGAGAAAGGTAGGGTAAGTCCACTAAATATACTTATTGTCAAGATTAAACATAATCGTGCAATTCTGATAACCTGATTCCAGAGATGTTAAGGTTTTTCCAGTTTTACACTTTATACCTGCAAGACTCTACAACATCTGATTTAAACTGTGTTACACATAGTTTGCTAGGGTAAACAACTAGCAGTTACTAGGTATGCAACTCAGTATTTTAAAAATGGATAATCTTAAAGGGTATACATATCAGCTGATCAACAGAACCATTCTATTCTTCAACAAATGGTGAAGAATTTACTATACAGTATTTCGTTAATGCTTTACCTACCACATAAAATAAAATGAATTGTGATAAAACCCATACCTCAGGAAACTTCTGTACTTTACAAAACTTTACTCCATTCCTCAACCTAAGGAGCAAGAAAGAAAAAAAACAATTTTAATAAACCTATTTCCCATACAAATCTACAAAACCTTTTGTATTTTCAAATATACAGCAGAATCTTTTAGAAAATGCAGAGACAAAGGTATTAAAAAAAAAATGCTTACTACTGAATTATGTGCTACCAATTAAAAACATAGTAGGGGCTTCTCTTGTGGCTCAGTGGGTAAGAACCCATCTGCCAATGCAGGAGACACAGGTTTGATCCCTGATCCGGGAAGATCCCACATACCATGGAGCAGCCAAACCCACACGTCAATGAAGACTAAGCAAAGCCAAAAATACATAAATAAAAGTTTAAAAAAATAAATAAATAAAAACATAGTAATAAAACACCAGAATTTCTTTCTGTAAAAAGATTACTTAAATTAAGATAAAAATTTAAAGTGATATAATTCTTTGATGAAAAACCTACTATCTATCTATGGCCTGTCTATGCCTTTATAATATTCATGTATCAATTAAAACAGGGTAAAATAAAATCCCAATTTTGCTTTTTTTAACACAGTTGTGTTGTTTACTGTCACACAATGACCCAAATCCACCATCAGTCTACATGTTCCTCCATAAAATCCCAGTTCTATATACAACATAGGTATATTGTATAGGTCAATATATTACAAACTTTATTTACTTTTTGTAAAACATCTATTTATTTGGCTACATCAGGTTTTAGTTGTGGCATGTGGGACCTAGATCCTTGACCAGGGATGCAACCTGGGCCCTTTCCATTGGGAGCACGGAGTCTTAGCCACCTGACCCCAAGGGGAGTCCCTACAACATTTTACTCTGAATGTGAAAATGAAAAAACTTGAGATAAATAAAAGGGGTTATTATTAATAATCAATTTTTTTTTGGCCATACCATGTGGTTGGTAGGATCTTAGTTTCCCAATGAAAGATCAAATCTGGGCCTTTGGCAGTAGAAGCACAGAATCATAACCACTAGACTATCGGGAAATTCCCAATAATCAATCGTAGCATATGCTTGACAGATCTCTACACTGGATTTTGGATTTTGGGTAGATGTAAGTTCTTTCCCACTTTCACTATTGTCTTTTTATTAGCTGGCATTGTTTCCCTAATAAAGATTCCCTCTCTGGGTCAACTCTGTCTTCAGCTATCGGCTGTGGCTTCCAGGATAAATTGATAATAAATACTTTCCAACTCACTAGAAGTGTACTTTTTTCTAAAAAGTACAAGGCAATTTTTCTTCCTATTTACCGCACAGTATACTATTCCCTTTCGTCATGAAGACGACCAACAGCTGTCAATTAACGTTTCCCTGGGTTCTTTTTTTTTTTTAATTTTTAATTTAATTTCATTTTTGGCTATTCTGAGTTTTCACTGCTGCCACAGGCTCTTCTCTAGTTGCAGGGAGTCGGGGCTACTCTCTAGCTGAGGTGAACAGGCTTCTTGTTGCGCTGACTTCTTTTGTGGAACTTGGGCTCTAGGGCACACAAGGCTTCAGTAGTTGCGGTTCCGAGGTTCTAGAGCACAGGCTCAATAGTTGTGACTCATGGGCTGAGTTGCTCCGCGGCACATGGGATCTTCCCGGATCAGGGATCGAACTCATGTCTCCTGCATTGGCAGGCAAACTCTTTACCACTGAACTACCAGGGAAGTCCCTCCGTGGGTTTTTTACAAAACCCAGAAGTTTGTATTATGAAGATTTTATATCTCATTTGGAAGCCATTATTTTTCTATTAGAGAGATTCAGAAAAATTTTCTAGTTCACTCTTCCTCAAACATACTTGTTTTCAATTCTTCATTTATTTTTCTTTTCAACTCATCACCAAGAAGACTTAAAAGCCTAAACTTATTACAAGATAGAAAAAAGGCAGGTAGTCATTGATAGAAAGAAACAAAACCATATTTTTAAATAGGATGGTATGTTTTTATTGTTCATATTTTATTTATTTTTTATTTGGAGGATAATTGCTTTACAACGTCATCCTGGCTTCTGCTGTACAATAACTTGAATGAGTTATGATCATATATAAAATCCCTTCCCGGGCTTCCCCTGGTGGTCCAGTGGGTAAGGACACCGCCTTGCTGTGCAAGGGGCGCCGGTTCGATCCCTGGCCTGGGAAGATCCCACATGCCGCGGAGTGGCTGGACCGATGTGTCCAATTACCGAGCCGGAGCTCTGGAGTGCATGCGCCTAGAACTGGTGCTCTGCGACAACAGAGGCCACCGCAATGGGAGGCCCACAGGAGCCAAAGAACAAAGATGGATGAAAATAGAAAAATGAAAGACCAGTAGAAGTGGCCAGCCCGCTCCCCTCCCTCCCCAACCCAACCCCCACCCAATAAATAAATAAATAAATAAATCTTTAAAAAAAAAAAAAAAATCCCTTCCCTCTTGAGATTTCCTCTCTCCTCAAAACCATATTTTTCTTAACTGTTTTTTTTATTTGGTCCTCATACAGCAGGTAGCATTAGAGATGGTGTAAGTTTTCTGAATTTTACATAGGCTTGAAACTACGTATCTTAAAAACAAGTTTCACTTCCTAAATCTAACCTGTTATGATGATAAAGCAGAAGAGAACAATGAATTTTTTTTTTTTTAAAGAATTTTAATTTATTTTTGGCTGCAGCGGGTCTTCCCTGCTGTGTGGGTTTTTCTCTAGTTGTGGCAAGCGAGGTCTCTAGTTGTGGTGCGCAAGCTTTCTTCGGGGGTGGGGGCGGGCGGGCCACTTCTATTGGTCTTTCATTTATCTATTTTTCATCCATCTTTGTTCTCTGGCCTGTGTGGGCCTCCCATCACAGTGGCCTCTGTTGTCGCAGAGCGCCGGCTCTGGGAACATGCGCTCCAGAGCTCCGGTTCAGTAACTGGACACATCGGTCCAGCTGCTCAGCAGCACGTGCGATCCTCCCAGGCCAGGGATCGAACCGGCGCCCCTTGCACAGTAAGGCGGTGTCCTTACCCACTGGACCACCAGGGAAGCCCCGAACAATGAATTATTTATGATGGCAGAATTAACCTATATAATAAAAATGCATGCTATATATCCTAGTATAGGTTTACAATATATTTGGAAAATGTTTTATGCAAAATGACATACTTAACTTATATCTGATAATACACTATCACATCTTAGCTAAGCCTATTAAATTTGTTAAACTTTTAACGCTGGATTTGTTCTACAGAACAGATTTCTTCAATTTTACTAGGACAAACCCCACATGCCTAATTCAAATAACCAATAGAAATATCATTTAAAATAAAAATTAAAAAAACATGCAATTAAAAGCATTGCTAATGGTACTTACTTCTTGCATTTTTCACAACTGTACATATTGTCACCTGAAAACAGAACAGATCTGGTCACTCCTCTCAAACTAAAAGCAAGTTATTTTCTTTTAGTTTTGCAATTTTTTGAGTTTGCTATGCTGATCCTATAGAACAGTAACACATTTTTTCGTCTCTGCTCGAGTATGTTAACCTTGCCTACACTCAAATTCAGATAAATCCACATATCAAAATAAGTCTTTTATATTGAATTTTTTATTTTTTCAATCTCAGAGGTTGCAGATATTTTATATACTGTATTGTCTAGTACTATAGGAATTTGTAGTATCAATTATTTTAGGATGTTAATTACAGTATTTATATTGTTATGGTAGATACTGGCACTGTGGCAATATGGGCAAGCACTTACTTAAGCTGCCTCGAAATTTAGCTTTTATGAATACATTTCACATTTTGTCCTAGTAGTATTTTAGCTCACTCACAACAGTTTAGTCATAGATGAAAAGTATTTAATTATTTCTTACCTTTTAGTTCATCTCTGGCAAAGAAGGCAGCAAGACAATCTTGCAAGGTTACTATTGGACCCCAAAACCAGCTAGGGACACATGAGACAACAAACCTGAAACATTATTGACAGAAAAAAGAAAGGAAATGTTCTGCCAGTAGAGCAGAAACAGCAGTTATAACAATCAACTAATCACCAAGAAAGTACACACATACCTCTTCACATACTCCATGAAAAAAGCTATCCACCCTTGGGGAGCATATGCTTCGCCACATGATCCTGCTTTGACTATAGATGTTGGATGACTTGACGAATGCAGCTTAGCAAGGTCTTCCTTGCCAGGAATCGGCAAGGACAGATCTTGAAAGGTCTCGAGGGTTACAGATACCTAAAATTGTTTTATGTTTTAAGAATGGGATGGAAATAATCCAGCACAAACATCTGAGGATAGATTTTTAGACAGCAAACATCTAAGCTAATTATAGTAATAAAAGAAAAAACACCAAACTGCTTTTTATAGTAATAACAAAGCAAAAATAGTAATAACAAAAGCAAAATTGCTTTGTACCAGGCACGTTTATAAACTTAATCTTCATATAAATCATATGAGGTAACTACTGGCATGCCCATTGATCAAGAACACTGCAGTAAAGAGATGCACTTCACACCCAGCCACTGTAGCCTGAGGGCCAAACTGTTAAGCACTACTGCGTTTATTTTTGGAAATGGCCTCTAGTGATAGTTATTAAATGCAGTTTAAAAAACAAGGTGCAAAACCTAAACAGCTGAAAATATTTCCAATTTTTAAAAAATATTTGTTACCAAAAAAGACTAATGAAAACCCTTAGATGTGACTTAATTCTAACACAGTAACAGAAAACTTTCTTCATGTTTTTTATTTTTGAGATATGTCATTTTACATTCACTTTAACTATATCATCACTGTAGTGAAGTAAAACCATTCTTAAGGAAACCTCTAAGAAGTTTAGGAATTTAGAGATATTATTAAAAATCTCATGATGGTATTAATTTATGCTCTTCTGTAGTAACCTTACATTATTTTTATTATTTGAATTCATTCTTCACATGAGAAAATATTTACAAACCAACCAAGCGGAGATGATACATTCATAGCCCTGTGTAAGTGAATAACAACTGTTTCCTACTAATTTCATCAGCCTTCAAATTCTGGTTGCTGAGCAACATATCTCCTTTATTTGTGACCAGATATGAAGAACTCAGTTAACTGTTCCTGCTAATGCATACCTGTTCAATAACAAGTCAAATTCCATCCTTAAAAAAGTATTCTGTTATTACTTTCAAAAAACAAGTTCTACTCCTAGAGTCAATATATACTTCGCCACATGATCTTTGACTATAGATGTTGGATGACTTGAATGCAGCTTAGCAAGGTCTTCCTTGCCAGGAATCGGCAAGGACAGATCTTGAAAGGTCTCGAGGGTTACAGATACCTAAAATTGTTTTATGTTTTAAGAATGGGATGGAAATAATCCAGCACAAACATCTGAGGATAGATTTTTAGACAGCAAACATCTAAGCTAATTATAGTAATAAAAGAAAAAACACCAAACTGCTTTTTATAGTAATAACAAAGCAAAAATAGTAATAACAAAAGCAAAATTGCTTTGTACCAGGCACGTTTATAAACTTAATCTTCATATAAATCATATGAGGTAACTACTGGCATGCCCATTGATCAAGAACACTGCAGTAAAGAGATGCACTTCACACCCAGCCACTGTAGCCTGAGGGCCAAACTGTTAAGCACTACTGCGTTTATTTTTGGAAATGGCCTCTAGTGATAGTTATTAAATGCAGTTTAAAAAACAAGGTGCAAAACCTAAACAGCTGAAAATATTTCCAATTTTTAAAAAATATTTGTTACCAAAAAAGACTAATGAAAACCCTTAGATGTGACTTAATTCTAACACAGTAACAGAAAACTTTCTTCATGTTTTTTATTTTTGAGATATGTCATTTTACATTCACTTTAACTATATCATCACTGTAGTGAAGTAAAACCATTCTTAAGGAAACCTCTAAGAAGTTTAGGAATTTAGAGATATTATTAAAAATCTCATGATGGTATTAATTTATGCTCTTCTGTAGTAACCTTACATTATTTTTATTATTTGAATTCATTCTTCACATGAGAAAATATTTACAAACCAACCAAGCGGAGATGATACATTCATAGCCCTGTGTAAGTGAATAACAACTGTTTCCTACTAATTTCATCAGCCTTCAAATTCTGGTTGCTGAGCAACATATCTCCTTTATTTGTGACCAGATATGAAGAACTCAGTTAACTGTTCCTGCTAATGCATACCTGTTCAATAACAAGTCAAATTCCATCCTTAAAAAAGTATTCTGTTATTACTTTCAAAAAACAAGTTCTACTCCTAGAGTCAATATATACTTATGCAAACACATGAAATACATGTATAATCATTAATAGCAAAGAGGAGGAATTAAACTTTTCATACCATTTTGTCAGTTTTTTAAAAACATTCGACAGAAATTTCCTGTGTATTATAATTCTCTCATACTCACCCTGTCACAAGTCAGACACTGCACTGAACTAATGATTGTTCCATCAAATATGTCTGAAATAACACTTCGGTATTTCTTGTGCTGTT
Source organism: Tragulus kanchil (assembly GCA_022376925.1). NCBI lineage: Eukaryota > Metazoa > Chordata > Mammalia > Artiodactyla > Tragulidae > Tragulus > Tragulus kanchil. The sequence continues at coordinate 36,009,436 of JAIOJX010000032.1, forward strand.
TTTTTCTCTTAGGAGATAATGCAGATTGAGCTAGGAGTGAAAAACAAGTATAGCAGAATTATTTTTTAAGAAATCAAAGTAGTTTCCTCTGCATTTTTCTTCTGAAATTGTTAACAGCAAAATTACTATACTGAAAAAATTTGTCAAAATACTATTCAAGAGCATTACCTAAAAAAAACACACAAAAAACCCCAAAAATCTTCAAAGAGAAACCATGACAAAATAGAAAGGGTTTAGTCTCTCCATCTTGATTTCAATCAGAATAATTTTGCTTTTACTTACTTGTTTTTGCTTTCAAGTAAGACTTTATTTGAAGAAAGGATTCTAGTAAGCTTTGAGAGTTCTTTATATATTCTAGATACAAGTCCCTTGTCAGCTATGTGATTTGCAAATATTTTCTCCTTATCATTATCTTAATAATTTTGCCAAGAAATATTTTAATTTTTTTCTTTTATGGATCATTCTTTCAAATGTCTCTGAGGTCTTTTATTATTTTTAACACAAAGTTATGAAGATACCAAACCTAAGGGGCGATGTATTTTTAGCTCTTCTGTAGTAACCTTACATTATTTTTATTATTTGAATTCATTCTTCACATGAGAAAATATTTACAAACCAACCAAGCGGAGATGATACATTCATAGCCCTGTGTAAGTGAATAACAACTGTTTCCTACTAATTTCATCAGCCTTCAAATTCTGGTTGCTGAGCAACATATCTCCTTTATTTGTGACCAGATATGAAGAACTCAGTTAACTGTTCCTGCTAATGCATACCTGTTCAATAACAAGTCAAATTCCATCCTTAAAAAAGTATTCTGTTATTACTTTCAAAAAACAAGTTCTACTCCTAGAGTCAATATATACTTATGCAAACACATGAAATACATGTATAATCATTAATAGCAAAGAGGAGGAATTAAACTTTTCATACCATTTTGTCAGTTTTTTAAAAACATTCGACAGAAATTTCCTGTGTATTATAATTCTCTCATACTCACCCTGTCACAAGTCAGACACTGCACTGAACTAATGATTGTTCCATCAAATATGTCTGAAATAACACTTCGGTATTTCTTGTGCTGTTTTTTTCTCTTAGGAGATAATGCAGATTGAGCTAGGAGTGAAAAACAAGTATAGCAGAATTATTTTTTAAGAAATCAAAGTAGTTTCCTCTGCATTTTTCTTCTGAAATTGTTAACAGCAAAATTACTATACTGAAAAAATTTGTCAAAATACTATTCAAGAGCATTACCTAAAAAAAACACACAAAAAACCCCAAAAATCTTCAAAGAGAAACCATGACAAAATAGAAAGGGTTTAGTCTCTCCATCTTGATTTCAATCAGAATAATTTTGCTTTTACTTACTTGTTTTTGCTTTCAAGTAAGACTTTATTTGAAGAAAGGATTCTAGTAAGCTTTGAGAGTTCTTTATATATTCTAGATACAAGTCCCTTGTCAGCTATGTGATTTGCAAATATTTTCTCCTTATCATTATCTTAATAATTTTGCCAAGAAATATTTTAATTTTTTTCTTTTATGGATCATTCTTTCAAATGTCTCTGAGGTCTTTAAATAATTCTAACACAAAGTCATGAAGACTCTTAACAGTTTCATGCAACATTAAGCATAAAACGAAAATAAAACCCAATAACCCCACATCCAGTTGTTTATCCTAAACAAGTGAAAATTTATTTTCACACAGAAACTAGTACATCTACTGGAAACAAATTCAAGTTATCTTTCAGGGAATATATGCACTCACTGAATACAGTATATTACAGTACTATAGAATACTACTCAGTAATAAAAAAGAACTATTCAGACATGTAACATGACTGTATCTTAAATGCCTTATGATAAATGAAAGCAGCCAATTTCAAAAGACTATGTTCTTCATGATTATGTTTATATGACATTCTGGAAAAGGAAAAACAGTAAGAATAGAGACAGATCAACAGGGCTTGGGCTTTGGGAAGGGTAGTGGGATGGTCTAGTGGTATGAGGGATTTCTTTGGGGTGTTGGAATCGTTCTATATTCTGTTTTTGGTGGTGGTAACAATCTATGCATGTGTTAACTCAGAACCCTATGCCAAAAGAGCAAACTGTCGTATGTGCATTTGTGCCACACACAAAAAAAATTTTTAAATCATAGTTGTATATAATTATGCTGTCAATTTTAAAAATCTTGAATAATATTTCATAATTAACACTTTAAACTATCAAAGCAAAGGAACCTGAATAACTGAAACATCTACCTTTTTTGTGTGTGGGTGGCAATCCTGGCCACAAATTGCCTGCTTTAGGAGGGCTTGCTGATAAACGTGGATTAACACCTTCATTTGATGGGAGGATCTGTGGTGTAGACAGGTCATTCAAGTGGACATCAGTAATATATTCTGTAATATTTAAAATTTGTATTATTACCTTAAATAGTAAAATTATTCCACCTGTCAAATAAAGTTTCTTTCATTTGAAATTTTGAACACAATCCACATAAATAAATGTCAGGTGAAAACCTTGACAGACATTATGATTGGTAAGCAAAATAACTGTGATTTTCCCCTCTAGGAATCCAATTAATATTCATAATATATTACTGTAGTACGCAATTCAGGAAATATGCAGTGGAAATATAAAGCTGAAGAGGACTCTTATTTGTCTTAATTTAGTATTTAAAAAACAAAAGCAAATTGGGGCAGTTTTTAGAAAGTTTTAAAAACATACGGGATAAAAAGAGACTGGCTTCCCAAACTAACATAGTATCAAAATCTAAGAATAAATTTAGGCATGAAATGATAAGTTAACTATTACTGGGATAAAAGGAAATAAAACCTTCTGTCAGAAAAACATCTTTTTTTGGAATTAAATTATGAATCAAGAAAATATAAGGTCTATGAGAGCTATCTGGATTTGCTGTTGAATTCCCAGTGTATAACATATATTCCAGGGCAAGAGACTCCTGAGAAAGTATTTGTGTGAAGAAAATAGAATTTGGCGTAACAGACCCTGAAACAGAACGATTTAAGGTATTTTTGCAGATAATGCACAAGAAATGACTTTCATTATTTTCACAGAGGCATTTCTCATTATCTCAACCATGACTAAAAGCAGGCTGCATAATACTGGGCGAAGAAAGAGGAGGAGAGGAGGAGACTCACTCTAGGCCCTTCAGAAGGGAATAAAGTTAATACGATCTAGGTCAGGGATTAGCAAATGATTCCTGTAAAAGACCAAATGGTAAATATTTTAGATTTTCTGTGCCATACATGGTCTTTGTCACATTTTTCCATAAGAAAATGCAAATCCCTGATCTAGGTCACCAATTATTTACCAACTGCAAGAACAAATCTGTTATGGAACAATAAAGAACTAGTATGGGGCTTCCCTGGTAGCTCAGTGGTAAAGAATTCACCTGTCAATGCAGGAGACATGGGTTCAATCCCTGATCCTGAAAGATCCCACATGCTGTAGAACAACTAAGCCTGTGCACCACAACTACTGAGCTTGGGGAAGATCCCACATGCTACAGAGCAACTAAGCCCATGAGCAACAACTACTGAACCTGTGCTCTAGAGCATCAGAGCCGCAACTACTGAGCACATGTGCCACAACTACTGAAGCCTGTGTACCCTAGAGTCTGAGTGCCACAACAAGAGAAGTCACTGCAACAAGAAGCCTGCTCGCCTCAACTAGAGAGTAGCCCCAACTCCCTGCAACTAGAGAAGAGCCTGCAGCAGCAGTGAAAACCCAGAATAGTCAAAAATAAATAAATTAAAAAAAAAAAAAAAAAAGAACTAGTATGCTGCTTATTCAGGCTTTTGGTGAGGAAAGGCTAAATAGCAGACTGCTAAACACTTCAATACTGAAATTTTACATAACTAGTGATTACACAACTCTAATCACATCTAAACTTCTATAACATTATGTCAGTCTAATCAAGGGAGCTAAGACGTTTTCCTGACTAGAAGGCATTTATGCACTTTCTACAAGTATTTATGCACGGGACCACAAGTATTTCTGTGGCTAAGAAAATATTCTCTTCTAGAAAAAAGTTGCATTCATTCAAAAACCTTAGTAAACTGTTTAGTATTTCCCACTCTTCAGAAATTATAGAAGATAATTTTTTTTTTTAATTTTGGCCTCTTTTCATTGATTTTTTATCCATTTATTTTCATCCATCTTTACTCTTCGGCCTGTGTGGGCTTCCCATTGCAATGGCCTCTCTCGTTGCAGAGCACTGGCTCTGGGCGCACGCGCTCCAGAGCTTCGGCTCGGTAATTGGACACATCGGTCCAGCTGCTCGGAGGAACGTGGGATCTTCCCAGGCCAAAGATCAAACCGGTGCCCCTTACACTGCAAGGTGGACTCCTTACCCACTGGACCACCAGGGAAGCCCCAAGATAAATTTTTTATGTCCCTTGTCTGTCACTTATTTTAAGATCAGAAAATCTAAACCTCTGACAGTTTGACTTTATGTCCTTTAGAGAATTAAATGCCACATGAAACTGAAATAAGTTAATCCAAGAAGAGATAAATGTAAAATGCAAAACAACTCCACTATCTTTCATTTAGCCACTTGCTCTTTCTCAAAGGAATAGTGACCAGTATTGTGGTATAATCTATCATAACAGGGTTCATTATAATTAATTAAACTCCTATTCTAAACATACCTCAAATATTTTGTAGCTGACATGATTTCTAAGGACAGAAATCTAAATCTAATAATCTATAATTTGGATTATTTTGCTGCTTTGAAAATCTGCTTTAAATGACACTAACACTGACATGTAAGAAATACCAAACTCTAGTATACTAGTCAGAAAGCCCACAAGTAACGTCTATTTAATTCTCTCTCTTTTTTTTTTTTTTGGGCTGTACCATGCACCATGTGGGATCTTAGAACCCCAAACAGGTATTGAAGCCATGCTCCCAGTAGTGGAAGCAGAGTCTTAACCACTGAGCCAACATGGAAAGTCCCTCCCTCTTTCTTTAAATTAGTATGACTAAACTATAATGTCATACATGAATACTAAACTAGAGCTATTAATTATTCTATTTCATTTTTATTATTTAAATATAAACTGTGACTAACGTAAATTAGCAATATGTTCTAATTTTAGTGATAGATAAGGTTAATTCACCCTTTAATCAGAAAATGGCAAAATTACAAATATAATCTTAAACACATATCTTGAACCTTTTGTCTACAAACGAAACACTACCATTTGCAAATCATAAAAATTGTCACCTGAAGCTCTGCTATGTATTTGCACTTTGACAGTTTCCTGGTTGTTCAAGTCAACTGTTTCAGACACAGACTCTTTCTCTTTATCTGATTCTCCTTCAGAATTTACTTTATTAATTTTATTGCACATCTTCTCTTTTTGCCAATCTTTTGACATTTCTGAATTGTTCTCATCATCCTGAATTAACATTGTTGTTTCATTATTATCTTCAGAAAAGCTTCTGGAGCTATTTTCATTTTCGGCTTTATCACTGTTGCTACAGGATTCACAGGACTGAAAATCTACATCTGACTGACTCTTGTCTTCCTCCATGGTCTCTTCAGTTGTTATACTTTGAGGATCCTCTTCTACTTCCATGACTTGTTCTTTCAATTCTTCATGAAGCAGATCCATTAAACATCGAAGGAATTCTTGAGCATCCTATTATATATATATAAATAACACAGATATTACCATTTCATTCAAAATACATATATGCAGTAACTCGAGAGAAAATACACAAACTAGTGAGTGACCATTTCTACATGTGCAACATCACACTGCGGAAATACAACTCTGTAGTGCATAGGGCAATGGAGGGACAGAAAACTCTTAAGTCCTAAAAAGTTATATAAATAAGACAAAAGCAATGAAAAACTGAAAATGTATTTCAATAAAATTGAAAGAACAATAAAAAACTGAAGATGATCTGAAAGTCAGCTTTAATACTGCTCCTATTGCAAAAAACTTGAGGAGCACGGTGTAAAGAAAACACCAATTTGCCTCATTTGACAATTCAGAGATACCTTAAATTCAAATATAAGTCTGGCTTAAAATTAAAGCTTTAACTAAATTTGTAGGATATCTCAAAAATCCTCAAACAATCTAGAATGTTTATCAAAAATACAAATTCATAGCTCCCAAATTAAGTCTACCAAATCAGTCTCTTGATCCAGGACTTTTTTTTTTTTTTTAATATTTATGTATTTAATTATTTGGTTGCACCAGGTCTTAGTTGCAGCACTCGGGACCTTTAGGTGAGATCTTTTGTTTTGTTAATAGCATGCAAACTCTTAGCTGAGGCATGTGGGATTTAGTTCTCTGGCCAGAGATAAAACCCAGGTGTCCTGCATTGATTGGGAGCATGGAATTTTAGACCCTGGAGCACCAGGGAAGTCACTGTGATCCAGGAATTTGTATAACAAACAATAGGGAACAGGTATTGTTATGAAAAAGGAAACATGTGAGAATTAGGTATTAATATGAAAAATACTATATGAAGCTACAATAATTGAAACTCTCAGTGGTATTAATTCAAAAACCTATTGGTCAATGAAAAAGATTAGAAAGCCCAGAAATAGACCTATTATAAATTAATATAAGCATAAAAGTTAATGAAGAAGCAGCCTTTAAAAAAAGATAAAAAAATTTCTATAACTGTATGTGAAAAATTAAATTTGGATCATACTGTAATGTGAAATAAATAACAGTTATATTAAAAAATCATAAAATACAGAAAATATAAGTAAAAATTATCTCTGGATGTGAAACTTTTCAAAGCTAAAAGCACTAGAATATACTGACATATTTACATATCCCCAAATTTAAAATTTCTAGAAAAATTTGAAATTAAAAGAAAAGTAGAAAAATGTAAGCCAGCAATATAAGGAGTTACTGTTAGAATTACAAATAATTATATAATAGCATAATGCGTAACAATATTTTGCAAATGTATTAATTTTAATATTATGAATAAAAAGCAATAAAGACCTACCTGCTGAGAATACCCCCGAAATGTTGGATTTACAGTTTTAATTCCTTGAAACAGAGTAGTAGGCACAACAGATCCTGGCCTGAAGAAGAAAACATTTTTTTAAAAAATCTGTGAGTTTTAGTTGTTGTTGTTGTCTTTTTAATTAACCTTTTTTAAAAAAAGTATCCAGCAATTCTTTTATTTATTTATTTTTGGCTATACCTTACAGCATGTGAGATTTAGTTCTCTGGCCAGAGATAAAACCCAGGTGTCCTGCATTGATTGGGAGCATGGAATTTTAGACCCTGGAGCACCAGGGAAGTCACTGTGATCCAGGAATTTGTATAACAAACAATAGGGAACAGGTATTGTTATGAAAAAGGAAACATGTGAGAATTAGGTATTAATATGAAAAATACTATATGAAGCTACAATAATTGAAACTCTCAGTGGTATTAATTCAAAAACCTATTGGTCAATGAAAAAGATTAGAAAGCCCAGAAATAGACCTATTATAAATTAATATAAGCATAAAAGTTAATGAAGAAGCAGCCTTTAAAAATAGATAAGAAAATTCTTATAACTGTATGTGAAAAATTAAATTTGGATCATACTGTAATGTGAAATAAATAACAGTTATATTAAAAAATCATAAAATACAGAAAATATAAGTAAAAATTATCTCTGGATGTGAAACTTTTCAAAGCTAAAAGCACTAGAATATACTGACATATTTACATATCCCCAAATTTAAAATTTCTAGAAAAATTTGAAATTAAAAGAAAAGTAGAAAAATGTAAGCCAGCAATATAAGGAGTTACTGTTAGAATTACAAATAATTATATAATAGCATAATGCGTAACAATATTTTGCAAATGTATTAATTTTAATATTATGAATAAAAAGCAATAAAGACCTACCTGCTGAGAATACCCCCGAAATGTTGGATTTACAGTTTTAATTCCTTGAAACAGAGTAGTAGGCACAACAGATCCTGGCCTGAAGAAGAAAACATTTTTTTAAAAAATCTGTGAGTTTTAGTTGTTGTTGTTGTCTTTTTAATTAACCTTTTTTAAAAAAAGTATCCAGCAATTCTTTTATTTATTTATTTTTGGCTATACCTTACAGCATGTGAGATCTTAGTTTCCAACCAGTGATCAATCCTGCACTGGAAACTTGGGAGTCCTAACCACTGGACTACCAGGAATATTTCTAGTTTCTATTTTAAAAATGAGAAATCAAAATTTCAAAGGAGTCAAATTGGAAAGTGTTTGTGTTTTAAAAAATCATTCAAATTTGCCCAGGATTATACTTCAAACTTTATGAACATAGCCTACTTTTTATATTTAAGTTACAGTTTATTCCTCTCTCCTAATGAAATAAGTATGCTCCACTATAGAATTTTTTTAAAAATAATTCTACATAAAATCATATTTTAATTACTTAAAATTCCTGGGAAAATAAAGATAAGTATACCTTGTACACTAAATAAAAATTTTAAACCAGTCCTTAAACACCCATGAAAACAAAAATGAAATTAAACCATATAAGATTTAATCACTTAGAATTCTGTACTATGACACTTTTGAAGTTCAATTAACTTCCAAAAGTATTAAGTTTATAGTTTCAGATCAAAGAAGTTTAAAGATAGCAGTTAGGGGCTACTTCTAGTTATGCAGTAAGGAACTTAGAAACATTAATGCCCAATAGGGAGAAATGACAAAGAGTTCTAATGTAAAACATAACAGTAAACAATTTTTTTTTAATGCTACACTTAGAGCAAATAAACATAAGTAGAAAAAAAGAAACATTCACATGTCTCCTGTTCTGATTTTAGCATTGTAAGAATGTCTACAAAATTCAGAAGTGTCAGTAAAAGCAGATTCAGCAGTTCAACATTTTATCTCCAGTCCAGATTATTTCATTTGTATGCTCATTTTCAAATGTAACATGACCAACTGAATGCTTCAAATCTGTCTCTCTCCTACGTTTTTTTTTTTTTTTTTAATTTATCCATTTCATCCATCTTTATTCTTTGACCTGTGTAGGGCTCCCATTGCTGTGGCCTCTCTTGCTGCAGAGCACCAGCTCCATGTGCTCCAGAGCGCTTGCTTGTAACTGAACATGGTCAAGCCACTCCACAGCACGTGGGATCCTCCTGGGCCAGGGATCAAATTGGTGCCCCTTGCAACACAAGGCAGACTCTTTACCCACTGGACCACCAGGGAAGCCCTCTCCTACTTTTTACAGTTCTGGAAATGTACTTGCAAATGTTTAATATTTATGGTATCAGTTAAAAATATAATAAAGATGGGCTTCCCCTGGTGGTCCAGTGGATAAGGACACTGCCTTGCAGTGCAAGGGGCGCCGGTTCGATCCCTGGCCTGGGAAGATCCCACGTGCCGCAGAGCGGCTGGACCAATGTGTCCAATTACCGAGCCGGAGCTCTGGAGCGCATGCGCCCAGAGCCGGCGCTCTGCAATGACAGACGCCACCGCAATGGGAGGCCCACAGGAGCCAAAGAACAAAGACGGATGAAAACAGAGAAACGAAAGACCAATAGAAAAAAAACCTTGTACACTAAATAAAAATTTTAAACCAGTCCTTAAACACCCATGAAAACAAAAATGAAATTAAACCATATAAGATTTAATCACTTAGAATTCTGTACTATGACACTTTTGAAGTTCAATTAACTTCCAAAAGTATTAAGTTTATAGTTTCAGATCAAAGAAGTTTAAAGATAGCAGTTAGGGGCTACTTCTAGTTATGCAGTAAGGAACTTAGAAACATTAATGCCCAATAGGGAGAAATGACAAAGAGTTCTAATGTAAAACATAACAGTAAACAATTTTTTTTTAATGCTACACTTAGAGCAAATAAACATAAGTAGAAAAAAAGAAACATTCACATGTCTCCTGTTCTGATTTTAGCATTGTAAGAATGTCTACAAAATTCAGAAGTGTCAGTAAAAGCAGATTCAGCAGTTCAACATTTTATCTCCAGTCCAGATTATTTCATTTGTATGCTCATTTTCAAATGTAACATGACCAACTGAATGCTTCAAATCTGTCTCTCTCCTACGTTTTTTTTTTTTTTTTTAATTTATCCATTTCATCCATCTTTATTCTTTGACCTGTGTAGGGCTCCCATTGCTGTGGCCTCTCTTGCTGCAGAGCACCAGCTCCATGTGCTCCAGAGCGCTTGCTTGTAACTGAACATGGTCAAGCCACTCCACAGCACGTGGGATCCTCCTGGGCCAGGGATCAAATTGGTGCCCCTTGCAACACAAGGCAGACTCTTTACCCACTGGACCACCAGGGAAGCCCTCTCCTACTTTTTACAGTTCTGGAAATGTACTTGCAAATGTTTAATATTTATGGTATCAGTTAAAAATATAATAAAGATGGGCTTCCCCTGGTGGTCCAGTGGATAAGGACACTGCCTTGCAGTGCAAGGGGCGCCGGTTCGATCCCTGGCCTGGGAAGATCCCACGTGCCGCAGAGCGGCTGGACCAATGTGTCCAATTACCGAGCCGGAGCTCTGGAGCGCATGCGCCCAGAGCCGGCGCTCTGCAATGACAGACGCCACCGCAATGGGAGGCCCACAGGAGCCAAAGAACAAAGACGGATGAAAACAGAGAAACGAAAGACCAATAGAAATGGCCCGCCCGCTCCCCTCCCTCCCCAGCCCAACCCCCGCCCAAAAATTTAAAAATAATAAAAAAAATGATTTAAAAAAAAAAAAAATATATATATAATAAAGAAAATAAACATACTAGGTACATACCTGCTTTTATGCCACAGCTCTGTCATTAGTTTGAGATAACTTTTACAAATAGCTGGTTTCTTATCTGTTCGAGCTAGTCCTCCACAGTCAAGAAAAAACTGTGTCAAAGGTGGGCTAGTTTAAAAGAAAATTTTTTTAGAAACAAGTCAAAAGATTAATCCTGATTGACCTACAGTCATTCAATGAATTGACAAATAAAGCCCTGTATCTATAATTTCTTTGTTCTCTTTTGCAACTTCACATTCATTTCTTCATCATCTTGGTCAACACATCAAATCATATTGCCACATAAGAGTCCTCAGTGCTGTCATATCCATTTTTCTTCTTTACCTTTCAGGCAACTCTTTCCTCTCTTTACTGTTTTTCTGCTCTTACCAGGTATCTAAATATCAGGGTTCCTCAGAACTTAATTCTATGACTTCTCCTCTCTTTCCTGGGTGATTATCTACAGAACATTCCATATTGCACCTTCCTGCTTCATAGGACTATGACTGAGAAAAAAAATCTAACTGCTGTATTAGAGATCTTCCACCTACAGAAAAACAGAAAATATTTTCCTAGGACTTCTGAACTAACAGTGATTAGAGGAATTGGTTCAAGCTCCTCATTTGCTAGATGCAAAAACAAATAACTTTCTCAAAGACATACAACTCCCTAGCATCTAAGCCAGGATCAGCATTCTTAAGGAAACCACAGGCACAGAGGACCCCAATTGGGACAACAATGTATTATGTCCCAACTCAGTTTCTTGCCTACTCTACCTTAAGAGTTACTTAATAAGAAAGAGGAAATAACTTTTTAGGTTTAAGTTAATCCAGATAATTTATTAAGTGAAGGCATTTCATGTGCTGAGAGAGGTGAGTAAAGAGGTACAGCAAGGGATTTAATGGGGGGCCTGCTGGCTAAGGGAACTGAATAAAATTGTTCACGTTCCCATAATACTATTAATATATATTTTTCTTTTCCCTTCTCACTCTTTTTTTTAACATTTGGCCTCTTTTATCGTTTATTTATTTATTTATTTTCATCCATCTTTATTCTTTGGCCTGTGTGGGCCTCCCATTGCAGTGACCTCTCTTGTTGCAGAGCACTGGCTCTGGCCACATGCGCTCCAGAGTGCTGGCTCATAACCGGACACATCCAGCCGCTCAGTGCCATGTGGGATCTTCCCAGGCCAGGGATTGAACTGGTGTCCCTTGCACTGCAAAACAAACTCGTTACCCACTGGACCACCAGGGAAGCCCCCTTTCCACTCTTTCCTGAACATACTATAGCAGCATGGTTTTCTGCTCCAAGAATAACTTTGAACAACTATACTGACATAAATTAATTTCTCTACTTACCAATTAGAAAGAGCTTGCAAAGCAGCATTCATATAACAAGTATTCCCAATATTTTTCAAACCAGTAAGACCTATTAAGAAAAATTATGTTCTGTAATAATTCAATAATGATATGACTAAATTTTATGAGTATTCACTAACTATATAGCTAAGTAATTATGATGGTTCCTAATCTATTTCAAAGAAATATAAAATACATCATAGAGATGCAAATAGCAACTTGAATAACTCAAAGAAAGGTCAGACTTACACCAATAATAATAATAATTTTCAGAAAATTATTTAGATACACACTTAAAGGGCTAAGATTTCCTTATATTAATTATAAAACAGGAGAATATTTATAAAACTACATACAGATAGTTTATACTTGTGGGCTTTAGTAAAGCCAATTTGAAAAATAATACAATTACTTTATTGATTTCTTACAATCAAATACTGCCAACTAGCATTACTTCCACTCAAACATCATTAAAAACAAAAGGATATTTCCTTAGTATTTTAAATGATACATAAATAAACAAAAAAAGTTAGAAGTTAAAATACATCTTACTTATATAAACTGGTAATGACTTTTTTTTTTAAAAAAAGCATTAACTAACAATTTGGTTTCTAAATTTATTTTTATAGTTATCTTATGATCACCTCTAGATTTTGAAATTTTCACATGATACAGTTCCCTAAAGAAATGGGCAGTGGCATACAAAGGAATGTGTTATACAGGAGAATTATTTTACCTCTTGCCTTAAGTTCATCTTCTTCTTCCACTTCTATATCCAGATCATCAAATACAGCAACCAGAGGCGTTTTTAATGTTGTGTTACTGGGTATTTTAAAATCCTTGATAACAGAAAAGATAGCAGGTTTAAACAAATCCTTAGGTTTAAATTTCTAGAAAATTTTTTTCTCAATTTATCCATAGACTTCTAAAATCTCTCCTTATACTTATTACTAAAGTTATTCTGCATCTTTTTATGCATATGAAATAGTTAATTCCAAAATTAATTCCTGAGAATTGGATTAACTCAAGAAGTTGGAACTGGCAACTTGTTGCTCAAATGATAGTCCACACTATTTAAATAAAAAAAAAATTTTTAAAGGACAAAACCTAAACAAAAGCAAAACTTTGAACTAACATTTTAAAAACTGGGAAAGCTGACATAAAAATCAAATTTTGCTGTTGCATGGCACAAAGTAATATAACACTATAAAGCAATTATCCTGCAATTAAACATTTTTCTTTAAATTTAATTTTGCAAATTCCCTTCTAATAGTAGAAGCTCAAAGTACATTGCACCCATTTAACAAAAATCCATAGGAAGTTGAAATTGAATAGTAAAATGCACTTAGCATGTACTCTGGTTCTCCAGCTTCTTACAACCTATTCCTCATTCCACATAGCATGAATATACACTCACACCCACCCACTTCATACATTTACTTTACCTTCCTGGCATTTGTAGACATTAGACATTTGGGAAGGCCCCATATTCTCACTTTGTTGTATTGCAATACAGAGAAGTAGAGCGGCTTAAAAAAAAACTTGTTCAAAATCTTACCTCCTAGAATATTGTTTGAAAAGTGTTAATGACATTTGACTGATTTCTAATACTGTTAACTTACAATTAATGCTCTGATGAACTCAGTTCAGTCTATAAATTTTATACCACTAAAGAAATTAGTATAAATAACTTTTTTTTCTTCTGAGTAATTTAACAATGAGATCAATGGGAAGTTGTATGAAATTAAACTCACATCTTTTATGTGCTGTAAAAATAATTCACCAAAAGTTATTTACAATCTATCAGAAAAGTATCAGTATTCTTATTCAACCAGATTCAAATTCACTAAGAGGTTACACTGGGTCTTGTTGTTGTGTATAGGCTTTCTCTACAGTCGTGGTGAGTGGCAGCTACTCTCTATAGTGGTGCATGGACTTCTCATAGCAATGAATACTCAGTGAAACCAAAAATACAACAATAAATGAGTAAGTTATACATATATATATAAAATATATATAATATATAATACATATATAATAATATTATTGCTATACAATTAATACATAATAGATTATAATATATTATTTTTATAGTATATACATCATTTATTTAAAAAAAGAGTTTGCAGTTATAATCTATTCAGGCAGAAATGGCAGATAAGCTATTTTAACTCAGTGATGATTATTTTCTCAATGTGTTTTTATTTGTATTTCTTCTTTGTGAATAATCTGTAGCTATTCTCTTGATTAATATAAACTGTTATCAGTTCCTCCTTTGATTAAACTTTCAATTATCACATTTTTATTAATAGTGTAGGAAGGTTCAGGCAAACTTATTTTCAAACTGCCATGGCATTAAAAAAAAAAAAAAAAAAGTATATTTCTGGGCTTCTCCTAGTGGTCCAGTGGGTAAGGACACTGCCTTGCAGTGCAAGGGGCGCCGGTTCAATCCCTGGCCTGGGAAGATCCCGCGTGCCGCGGAGCGGCTGGACCAATGTGTCCAATTACCCAGCCGGAGCTCTGGGCCGCATGCGACCAGAGCCGGCGCTCTGCAACGACAGACACCACCGCGATGGGAGGCCCACAGGAGCCAAAGAACAAAGATGGATGAAAATAGAGAAATGAAAGACCAATAGAAGTGGCCCGCCCACTCCCCTCCCTCCCCAACCTGACCCCCGCCCAAAAATAAATAAATAGATCTTTAAAAAAAAAAAGAAAAAAAGTATATTTCTGAATGGTAAATAGGTATCAGTAGGAGAAAGTTAATGATGACTTATGAACTATAGTCATTCAACTATGAAACTAGGAATGTGACAGGTATACTTTATCTAAAATCTAGTCATATTAAGGCATATTCTGTATGAGGCAAGCAAATTTATTATCACAAATATCTACCATCAGAATGAAATACAAAGATACAACAGAAAATCTTGAGCTTTGGGATCAAAGAACACAATTACAAGAATTTCTGCAATCCACAAGGAAAACAATTCACTGATGTGTTAATTAAACCATACAGACCAAATGGTGATTAGAATAAGTAGAAGCCAACTACTTTTAGATTTTCATTTCCCTCTCCTGTTTTCTCTTTTTGGGGGCTGTGAGGCATGTGAAATCTTAGTTTCCCAATGAAGGATCAAAACCATGCCCCTGACAGTGGAACACAAAGTCTTAATCACTGGACTGCCAAGGAAATCCCTCCCTTTCCTACTTTTATAGGATTTGGAAATTCTCAAAATTAAGTGAGCACTCTTTGCAAGTTTGCAAATATTTTGTAATAACCAAAGACTGATGTTAAGCTTTAATGTATTCTACATGATTTTCAATAAAAAAATAAAATATTCACAGTAATATATATGGGGATAAAGCACAGGGGGAAATGAAGAGAAGATGGTTGAATTAAAGCCTATCAAAGAATACTCATCACCTCTCTTAGAATCAGACTGGCTAGAAAAAGAAACAGTTTTCAAACCTGCTGTTTTTTGAAGTTTTTAAAACCCATAAGGTACTTATCCATCTCAGACAGGCGTGAGGTTCAATTTCACCCTAATCTACCATTCTACAAAAGAACAAAGTTCAGATTCCCTGTTTCATTTGAGAAAAAAAGCGCATTATGGAGATCTGGTAAAGTATAGGTGAGGCAGATTCTTTAAAATTTTAGCTACATGACAAATTCTGAAATTACTTCCTGAGAATATTTAATATTTTAATTATATAGATTTAAATTATTACCTGTACGCTATTTTCTTGTGTTTGGTGAAGCAGTTTTACATGAGGTAATGAAGGCTGAGTTCCTAATTTCCTATCCAAAAATACTTCTTTGCTGCAAGCGTAACACCATACTCGAAGAGTTGTAAGGTTCACAGTTAGATAATGCTTTGTCTCCTGCATAATTTCATGGGAGAAAGAGAAGAGGAATCAAAATTAGTTATAGCTGAAAGCCTTTCAAAAGATCATAGAATAAACTATTCGCCTTTAATGAATAACAATATATTCAAAAGAGAAGATTTAAACTGGAGCACCAAATAAACACTTAGATAAACTGCTAAAGCAGAGTGAACAGTAACAATATCTCAGCCTATTGCAAAAGTTATTGTCATTTTTCACCATTATTCACTGTACAGATAAACAGAGAGTTATTAGCATAATAACTGTTTGAGGACATCAGAATGACAAAAGAATACAATGACATGAATTAAAACACAAAACAGCTTAAGCTATAGTGAATATATGGTCTTAGGAAATTTCCGCCTTTTTCAGCTGGAGTTCTGAAAAAGAATAATGTCCTACAAGAAATGATTTGAATAACTATTTTCTCAGCTCTGTCAAGAATGGTACATGGCTCCACCATTCTAGATGCACCAAAGAGAATTAATTAACTATGTATGATGATGCCTGAGAGTGTTAACTAATTCTCTCGAGAAACTCTGGTTAAGAACAGTTGATGCTGTATAGATAAATATGAATGAAAATAAAAAGGCCTATCAAAGAATACTCAGCACCTCTCTTAGAATCAGACTGGCTAGAAAAAGAAACAGTTTTCAAACCTGCTGTTTTTTGAAGGTTTTAAAACCCATAAGGTACTTATCCATCTCAGACAGGCGTGAGGTTCAATTTCACCCTAATCTACCATTCTACAAAAGAACAAAGTTCAGATTCCCTGTTTCATTTGAGAAAAAAAGCGCATTATGGAGATCTGGTAAAGTATAGGTGAGGCAGATTCTTTAAAATTTTAGCTACATGACAAATTCTGAAATTACTTCCTGAGAATATTTAATATTTTAATTATATAGATTTAAATTATTACCTGTACGCTATTTTCTTGTGTTTGGTGAAGCAGTTTTACATGAGGTAATGAAGGCTGAGTTCCTAATTTCCTATCCAAAAATACTTCTTTGCTGCAAGCGTAACACCATACTCGAAGAGTTGTAAGGTTCACAGTTAGATAATGCTTTGTCTCCTGCATAATTTCATGGGAGAAAGAGAAGAGGAATCAAAATTAGTTATAGCTGAAAGCCTTTCAAAAGATCATAGAATAAACTATTCGCCTTTAATGAATAACAATATATTCAAAAGAGAAGATTTAAACTGGAGCACCAAATAAACACTTAGATAAACTGCTAAAGCAGAGTGAACAGTAACAATATCTCAGCCTATTGCAAAAGTTATTGTCATTTTTCACCATTATTCACTGTACAGATAAACAGAGAGTTATTAGCATAATAACTGTTTGAGGACATCAGAATGACAAAAGAATACAATGACATGAATTAAAACACAAAACAGCTTAAGCTATAGTGAATATATGGTCTTAGGAAATTTCCGCCTTTTTCAGCTGGAGTTCTGAAAAAGAATAATGTCCTACAAGAAATGATTTGAATAACTATTTTCTCAGCTCTGTCAAGAATGGTACATGGCTCCACCATTCTAGATGCACCAAAGAGAATTAATTAACTATGTATGATGATGCCTGAGAGTGTTAACTAATTCTCTCGAGAAACTCTGGTTAAGAACAGTTGATGCTGTATAGATAAATATGAATGAAAAAGATAGTTCATCCTCAAGAAATGTACAGTTTGGAATGGAAGGTCTACCTGATCTGTAAAAGAAGCATGCCAGAATGACAAATGATACCAAACAACCAGGGTAGTGTAGAAGGGGGACTCCAGTAAGGAGGATGTAAACCAAAAGGTAATATAGGTTGAGAGGTGAAATCAGTCAGGCCCTGTCCTAAGCCAAGGCTTCTATTCTTGATTTCAACTTTCATATCCTAATATTTCTATATACCACTTCCATACATCTGGAGGTACATTTCTTAAATCATGGGTCCCTTAATTACTCTAACAGTGACCTTTTCACCAGTTCCACTCTCTACCTTCTTATAAAGTAAGATTTAACACACTGTTTATTTAAAAAAGAAAGAAGGACAAAGTTGTGAATTACAACTTGAATGAATAATGTTGGATTTGCTTTCCTTTTCCCTCAAGCTATCTTTTAAAAATATCTTGCATAAAATTTTTCAATACACATACCTGAGAATGTATGGTGCTATGGTCCACTTGTGATTCACCACAGCCAACATATGAACATCTGTTCTATAAACAATTACACAAAAAGGAAAATAAGGTATTTTATAACATGCAAATAAACAATAACAGCATTACAGTTACATTTACAGTGAAATTCTGATCATATATATATATTTTTATATTTATTTATTTGGCTGCACTGGGTCTTAGCTGTGGCACTTGGGATCTTTGATCCTTGTTGTAGCACGGGGGATCTTTAGTTGCAGTACAGGGGATCTTTAGTTCCAGTATGTGGGATCTAGCTCCCCAACCAAGGACCGAACCCAGGCTCCCCACATTGGGAGCACGGAGTTCTAGACACGGCACCAACAGGGAAGTTCCCCGATCATGGTTATTTTTTGGGGTGGGGGGGGGAAGAAGGGGGGCAGGCGGGCCACTTCTATTCGTCTTTCATTTGTCCATTTTTCATCCATCTTTGTTCTCTGGCCCATGTGGGCCTCCCATTGCAGTGGCCTCTGTTGTCGCAGAGCACCGGCTCTGGGCACATGCGCTCCAGAGCTCCGGCTCGGCAATTGGACATATCGGTCCAGTCGCTCCACGGCACGTGGGATCTTCCCAGGCTAGGGATCCAACCGGCGCCCCTTGCACTGCAAGGCGGTGTCCTTACCCACTGGACCACCAGGGAAGCCCCTGATCATGTTTTAACTTCAAAATTAAATGACTTCCAAAGTTAAATTATTTTAACTAAAAGGTACCAGGCACAAAAGAATATAAGCAAAATATTTCTTAGCTAAAAGATATGTCACCTCTAATAAAAGGTAAGTGTAAAATATTTCAGTGATTTATAAAACTCTACAAAGAGCACTGTAAAACCCAAAGATTAAACTTTAATTTTTATAATCAATATCAATTTTTTACAAGTATGCTCATTTATGAAATCCCCTAAAGTGTCCAAAAAAATCTAGTTAGCTTTACTCAGATGTGGTTTTTTTTTTTTTTTTTTAATTTGGCCTCTTTTATTGGTTCTTTCTTTATTTTTTTTCATCCATCTTTATTCTTTGGCCTGTGTGAGCCTCCCATTGCAGTGGCCTCTCCCACTTCAGAGCACTGGCCCTGGGTGCAAGCGCTCCAGAGCGCCGGCTCACAATTGAACACACCAGTTCAGCAGCCAGCCGCTCCAAGGCACGTGGGATCTTCCTGGGCCAGGGATGGAACCAGCCCGCTGCACTGCAAGGTGGAGTCCTTACCCACTGGGCCAGCAGGGAAGCCCCAGATATGAATTTTACTAATATTAAACTTTTGAGAAGAAACAAACACATACCTCCAGGCACGCCCAAAGGTTTGGTCCTCTGACCTTACAATCCTGACAAGAACCCTGTGAAAAGATCACACAGATAACATCAGCCTCCCATTAATACAGCCAAACATATACATTCACTAATATGTATAAAAATTTGGATTCCTGAACCTAGAATACTGTCGTAATTTACAAATATATATATATTGGGGAGAAGAATAAATATGACATTTCAAAGAAAAAAAATGTCTTCTATCTTACATGAGATTTTTGTATTAAATCTTCTTTAGTTATTTCACCAACTGAATCCAAATGTGGACAATGACTTCTAAAAGATGACATTTTGTTAGAAATGTTTTCCTGTTTCTCAAGGCTTTCCAAATGAGGTAACACCTACAAAAAAATTGACCATAAAAGTTAAAGGTACTAATATATTAAAAATTATTAAAATAAAAGATAAAAGCACACATGTTTACAAGTTTGCCCTATAAAAGTATCTATTTTCAAGTACATTGAGGTTATTTTCACAACTGAATTTCAACACTGAAAGCTTCTCTACTAATGAAAAGTTATTTATTAAAATTAATACCTATGAGTCAATGTTAAGTTTGTTTCTCCATTACATTTGCTGTTTCCCCCCTCTTCTCCCAGTCCACTTTTCAGAGGTAGATAAAAGGGAAAATAATTCAGCTTATTTAAAGCATTAATATTGCTTCTTATTTTCCTTTTAAAAAGAGTAACCCTTATGCTAGTATTGGAAATGAAAAGGAATTCAAATGAAAAACTTCATTTTCACACTAGCAGTAGCCCCCTCTGATGATATATATATAAAAGAAACAGTTTAGTGTTCTAGCAATAAACTAGGATAGTCAGTTTATATCAGAGTTTCTCAACCCTGGCACCACTGATACTTAGGGCAGATAGCTCTCTGTTGCTGGGGGAGTCCTGTACATTGCACGATACTTAGCAACCTTCTTCTATCCACTAGATGCCAGAATACCACTCGAAGCTTTGACCCCAAGTCATTAGACAGTGTAAAATTATGTCCTCTAGGCAACAAAGTCATCCTAGGTTGAGAACCATATTATCATATGATCCTTTTAAAAACACCAAGATAGGTATCATTATTATTTTCATCGGCATATAAGACTAAAAGAGGAAAGCCTGAGTTCACATTGTTAACATCTGGTAAAACTAGGATTTGAGTCTACCAATGTATCTCATGGGTAAGAGCTGAAGCCTCTGAGATCAAATAGACCTGAGGGTACCAGGAAGTACTGGATATTGCACTCCTATTGTAAGGATTACATGAGGTAGTACCTGGTGTGTGTGTGTGTATGGCACATAATACTATGCATACAGGGACTTCCCTAGTGGTCCAGTGGCTAAGAGTTTGCACTCTTAATGCAGGGGCCCAGGTTCCACCTCTGGTCAGGCTTCTTTAGTTATTTCACCAACTGAATCCAAATGTGGACAATGACTTCTAAAAGATGACATTTTGTTAGAAATGTTTTCCTGTTTCTCAAGGCTTTCCAAATGAGGTAACACCTACAAAAAAATTGACCATAAAAGTTAAAGGTACTAATATATTAAAAATTATTAAAATAAAAGATAAAAGCACACATGTTTACAAGTTTGCCCTATAAAAGTATCTATTTTCAAGTGCATTGAGGTTATTTTCACAACTGAATTTCAACACTGAAAGCTTCTCTACTAATGAAAAGTTATTTATTAAAATTAATACCTATGAGTCAATGTTAAGTTTGTTTCTCCATTACATTTGCTGTTTCCCCCCTCTTCTCCCAGTCCACTTTTCAGAGGTAGATAAAAGGGAAAATAATTCAGCTTATTTAAAGCATTAATATTGCTTCTTATTTTCCTTTTAAAAAGAGTAACCCTTATGCTAGTATTGGAAATGAAAAGGAATTCAAATGAAAAACTTCATTTTCACACTAGCAGTAGCCCCCTCTGATGATATATATATAAAAGAAACAGTTTAGTGTTCTAGCAATAAACTAGGATAGTCAGTTTATATCAGAGTTTCTCAACCCTGGCACCACTGATACTTAGGGCAGATAGCTCTCTGTTGCTGGGGGAGTCCTGTACATTGCACGATACTTAGCAACCTTCTTCTATCCACTAGATGCCAGAATACCACTCGAAGCTTTGACCCCAAGTCATTAGACAGTGTAAAATTATGTCCTCTAGGCAACAAAGTCATCCTAGGTTGAGAACCATATTATCATATGATCCTTTTAAAAACACCAAGATAGGTATCATTATTATTTTCATCGGCATATAAGACTAAAAGAGGAAAGCCTGAGTTCACATTGTTAACATCTGGTAAAACTAGGATTTGAGTCTACCAATGTATCTCATGGGTAAGAGCTGAAGCCTCTGAGATCAAATAGACCTGAGGGTACCAGGAAGTACTGGATATTGCACTCCTATTGTAAGGATTACATGAGGTAGTACCTGGTGTGTGTGTGTGTATGGCACATAATACTATGCATACAGGGACTTCCCTAGTGGTCCAGTGGCTAAGAGTTTGCACTCTTAATGCAGGGGGCCCAGGTTCCACCTCTGGTCAGGAAACTAGATCCCACATGTCACAACTAAGAGTCTGCATGCCGCAAAGAAGATCAAAGATCCCACGTGCTGTATCTAAGACCTGGCACAGCCAAATAAATACTACACAAACATATGAAATTTTATTATGCACTCTGCATCATCCCTTTATATAGTTTTTCTCCCAAATCAACAATAATTGTCCTAATGTTCTTTGGAGTTTCCTCAATTCCATTAAAGTAAGCAGAAGGCAAAGTAGTCCCAGTGCACTTAATTTCCTCCAAGACATTATCATCTACTATAAGGTCGCTAGTTTTTATCTATCTCTACTGCAAATCTCATGAGTCATAGAGTAAACCTATATGCAGCATTCAATACAGATTATTTTATGAATAGTTTAAGTAAGTGATTTCCAAGTAAAAGTCTAAAGTCTAACTCAGTAAGGACTTCTAGGTTTTCTTTGGACTGTACATTCTTAGTAACAAGGCATTCAAAATTCAATGAAACTAAAAACGCCTCAACTGAAGCAACACAAGACATAGGAACAAATAATACTATGGCATATCAAAAAAAAAAGGTGGCTTAAAACCAAAGATAAAGATCTTAAAAGCAGCCCCCAAAGATACATAATGTGAACTAAAAACAAGCCAAAAGGTAGAGGAGCAATATCTTTGGAGTTTACTGAAGGAACAGTGTCAACCAATAATTCCATTCCTAGAAAAACATCTTTCAAAAACAAAGGCAGGGTTTCCCTGGTGGCCCAGTGGGTAGAGTCCGCCTTGCTGTGCAAGGGGCACCAGTTGGATTCCTGTCTCCGGAAGATCCCACCTGTCGCAGAGCAGCTGGACCCAGTGTGTCCAATAAGGAGCCAGCACTCTGGAGTGCATGCGCCCAGAGCCAGTGCTCTGCAATGAGAGAGGTCACTGCAATCAGAGGCCCACACGTGCCAAAGAATAAAAATGGATAAAAAAAATATAATAAATAAGAGGCCAAAATTAAAAAAAAAAAAAAGGGCAAAATAAAAACTTCTTTAGACATACAAAGATGAAAGAATTTATTACCAGCATACCTGCATTATAAAACTTGTAAACAGGGCTTCCCCTGGTGGTCCAGTGGGTAAAGACACCACCTTGCAGTGCGAGGGGCGCCGGTTCGATCCCTGGCCTGGGAAGATCCCACGTGCCGCGGAGCGGCTGGACTGATGTGTCCAATTACCGAGCCGGAGCTCTGGAGCGCATGCGCCCAAAGCCGGTGCTCTGCGACAACAGACGCCACCGCGATGTGAGGTCCACAGGAGCCAAAGAACAAAGACGGATGAAAATAGAGAAATTAAAGACCAGTGGAAGTGGCCCGCCCGCTCCCCTCCCTCCCCAACCCCGCCCAAAATAAATAAATAAATAAATCTTTAAAAAAAAAAAAAAAGTCCATGTAAACATAATAGGTGTGCCACTATATTTATATTACATGGGTCAGTTTATAAAAATAGAGTTTGCAAGATTACCTTCCAAAACTGCTATAAAAACTCACATTTCCACTCATAAGGGAGTACCATTTTCTGCACAGCGACACTATTTTCTCTACTAACAACAGGTATTACTGTCCTTTAAAAAAAAAAAAAAACTTCTGTCATGTGATGGGTATGTTGTTATATTTCACTGGTGTTTCATTTGCATTGCGTTGTGGTGCCTGGCTAGCTCAGTGAGTGGAGCATGAGATTACTGCATTACCTTGACAACCTGTGAGATGAGACTGTCTTTCCATGAATTTTATAGCCTCCTAGATTCATTATTTTATTTAACAGCTCTTTAAACCTTTTGCCCTTTTCACAATTGGGTCGACAGCCTCTTCTTACAAAACGAATACTGTCTTCTATACTGCAACCATTTTTTCAAACTTAATATTTATCTATTGTTGTTCAGTCGCTTAACTGTCTGAATCTTTGCAACCCCATGGACTGTAGCACACCAGGCTTCCTTGTCTTTCATTATCTCCTGGAGTTTGCTCAGACTCATATCCATTGTGCTGATGTTGCATCCAACCATCTCATCCTCTGCCGCCCCCTTCTCCTCTTTTGTCTATTAAGTTTATGAAATATACCTAAGTTTATTATCCTAGCCATTTTAAAATGTACAGTTCCAGAAGCATTCAACACAAACTGTTGGGCAATCAATCTCCAGAACTCATTTTATCTTGCAAGAAAGAATTTATTACCAGCATACCTGCATTATAAAACTTGTAAACAGGGCTTCCCCTGGTGGTCCAGTGGGTAAAGACACCACCTTGCAGTGCGAGGGGCGCCGGTTCGATCCCTGGCCTGGGAAGATCCCACGTGCCGCGGAGCGGCTGGACTGATGTGTCCAATTACCGAGCCGGAGCTCTGGAGCGCATGCGCCCAAAGCCGGTGCTCTGCGACAACAGACGCCACCGCGATGTGAGGTCCACAGGAGCCAAAGAACAAAGACGGATGAAAATAGAGAAATTAAAGACCAATAGAAGTGGCCCGCCCGTCCCCTCCCTCCCCAACCCCGCCCAAAATAAATAAATAAATAAATCTTTAAAAAAAAAAAAAAAGTCCATGTAAACATAATAGGTGTGCCACTATATTTATATTACATGGGTCAGTTTATAAAAATAGAGTTTGCAAGATTACCTTCCAAAACTGCTATAAAAACTCACATTTCCACTCATAAGGGAGTACCATTTTCTGCACAGCGACACTATTTTCTCTACTAACAACAGGTATTACTGTCCTTTAAAAAAAAAAAAAAACTTCTGTCATGTGATGGGTATGTTGTTATATTTCACTGGTGTTTCATTTGCATTGCGTTGTGGTGCCTGGCTAGCTCAGTGAGTGGAGCATGAGATTACTGCATTACCTTGACAACCTGTGAGATGAGACTGTCTTTCCATGAATTTTATAGCCTCCTAGATTCATTATTTTATTTAACAGCTCTTTAAACCTTTTGCCCTTTTCACAATTGGGTCGACAGCCTCTTCTTACAAAACGAATACTGTCTTCTATACTGCAACCATTTTTTCAAACTTAATATTTATCTATTGTTGTTCAGTCGCTTAACTGTCTGAATCTTTGCAACCCCATGGACTGTAGCACACCAGGCTTCCTTGTCTTTCATTATCTCCTGGAGTTTGCTCAGACTCATATCCATTGTGCTGATGTTGCATCCAACCATCTCATCCTCTGCCGCCCCCTTCTCCTCTTTTGTCTATTAAGTTTATGAAATATACCTAAGTTTATTATCCTAGCCATTTTAAAATGTACAGTTCCAGAAGCATTCAACACAAACTGTTGGGCAATCAATCTCCAGAACTCATTTTATCTTGCAAGAGTGAAACTCTTACAGCATTACACAGCAGCCCTCCATTCCCCCTCCCACCAACCACTGGCAATGACCATTCTACTTTCTGTCTCTACGAACTACAGTGTTTTGTTTGTGTCTTGGTTATTTTACTTAGCATAATGTCCTCAAAGCTCATTGATTTTATAGTATGGGCCCGAATTTCCTTCCTTTTCCAGGCTGATTAATACTTAATTATGGAAATATCTCACTGTGTGTGTTTGTTTTTAAACACATTTATTCATTTATTCACTTGGCTGTGCTGGGTCTTGGCTATCGTTTGAGAGATCTTTTTCAGTTGTGTCATGTAGGATCTAGTTCTTTGACCAGGGATTGAACCTGGGCCCCCTGCACTGGGAGCTCAAAGTCTTAGCCAATGGACCACAAGGGAAGTCCCCTCACTGTGCTTTTTCTTTTTTAAAAAATACATTTGTTTTTTATTTTACTTCTACAGTTTTGTTGTTTAGTGCTATACATAAACCCAAATCAGTCATAGGCATACCCTTGAGTCCTCCCTCCTGAACACCCCTCTCAGCTCCTTCCTCAACCCCTCACTGTGGTTTGATTTGCACTTCTGTAATTAGTAATGTTGAGAGCATCTTGTCATGTGTTTGTTACTATTTATATATCTTCTTTGGAGAAATGTCTAAGTACCTGAGTCATTTTTTAAATCGAGTTGTTTGCTTTTTTGTGGTTGAGTGATAAGAGTCCTTTATATACTCTAAATATTTAACTCCTTATCGGATATATGATTTACAAATATTTTTACCCATTCCGTAGGTGGCCTTTTCACTCTGTTGACTATGTCCTCTGATGGACAGAAGTTTCTAACTTGATACAGCCCAATGTATCTATTAACTTTTGTGACTGTGTTTTAGTGTCATATCCAAGAAATCACTCCTAAATCCAATGTCACAAAGTTTTGCCTCGACAATTTTCTTCTTAAGTCTTGGTTCTTATGTTTAGGGCTTTGATCCACTAAAGTTACTTTCTGTATGTTTGTGTGAGGTAAAGACCCATGCTGATTTTAAGCTGTCTCAGTTCCAGAAGCATTCAACACAAACTGTTGGGCAATCAATCTCCAGAACTCATTTTATCTTGCAAGAGTGAAACTCTTACAGCATTACACAGCAGCCCTCCATTCCCCCTCCCACCAACCACTGGCAATGACCATTCTACTTTCTGTCTCTACGAACTACAGTGTTTTGTTTGTGTCTTGGTTATTTTACTTAGCATAATGTCCTCAAAGCTCATTGATTTTATAGTATGGGCCCGAATTTCCTTCCTTTTCCAGGCTGATTAATACTTAATTATGGAAATATCTCACTGTGTGTGTTTGTTTTTAAACACATTTATTCATTTATTCACTTGGCTGTGCTGGGTCTTGGCTATCGTTTGAGAGATCTTTTTCAGTTGTGTCATGTAGGATCTAGTTCTTTGACCAGGGATTGAACCTGGGCCCCCTGCACTGGGAGCTCAAAGTCTTAGCCAATGGACCACAAGGGAAGTCCCCTCACTGTGCTTTTTCTTTTTTAAAAAATACATTTGTTTTTTATTTTACTTCTACAGTTTTGTTGTTTAGTGCTATACATAAACCCAAATCAGTCATAGGCATACCCTTGAGTCCTCCCTCCTGAACACCCCTCTCAGCTCCTTCCTCAACCCCTCACTGTGGTTTGATTTGCACTTCTGTAATTAGTAATGTTGAGAGCATCTTGTCATGTGTTTGTTACTATTTATATATCTTCTTTGGAGAAATGTCTAAGTACCTGAGTCATTTTTTAAATCGAGTTGTTTGCTTTTTTGTGGTTGAGTGATAAGAGTCCTTTATATACTCTAAATATTTAACTCCTTATCGGATATATGATTTACAAATATTTTTACCCATTCCGTAGGTGGCCTTTTCACTCTGTTGACTATGTCCTCTGATGGACAGAAGTTTCTAACTTGATACAGCCCAATGTATCTATTAACTTTTGTGACTGTGTTTTAGTGTCATATCCAAGAAATCACTCCTAAATCCAATGTCACAAAGTTTTGCCTCGACAATTTTCTTCTTAAGTCTTGGTTCTTATGTTTAGGGCTTTGATCCACTAAAGTTACTTTCTGTATGTTTGTGTGAGGTAAAGACCCAGTGTCTTATTTTTGCTTCTGGATATAATGCTTGTCCAATACTCTTTCTTAAAAAAAACTGTTATTCTCCCCACTGAATGGTCCTGGCATTTGTCAAAAAACGACTGACCAGGGGATACTTTACTAAGACAGTGAAACAGGACCCCGAGTTCACCTCTTTTCACCTGCACATGAAAACTACAGCTATTTACAGAGCAATTATAGATGAGAATGACCTGAAGGCTAGCACACATAAAAAACCTCAGAACTAAAAGATATGAAGAAGGAATCATAAAATGGATTGAAGGAGCAGAGATGAAATACAGTCAACATCCACACATCCAGGTAGGCAATCAACAAACAGGAGAATAATCACAACTGCATTACCTAAGAGTAAAGGATCTGAGCTCCACACTGGGCTCTCCAGCCCAAGGGTTCTGCAAAGGGAAAATGATTCCCCCAGAATATCTAGCCCCAAGGGCCAACAAGGCTTGAGTATTGAACAAAACTCCACTCTAAAAAAAAAATATATATGTATATGTGTATATATATATATATATATATATATATATATATATATATGTAATTTTATTTTATCTGGCTGCACTGGGCCTTAGCTGCAGCACGTGGGATCTGTCTAGTTCCATGATCAAGGGTGAAACCCAGGCCTCCTGCATTGGGAGCAAGGAGTCTTAGCCATTGGACCATCAGGGAAGTCCCAAAACCCCACACTTGAATGGCAACCTGTACAAGAGGTGGGACCTGACAGTCAATATTATTAATGCAATATTATTTACAATAGCCAAAATATGGAAGCAAACTTAATAGTCCATAAACAGATGAATGCATAAAGAATATGTGAGACACACAAACACACACACACACTTGAATACTCCTCAGCCTTAAAAAGAATGAAATCTTGCATTTGTGACTACATGGATGAACCTAGAGGGTATTATACCAAATGAAATAAATCAGAATTAGGAAGACAAATACATACATGTGGAATCTAAAAAACAACACAGAAACAGATTCACAGACACAGAGAATAGGTAGTCGCCAGAGAGGAGGGGGTGGGGGGACAACAAGGAAACAAAAAAGTTAACTATGTGAAGTAATAAATGCTAATTAGCTTAACTGTGGTAATTACAATGTATATTTATATGAAACCACCACATTATACACATTAAAAATATAAATTTTTGTCAACTATACCTTAATAAAACAGAAAATATTAAAAAAAAAACTGATCATATACACACGCATTATTTCTGGGCTCTACGTTATTCCATTAGTCTATATGCTTATCTTAGTGCCAAACCTTTTAACTTTCTTATGGTATGCTTTATCATAAAAAGTATTAATTTTTATAAAATCAGACACATCTCTTATAATAGCTTCTGAGTTTCTAATCTTAAGGTTTCCTTCACCCTAATTTATAGAGTTAAAGCTGTAAAATAGTCTGAAGTTATTTTAAAAAAAGTTTTAAACAAGGCTTTAATCTGAAGTTTATCTTAAGACAGGAATCCAGTTTTACTTTCTTTCAGATGAGAAGACATTTGTACCAGTGCCATTTATTATACAATCTACCCACTTCCCACTGAACTGTAATACCATCTTTATCCTTTATTAAATGTGCACATAATATATTTCTGGATTCATTTTCTTACACAGAAAGATTTACTCTATCTTAAATCCATACTATATTAATCTGATTTAGAGACTATAATATTCTAGCAGAATAGTTGACATAGGGGCTTCCCTGGTGGTCCAGTGGGTAAGGACACCGCCTTGCAGTGCAGGGGGCGCCGGTTCGATCCCTGGCCTGGGAGGATCCTACGTGCGGCGGAGCGGCTGGACCGATGTGTCCAATTGCGGAGTTGGAGCTCTGGAGCACATGCGCCCAGAGCCAGTGCTCTGCGACAACAGAGACCACCGCGATGGGAGGCCCACAAGGGCCAAAGAACAAAGATGGATGAAAATGGACAAATGAAAGACCGATGGAGGTGGCCCACCTGCTCCCCTCCCTTCCCACCCCTCCCCCACCCAAATAAATAAATAAATAAATCTTTTTTTTTTTTTAAAGAATAGTTGACATACTTTCTTCACTGTTTCATTTCAACTTCCTTCACTACTCTCTAAATACACTAGAAAATCTGATAATTTTACCTCTTTTGTTCCAAGAGCAATATGTTATTTAATTCTGCTGTTTTAATGTATTTATTAGAATCTCTAAAGGCAAGTTAGAATATAAAGGTGATGTGAGCATCCAAATCAAATTCCTTGTATTAATGTTTTGTCATTGAGGATATCTGTTGTATCTCTTTCTATTCTTAATTTACTTAAACTTTTTACTTACATTTTAAAAACTTGGAATAGTCTTTTTAAAAATTGCAGCTTAGTTGATTTACAATGTCGTATTAGTTAGAAATGGTCTGGGCTTCCCCTGGTGGTCCAGTGGATAAGGACATCGCCTTGCAGTGCAAGGGGCGCCGGTTCGATCCCTGGCCTGGGAAGATCCCACGTGCCGCGGAGCGGCTGGACTGATGTGTCCAATTACCTAGCCGGAGCTCTGGAGCGCACGCGCCCAGAGCCAGTGCTCTGCGACAACAGAGACCACCGCGATGGGAGGCCCACAAGGGCCAAAGAACAAAGATGGATGAAAATGGACAAATGAAAGACCGATGGAGGTGGCCCACCTGCTCCCCTCCCTCCCCACCCCTCCCCCACCCAAATAAATAAATAAATAAATCTTTTTTTTTTTTTAAAGAATAGTTGACATACTTTCTTCACTGTTTCATTTCAACTTCCTTCACTACTCTCTAAATACACTAGAAAATCTGATAATTTTACCTCTTTTGTTCCAAGAGCAATATGTTATTTAATTCTGCTGTTTTAATGTATTTATTAGAATCTCTAAAGGCAAGTTAGAATATAAAGGTGATGTGAGCATCCAAATCAAATTCCTTGTATTAATGTTTTGTCATTGAGGATATCTGTTGTATCTCTTTCTATTCTTAATTTACTTAAACTTTTTACTTACATTTTAAAAACTTGGAATAGTCTTTTTAAAAATTGCAGCTTAGTTGATTTACAATGTCGTATTAGTTAGAAATGGTCTGGGCTTCCCCTGGTGGTCCAGTGGATAAGGACATCGCCTTGCAGTGCAAGGGGCGCCGGTTCGATCCCTGGCCTGGGAAGATCCCACGTGCCGCGGAGCGGCTGGACTGATGTGTCCAATTACCGAGCCGGAGCTCCGGAGCACGTGCGCCCAGAGCCGGTGCTCTGCGACAACAGAGGCCACCGCGATAGGAGGCCCACAGGAGTCAAAGAACAAAGACAGATGAAAACAGAGAAATGAAAGACCAATGGAAGTGGCCCGCCCGCCCCCTCCCTCCCCAACCCGACCCCTGCCCAAAATAAATAAATAAATAAATCTTAAAAAAAAAAAAAGAAATGGTCTTAATGAACTCTATCAAATGCCTTTTCAACAGTTACTGATGGCTTACTATATTCTTTGTTTCATTTGTTGATACAATCTATTATAATAACAGATTTAATACTAATGATTCCTGATGTTTTGACTCAAAATACCCTATTGAGTCAAAATGTACAATTTGTCAGTTGCGTAATTATCTAGATTCTATTGGCTAATATTGCATTTAGAAATTTTGCATTTGTAGATATAACTGAGATTAATCTTTTTCTGGCAGTTTCTTTTCCTTTTATGGCCAATATGCAAGACACCTGGGATCTTAGTTCCCAACCAAGGACAGAACCAATGCCACCTGCCTGGAAGGGCAGAGTCCTAACCACTGAACCACAAGGGAACTCCCATGGCGGAATTTTTTTTTTTTTTTGCCACTTCTATTGGTCATTCATTTATTTATTTTCATCCATCTTTGTTTTTTGGCCCATGTGGACCTCCCATCACAGTGACTTCTCGCTGCAGAGCACCAGCTCTGCGCACATGCACTCCAGAGCTCTGGCTCAGTAGTTGGACACATCGGTCTAACCACTCCGCAGCACGTGGGATCTTCCCGGGCCACAGATCAAACTGGTGCCACTTGCACTGCAAGGCGCTGTCCTTACCCACTGGGCCACCAGGGAAGCCCCCAGAATTTTTATTAGGGATAAAATTATGTGTGCTTTGCAGAATGCACTGAGTAGCTTTGCATCTCCCATAACACAGAATAGGATTTTTTAAAAACTTATGATATTTTGTTTATACATTAAATGAAAGTTAGCTGTGAAACCATCTGCTATGCTGCTTCATTCAAGGACAGATTTTCAATGGCCTTTTCAATCCTTGATTGAGAATTGGTCGATTCAAGTTTTTTCACTTCTTGGGCCAATTTTACTATTTATATTTGCTATAAAATTATCCACTTACTTCAATTTTCAACTTTGGCATCATGACATAACATAGAATATTACGAAGGTTTGGATAAGACTCCATTAATCTCTCCTACATCTGGATATCTATGATGTTTTCTTTCTCATTTTTTTTTTCAAGGACATTTTTTTTAGACAGAGTTATTAGTTTTGGGAGCTTTCTCTTTTCAGCCTGTAAGGTGGCTCAGCTGAGTGCACCAAACTATGGCACCTGAACTTGTAATGTTTTTGGGAAAGTTTGTGTTTTGTTCAAATCAGCCTGACTGATTTTAATCCCTATTGAGTCAAAATGTACAATTTGTCAGTTGTAATTATCTAGATTCTATTGGCTAATATTGCATTTAGAAATTTTGCATTTGTAGATATAACTGAGATTAATCTTTTCTGGCAGTTTCTTTTCCTTTTATGGCCAATATGCAAGACACCTGGGATCTTAGTTCCCAACCAAGGACAGAACTAATGCCACCTGCCTGGAAGGGCAGAGTCCTAACCACTGAACCACAAGGGAACTCCCATGGCGGAATTTTTTTTTTTTTTTGCCACTTCTATTGGTCATTCATTTATTTATTTTCATCCATCTTTGTTTTTTGGCCCATGTGGACCTCCCATCACAGTGATTTCCCGCTGCAGAGCACCAGCTCTGCGCACATGCACTCCAGAGCTCTGGCTCAGTAGTTGGACACATCGGTCTAACCACTCCGCAGCACGTGGGATCTTCCCGGGCCACAGATCAAACTGGTGCCACTTGCACTGCAAGGCGCTGTCCTTACCCACTGGGCCACCAGGAACCCCCCAGAATTTTTATTAGGATAAAATTATGTGTGCTTTGCAGAATGCACTGAGTAGCTTTGCATCTCCCATAACACAGAATAGGATTTTTTAAAAACTTATGATATTTTGTTTATACATTAAATGAAAGTTAGCTGTGAAACCATCTGCTATGCTGCTTCATTCAAGGACAGATTTTCAATGGCCTTTTCAATCCTTGATTGAGAATTGGTCGATTCAAGTTTTTTCACTTCTTGGGCCAATTTTACTATTTATATTTGCTATAAAATTATCCACTTACTTCAATTTTCAACTTTGGCATCATGACATAACATAGAATATTACGAAGGTTTGGATAAGACTCCATTAATCTCTCCTACATCTGGATATCTATGATGTTTTCTTTCTCATTTTTTTTTTCAAGGACATTTTTTTTAGACAGAGTTATTAGTTTTGGGAGCTTTCTCTTTTCAGCCTGTAAGGTGGCTCAGCTGAGTGCACCAAACTATGGCACCTGAACTTGAAATGTTTGTGCTTTGGGAAAGTTTAGCCTGACTGATTTTAATTATAGTTTTTCTCAAATACACCCAAATGATTTTTTTTTTTAGCTCTTTTTTTTGGCCACTTCTATTGATCTTTCATTTATTTATCTTTGTTCTTTGGCCTGTGTGGGCCTCCCACCACAGTGGCCTCTCTCACCGCAGGGCACCGGCTCTGGGAGCATGCGCTCCAAAGCTCCTGCTCGGTAATTGGACACATCGGTCCAGCTGCTCCGTGGCAGGTCGGATCTTCCCAGGCCAGGGATCGAATCGGCGCCCCTTGCACTGCAAGGCGCTGTCCTTACCCATTGGACCATGAGAGAAGCCGTCTCATTTTTAATATAGCTTATTTTTACACCATTTTCCCCCTTCTATATGAGGTTTATCTATTAATAATCATTGGTCCTTGCAAAGAACCAACTTTGGGATTTATCCCTCCCACTATTTTTGTTTTATTGCTTCCAATTCCTTTAATTACAGTTTAATCTTTAAGCCCCATGTCCTAATTGGTTTCTATTTTCTTTTTTTTTTTTATCTTTTTGGCGGTGTGGGGTGGGGAGGGAGGGGGATGGGCGGGCCACTTCTATTGGTCTTTCATTTCTCTGCTTCCATCCGTCTTTGTTCTTTGGCTCCTGTGGGCCTCCCATCGCGGTGGCGTAGTCGCAGAGTGCCGGCTCTGGGCACATGCGCACCAGAGCTCCGGCTCAGTAATTGGACACATCAGTCCAGCCGCTCCGCGGCACGTGGGATCTTCCCAGGCCAGGGATCGAACAGGCGCCCCTTGCACTGCAAGGTGGTGTCCTTATCCTCTGGACCACCAGGGGAAGCCCTCTATTTTATTTTCTTAATCTCTAAATATTGGTACTGAATTCTCTTAGTTTTATTTATTTAATAATTAAAGTACTTAAGCTATACTTTTTCCTCTAAATACCAATGTTGGCCAATAAGATGGAAATACTCTCCTCATTGCTATCTAGATAGTATGTAATCTCATTTTTGAATGTAAAATGTTTTAAGTCCATCAGGACAAGAAATGGATATATATATATATATATATATACACATACGCTCATGACTGATTACTACATAATAGCTTAACTTGTTTTTATTCACCATGAACTGGATGGATAATTCATCAACATGCATAGATCTAAAGGACATAATGTTGAATGGAAAAAAAGGAAGATGCCAAATGATACATTCTCTATGATACCACTGAAGTAAAAATTTAAAACATGAGGGAGGAATAAATTAGGAGTTTGGGATAAGTAGATACAAACTACTATAGGTAAAACAGAAAGCCAAGGTCCTACTGTATAGAACAGAGAACTATAATTATCTTATAATAAACTATGATGGAAAACAAGATGAAAAAGAATATATAACAGAATCACTCTGCTGTATACCAAAAACTAATACATTCTGAATTAACTATACTTCAATTAAAAAACAAAAGAAGAAAAAAAGTTCAACCAAACCAAATCTAACGTGCATAATGGTACATTGTATCTCTCTGTATATAGATGCCCACTGTAAAAGCATAAAAATATAGCCTTGAAGGTTATGTACATGAAATGTTGCCTCAGAGCAAAGAAGAAAAGGGAACTAGGGAAGGATTAGTTCTCTCTGCTCTGCTATTAATGTTCTGGTATCTAAACAACTCAATGAGAAAACAATGCGTGTAAATAAAAGCTAGTTTGTATCAAGGCTATTTAGTATTCACTATAGTTAAATACAATACTACCAAAATAGAAGGCCCTTAAAATTCTAGTTATCTCAGTTAATTTAACTCAGGTACCTCAGTTAACTATTTACTCACTTAATTCAGTATGTTAACAAAAATCTCTTTCATTCCTTGTGTTGATAAAGATTTACTGAGAGTAGGGCATTCAGATACAGAAGGATAAGACAACAGGAGTCCTCAGCTACTTCAATTTCCTCTCAAAGTATACACCAAAAGAAAGAAGCCATGCATGCTTTCATTCTGGTCTGAAAGTATGTTCAGGAGAAATAGGAACTAGAAAATAGAAAAGACAAGCAACACGAAAGCAGTAAAAACAGTAACTGTACCCAAAGAAGCTTTGTGCAGATGTAGAATCCACAAAACTCTGAGATTCCTCTAGAAACTTGTGGATCAAAGGTTGGGAATTACTAGAGAGCAAAAAAGAAAAATCAATCTTTGTGTGGAAATTAAGGCTTTCCATAATCTGAGTTCAATTTGTAATCTTTTATTCAGCAATTTTTCCCTCTGTCTACCCTATCTGGACAATTTGATATCTCCTCAGCCATAACAACGGTAACAACAACTGAAAAATCTTCCAGATTGAAATGATAGCATTCATTCTATATGATGTACAGCTTTGGCAGGGACTCAAGTGCTCACCACAGATTCAAAACTGCTTCTGAAGATAATACTTTTAAGGAGGTGGGAGATATTTTAGCAGTACAATCTCCAAGTTTCAGGCTCCAAATTCTAACCTGGTCATCCTAATAACAGCACAGTAGATATTCAAATTTTAATAATGAAAAAGCATAGAGATCAGTGTTATCAATGTTTGTTATATATCAGACATATAGTTAGCAACCTAAGGAGAATCTTTTGATACTGAAAAACTGCCTGTAATCCACTATCTAGTCTATTCCAAGATCATGGCATCCTGTCCCATCACTTCATGGCAAACAAGTGGAAAACTGTGGACAGAGTGGCAAATTTTATTCTCTTGGCCTCCACAATCACTACAGATTGTGACTGCAGCCACAAAATTAAAAGACGCTTGCTCCTTGGAAGAAAAGCTATGACATACCTAAATAGTAGAACTGACAAAGGTCTGTACAGTCAAAGTTATAGTTTTTCTAGTAGCCATGTACAGATGTGAGAGCTGGACCATAAAGAAGGCTAAGCGCTGAAGAATTGATGTCTTTGAACTGTGGTGTTGGAGAAGGCTCTTTAGAGTCCCCTGGACTGCAAGGAGATCAAAGCAGTCAATCCTAAAGGAAATCAACTCTGAATACCTTCACTGGAAGGACTGATGCTAAAGGTGAAGTTCCAATACTTTGGCTACCTGATGCGAAGAGCCAACTCACTGGAAAGACTCTTACGCTGGGAAAGACAGAAGGAGAAGGGGACAACAGAGGATGAGATGGTTGGATGGCATCACCAACTCAATGGACATGAGTTTGAGCAAACTTCGAGAGACAGTGAAGGGCAGGGAGGTGTGCTGCAGTTCTTGAGGTTACAAAAAATTGGACATGACGTAGTGACTGAATATCAAGTCTATTCCAAAAAGTAAAGCTATTTATGAAGAATCAGAGTCAAACAACTGTGAGAAATAGATTCATGTCAGGAGAACTAGTTGCTAATTTATTAGTTACAAAGAAGATTAATATGAATCCGGAAGAAAGTCTATAATGGCAGATGGTAGAACTCTTCAATATTTTTAACAAAAATCTGGACACAGAAGGCCGGCTAGTGAAATCTAATTATAAAATTATAAAAATAATTTCTTAAAAAATGGTTTATTTAGGAAAATGAGCTAAAATTAACAAGGATGGATGTAATATTCTATATTGAGATTCATAGAGTCTAAAGTAAGGCCAAAAAGTGTTATTTTAGCAGTACAATCTCCAAGTTTCAAATAACCTGAAAAGCATAGAAAAAAAATCAGTGTTATCAATGTTTGTTATATATCAGACATATAGTTAGCAACCTAAGGAGAATCTTTTGATACTGAAAAACTGCCTGTAATCCACTATCTAGTCTATTCCAAGATCATGGCATCCTGTCCCATCACTTCATGGCAAACAAGTGGAAAACTGTGGACAGAGTGGCAAATTTTATTCTCTTGGCCTCCACAATCACTACAGATTGTGACTGCAGCCACAAAATTAAAAGACGCTTGCTCCTTGGAAGAAAAGCTATGACATACCTAAATAGTAGAACTGACAAAGGTCTGTACAGTCAAAGTTATAGTTTTTCTAGTAGCCATGTACAGATGTGAGAGCTGGACCATAAAGAAGGCTAAGCGCTGAAGAATTGATGTCTTTGAACTGTGGTGTTGGAGAAGGCTCTTTAGAGTCCCCTGGACTGCAAGGAGATCAAAGCAGTCAATCCTAAAGGAAATCAACTCTGAATACCTTCACTGGAAGGACTGATGCTAAAGGTGAAGTTCCAATACTTTGGCTACCTGATGCGAAGAGCCAACTCACTGGAAAGACTCTTACGCTGGGAAAGACAGAAGGAGAAGGGGACAACAGAGGATGAGATGGTTGGATGGCATCACCAACTCAATGGACATGAGTTTGAGCAAACTTCGAGAGACAGTGAAGGGCAGGGAGGTGTGCTGCAGTTCTTGAGGTTACAAAAAATTGGACATGACGTAGTGACTGAATATCAAGTCTATTCCAAAAAGTAAAGCTATTTATGAAGAATCAGAGTCAAACAACTGTGAGAAATAGATTCATGTCAGGAGAACTAGTTGCTAATTTATTAGTTACAAAGAAGATTAATATGAATCCGGAAGAAAGTCTATAATGGCAGATGGTAGAACTCTTCAATATTTTTAACAAAAATCTGGACACAGAAGGCCGGCTAGTGAAATCTAATTATAAAATTATAAAAATAATTTCTTAAAAAATGGTTTATTTAGGAAAATGAGCTAAAATTAACAAGGATGGATGTAATATTCTATATTGAGATTCATAGAGTCTAAAGTAAGGCCAAAAAAAGTGTTTCAAGTATTTAGATTCTAGATGTTATAGAAGATGAATGAGACAACAGTCTAGTTCTTACTCAATTTATCAACAGAACAATAGGTTTCAGAACAAAAAAGAGGAGCCAGTTTTACTGTACTAATAAACTAAATAGACTGTATCTCAAATGTTTTACTTATGAAGAATACTGAAAGCTACAGAATACAAATGCCTTCCACAGACAGTCTTAAATAATATGAAAATTGTATCACGATAAAGAACAACACTGGCTAAGAGAAAGCTCCACTCTGTCCTAGGTTTGTGACCAATGTCAAGTCACTTCTCCTGCCTCAGTTCCCTCGTCTATAAAACTGACATAGTTACAAAAATCTACCTTGTGGAGTTCTGTAACTCTTGGGGGTTACATATGGGTTACATATGTTACATATGTGTTATCATATGTTGGTATGAATTACTTGGAACAGGCTGACAGTAAGCACTCAATAAATGTTTATGAGGAAAAACTAAAAGCATGGATAGTTAGACAGCAGAAGACAAAAGTTGAAGGACTTGAGGGGAGTTTCCCGGAGGTACTGTAATTAGGACTCAGCACTTTCACTGCCTGGGCCTGCGTTCAATTTCTGGTTGGGGAATGAAGATCCTGCTAGCCACATCACATGCCAGCCCCCAACCAAAAAAATCTTGGTAAGTAGGATGTCCCCCACCATTGTTACACACAGAGACTGGACGACCAACCGTCAGGCGTTTCAAAAGACAGTATTCTGCCCCAAAGACAATTCTAAGATTCTCTGACTACAGAAAAATTGATTTGTCTTTCAGTTTCAGCCTACACAACTGTTCCATGACTACAATTTATCTGATTAGTTCAACTTTACTATTTTAAATAGTAAACAACTGTGAAAATCATCAGAAGGTTACAAAGAAGATTAATATGAATCCGGAAGAAAGTCTATAATGGCAGATGGTAGAACTCTTCAATATTTTTAACAAAAATCTGGACACAGAAGGCCGGCTAGTGAAATCTAATTATAAAATTATAAAAATAATTTCTTAAAAAATGGTTTATTTAGGAAAATGAGCTAAAATTAACAAGGATGGATGTAATATTCTATATTGAGATTCATAGAGTCTAAAGTAAGGCCAAAAAAAGTGTTTCAAGTATTTAGATTCTAGATGTTATAGAAGATGAATGAGACAACAGTCTAGTTCTTACTCAATTTATCAACAGAACAATAGGTTTCAGAACAAAAAAGAGGAGCCAGTTTTACTGTACTAATAAACTAAATAGACTGTATCTCAAATGTTTTACTTATGAAGAATACTGAAAGCTACAGAATACAAATGCCTTCCACAGACAGTCTTAAATAATATGAAAATTGTATCACGATAAAGAACAACACTGGCTAAGAGAAAGCTCCACTCTGTCCTAGGTTTGTGACCAATGTCAAGTCACTTCTCCTGCCTCAGTTCCCTGTCTATAAAACTGACATAGTTACAAAAATCTACCTTGTGGAGTTCTGTAACTCTTGGGGGTTACATATGGGTTACATATGTTACATATGTGTTATCATATGTTGGTATGAATTACTTGGAACAGTCTGACAGTAAGCACTCAATAAATGTTTATGGGGAAAAAACTAAAAGCATGGATAGTTAGACAGCAGAAGACAAAAGTTGAAGGACTTGAGGGGAGTTTCCCGGAGGTACTGTAATTAGGACTCAGCACTTTCACTGCCTGGGCCTGCGTTCAATTTCTGGTTGGGGAATGAAGATCCTGCTAGCCACATCACATGCCAGCCCCCAACCAAAAAAATCTTGGTAAGTAGGATGTCCCCCACCATTGTTACACACAGAGACTGGACGACCAACCGTCAGGCGTTTCAAAAGACAGTATTCTGCCCCAAAGACAATTCTAAGATTCTCTGACTACAGAAAAATTGATTTGTCTTTCAGTTTCAGCCTACACAACTGTTCCATGACTACAATTTATCTGATTAGTTCAACTTTACTATTTTAAATAGTAGGTTTAAAAATTATTTCAATTGTAATAAGCTTACAGCTAATTCTTCCATATTTACCACAGAAGAAAACTGCTACCCAACAAAAGCAAGCCAAAAATATTAACAACGGAAGTATCAGTGAAAAGAGTACAATGATAAGCAGAAAGATTTACATTTATTCTAAATCAGTCCATAGTGTTTGTGGAGACTTTTAATCTATAAAATCTGCTGATGAGCACTTTTAAGAACTGTTTCTTGTCTTTTAAACAAATATTCCAGCAAACACAAACTCCTTAAAATCTTCGCACAGATCTCACAGTCTTATAACTTTCCCTAATCATTATTAATTTTCCTTCAAACCATAAAACAGAAAAAGAAATTTAGTACTAATCTTCTAACTTCCCTCTTATGAAAACATCAGGCTGGGGCTTCCCTGGTGGTCCAATGGGCAAGGACACCACCTTGCAGTACAAGGAGCGCCGGTTCGATCCCTGGGCTGGGAAGATCCCACGTGCCGCAGAGCAGCTGGACCAATGTGTCCAACTACTAAGCTGGAGCTCTGGAGCGCACGCGCCCAGAGCTGGTGCTCTGCAGCGAGAGAGGCCACTGTGGTGGGAGGCCCACAGAGGCCAAAGATAGATGAAAATGGATAAATGAAAGACCAATAGAAGTGGCCCAAAAAATAAATCAGGCTTGCCAGGTGGAGCTAAGAAGCAAAGCTGGAGACAAAAGAGACACAGGTTTGATCCCTGAGTCCAGAAAATCCCATGAAGAACATGGCAACCCATTCTAGTATTCTTGCCTGGAAAATTCCACAGACAGAGAAGCCTGGTGGGCTACAGTCCATAGGGTCACAAAGAGTGAAACACAACTGAGCGCACACAAGCACACACACGAACATCTGTCCCTCTCATCCCTAATGGTCCAATTAATGTGAGGTTTATTAAATCTACTAAGAGAACTATATAATCTCCTGATTTATCCACCTGCAATCTATCGGTTCTAGAACCTTGTATTACTTAACACTGCCACAATAAGTCAGCCAAAAGCATAGCTCTAATCTGGCAACCTAGCTTTAAATAAAATGTCTTATTTGAGATGTATAAACATTAATCAGCATTTCTTATTAAGAAAAAAAAATCTGTCCAATAATGGCAAAGTATATAGTCAACTGTAGCCTTATCTAGCTGAAATAACTGTGACAAACACTAGGGAGTGGAAGAAAAGAGGAGGAGAGAGAAGGAAGAGAGAGGAAGAGAAATGGAGAACAAAAATGAATGAAAGAGTTCTAACAGAACAGCTGATGGTAATTTTCACCTTAAGTCGCTTTTGAGCAAGATGGAGAGGTAATTAAATTAACAGATATCAACATTTTAGGGCAGTCATTAAAACTACTTAAGTAGAATATGTTGAATCATAGAAAAACAAATGCAACCACCATATTCCAATAAAAACCATTGTAAGAAATCCTGTCAAGTTTTTCTCTTTACCAGAATAATGCTGATTATAAAAAAAAATCAAAAGTTATTCATCTAAATAATGCATCTAAAAATATTAGAAATTCCTCTTTCAAGATTTTATAGATAAAAACTGTAGGAAATTTTATTACTTTATGTTACATTTAGTCCCATATTTTCACCATATTCACGTATTTCAGGACTCTGCTGGCCCCAGGAACTTAAGAGGTTAATCTAGCAAAGGCCTAATCAAGCATAGTTCAGGCACTATATATCTAGCAGGGGTGGCAGCACTGTTCAAATCTCCACCCTACTTGCCCTTTTGAACAACTGGTCATCTACACTCAACTTTATCAACACTCTCCAACATCCTGTAATTGCTTTATCCTTCTGAACTAATTTGAATATCAGTGTCAACCCATTCTAGTATTCTTGCCTGGAAAATTCCACAGACAGAGAAGCCTGGTGGGCTACAGTCCATAGGGTCACAAAGAGTGAAACACAACTGAGCGCACACAAGCACACACACGAACATCTGTCCCTCTCATCCCTAATGGTCCAATTAATGTGAGGTTTATTAAATCTACTAAGAGAACTATATAATCTCCTGATTTATCCACCTGCAATCTATCGGTTCTAGAACCTTGTATTACTTAACACTGCCACAATAAGTCAGCCAAAAGCATAGCTCTAATCTGGCAACCTAGCTTTAAATAAAATGTCTTATTTGAGATGTATAAACATTAATCAGCATTTCTTATTAAGAAAAAAAAATCTGTCCAATAATGGCAAAGTATATAGTCAACTGTAGCCTTATCTAGCTGAAATAACTGTGACAAACACTAGGGAGTGGAAGAAAAGAGGAGGAGAGAGAAGGAAGAGAGAGGAAGAGAAATGGAGAACAAAAATGAATGAAAGAGTTCTAACAGAACAGCTGATGGTAATTTTCACCTTAAGTCGCTTTTGAGCAAGATGGAGAGGTAATTAAATTAACAGATATCAACATTTTAGGGCAGTCATTAAAACTACTTAAGTAGAATATGTTGAATCATAGAAAAACAAATGCAACCACCATATTCCAATAAAAACCATTGTAAGAAATCCTGTCAAGTTTTTCTCTTTACCAGAATAATGCTGATTATAAAAAAATCAAAAGTTATTCATCTAAATAATGCATCTAAAAATATTAGAAATTCCTCTTTCAAGATTTTATAGATAAAAACTGTAGGAAATTTTATTACTTTATGTTACATTTAGTCCCATATTTTCACCATATTCACGTATTTCAGGACTCTGCTGGCCCCAGGAACTTAAGAGGTTAATCTAGCAAAGGCCTAATCAAGCATAGTTCAGGCACTATATATCTAGCAGGGGTGGCAGCACTGTTCAAATCTCCACCCTACTTGCCCTTTTGAACAACTGGTCATCTACACTCAACTTTATCAACACTCTCCAACATCCTGTAATTGCTTTATCCTTCTGAACTAATTTGAATATCAGTGTCAACCCTTCTCTCAAACCTCAGTGCCATTTTAGAGTCCTTCTTCATTTTCTATATTCTATCGGTTATCAAATTCTACCACTTGCTTCTCTGATCACTTCTCAGCTCACATTTCTTCTAGATCTCCATCTAAACTTAAGATATTTCATATCTGGATTATTTACTGAGAATGCCTATTACCAGACACAATTGACATCTGGCCCCATCCCTTCAGCTCAGTTTGCAGCCGGTACAGAGAGTATCCTAACAGCTTCCCACTTTCACCACTTCTCTGCTTTTAAGTTCTCCAGCCCGACAGGAGCTTTCCCAGCCCTAGATAAGGCAACAGAAGGACAATTTCAATCAATGGGACAGGGAGTAGAGAAAAACTTCCCAGCTACCCTTCATTTGCTAGGACAATTCTGAGGCAGTTTTACAAAAATCTCCACAGGATTAAGTCCCTAGCTGCCCATCACTGGCTTCTTTCCCCTTTCCTGACTCTACCCAA
Organism: Tragulus kanchil; assembly: GCA_022376925.1. Taxonomy (NCBI): domain Eukaryota; kingdom Metazoa; phylum Chordata; class Mammalia; order Artiodactyla; family Tragulidae; genus Tragulus; species Tragulus kanchil. The sequence goes on from JAIOJX010000032.1 coordinate 36,052,768, forward strand.
ACCTCTCTTGTGCGTCCTGGCATCTCACCTACACTCATGTTATCTCCAGGTCTGCTTTCAAGATAGTACTTTAGAGGAACTACAAGGGTCACAAAAGTGACGCTATCAAGATCTTGCTTAACCTAAAGCTGCCCAAGTGTTCTCTTGGTCACAGAGTTCTCCCAATTACAGCTTTCTCTGCATTCACGTGGATCACATGTCGCTTCTAAGCAAGTATCTTCAATGAAGCCTTATGTAATTTGTCTTTTTCATCTCCTACTTCTAACATATAAACTACAACTTATTATCAGCCAAATTGTTCTATTGATCCTTTCTCAAATATAAGTTGTACCTTCCCGGGAATGCAATAATCTGTTCATTTCGTTAGAAATCTCCTCTAGTATTCACTTGTTGAAAATCCTACAAAGTTCACACATCTCAAATATCATCTCTACCAAGATTCAATCACAAGTAATGTCTTCCTCAACTATATTCCTGATTATGAATCCTAAGACACCTTACCATAGTTGTGTAAAATTACCCAAACTGACTACAAGCCTGACTCTAAGGGCAGTTATTTTTTTAAGGTCTTTCCCTACATCCTGTAATTGCTTTATCCTTCTGAACTAATTTGAATATCAGTGTCAACCCTTCTCTCAAACCTCAGTGCCATTTTAGAGTCCTTCTTCATTTTCTATATTCTATCGGTTATCAAATTCTACCACTTGCTTCTCTGATCACTTCTCAGCTCACATTTCTTCTAGATCTCCATCTAAACTTAAGATATTTCATATCTGGATTATTTACTGAGAATGCCTATTACCAGACACAATTGACATCTGGCCCCATCCCTTCAGCTCAGTTTGCAGCCGGTACAGAGAGTATCCTAACAGCTTCCCACTTTCACCACTTCTCTGCTTTTAAGTTCTCCAGCCCGACAGGAGCTTTCCCAGCCCTAGATAAGGCAACAGAAGGACAATTTCAATCAATGGGACAGGGAGTAGAGAAAAACTTCCCAGCTACCCTTCATTTGCTAGGACAATTCTGAGGCAGTTTTACAAAAATCTCCACAGGATTAAGTCCCTAGCTGCCCATCACTGGCTTCTTTCCCCTTTCCTGACTCTACCCAAACCTCTCTTGTCGTCCTGGCATCTCACCTACACTCATGTTATCTCCAGGTCTGCTTTCAAGATAGTACTTTAGAGGAACTACAAGGGTCACAAAAGTGACGCTATCAAGATCTTGCTTAACCTAAAGCTGCCCAAGTGTTCTCTTGGTCACAGAGTTCTCCCAATTACAGCTTTCTCTGCATTCACGTGGATCACATGTCGCTTCTAAGCAAGTATCTTCAATGAAGCCTTATGTAATTTGTCTTTTTCATCTCCTACTTCTAACATATAAACTACAACTTATTATCAGCCAAATTGTTCTATTGATCCTTTCTCAAATATAAGTTGTACCTTCCCGGGAATGCAATAATCTGTTCATTTCGTTAGAAATCTCCTCTAGTATTCACTTGTTGAAAATCCTACAAAGTTCACACATCTCAAATATCATCTCTACCAAGATTCAATCACAAGTAATGTCTTCCTCAACTATATTCCTGATTATGAATCATAAGACACCTTACCATAGTTGTGTAAAAAATTACCCAAACTGACTACAAGCCTGACTCTAAGGGCAGAAACCATGTTTCATTCTTTGTATTTTCCACAGGTCTTTCCCTGATAGACCCACAGATTCTGACCTATTTAGCATTCTAAAGTAACTTTTGAAATGAACATTTATTTTGCCATACGCATTGTCTCTGAAGAATCAGTTCTCCCGACACACACACATAATTGTACAAAATGCATGCTTTTTGTAGACAAGCCAACTGTACTCATCTCAGACTCAATACTCTTTGGAACTATCTATCAAAATGCTTCTGAAATTGCATGCAGACTTAAAAAAGAAAGTTTAAAATCCACACTAGGGACTTCCCTGGTGGTTCAGTGGTTAAACTTGGAGTTCCCAATGTAGGGGGCCTGGGTTTGATCCCTGGTCAGAGAATGAGATCCCGCATGCCACAACTAAGACCAGCACAGTCAAATTTTTTTAAAAAAGGAAGAAACCTACATTAAAGAAAGCTGTTATTTATTCCTTTTTTTTTTTAAGAAATGACTTTTCACATTCCTCACCAAAAACCTTTCACCATTCATGCTCTCCATTTCCTTGTAAAAAGTCCACAGTCTGTCACATGTTACAGTTTACAATGCTCTAATATCTAGCTGAATTCCAACTTATATGAAAGGTTACTTCAGCAAGATTATTTCAGGCTTTAGAGAAATTCTGATCCTTACACAATCTCAAAATGCCTCTGTTGTGGGAAAAGACTTTACTTCTTGGCATTCCTAACTCACAGGATTGGCATGAGGACCAAATAAAACTGTATATTTGAAAGGTCACTGTAAATTCTAACAGCAATACATAAATGTAAAAATTATTTCCTTAAATTTGAATTTCAAATAATTACAACAATTTACTTACTACAGTCTAATGTCACCAAAGGCATTTATGTTTTTGGTTACAAATAGGTTACAAAGTATCACAAAAGACAAAAAAAGTAAAAGCTAGCTCTAAATCATATCAAAAATAAGAAGAAATTCTAAGTAGACTATCTCTCTTGCATACGGCAAGAGATTAAATACTTTATTTCTGGAATACTTCTGTACTGTCCTTTTGTTTTTTCCAATTCTGCCAAAGTAAAATAACATAAAGCCCTGGTTTAATGCAATTTATTCCTATTATTTTCTCTTAAAATTTGCATTGTCTTTCAATAACACTCTCATCTTTCCCCATGTTTACATTAACAACATGAATTCACTAACAATATTCACATTAGGTTCAAGCCAAATAGTTTATTATTTGCTTTGGTCAGACCTTTCCAGATGGCACATTTGCCTCAATCAGAAATGGAACTACGGACAGCCTCACTATTTTTTGAAACGGGTTTTCCTTAAAAGAAAATTAATCTGATTAAACTGAACATTTCTATAATTCTATACATCTATTAAGCAAGAAATCTAGAGATCCTTGTAGTAAAATTCAGCATCAGTTTAGAGCCTTCACACGCCTGCTGGTGTTGTTCTTCACTGTCTCAATTTTCCTGGCCTTATACTGATTATGTGAGAATATAAACCCTAAAAACACTTGAGTGCAAAACATCAGAATCATCCAACAATCATTCAAAAGAAGAGCATTCTCTAATAGGTAAATATGTAAGAGTAAAAGTCTGGGCAACCACACAACCATGGAGACTGACTCAAACAAAAGCTGCGGATGCACCGACCCTAAGCGGTAACGTAACCTCTGAAAACAGTCGTGATTAAATACTCGTCGAGGAAAAATTCCAGGGACGACGACACCTAGGTTTTCCAGCTGACAACAAAGAATAACGGGACCCTAAGGGCTGCTCGAATGGGCCTGATCACCCCATCACTCCAACTGCGCCGCAAAGCAAAACCAGAACCCCGGAGCCAGCTTGCTGCGGGGTTTCAGTCTTCAGCCTCCACCTTGCGGGGCTGGCAAGGTGGAACAGGAGACGAGGAAAGAATCGAAGCCCCTCTCATGGACTCGCTTCACCCCTCCTGCCTCCTCCGTCCCAGAGATGCGCCCCCTGGGGACCCTTCCTCAAATCTACGACCGACTTGCGTCCTCCGCCGGCCCGTACCAGGGCGGCCATCAATCGTCCCTGCAACACTGAGCACTGGAAAGGCCTGGGCCTGGGCCTTCGACCCACCCGCGCGCCCACGACCACCCCGAATCAAGAAGAGGAGGCCGCTACAGCAGTCACAGAGCCGGCGCGCGGCAGCGAGAGCACAGATCGGCCCGTGGCTTCAGGCGAGCGCCCTTCGGCCCCGTGCCCCTCCCAGCAGCGTCGCGCTCACCTCCACGGTCTTCCCCACGGACCCCGCCAGCGCGGCCGACTGTGGCCTGCGGCCGCACCTTCGCCAACCCCCTTTTTCCTCCCTTGGCCTAGGAGACGGGCGGAGTCGCGTCGGGACGCCGGAAAACGGCTCCGCAGCTTAGCCCACGGGGTCCCCGCCTCCCGCACCGGCCACTTCCCGCAGCGGCTCTAGTTCCTTCCGGTGTGTCCGTCGCGGCCGCAGGCGTCTGGGGCATCGCGGCGGGGCGGGGGGCGGGGCTGCGAGGGGAGCCCGCCCCGTCTCTGGGGCGTGGCCGTGGGGCCGGGTCCAGGTGTGGAGACCCAGGCCTCTCTCATCCGTCTGACTTTCTCCGTAAATCGACGTTCAGGGGCTGTGTGTGTGTGTGGAGCAGGTTTAGATTTGGGGAAGTTTTCGTTTCTACACGTGTTCTCCCCGTCTTCTTCAGTCACACTACGACAATTAACAGGTCTGTCTCAATGCATTACAGCTTAATGCATTGCATTAAGGCTACCCACTGCAGAGGGACAGGTTTCTGATTTTGTACGAAGAAATATCAGACTACTTAATTCAACACTTTTTCTTTCCTGTGTTTCTTCTCCCAACATCTTAGGATCTAGGCTCTCTGAAAGTCATTGTGTTTCTTTTTCCACATCTACAAAGTAGGAATTCATCTCTCCCGTTTTCCCTCAGGCCTAAATCAAGATCAGATCAAATATTCATTGAAACCTTAGTATCTGCTTAGTGACTAGAACATTTAAAGAGATCTGCCTTCTATTAATAATTTATGGACCTGTTAAAATCCATTCAATTGATTAATATGCAAACAATAAAACAGTTAATATTAACCGTTCAAATTGTTAGTATCAATGTGACTGTTTATCTCTAACTTTTTGGTCTCCTAAATGGGAGTTTGTACTCAGGTGTTATGTAAGATACTCAGTCTCTATTAGAAACAGAGAATATGAAACCTGCTAAATCTATTCATATGGTAAAAATGGAAGAAATGAACTTTTGCTATCATTCTATGTAGAGATGACACCAAGTCCTCAGTTCACACCTCAACCTAGTCTGGGTTCACTGTCAGTCGGCATATTTTAAAATGTGGTTTACGTGATAGAGAACGTCAGCAATGTGGATAATTTTTATTTAAAAAATCAACTATGTAAATGTTTTTAAATACTTGCATGGTAAATTACTTCAGTTGTGTCCAACCCCTTTGCAACCTTATGGAAGGTAGCCCTCCAGTTGCTTCTGTCCCTGGGCGTTCAGGCAAGAATACTAGAGTGGGTTGCCATATCCTTCTCCAGGGGATCTTCCTGACCCAGTAATGGAACCTAGGTCTTCTGCATAGCAGGCAGATTCTTTGAGGAAGTAGTTAAGTATTTATACTCCTCTGTAAAGATATGAGAATGATCATGAGAATCATTTGTTCCTCGATATTATAGCAAAGTATTATCTGACTGAAAGGAGAGTTTTATAGGTTTATTTGAAAAAAGACAAGTGTTTAAAATTTTAAAATTGTATGATCTTTGTTGTGGTAGTAAGTGACTGTAGTTAGAAGTGTTAGCAACAAAAACAATTTTTTGTTAACTACGAGGGCTACTCCATTTCTTCTAAGCGATTTTTTTTGCCCACAGTAGTGGATATAATTATCATTTGAATTAAATTCTCCCATTCCTGTCCTTTTTAGTTTACTGATTCCTAGGATGTTAATGTTCAATCTTACCATCTCCTGCTTGACCACGTGCAATTTACCTTGATCCATGGATCCTATGCAATATTATTCTTTACAGCATAGGGCTTCACTATCACCACTAGACACATCCAAAATTGAGTGCTGGTTTTGCTTTGGCCCAGCCATGTCCTTCTTTCTGGTAGCTACTAGACACCTTCCCTTATTTTTTTCCAATTGATTAATATGCAAACAATAAAACAGTTAATATTAACCGTTCAAATTGTTAGTATCAATGTGACTGTTTATCTCTAACTTTTTGGTCTCCTAAATGGGAGTTTGTACTCAGGTGTTATGTAAGATACTCAGTCTCTATTAGAAACAGAGAATATGAAACCTGCTAAATCTATTCATATGGTAAAAATGGAAGAAATGAACTTTTGCTATCATTCTATGTAGAGATGACACCAAGTCCTCAGTTCACACCTCAACCTAGTCTGGGTTCACTGTCAGTCGGCATATTTTAAAATGTGGTTTACGTGATAGAGAACGTCAGCAATGTGGATAATTTTATTTAAAAATCAACTATGTAAATGTTTTAAATACTTGCATGGTAAATTACTTCAGTTGTGTCCAACCCCTTTGCAACCTTATGGAAGGTAGCCCTCCAGTTGCTTCTGTCCCTGGGCGTTCAGGCAAGAATACTAGAGTGGGTTGCCATATCCTTCTCCAGGGGATCTTCCTGACCCAGTAATGGAACCTAGGTCTTCTGCATAGCAGGCAGATTCTTTGAGGAAGTAGTTAAGTATTTATACTCCTCTGTAAAGATATGAGAATGATCATGAGAATCATTTGTTCCTCGATATTATAGCAAAGTATTATCTGACTGAAAGGAGAGTTTTATAGGTTTATTTGAAAAAAGACAAGTGTTTAAAATTTTAAAATTGTATGATCTTTGTTGTGGTAGTAAGTGACTGTAGTTAGAAGTGTTAGCAACAAAAACAATTTTTTGTTAACTACGAGGGCTACTCCATTTCTTCTAAGCGATTTTTTTTGCCCACAGTAGTGGATATAATTATCATTTGAATTAAATTCTCCCATTCCTGTCCTTTTTAGTTTACTGATTCCTAGGATGTTAATGTTCAATCTTACCATCTCCTGCTTGACCACGTGCAATTTACCTTGATCCATGGATCCTATGCAATATTATTCTTTACAGCATAGGGCTTCACTATCACCACTAGACACATCCAAAATTGAGTGCTGGTTTTGCTTTGGCCCAGCCATGTCATTCTTTCTGGAGCTATTAAAAATGGCTCTCTACTCTTCCCTGGTAGCATACTAGACACCTTCCCATCTGGGAGGCTCATCTTTTTGCCTTTTCATACTGTTAATGGGATTCTTGAGGCAAGAATACTGAAATGGGTTGCCATTTCCTCCTGCCATTTCCTTCTTGAAGAAATGGGAATACCAGATCACCTTATCTATCTCCTGAGAAACCTGTATGTAGGTCAAGAAGCAAAAGAACTAGACATGGAACAACTGACATTTGAACCAACTGGTTCAAAACTGGGAAAGAAATAGGACAAGGCTGCCTGCTTATTTAACTTATATGCAGAGTACATCATACAAAATGCCAGGCTAGATGAATCACAAGCTGGAATCCAGATTGTCTGGAGAAAAATCAACAACCTAAGGTGTGCAGATGACACGACTCTAATGCCAGACAGTGAAGAGCAACTAAAGAGCCTCTTGATGAGGATGAAAGAGGGGAGTGATAAAGCTGGCTTGAAACTCGTAACACTCAAAAAATGAAGATCATAGCATTCATTCTCCTCACTTCATGGCAAATAGAAGGGGAAAAAGTGGGATCAGTCACCAATCTTGTTTTCTTGGGCTCCAAAATCACTGCAGACTGTAACTACAGTCATTAAACTAAAAGACACTTGGGACTTCCCTGGTCGCTCAGTGGTAAAGAGTTCACCTGCTAATGCAGGAGACATGGGTTTGATCCCTGATCCCACCTGCTGTGGAGCAACTAACCCATGAGCCACAACTATTGAGCCTGTATTCTAGAGGGTCGGAGCCACAACTGTTGAGCCCATGTGCCGCAACTACTGAAGCCCATGTGCCCTAGAGCCCGAGTTCCACAACAAGAGAAGTCACCGCAACAAGAAGCCTGCTCACCTCAACTAGAGTGTAGCCCCCACTCCCTACAAAGGTCTTTATGGTCAAAGCTATGGTTTTCTAGTAGTCGTATGGACATGAGAGTTGTATCATAAAAAGGCTGAGTGCTGAAGAACTGATGCTTTTGAATTGTGGTGTTGGAGAAGACTCTTGAGCGTTCTTTATGCTCAAAGATTTACCTTGATCCTATGCAATATTATTCTTTACAGCATAGGGCTTCACTATCACCACTAGACACATCCAAAATTGAGTGCTGGTTTTGCTTTGGCCCAGCCATGTCATTCTTTCTGGAGCTATTAAAAATGGCTCTCTACTCTTCCCTGGTAGCATACTAGACACCTTCCCATCTGGGAGGCTCATCTTTTTGCCTTTTCATACTGTTAATGGGATTCTTGAGGCAAGAATACTGAAATGGGTTGCCATTTCCTCCTGCCATTTCCTTCTTGAAGAAATGGGAATACCAGATCACCTTATCTATCTCCTGAGAAACCTGTATGTAGGTCAAGAAGCAAAAGAACTAGACATGGAACAACTGACATTTGAACCAACTGGTTCAAAACTGGGAAAGAAATAGGACAAGGCTGCCTGCTTATTTAACTTATATGCAGAGTACATCATACAAAATGCCAGGCTAGATGAATCACAAGCTGGAATCCAGATTGTCTGGAGAAAAATCAACAACCTAAGGTGTGCAGATGACACGACTCTAATGCCAGACAGTGAAGAGCAACTAAAGAGCCTCTTGATGAGGATGAAAGAGGGGAGTGATAAAGCTGGCTTGAAACTCGTAACACTCAAAAAATGAAGATCATAGCATTCATTCTCCTCACTTCATGGCAAATAGAAGGGGAAAAAGTGGGATCAGTCACCAATCTTGTTTTCTTGGGCTCCAAAATCACTGCAGACTGTAACTACAGTCATTAAACTAAAAGACACTTGGGACTTCCCTGGTCGCTCAGTGGTAAAGAGTTCACCTGCTAATGCAGGAGACATGGGTTTGATCCCTGATCCCACCTGCTGTGGAGCAACTAACCCATGAGCCACAACTATTGAGCCTGTATTCTAGAGGGTCGGAGCCACAACTGTTGAGCCCATGTGCCGCAACTACTGAAGCCCATGTGCCCTAGAGCCCGAGTTCCACAACAAGAGAAGTCACCGCAACAAGAAGCCTGCTCACCTCAACTAGAGTGTAGCCCCCACTCCCTACAAAGGTCTTTATGGTCAAAGCTATGGTTTTTCTAGTAGTCGTGTATGGACATGAGAGTTGTATCATAAAAAAGGCTGAGTGCTGAAGAACTGATGCTTTTGAATTGTGGTGTTGGAGAAGACTCTTGAGCGTCCCTTGAACTGTGCAGAGATCAAACCAGTCAATGCTAAAGGAAATCAACCCCAAATGTCATTGGAGAGACTGTTGCTAAAGTTGAAGCTCCAATACTTCAGTCACCTGATGTAAAGAGCTGACTCACTGGAAAAGTCCTTAATGCTGGGAAGGTTGAACGCAAAAGGAGAAAGAGGTGGCAGGGAGTAAGATGATTAGACAACATCAGTGACTCAGTGGACATAAATTTGAACAAACTCAGTAAGATAGAGTGAGCAGACTCACTGAGATAGAGGACAGAGGAGCCTAGTGTGCTGCAGTCCATGAGGTTGCACTGGAGGTAAAATTATCCACTGGACCACCAAGAATTTCTCTTCATCTTACAGTTCTAAGAGCAGAATTTCTTTATATTTTTTTTTGGTGGGGGGTAGGGCGGAGAGGGAGGGGAGCAGGCGGGCCACTTCTATTGGTCTTTTATTTATCTATGTTCATCCATCTTTGTTCTTTGGCCTGTGTGGGCCTCCCATCACAGTGGCCTCTGTTGTCACAGAGCACCAGCTCTGGGCACACGTGCTCCAGAGCTCCGGCTCGGTAATTGAATACATCAATCCAGCTGCTCCGAAGCACGTGGGATCTTCCCAGGCCAGGGATCGAACCGGCGCTCCTTGCGCTGCAAGGTGGTGTCCTTACCCACTGGACCACCAGGGAAGCCCAGAGCAGAATTTCTAGTTTGAAAAAGATCCCAAATCAGGACTTCCCTGGTGGTCCAATTGGTAAGACTCCAGGCTCCCAAAATAGGGGACCCAGGTTTGATCCCTCTTCAGGGAACTAGATCCTAAAAGCATGCCACAACTAAGAGTCTGCAGTGAAGATCCTGAGAAAGCTTTAACTAAGACCAAAATAAATAAATAAATATTTTAAAAATTAAAATTAAAAAAAAATAATAAAAACATCCCAAATAATGAGTTTATTGTCTTCCCCTGGATCAAATGCATGTCTTGGAGCATTCAACATGTGCATAAAACAACAGAGCAGCTCCAATGACAATTGCATGGATGTATGGAATGCAAGTTTCCAAGAGAGAAAAATAGGGGGTCAGGTCAATCCAATATCACACATACAGAAAAACTGATACTGGTTTAAAGTCTGAGAGAGAAGATTTCTGATGTGCCAGAGAGGGAAGATTTTTTCTTTAGGCAAAGAGAGCAACATAGATGAAAGCTCATCAGCAAAAGGCCAAGTGCTAATCTGAGAACTTGCAAGGCATTGGTATTACTAGTGCAGAGATTGAGCACAAGGAGTGATAGAACAGACTAGACCTGGAAGGCAGGTCCTGGGTAATCATGTCTGCTTAAGAAGACTTTCCCCCCTAAAGATCCATGATGAACTTTGAGAAAGGCAACGCCATAATGAGATTTATCTGTTGGATTACTTGGATACTGGGTTTCAGGTGGCACTAGTGGTAAAGAACCCACCTGCCAACACATGCGACATAAGAGACTCAGATTTGATCCCTGGGTTGGGAAGATTCCCCGGAGGAGGGCATGGCAACCCACTCCGGGATTCTTGTTTGGAGGACCCCATGGACAGAGGAGCCTGGTGGACTATGGACCATAGGGTTGCACAGAGTCGGACATGACTGAAGTGACTTAGCAGGCACACACTTGGATAGTAATGATCAGCATACACTGGAGACTACTGCAGAATAACTGTGAGAACTACTTAAGAGATAAAAATCAATAAACTTTGAACTGACTACATGGGGGATGGGACCTCAGAATTTTCCTCTACACAGTCTCTTCATTTTTATTTTGATAGTTCCTTAACAAGTTTTTCACTTTACTCTAGTAAAATGCCATACTTCTGAACACAACTCTTCCTAAAATGTAAATCCAGTCGTGTAACTTTTTAGTGACTCTTTGTTGTTCAAGACATTTTATTTTTCTTGCTTACAGTCTACAATGAGATGAGAACATCTAAGGATCTTTAGTGGGGGGGCGGGTTGGGGAGGAATGGGGGCAGTGGGCCACTTTTATTGGTCTTTCATCTATCTATTTTCATCCATCTTTGTTCTCTGGCCCATGTGGGCCTCCCATCGCAGTGGCCTCTGTTGTTGCAGAGCACCAGCTCTGGGCACATGTGCTCCAGAGTTCCGGCTCGGTTATTGGACACATTGGTCCAGCTGCTCCACGGCACGTGGGATCTTCCCAGGCCAGGGATCGAACCGGCGCTCCTTGCACTGCAAGGCAATGTCCTTACCCACTGGACCACCAGGGAAGCCCACATCTAAGGATCTTGCACTTGTAAATCATTTAAGCACCTGCTTCCCTAATTCTACTCCCCCTTGGTGTTAGTATTGGCCAAATTTCCCCCTTCTGTCTCATTTTTTAGTAACCCCAACAGAAACATCCTGGCAGCCTACAGTTCATGGGGACAAAAAGTCAGACATGACTGAGTAACTAACTGAGCACACACAAGACGCGATGCAGGGAAAGTATGCTCTAGATCAATTTCTGGCCTCAAATCTCTAGTTTTTATCATTTTCATAATAATAATAAAAAATCAATTTTTTTGACCTAAGAATTTTGGGGGGATAACAACTTTATTGAGATTCAATTCACATGCTCTACAATTCACATATTTAAAGTATACAATTGGATAGTTTTAGTATACACACACATCTTCACTACCAGCACCGTAATCTAAACTCAGAACTTTTCACTATCCCCCAAAAGGGACTCCTATAGGAGTCTCCTCCATTTCTCCCCAGCCCTTTCTTCCCTGGGTGACCATTAACCTGCTTTCTCAATAGATTTGTCTTCTAGAGGTTTCATGTAAACAGAATCATACAATAATATAGTTGCTTGTGACCTGGCTTTTTAACATATTTTCAAGGTTTACCCATGTTATAACATGTATTGGTACTTCAGTAATTTTTATGACCAAATAATATTCTATTATATAAATTTACCACATTTTCTTTATCTATTCACCAGTTGATAGACATTTGGGTTGCTTTTTCTAATTTTTGTTTTGTTCTTTTTTGATCGAGTTTTGAGATCTTAGTTCCCCATCAAGGGATAGAACTGCATTCCCTGCAGTGGAAGCATATAGTCTTAATCACTGGACCACCAGGAAAGTCCCCTGGGATGCTTTCATTTTCTAACTATTATGAGTAATGCTACTATGCACACTCACGTACAGGTTTGTAGCTCAATGCATGTTTTCAATTCTCTTGGGTATTGTCTAGGTATAGAATTGCTGAGTCGCGTTTTGAGAAACTGAATCTGCAATATTTGGATGTGCATGGAACAGATGTTCTAAATTAGCATCTAGATGTTTTGGTTGGTAGTTCTGACTTGTAGAGGAGTTGTGTCAAACACTCCTGGGTGAATGATAGGAACAAAGATACAAGGGCCAGTATATGCCCAGTGGCATTGTGTTGATTTAAAAGAAGGACCTGAATTATTTCTGGGGACTCTGCCAGGTTTAGGAGTTAATGGAAAAGGTAATAGGATATATGAATAACATAAAAGAATTAATTTGCTTAGGTAATGTAATCGGTTTTAATTGTCAAAGTGCTAGACTTTGTTCAGGCTTAATGTGTCATTTGCTAAGTGCAGTTTCCAACAATAATTAATGAAGTACACGGGTTATATATTGTCTTAGCCAGAGTGAGCAGTAATCCTAAGTATCTGAAATAAAATATCTGATATACCGGATCAGTAGAGTGAAATCCAACTTTGGTGTTTCTTGCATGTGGTCTGCTCCTAAAAGCTGGCTCTTTTCTTAGGTTATTTTTATACATCCCTCCATAACTATCTTCTCCCTTTCCCAATTACTGGGACTTTCCACTGTTGCATTTTCTAATACCTTAAAAAAGGTCCATAGCTAAAAATCAGGCCCACTTAGCTCCTGATTTCAAGATATAACATTTTAAAATATAATAATTCAAGCCTGCTACATTCTGTGGTGTTCTCATGGTTCACAGGAAAATTTCCTTACAAGTTACAAGTATAGGCCACTTCTGCCACAGTCCTCTCTCTGCTGTGTCATCGAATGCCTCTTTGGATAGTCTGTTGCCTTTAGATTTTTCCAAGTGACAAAAATTACAGGACACATAGGTCAAATTGAGTGGGGTTTTTCTGGTTGCTTTTTCAAAGTTTTGAGTTTTCTTAGTTCCCCATCAAGGGATAGAACTGCATTCCCTGCAGTGGAAGCATATAGTCTTAATCACTGGACCACCAGGAAAGTCCCCTGGGATGCTTTCATTTTCTAACTATTATGAGTAATGCTACTATGCACACTCACGTACAGGTTTGTAGCTCAATGCATGTTTTCAATTCTCTTGGGTATTGTCTAGGTATAGAATTGCTGAGTCGCGTTTTGAGAAACTGAATCTGCAATATTTGGATGTGCATGGAACAGATGTTCTAAATTAGCATCTAGATGTTTTGGTTGGTAGTTCTGACTTGTAGAGGAGTTGTGTCAAACACTCCTGGGTGAATGATAGGAACAAAGATACAAGGGCCAGTATATGCCCAGTGGCATTGTGTTGATTTAAAAGAAGGACCTGAATTATTTCTGGGGACTCTGCCAGGTTTAGGAGTTAATGGAAAAGGTAATAGGATATATGAATAACATAAAAGAATTAATTTGCTTAGGTAATGTAATCGGTTTTAATTGTCAAAGTGCTAGACTTTGTTCAGGCTTAATGTGTCATTTGCTAAGTGCAGTTTCCAACAATAATTAATGAAGTACACGGGTTATATATTGTCTTAGCCAGAGTGAGCAGTAATCCTAAGTATCTGAAATAAAATATCTGATATACCGGATCAGTAGAGTGAAATCCAACTTTGGTGTTTCTTGCATGTGGTCTGCTCCTAAAAGCTGGCTCTTTTCTTAGGTTATTTTTATACATCCCTCCATAACTATCTTCTCCCTTTCCCAATTACTGGGACTTTCCACTGTTGCATTTTCTAATACCTTAAAAAAGGTCCATAGCTAAAAATCAGGCCCACTTAGCTCCTGATTTCAAGATATAACATTTTAAAATATAATAATTCAAGCCTGCTACATTCTGTGGTGTTCTCATGGTTCACAGGAAAATTTCCTTACAAGTTACAAGTATAGGCCACTTCTGCCACAGTCCTCTCTCTGCTGTGTCATCGAATGCCTCTTTGGATAGTCTGTTGCCTTTAGATTTTTCCAAGTGACAAAAATTACAGGACACATAGGTCAAATTGAGTGGGGTTTTTCTGGTTGCACCGCGCAGCATGTGGGATCTTAGTTCCCTGACCAGAGACTGAATCTGCAGCCCCTGCAGTAGAAATATGGAGCTCTCACCATTGGATGGCCAGGGGAATTCCTGTCTGAGTTTCTTAAAGCTCTTTCTCTTGGCTTACAGTGGGATAGGATGTAATAAGCAAGCTCTCCTCTCTCTCAGGGCTTCCCTGGTGGCTCAGTGGTAAAGAACCTGCCTGCCAATGCCTGAGAGTTGGGTTTGATCCATGGATAGGGAAGATCCCCTGGAGTAGGAAATGGAAACCCACTCCAATATGCTTACCCGGGAAATCCCATGGACAGAGGAGCCTAATGGGCCACAGTTATGGTGTCGCCAAAGAGTCAGACACAATGACCAAACAACAACAACTAACTTCTCTCTTCACTCTTGGAAGAGGAGAAGAAAAATGCAGAGTACTCCAAAAAAGTGCCTCCGAAGTATTTACGTACTCCAAGCTTTTATGATCATTTCTGCTGTATCATTCCCCGACGGTACATGAAGACTATAGGCAGCGAAAAAGGCTGCAGGTTTTCCTAGCATGCCCTATTTGGATGATTTAGCATCCTTTTTTTCTTTCCTTTCTTTTTTCTTTTTTTTAGGAATGCTCAGGGCAGGGTTGCCCTGGTGGTCCAGTGGGTAAAGAGTCTGCCTTGCAGTGCAAAGGGCACCAGTTCGATCCCTCACCCAGGAGGATCCCATGTGCTGTGGAGCGGCTGGACCACAGGTGTGTCCAATAATGCTCTGAAGCTCATGCGCCCAGAGCCAGTGCTCTGCAATGAGAGAGGCCACTGCAATGGGAGGCCCACACAGGCCAAAGAATAAAGATGGATGAAAATAAATAAAATTTAAAAACCAGTAGGGGGTTCCCTAGTGGTCCAGTGGGTAAGGACACCACCTTGTAGTGCAGGTGGTGCCGGCTCGATCCCTGACCTGGGAAGATCCCAGGTCCGTGCCTTGGAGCGGCTGGACCGATGTGTCCAACTATGGAGTCGGAGCTCTGGAATGCATGCACCCAGAGCTAGTGCTCTGCAGCAGCAGAGGCCACTGTGATAGGAGGTCACACAGGCCAAAGAACAAAGATAAATGAAAGATCAATAGAAGTGACCAAAAGAAAAAAAAAAAAAAGCCCAACAAAAGAGGCCAAAATTAAAAACAAAAACAAAAACAAACCAGTAAAACTTAAAAAAAGAGAATGCTCACAGCACTTGGCATCTATTTTTCTCAACTTTGGCGCTTCTGCCAAGAGACATGGAAAAGTCCCACTTAATGTGCCATGTATCTTAAAAATAAGTTCTGGAGAGTGTTCTCAGTTCTTAAACATTTTTTTTTTCTTTTGGTGTCATAAGTGGACCCCATTAGCATTCTTGTAAAGCCTATGGACCCCTTTCTCAAAGTAATGTTTCTATATGTATAAAGCAAAGTATTTGGGATTATGAAGGAAATCAATTATATGGAAATAGAGTTTTATCCTTGGATCCCACAGAGGAACAAGTAACTCAAGCTAAATATGAGAATCTTAGTGCTTTACAAATATTATTACACTTATCTTTCAACATTCCATTGAAGAAACTGAGACTTAATGAAGGTAAGTACCTTGCCTAAGGCCATGTACCTAGTAAGTGGCAGAGGAAAAATTCGTACTCTGGCAGTCTGACCCCACTGTTTGGTTTTATGACTATGCACATAGGACCCCCAAATTCACTAATGGCTGATGTAGCAGATACCTCACTTTTCGAACAATAGTAACAACTAATAGTTACAATGGTTTGTAACATTGTACAGAATGTGATGACCAAAACCATCCCCAACAAAAAGAAATGCAAGAAGGCAAAGTGGTCCTCTGTGGAGGACTTACAAATAGCTAAGACAAGAGGAGAAGCAAAAGGCAAAGGAGGAAGGGAAAGATGTATATTCACCTGAATGCAGAGTTCCATAAAATAGTTATGAGAGATAAGAAGGCTTTCTTAAGTGAACAGTGCAAAGAAATAGAAACAATAGAATGGGAAAGACCAGAGATATCGTTAAGAAAATAGGTGTTACCAAGGGAACATTTTATACAAAGATCAGTACAATCTTAGCTACTGAACAACAACAACTAATATTATTTCATGAATTCCACTTCCTGGTTTGATGCGCTTTACATGATAGCTTTAGTTATGTGGAGGAGAGCAGACCTTTAGAATCAATACAAGCCCCCCCCTCCTTTTTTTTCCCATGGTCCAGAATAGCAGAAGATATCAAGTTCAAATACGAGACTCTGTCTGTTTCTAATATCACCATAGGCCATTCTGTCCAATGATTTATGTTAGTATTTGTTCAGTCTTCTTTTGCTTCTAGCTTAGAGCATCCTACCTGATATATCCAATAATGACTAAGATTGAATATTTCGGTAGCCCAGCAGAAAGGCTTGGAGCACATTATATTGATTTAGAAAAATAAATAAAATATGGTATTTCTTAAAGACTAAAATCCACATCCAGTGTGTAACCATATCTTTCTCATAATGGTTATTGTGGTATTAAAGGAGATAATGTTCATAGGAAAGTTGCTTTAAGTAGTAGCCATCATTATTGCTTCCAAGCTGGTAAATGCAGGAGATGCAAGAGATGTGGTTAGATTTGAGCTGGGAAGATCTTCTGGAGTAGGAAATGGCAACCCACTCCAGTATTCTTGCCTGGAAAATTCCAAGGACAGAGGAGCCTGGGGATACAATCTATGGAGGTAGCAAAAACAGTCCCACATGACTGAGCACACACATCATCATTGTCATCATTATTACTCTTCCTCCCATTAGGCTGAATGTTCAAAGGTTGTGCGAAATAGCGAAGAGACAGTAGTGAGGGGATGAAGGAATAAACAAACACAGCCTTACAAATTTCAGATTCTTCAAGTGTCAAGCACACGATTTACTTTATAAGTGCACGATATTTTCACATAGGGGCTTCCCAGGTAGCCCTAGTGGTAAAGAACCTGCCTGCCAATGCTGGAGAGATAAAAGAGGTGGGTTTGATCCCTGGGTAACCCATTCTAATATTCTTGCCTGGATAATTCCATGGACAGAGGAGCCTGGCAGGCTACAGTCCATAGGGTCCCAAAGAGTCTGACACGATTGAAATGACTTACCATGCATGCATCTTCACATAGAACTCAGGCTGTACATTTTTACTTATTATTCATTTAGTAATGTCATATGTAGGCTTCCTCATTGGTTCAGCAATAAACAATCTGCCTGCAATGCAGGGAGACAAGGAGACTCAGGTTGCATCTCTGGGTCAGGAAGATCTTCTGGAGGAGGGCGTGGTAACCCATTCCAGTAATCTTGCCTGGAAAATCCCATGGACAGAGGAGCTTGGCAGTGTGCAGCCCACCTGGTTGCAAAAGTCACACATGACTGAGCCAGTAAACAACAATGTCACGCATTGGTATTACTATTCTCCCTAGTTTTCATTTCACTAAAAGGGAATTTTGAACATAACTAGAACAATTACTCAATTTTGTTTCTTAGATAGGAGTAGAATCATGTTTTACCAGTGCTTGCAAAGTTATTTTCGCTTTTCACCACAAATATACTCAGAAATTGGAATTTTTAAATCCATAATTCTGACGAAAGGTTTGGGCTCAGGACTGCATATAAAAACAGCATATTATTTTGCTGTTCTCTCCCACCTCATTAGTTTATTGTGTTTTTGACAGAACCTCAGAGCTGTGAATACCTTGCCTAACTTGGAGAAAAGTTCAAGAGGAATTGAAGCCAATAAAACTTTATAATTAATATGGGATTGGAATGCTGAACATTAATTTGTT
This sequence comes from Tragulus kanchil, assembly GCA_022376925.1. Lineage (NCBI taxonomy): Eukaryota > Metazoa > Chordata > Mammalia > Artiodactyla > Tragulidae > Tragulus > Tragulus kanchil. The sequence goes on from JAIOJX010000032.1 coordinate 36,070,941, forward strand.
TAGGGCCTGAAGGTCTGTAGTAGAAGTTCTTAATCTGAGACCCAAGGATTAGTTCAGAGTATCTAACCTTATATGTATTCTTTTAGTAAGGTGCAAGCATATTTTCTTTTACTAATATACTTAAATGACATATAGAGAAAAGTCCCCATAGTTTTCACCGGATTCCTAGGATGGTCCTGGAGCCCTCAGAAGGTCACAAATTACGATGCTAGTTCTTGCATCTTGTAACAGGATGCAATTCTTCCATTGTACATTTCACATTATTTGGAAGGGCTGGAGTCTCTATCCTCAATAAAAATGGCGGGAGTTGCTTCACACGTAGCCCACACGCAGAAAGGCTAGGAGGCCGCCGCTACTTTCTCTCCACCTTCCCGCTCCTGACCCCGGAAGAACTCCGCCCCCGGGGTCAGGCTGCGGCTCAACGCCGGGCTGCGGCGGGGAAGCAGGCTTGGGCCGGCCGCACAGGGCCTGAAGCACCGGGTAAGTGGGTGGAGGGCTTGGTGGGGTCGTAGCTGCCGCGGGGAAGGGGTAGCCGGGTGGGCGCGAGCGCAGGCCTTCGCCGTCTGAACTCTGTTATGGATGGAAGAACAGAAAGCCGGAGGGAGGCCGGCTCCGGAGCGCTGAATCAGGATGGGCTGGCTACCGCTTGAAGCCCTGGAGAGGGTCTGGGCGGCCGAGCCGAGAGGAAGCCCGTGTCCTGGTCCTCTCGGTAAAGAAAAAGGAAGCCTGTAGCGGAGAGCGCTGTAGGGTCTGAGAAAGCTTGCCGGAGGGGCAGCTGGTGTGGTCCAAGTTTCTGCAAGAATGTCGGTGGTTTGAGCGGGGAGTGGTTTTTGGAGGAGGAAGCTTACGCTTTCTTTGAGGGTGCTTACCGAGAATAATTTAGCATCGGGACGTTCGTGGTCTTGGAGTCAGCCCTTTTGTAAATAAAGTTGTTCAACATTTATTTTCCAGAAAGAAGACGCTAAAAGGTCTTGCTCGTGCACAGACCTTTATTATTTTATCATTATTGCACAGAAGCATTTTTTGGTATATTTCAGGTATCTTCTCAGAATTCTGGTGTATAGATTTACACTTCACGACAAATTTTGGGGAAATGTCAGACTTAAATTCTTGCTTGGATTATAAAGTCTAGTTTTAAGAGTGCTTAAGAAAGAAACTATTTATGGCACATTTCTAACCGTCTTGTGGTTAGAATGGAGAGAGCGAGTGATATTACAGAGTATAATATTTTTGGTGATGTTTTAGATTCCCTCTCCAAATTCGAATACCCATTAAACTCCATGTTTTTTTTTTTAATTAATGCATATAAAAACAATTGAAATGACTTGTTTTAAAACGCTATTAAATTATTAATGATTAAGTTTGGAATCACTTCCATAGTGATTTTTTTTCTTTTTTCATGAGGGGGCACACGTAGCCCACACGCAGAAAGGCTAGGAGGCCGCCGCTACTTTCTCCCCACCTTCCCGCTCCTGACCCCGGAAGAACTCCGCCCCCGGGGTCAGGCTGCGGCTCAACGCCGGGCTGCGGCGGGGAAGCAGGCTTGGGCCGGCCGCACAGGGCCTGAAGCACCGGGTAAGTGGGTGGAGGGCTTGGTGGGGTCGTAGCTGCCGCGGGGAAGGGGTAGCCGGGTGGGCGCGAGCGCAGGCCTTCGCCGTCTGAACTCTGTTATGGATGGAAGAACAGAAAGCCGGAGGGAGGCCGGCTCCGGAGCGCTGAATCAGGATGGGCTGGCTACCGCTTGAAGCCCTGGAGAGGGTCTGGGCGGCCGAGCCGAGAGGAAGCCCGTGTCCTGGTCCTCTCGGTAAAGAAAAGGAAGCCTGTAGCGGAGAGCGCTGTAGGGTCTGAGAAAGCTTGCCGGAGGGGCAGCTGGTGTGGTCCAAGTTTCTGCAAGAATGTCGGTGGTTTGAGCGGGGAGTGGTTTTTGGAGGAGGAAGCTTACGCTTTCTTTGAGGGTGCTTACCGAGAATAATTTAGCATCGGGACGTTCGTGGTCTTGGAGTCAGCCCTTTTGTAAATAAAGTTGTTCAACATTTATTTTCCAGAAAGAAGACGCTAAAAGGTCTTGCTCGTGCACAGACCTTTATTATTTTATCATTATTGCACAGAAGCATTTTTTGGTATATTTCAGGTATCTTCTCAGAATTCTGGTGTATAGATTTACACTTCACGACAAATTTTGGGGAAATGTCAGACTTAAATTCTTGCTTGGATTATAAAGTCTAGTTTTAAGAGTGCTTAAGAAAGAAACTATTTATGGCACATTTCTAACCGTCTTGTGGTTAGAATGGAGAGAGCGAGTGATATTACAGAGTATAATATTTTTGGTGATGTTTTAGATTCCCTCTCCAAATTCGAATACCCATTAAACTCCATGTTTTTTTTTTTAATTAATGCATATAAAAACAATTGAAATGACTTGTTTTAAAACGCTATTAAATTATTAATGATTAAGTTTGGAATCACTTCCATAGTGATTTTTTTTTTTTTCAATTTATTTGTTTGTCTTTTGGAGGGTGGGGTGGGGAGGGAGAGGGATGGGCGGGCCACTTCCACTGGTCTTTCATTTCTCCATTTTCATCCGTCTTTGTTCTTTGGCTCCTGTGGGCCTCCCATCGCAGTGGCCTCTGTTGTCGCAGAGCACTGGCTCTGGGCGCATGCACGCCAGAGCTCCGGCTCGGTAATTGGACACATGGGTCCAGCCGCTCCGCGGCACGTGGGATCTTCCCAGGCCAGGGCTCGAACCGGCGCCCCTTGCACTACAAGGCGGTGTCTTTACCCACTGGGCCACCAGGGGAAACCCTTCCATAGTGATTTTAAGTGAAACGGAATGAGGTGGTTAGAATGCAAAAGTATGCATTTGTCAGAATTCTTTTAAGAAACTCCCTGCAACAATGTGAAGTCGTTGCTTTATTTACTTTCTCTTCTGTTTGAAAATCTGGAACTGTATTATGGAGAAAATTAATTTGGGTGAATTACTTTCAGGATTGTTTGTTTGTTCTTAGTGCAAAAGCAGATAGATAGCTTTAATAGTCCTGAATATATTTACTAAAATATACTAACATTTACTAAAGATGTTTTTCAAAACGAATTTGTCAGGTTTAGGTGGGTGGGCAGGAATTGGGGGTTTGCTGCGGGGCAGGGATACATGTGCTTCCTGTCCTTTTTTTGAAAGCAAATATTCCAGAAGCACTTATAATCACCCTTAGTCACATTCCTCAGATTTATTTCTCACTTATTTTAATGGTTCCTTTAATGGTTCTCATTACTATGTCTATACCATAGTTTGTTTGTTAGAATAAATCTGATTATACTGAGCCAAAAAATTATAATTAGAATATGGATGTGGGGCGGGGTTGGGGGGATTAAGTTTCCACTACTTGTGTGTCACTAATAGGGAAGAGGTAAACTGTCAGTAATAGTAACATTTTAAGAAGTATTACTGTGTTTGATATGAAAAGGAACTACTAAATCAGTGGTTTTGATAGTTGTCTGAGAGAAAAAAAGGTTTATTAACAGAAGGGATTAGTCTACTAGAGGTTAGAAAAAGAGCAGAAATAAAAGTATAGCAAATAAGCTTTTATAGAGGAATTGTTGCTAGTTTGAATTTTCTCTTTGTTAGTTTGTATAGCACTGTTAAAGGAAAAGAAATACTAAATTTGGTAGGCATAAACATTCTGGCTAGTGGGGAGGCCTACTCTTGTATCAGAAACAGTTCTCTCACTTTTTCCCAGCCTGCATGAAATATTCTTCAGGACCCATTAATTTTATGCTTGCCTCAGAGCCTTTTATACTTAATTCAAATCCCTATAATGTCTTACTTAAAAAAGGATTTGCTTTGATAGCATTTAAAAGTTATTCTTTCTGAACTTACCTGGTGGTCCAGTGGGTGAAGAGTCCGCCTTGCAGTGCAAGGGGTACCGATTTGATTCCTGGCCTGGGAAGATCCCATGTGCTGTGAAGCGGCTAGACCTGCCTGTCCAATTAAGAGCCAGTGCTCTGGAGAGCATGTGCCTGGAGATGGTGCTCTGCAAGGAGAGAGGCTGCTGCAATGGGAGGCCCACACAGGCCAAAGAGTAAAGATGGATGAAAATAAATAAATAACTAATAAAAGAAGCCAAAATTTTAAAAAGTATTCTTTCTCTAGGTAGTATATTTCCTTAATATAAATGAACAAATTTGTAGACTTAATTTATACATGAGTACTGTGTGAATTTGTTTAGTGTGTATCCAGCTGGGTAATAAAATTGAGTTTCTGACTCTATAAAGCGTAGACCTAGACCCTGAACCATTATATTTCTGTCAGCATTCTGCTACTTTTAAGGGCCTCTCTCAGTGATGACTGCCTTCTCTGTGAACAACTGACTTTTCTTTCTTTGGTTTCAGTAGAAAGAGCGATTAAAACAATACTAAAATTTCATAAAGTGACATGTATGTGTCATTTCTTTTGAAAGCCTTAAAATGGGACAGTAGGATTTACTATACTCCAATATAAAATAAAATGTTAAATTGGAACAGTAAGAGAGTGAATGCATGTATTCTGAAGTTCAGTGAGCTGTGAGGTTCATTTCTAGCCCCTAGAGTCAAAATCCAATCAAATTTCATTCTGTACTCATCCCCTAAACCCTGCTATTATTGGAAAAAAATAAGTAGCAAGAAATATATTTTAAACTACTACTGAAAATCTGAAACATTTGTTTAATCAGAAAAGAGGGTGTCTAGAACCCATAGTTTTCTTAGGAAAGTTTGCTAGCTTGCTATTATTTTTATTGGTAATAATAAATAAACATTCTGGCTAGTGGGGAGGCCTACTCTTGTATCAGAAACAGTTCTCTCACTTTTTCCCAGCCTGCATGAAATATTCTTCAGGACCCATTAATTTTATGCTTGCCTCAGAGCCTTTTATACTTAATTCAAATCCCTATAATGTCTTACTTAAAAAAGGATTTGCTTTGATAGCATTTAAAAGTTATTCTTTCTGAACTTACCTGGTGGTCCAGTGGGTGAAGAGTCCGCCTTGCAGTGCAAGGGGTACCGATTTGATTCCTGGCCTGGGAAGATCCCATGTGCTGTGAAGCGGCTAGACCTGCCTGTCCAATTAAGAGCCAGTGCTCTGGAGAGCATGTGCCTGGAGATGGTGCTCTGCAAGGAGAGAGGCTGCTGCAATGGGAGGCCCACACAGGCCAAAGAGTAAAGATGGATGAAAATAAATAAATAACTAATAAAAGAAGCCAAAATTTTAAAAAGTATTCTTTCTCTAGGTAGTATATTTCCTTAATATAAATGAACAAATTTGTAGACTTAATTTATACATGAGTACTGTGTGAATTTGTTTAGTGTGTATCCAGCTGGGTAATAAAATTGAGTTTCTGACTCTATAAAGCGTAGACCTAGACCCTGAACCATTATATTTCTGTCAGCATTCTGCTACTTTTAAGGGCCTCTCTCAGTGATGACTGCCTTCTCTGTGAACAACTGACTTTTCTTTCTTTGGTTTCAGTAGAAAGAGCGATTAAAACAATACTAAAATTTCATAAAGTGACATGTATGTGTCATTTCTTTTGAAAGCCTTAAAATGGGACAGTAGGATTTACTATACTCCAATATAAAATAAAATGTTAAATTGGAACAGTAAGAGAGTGAATGCATGTATTCTGAAGTTCAGTGAGCTGTGAGGTTCATTTCTAGCCCCTAGAGTCAAAATCCAATCAAATTTCATTCTGTACTCATCCCCTAAACCCTGCTATTATTGGAAAAAAATAAGTAGCAAGAAATATATTTTAAACTACTACTGAAAATCTGAAACATTTGTTTAATCAGAAAAGAGGGTGTCTAGAACCCATAGTTTTCTTAGGAAAGTTTGCTAGCTGAATTCAAAGTTCAAATGTAATTCATTTTCTTTTTGGCTACTTTGGTAATTAATAAATAAACTTTTAGCTTAAGTAAATTTGGCTCAATATTCTTGTCTTCAGGTTAGTGTAAATACCATGATGATAATTAAATGCAGAAAAGAAAAGGCTTTTTTTTTAATGTTTAAACAACTTTTTTTTTTTTTTTTTAAAAATTCTGGTCTCTTTTATTGGTTTTTTATTTATTTATTTTCATCCGTCTTTATTCTTTGGCCTGTGTGGGCCCCCCACTGCAGTGGCCTCTCTTGCTGCGGAGCACTGGGGCTCTGGGTGCCTGCACTCCAGAGCTGCTGTCTCGTAATTGGACACACAATGTGCCTTGGCATGTTGGATCTGTCTCGTAATTGGACACACAATGTGCCTTGGCATGTTGGATCATCCCAGGTCAGGGATTGAACCGGTGCCCCTCGCACTGCAAGGCGGACTCTTTACCCACTGGACCACCAGGGAAGCCCCAGAAAAAACTTTTTAAAAGAGTTAATTTTTCAATTAGTGTCTTTCATTTGGTAGAATAACTGGAACTCTTTGTGGCTAATATATTTTGTGTTTCATGTAATGAAGATAGAAGAGGAGTCATGCCAGAAGAAACAGTTAGCGAATCACAGGTTTCCTTGAAGACAGCGGCACTGAGAGTGTTTGATCTTCCTCTGTCTTGGTACTGCTCTTTCTGCCAGGTAACAAAAAAAAGGAAAAAAGAAAAGAAATACAAAGTTGAATAATAAATTTATTGCTCAGAGCGTATTATGTTAATGGTATTTAAATTTCCTTCAGGGTTTTAAATGATTTAAAGGTTGTTTATTAAAGTAGTTTGAGGGGCTTCCCTTGTAGCTCAGTGGATAAGAACCCATCTGCCAATGCAGAAAACACAGGTTCGAGCCCTGAACTGGGAGGATCCCACATACCGTAGAGCACCTAAAACCCACACATCAACAAAGACCCAGCATAGCCAAAAATAAATAAATAAAAAGTTGTTAAAAAAAATAAATAAATAAAGTAGTTTGAAACTTACTTGGCTTTTATATTGTGTGTGTGTGTTTGTGTGTGTGTGTGTGTTTTATCAAGTTCATAACTCTTAAAAGGGGATTGTATTACTTAAAGAAAATTATTCTTCCTTAAGTGAATTTATAGTCTGTTATTAACAGTTATTTTCAGAGAATTATGTTATTCAAATAGACTTGTTGTCACTATTATAATCCTTAAATTTTGATGGTTTTACTGTTGGTAAAATATATGTTGGTAAAATAAGGTTTGCCATTTTTAAATGTGCAGTTAAGTTGCATTAGGTATGTTTATACTGTTGTGCAACCAATCTTGAGAACTCTTTTCATTTTGCAGAACTGGAACTCTAGTGCCACTAAGAAGCAATCCTTATTTTTCCTCTCACTAGCTATTGGAAACCATTCTGTGTTCTGTATATATGAATTTGACTGCTCTAGATACCTCATAGGCCTTCCCTGATGACTCAGTTGGTAAAAATCTGCCTATGGTGCAGGAGACCGTCTGCAGTACAGGAAACCCATGTTGGGAATATCTCCTGAAAAAGGAAATGGAAACCCACTTAAGTATTCTTGCCTAGGAAGCCCAATGTCTGGAGGAGTCTGGAGGACTACAGTCCATGGCGTCACAAGAGATGGGCATGACTTAGTGTTTAAACCACCACCGGGTACTTCATAAGTAAAGTTATGAAATATTTGTCTTTTTGTTACTGGCTTGTTTCACTTAACATAATGTTTGTAAGGTTCATCTATATTGTAGCTTGTGTCAGAATTTCCTCTTCCCCCCCACCCAAGTTGAATAACATTTGATTTTTTCATGCATTACTGGATACTTGCGTTGCTTCTCACAAGGTTATTGTGAATAATGCTGCTGTGAACATGACTGTACAAATAACTGCTTGCAGTTCTTTTGGATATATACTCAGATGTGAGACTTCTGGATCATATGGTAATTCTATTTTTAATTTTTTCAGGAATTGCCATACTGTTTACCATAGTAGCTGCACCATTTTAAATTTCTATCAGCATTGCAAAAGGTTTCCGATTTCTTCACATTCTTGCCAACACATTGTGTTTTTTTTTTTTTTCTTCACTAGTAGCTACTTTCCTGGTAGAGAGTTGGTATCTCATTATGGTTTTTTTTTTTTTTTTTTTGAGAGGGGTGCGGTGGGGAGGGAGAGGGGCAGGCACGCCACTTCTATTGGTCTTTCGTTTCTCTATTTTCATCCATCTTTGTTCTTTGGCCCCTCTGGGCCTCCCATCGTGGTGACCTCTGTTGCAGAGCACCGACTCTGGGCACACGTGCCCCAGAGCTCCGGCTCAGTAATTGGACACATTGGTCCAGTCGCTCCATGACAGGTGGGTTCTTCCCAGGCCACGGATCAAATCCGTGCCCCTTGCATTGCAAGGCGGTGTCCTTACCCACTGGACCACCAGGGAAGCCCCTCAGTGTGCTTTTGATTTGCATTTCCCTAATTAGTCATGTTGAGCATCTTTTCATGGTGTTTACTCTCCATTTGTGTATTTATATAGAAACAGTCCTTTTTTCATTTTTTTCCCTCTTTGGGCTGTGCCACACAGCCTGCAGAATTCTAGTTCCCCAACCAAGGATTGTACCCAATCCCTGACAGTGAAAGTGCTGAGTCCTAACCACTGGACTGCAGGAAATTCTTAATTCGTTTATTTTTAATATCTGCTTCTAATACAGTTTACACTCCACTGTAGTGAATAAAAAGATATATATAGAAAGTAATATTCATTTCAGTAAACTTAAACTGAATTTCATCAAATCTAAGATGATTATTTTTCACATTTCAACATTTTTTTAAAGCTTGCTTACATCTTAAAATGAATAGTGCTTAGATTGATTAAATAGAGTATCACTTTATTTTTCTCTCTTTTTTGTCGCCACACCATGTGGCATGTGAGATCTTAGTTCCCTGACCAGGGATTGAACCCACTCCCCCCAGCAGTGAAAGCTCAGAGTTTTTAACCACTGGACCACTGGGGGAATCAGATAGTATAATTTTATATAGGAGAGGATGTTACACAGATACATTGTTTGAGAATAATACTATTTAGTGTTCACTATTTCTTTTTGACATATAATAACCATAATTCTTAAAATAATTCTTGAGTTTCTGTATCATCTCCAATTTATAGATCTTGTAGCTTTTTAAAAATTAGTTTTTTAAACTGAAGGATAATTGCTTTACTCTGGTGGCTTTTTAATAGCTTACTTATCTAAAATTGTGTATGTAATATGGGATTTGAACTTGTGTTTCTTTGATCCCAAAACCCATTTTCTCTCTTTTTCTTTTTTTTCCTTCTTAGGATTACATGATTAAAAGAAAATTTGAAAAATACAGAAAAGAGTTAAAGAAAAAATAAACATTGTCAAACTCTATAACAGTTTATTGGCTCGACTTTACTTAGGTCTTTTATTTCTGCATACATCTCTGCTCCCCAATCCCTCACTCCCTACCCTACTGCTGTGTCCTTCTCATTTGAAATTATAAAGTTGTATATTATGAGCATTTTCTGTCATTAAAATGCTTTATAAATATAGATGTGCTATGGTTTATTGAATATTTCTCTTTTTGAGTTTTTGAGTTTTTTTCAGCAGTTCATTATGTATATGTACACGCATATGTGTACATATATATATATATATATGCACACGATATATATATGTATGTATATCTTTCTTCAATTTTTAGATTTGTTTACAAGGAGCTGACAATATAAGTCTAAGTGTTTGGTGTTTATTCTTTTATTTGTTTATGTTATCACACCATTTGGATGACATTTAAAAAGACCAGCAGTAGGACATAGCAACACCCACTGTGTGTGAAACAGTCTTAGAGATTTTATATTTGGTACATTTACAAACTCTAATCCTTACAGTGATCCTAAACTAATGTTATTCTTTAAAAGTTATTGTTTGAATAGCTGGAGGCTTCCCTGGTGGTTCATTGGTAAAGAAACCCATCTGTCAATGCAGGAGACACAGATTTGACCCCAGGGGAAGGAAGTGCCAGCCTACTCTAGTATTCTTGCCGGAGAAATTCCATGCACACAGGAGCCTGATAAGCTGCAGTCCATGGGATCACAAAAGAGTCAAATCTGACTTAGCCACTAAACAATGAGACATCTTTAGGGTTCAAAATCAAAACTACATGCAGACACACATAAGTACCTACATGGAAATGTTTTGTTTTATCTCAATCTCTATCCACTTATGGACTTCCCTGATGGCTGAGACAGTAAAGAATCTGCCTGTGGTATAGGATACCTGGATTTGAAATGGAATAATTGCTTTACTCTGGTGGCTTTAATAGCTTACTTATCTAAATTGTGTATGTAATATGGGATTTGAACTTGTGTTTCTTTGATCCCAAAACCCATTTTCTCTCTTTTTCTTTTTTTTCCTTCTTAGGATTACATGATTAAAAGAAAATTTGAAAAATACAGAAAAGAGTTAAAGAAAAAATAAACATTGTCAAACTCTATAACAGTTTATTGGCTCGACTTTACTTAGGTCTTTTATTTCTGCATACATCTCTGCTCCCCAATCCCTCACTCCCTACCCTACTGCTGTGTCCTTCTCATTTGAAATTATAAAGTTGTATATTATGAGCATTTTCTGTCATTAAAATGCTTTATAAATATAGATGTGCTATGGTTTATTGAATATTTCTCTTTTTGAGTTTTTGAGTTTTTTTCAGCAGTTCATTATGTATATGTACACGCATATGTGTACATATATATATATATATATGCACACGTATATATATATGTATGTATATCTTTCTTCAATTTTTAGATTTGTTTACAAGGAGCTGACAATATAAGTCTAAGTGTTTGGTGTTTATTCTTTTATTTGTTTATGTTATCACACCATTTGGATGACATTTAAAAAGACCAGCAGTAGGACATAGCAACACCCACTGTGTGTGAAACAGTCTTAGAGATTTTATATTTGGTACATTTACAAACTCTAATCCTTACAGTGATCCTAAACTAATGTTATTCTTTAAAAGTTATTGTTTGAATAGCTGGAGGCTTCCCTGGTGGTTCATTGGTAAAGAAACCCATCTGTCAATGCAGGAGACACAGATTTGACCCCAGGGGAAGGAAGTGCCAGCCTACTCTAGTATTCTTGCCGGAGAAATTCCATGCACACAGGAGCCTGATAAGCTGCAGTCCATGGGATCACAAAAGAGTCAAATCTGACTTAGCCACTAAACAATGAGACATCTTTAGGGTTCAAAAATCAAAACTACATGCAGACACACATAAGTACCTACATGGAAATGTTTTGTTTTATCTCAATCTCTATCCACTTATGGACTTCCCTGATGGCTGAGACAGTAAAGAATCTGCCTGTGGTATAGGATACCTGGATTTGATCCTTGGGTTGGGAAGATCCCTTGGAGAAAGGCATGACCACCCATTCCAGTATTACTGCCTGTAGAATTCCATGGACCAGCAAGCCTCAACACAACTGAGTGACTAAGAGTATCCACTTTTATGGGTAACCATTTCATTTACTTAAGTATCTTTCAGGACTTGTCACTCAAATATCAGCAAAGACAATTATATATTTTATCTTCTTTCTTATAGAAGGTAGCATACTACTTAGGTTCTTGCCTTTTTTTGTGCTTAAAAGGATTCTCTAGAAATTTTTCTGTATTAATATATGTAGACTTTTTTTTTTTATTCCTACAGCTGCATGATGTTTTTCTGTGGACATCTGGGTGGTTTCTGATCTTACTCATTACAAACAGTTGTTCAGTTGCTAAGTCATGTCAGACTCTGCAACCCCATGGACTGCAACACACCAGGCTTCCCTGTCCTCCACCATCTCCTGGAATTTGCTCAAACTCATCTCCGTTGAGAAAATGATGCCATCCAACCATCTCATCCTGTCCACCTTCTCCTCTTGCCCTTAATCTTTCCCTGCTTCAGGGTCTTTTGCAGTGAGTTGGCTTTTCCCATCAGGTGGTATTGGAGCTTCAGTTTCAATATCAGTTCCCCCAGTGAATATTCAGGGTTGATATCCTTGCTGTCCAAGGGACTCTCAAGAGTCTTCTCCAGCACCACAGTTCAAAAGCATCAATTCTTCAACTCTCAACCTTCTTTATGGTCCATTTCTCATATCCACATGTGACTAATGGAAAAAACCTAACTTTGACTCTACAGACCTTTGTCAGCAAAGTGATGTCTCTGCTTAGGAATACACTGTTTAGGTTTGTCATATTCTTCAAGGAGCAATGCTTTATTTGGAAGTGCCAGCCTACTCTAGTATTCTTGCCGGAGAAATTCCATGCACACAGGAGCCTGATAAGCTGCAGTCCATGGGATCACAAAAGAGTCAAATCTGACTTAGCCACTAAACAATGAGACATCTTTAGGGTTCAAAAATCAAAACTACATGCAGACACACATAAGTACCTACATGGAAATGTTTTGTTTTATCTCAATCTCTATCCACTTATGGACTTCCCTGATGGCTGAGACAGTAAAGAATCTGCCTGTGGTATAGGATACCTGGATTTGATCCTTGGGTTGGGAAGATCCCTTGGAGAAAGGCATGACCACCCATTCCAGTATTACTGCCTGTAGAATTCCATGGACCAGCAAGCCTCAACACAACTGAGTGACTAAGAGTATCCACTTTTATGGGTAACCATTTCATTTACTTAAGTATCTTTCAGGACTTGTCACTCAAATATCAGCAAAGACAATTATATATTTTTATCTTCTTTCTTATAGAAGGTAGCATACTACTTAGGTTCTTGCCTTTTTTTGTGCTTAAAAGGATTCTCTAGAAATTTTTCTGTATTAATATATGTAGACTTTTTTTTTTTATTCCTACAGCTGCATGATGTTTTTCTGTGGACATCTGGGTGGTTTCTGATCTTACTCATTACAAACAGTTGTTCAGTTGCTAAGTCATGTCAGACTCTGCAACCCCATGGACTGCAACACACCAGGCTTCCCTGTCCTCCACCATCTCCTGGAATTTGCTCAAACTCATCTCCGTTGAGAAAATGATGCCATCCAACCATCTCATCCTGTCCACCTTCTCCTCTTGCCCTTAATCTTTCCCTGCTTCAGGGTCTTTTGCAGTGAGTTGGCTTTTCCCATCAGGTGGTATTGGAGCTTCAGTTTCAATATCAGTTCCCCCAGTGAATATTCAGGGTTGATATCCTTGCTGTCCAAGGGACTCTCAAGAGTCTTCTCCAGCACCACAGTTCAAAAGCATCAATTCTTCAACTCTCAACCTTCTTTATGGTCCATTTCTCATATCCACATGTGACTAATGGAAAAAACCTAACTTTGACTCTACAGACCTTTGTCAGCAAAGTGATGTCTCTGCTTAGGAATACACTGTTTAGGTTTGTCATAGCTTTTCTTCCAAGGAGCAAGTGCTTTTTAATTTTATGACTGCAGTTACCATCCACAGTGACTTTGGTGCCCAAGAGGATAAATTTGCCAGTTTCCACTTTTCCCCTATCTATTTGCCATGAAGTGATGGGACCGAAAGCCATCATCTTAGTTTTCTGAATGTAGAGTCTTAAGCCAGCGTCTTCACTGTCTTCTTTCACCCTCATCAAAAGGCTCTTTAGTTCCTCTTTGCTGTGTGCTGTTAGGGTTGTGTTACCTGCATTTCTGAGATTGTCAATATTTCTCCCAGTAATTCTAGCACAATGCTATAATGAATAAGCTTGAGATACTTTAATTTAGTTACACAATACATTGTTAGGCTTTGGATTTCTGGGTTGAAGAGTAAACGTGTTTACATTTTGATAGATACTGCTAAATTTCCTTCCATAAGAATAATAGTGTTTTGTACTCCTCAAAGCTTTCCAATTTTTGCTAAATAATTATTTTTGTGTGTTTTATCCAAACTAATTCTACCATATGACCTACTTTTCAACCCTAGGAATAATTTTCTGAGGCCAAGACTATTTTCCACATTGTTCCATAGAATATTTTTTAAAATAACATAAAGAATCACTGGAGATAAACTTAAGGATACATCCTCTACTCTCAGTCATGGTATTGAGTATCCAAGTCATTGCATGGTATGAAATGCACTAAGGTGGGTCAGCAGCCTACAGCTTATGGGTCAAATCAAGGCCACTACCTGTTTTTACAAGTAAACTTTTATTGGAACACAGTCATGCTCCTGTGTTAAAGTATTATCTGTGATTGTTTTTGTGCTGCAACAGCAGAGTTAAGTCATTGCAGTGGAGACCGTATGTTCTACAAGCCTAAAATATTTACGATCTGGCCTCTGCCAAAAGACTTCTTTGGCCCTGGAGTAAGAGAGCAGGCTAAAGTTTGAATTGCATCAAAGGACCAAGTAAAGACCAAAGGAAAGCCCAGAGTTCTTATTTAGAGAGTTCTGTAGCTTTAGAATTCTGATGATGTTTTATGGAAAAAGACGTGTGAGAATTTTGTTCATTAATTCGGCCTTCCCAGATCTGGGATGCCATTCAGTTATATAATTAATTGCATAAGTAAGGGGGTTTAGTGTACATCATGAATGGAGCAAGTGCTTTTTAATTTTATGACTGCAGTTACCATCCACAGTGACTTTGGTGCCCAAGAGGATAAATTTGCCAGTTTCCACTTTTCCCCTATCTATTTGCCATGAAGTGATGGGACCGAAAGCCATCATCTTAGTTTTCTGAATGTAGAGTCTTAAGCCAGCGTCTTCACTGTCTTCTTTCACCCTCATCAAAAGGCTCTTTAGTTCCTCTTTGCTGTGTGCTGTTAGGGTTGTGTTACCTGCATTTCTGAGATTGTCAATATTTCTCCCAGTAATTCTAGCACAATGCTATAATGAATAAGCTTGAGATACTTTAATTTAGTTACACAATACATTGTTAGGCTTTGGATTTCTGGGTTGAAGAGTAAACGTGTTTACATTTTGATAGATACTGCTAAATTTCCTTCCATAAGAATAATAGTGTTTTGTACTCCTCAAAGCTTTCCAATTTTTGCTAAATAATTATTTTTGTGTGTTTTATCCAAACTAATTCTACCATATGACCTACTTTTCAACCCTAGGAATAATTTTCTGAGGCCAAGACTATTTTCCACATTGTTCCATAGAATATTTTTTAAAATAACATAAAGAATCACTGGAGATAAACTTAAGGATACATCCTCTACTCTCAGTCATGGTATTGAGTATCCAAGTCATTGCATGGTATGAAATGCACTAAGGTGGGTCAGCAGCCTACAGCTTATGGGTCAAATCAAGGCCACTACCTGTTTTTACAAGTAAACTTTTATTGGAACACAGTCATGCTCCTGTGTTAAAGTATTATCTGTGATTGTTTTTGTGCTGCAACAGCAGAGTTAAGTCATTGCAGTGGAGACCGTATGTTCTACAAGCCTAAAATATTTACGATCTGGCCTCTGCCAAAAGACTTCTTTGGCCCTGGAGTAAGAGAGCAGGCTAAAGTTTGAATTGCATCAAAGGACCAAGTAAAGACCAAAGGAAAGCCCAGAGTTCTTATTTAGAGAGTTCTGTAGCTTTAGAATTCTGATGATGTTTTATGGAAAAAGACGTGTGAGAATTTTGTTCATTAATTCGGCCTTCCCAGATCTGGGATGCCATTCAGTTATATAATTAATTGCATAGTAAGATGTGTCATCAGTGTGGCTGAAGTCTTTTCAGCACGTGGTACATAGCATGAATGGATTTAAATGTATCTTCTGTGATGTGTTTTGATTCACATTCTACCACTGTAGAATTGTGTTATCTGTGGCAAGTTCCTTGCCCTTTTTTTTTTTTAAAAAAAACTTTTATTTATTTATTTTTGGCTTTGCTGGGTCTTTGTTGATGTGTAGGTTTAGGTGCTGTGCGGTATGTGGGATCTTCCCGGATCAGGGCTCGAACCTGTGTCTCCTGCATTGGCAGGCGGGTTCTTATCCACTGAGCCACAAGGGAAGCCCTCCTTGCCCTTTTTAAAGCCAATTTATATCATATATGAAAAGGAATTGAAAAGCATAGTGTCTGGCACACGGTAAAAATGTGTGAGCAACCCAATAAAGGTTAACTCCTATTTTATTTTCTTGTGTCGTTTATTTAAGGAATGATACATTTTCCAAGCATTTTTTTCTTTCATTTGATAAGTATATACTCTAAATAAAATACCTGTTTTTCGCTTCTGTGGTCTTTTTAAGGATTACTTTTTTTATATTACTATGTAACATATTAATATAAGCTGACTAGGTTTTTTTCAGTTGGAAACCGTAAGGTGAAGAGGTAAATAGTTGATTCTCAAAATTCAGAGTGTTAAGAAGAGTCCAAGAATTAACTCAACACTTAAAAATATTAATAGAAATCTGTCTAATTGTAATGTGGTGTGGTATCCTGAATTGGCTCTAGAATAGAAAAAGAACATTAGTGCAAAAACTGGTGAAATCAGAATAAAGTCTATAGCTTAGATAATGTGCTAACATTAATTCCTTAGTTTTGAAAGAATACTATGGTTACTTAAGATGTTACTATTAGAGAAAAACTGAGTGATGTGAGAACTTTCTCTACTGTCTTTGCAGCTTTTCTGTAAGTCTAAAGTTATTACAAAATAAGGTGTTTAAATTTTTAAAATTAAAATAATAAGAGCAAGCATTTTTGGAACACGTACTATGTGTCAGATATGTCCCCTCTGTACAACCACCCTGTGAGCAAGATGGGATTATTCTCACCTGTCCAAAGGTCACAGTTAGCATGTGACTGTAGTGTGTTCCAGTTATCAGATTCATTCAAACGAAGTTCATTGAGTGTCTTCTGTTTCAGTTGATAGAAAGTGGTGACTAATCTCTGCCTTTATTGAGTTTAGGACTTCATTAAGGTTCTTAGAGCCGCCCCCGTGCTCCCACCCCCAATAAGATGTGTGAAGTACTGTGTTAGAGGAATAGATCAGTTTAGATCTAATTAGAGGTTTATGCTAAGTAGCAGGAAATAGGTTATTGGAGCAGGAGACTTATGAGTGAGTGGCTGTTCTCTGTCTCCAGAGAACAGTAGCTGAGGGGGGAAGCTTGACAAGGACATTGACAATGGCATCAGGTTATGGAGTCAGAAGAATTGTGAAATCTGAGCAAAAGGAACAGTGTGTTCCTCCTTTCTCTTTATTCTCGGTGTTTGACCTGTAAGTTGGTGCTCAGTTCATGTTGAATGAATGGGACACGTATCTAGTTTTCATTTTTTCTGGAGGTAAGGAAATGGATCATATCACCTCAAAACTCACCTCAGAGTTGGGTATTCTGAGATGCTGTATTTTCAGTGTTCCAAGTGATGATATAGGAAGTAATTGACCTTCCTCTGGAGAAAAATGAAGTAACAGAGTGAGAAATGGTAGGGAGGGGTAACAGTAGAGACTTTCAGAGCTTGTGTCATCTAGATTGCTTCTGATAAAAATCTTTTCCTGGGAAATTTCTTGTTTTGTTGTGGAAAGGTTTTATTATTTTGTTTTCATGAAATCTGTCTAATTGTAATGTGGTGTGGTATCCTGAATTGGCTCTAGAATAGAAAAAGAACATTAGTGCAAAACTGGTGAAATCAGAATAAAGTCTATAGCTTAGATAATGTGCTAACATTAATTCCTTAGTTTTGAAAGAATACTATGGTTACTTAAGATGTTACTATTAGAGAAAAACTGAGTGATGTGAGAACTTTCTCTACTGTCTTTGCAGCTTTTCTGTAAGTCTAAAGTTATTACAAAATAAGGTGTTTAAATTTTTAAAATTAAAATAATAAGAGCAAGCATTTTTGGAACACGTACTATGTGTCAGATATGTCCCCTCTGTACAACCACCCTGTGAGCAAGATGGGATTATTCTCACCTGTCCAAAGGTCACAGTTAGCATGTGACTGTAGTGTGTTCCAGTTATCAGATTCATTCAAACGAAGTTCATTGAGTGTCTTCTGTTTCAGTTGATAGAAAGTGGTGACTAATCTCTGCCTTTATTGAGTTTAGGACTTCATTAAGGTTCTTAGAGCCGCCCCCGTGCTCCCACCCCCAATAAGATGTGTGAAGTACTGTGTTAGAGGAATAGATCAGTTTAGATCTAATTAGAGGTTTATGCTAAGTAGCAGGAAATAGGTTATTGGAGCAGGAGACTTATGAGTGAGTGGCTGTTCTCTGTCTCCAGAGAACAGTAGCTGAGGGGGGAAGCTTGACAAGGACATTGACAATGGCATCAGGTTATGGAGTCAGAAGAATTGTGAAATCTGAGCAAAAGGAACAGTGTGTTCCTCCTTTCTCTTTATTCTCGGTGTTTGACCTGTAAGTTGGTGCTCAGTTCATGTTGAATGAATGGGACACGTATCTAGTTTTCATTTTTTCTGGAGGTAAGGAAATGGATCATATCACCTCAAAACTCACCTCAGAGTTGGGTATTCTGAGATGCTGTATTTTCAGTGTTCCAAGTGATGATATAGGAAGTAATTGACCTTCCTCTGGAGAAAAATGAAGTAACAGAGTGAGAAATGGTAGGGAGGGGTAACAGTAGAGACTTTCAGAGCTTGTGTCATCTAGATTGCTTCTGATAAAAATCTTTTCCTGGGAAATTTATCTTGTTTTTGTTGTGGAAAGGTTTTATTATTTTGTTTTCATGAAATTAGTACTGTAAATTATAATGGATCTTTTATGCAAAAATAATATCAACATAGAAACAGAATTTGCATCTTGAAAGTGAATTGATTTATATTGTATTTGAATTTATAGTAGTACATATTATATTTCTGACAGTTTTTTTTTTAAACATTTATTTATTTATTTTTTGGCCACTTCTGTTGGTCTTTTGTTTATCTATTTTCATCCATCTTTGTTCTTTGGCCCGTGTGGGCCTCCCATCGCGGTGGCCTCTGTTGTCGCAGAGACCAGCTCTGAGCGCGTGCGCCCCAGAGCTCCGGCTCGGTAATTGGACACATTGGTCCAGCTGCTCCGCGGCACGTGGCATCTTCCCAGGCCAGGGATCGAACCGGCGCCCCTTGCACTACAAGGCGGTGTCCTTACCCACTGGACCACCAGGGAAGCCCTATTTCTGACAGTTTTAATATTGTATATATGTCTCCTAACAGTACTCTTATTTCAGTGCCTTAGGATATAGCAGAACATGATCAGTTAGCTATAGTTGGGCCTGTGTTAATAGATTCTTTGTTTTTTGGCCATGCCACGCAGCTTGTTGTTGTTCAGTCGGTAAGTTGTCTCCAACTCTTTGTGCTGCGTGGACTGTAACATGCCAGGCTTACCTGTCCTTCACTGTCTCTTAGAGTCTGCTCAAACTCATGTCCATTGAATCAGTGATGCCATCCAATCTCATCCTCTGTTGCCCTCCTTTTCTTTGGCTATCAATTTTTCCCAGCATCAGGGTCTTTTGCAGTGAGTCGACTCTTCCATCATCAAGTGGCCAAAGTAGTGGGGCTTCAGCTTCAGCATCAGTCCTTCCAAGCCACACTGCTAATGGGATCTCATCATTTATGGGATTGTACCCAGGCTTTGGCAGTGAACTAGATGCTGTATTTTCAGTGTTCCATGGTGAAATTTCCATCGAGTGAGAAATGGTAGGGAGGGGTAACAGTAGAGACTTTCAGAGCTTGTGTCATCTAGATTGCTTCTGATAAAAATCTTTTCCTGGGAAATTTATCTTGTTTTTGTTGTGGAAAGGTTTTATTATTTTGTTTTCATGAAATTAGTACTGTAAATTATAATGGATCTTTTATGCAAAAATAATATCAACATAGAAACAGAATTTGCATCTTGAAAGTGAATTGATTTATATTGTATTTGAATTTATAGTAGTACATATTATATTTCTGACAGTTTTTTTTTTAAACATTTATTTATTTATTTTTGGGGGGTAGGGAGGGAGGGGGGTGGGCGGGCCACTTCTGTTGGTCTTTTGTTTATCTATTTTCATCCATCTTTGTTCTTTGGCCCGTGTGGGCCTCCCATCGCGGTGGCCTCTGTTGTCGCAGAGACCAGCTCTGAGCGCGTGCGCCCCAGAGCTCCGGCTCGGTAATTGGACACATTGGTCCAGCTGCTCCGCGGCACGTGGCATCTTCCCAGGCCAGGGATCGAACCGGCGCCCCTTGCACTACAAGGCGGTGTCCTTACCCACTGGACCACCAGGGAAGCCCTATTTCTGACAGTTTTAATATTGTATATATGTCTCCTAACAGTACTCTTATTTCAGTGCCTTAGGATATAGCAGAACATGATCAGTTAGCTATAGTTGGGCCTGTGTTAATAGATTCTTTGTTTTTTGGCCATGCCACGCAGCTTGTTGTTGTTCAGTCGGTAAGTTGTCTCCAACTCTTTGTGCTGCGTGGACTGTAACATGCCAGGCTTACCTGTCCTTCACTGTCTCTTAGAGTCTGCTCAAACTCATGTCCATTGAATCAGTGATGCCATCCAATCTCATCCTCTGTTGCCCTCCTTTTCTTTGGCTATCAATTTTTCCCAGCATCAGGGTCTTTTGCAGTGAGTCGACTCTTCCATCATCAAGTGGCCAAAGTAGTGGGGCTTCAGCTTCAGCATCAGTCCTTCCAAGCCACACTGCTAATGGGATCTCATCATTTATGGGATTGTACCCAGGCTTTGGCAGTGAAAGTGCTGAATCTTAACCACTGGACCATCAGGAAACTCCCAAGAGATTATTTTCTTTAGTGGAGGTCTTAATTATTTTATCTTAGCATTTGTTTATGCCATAAATACTAGTTATATTGGATCTAAGAAGCAGTTTTTTTACACTAAAGCCATGGCAGTTTATAAAATATAAGGTATTCTTAATAACAGTGCTATTTTTAGAATTTATTATTGGACGTATAGCATCCAAATTCCAGGAACTGTTTTCTTTTTTTACCCCTCAAATCTCACTTGGTTGCCATGAACACTGGAGCTATGGTTCCAGAGGGGAAAACAGAAATGGAAAGAATCAAAAATTTGGCAGTGCCCGTAGTAGAGACATTACTGCAGAGAATAATTCTTATAGTTTGTGAAGGGAAAAAAGTCTGAGGCGGCATTGGAATGTTCTGATTTTTCATGATCGTTTTGGAAGATTTAAATGGATTTGGAAGAAAAATAGAGTAAGAATAATTTTTAATTTTTTGTTAGATCATAGTTCCTGAGGCCAAGTTCTAATGGCCAGTGGAAGTAAGTCATTTCTGATATACCAGAAAATGAAATTTTTCTTTTTTTTTAATTTTTGGCTGTGTTGGGTCATCGTTGCTGTGTGGGCAGCTCGAGTTGCACTGAGTGGGTACTACTCTTCATTGTGGTGCGTACGCTTCTCATTGCGGTAGCTTCTGTTATTGCAGAGTGCAGGTTCTAGGCCCACGGGCTTTAGCAGTTATGGGTCTTGGGCTCTGGAGCACAGGCTTAGTAGTTGTGGCACATTGGCTTAGTTGTTCCATGGCATGCGGAATCTTCCTGAACTAGGACTTGAACCTGTGTCCCTGCATTGACAGGCAAATTCTTATCTACTGTACCACCAGGGGAGCCCCAGTGTTCATGTCTTATCTCTCCCTGCAAATGCCAGTGTATTTTTATTTTTTTAAATTTATTTATTTATTTATTTTTAAATATATATTTTATTTATATTTATTTGGCTGCATTGGGTCTCAGTTGTAGCATGTGGGCTCTAGTTCCCTGACCAGGGATTGAACCTGGGCCCCCTGTGTTGGGAGCACAGAGTCTTAGCCACTGGACCACCAGGGAATTTCCAGCCAATGTATTTTTAGTTAGAGCCATTTGATTGCTCTCTGACTTCAGCATCCTGATGGGTTAAAAAAAAAATTTGAGGATCTGGCGTTTGACTTTCTGTTGTTGGAAAGTTGGAAGTCACACTCTTACTAGCTGTCATTACATCCCCAAACCTGTAGCCTTATTTTAAAGTTATTTTGCATTTTAGGTGATTAATAGTGTTTGTCCTCCATGCAAGGACAATTATCACTTGCTCATATGTTAGTACTTAGTTCATACTTAACATTACTGTATTTATCATGTCATACTGTAATTATTTGTACTGTAATTATTTGTAATATATTATTTGTATATCTGGGCTTCCCTCGTGGCTCAGATGGTAAAGAATCTGCCTGCAATATGGGAAATCTGGGTTTGATCCTTGGGTTGTAAAGATCCCTTGGAGAAGGAAATGGCAACCCACTCCAATAGAACATGGATAGAGGAGCCTGACAGGTTACAGTTCTCAGGGTTGCAAAAAGTCAAACATGACTGAACGACTAACTTTCCGTTTCATTTGTATTAACACGTTGCTTGAGGGAAGCAAGATCTGTGTCCTTTGTGTACCTGGTGCTTCTTAATCAGTGGAAGATGTTTGATATATACTTATTATTATTGTTCTTTTTCTTTGTGGCAAAAAACAAGTTTGCTAAAGAAAGAGCAGAAAAAATACCTCAAGGGAGAGATGGGCCAAGCCAACAGAGGCACTGGACAATATACACTTATTGAATAGAATATGTTAAAATTTTCATCTTCATTTTTGTAGCATAGTCCTGGTATGCTACAAAGATGCTGAGGAAATGTTTGTTAATTCATGAATAAAGAGACTTATTCAAATGATAGTTGTTTCTCTGGTGACTCAGTGGTAGAGAATCTCCCCTACCGATGAGGGGACGTGGGTTCAATACCTGGGTCAGAGAGATCCCTTGGAGTAAGAAATGGCAGCCCAATCCAATGTTCCTGCCTGGGAAATTCCATGGACAGAGGAGCCTGGTGGGTTATAGTCCATGGGGTTGCAAAGAGTCAGACACAACTGAGTGACTGGACAACAACAGCAACAAATGATATTTATAAATTGAATTAATTTATGTTTGCCCAGATTTCCAGACAGTTTTAAAAAACTAGTTCATTTTAAGGTGGCCAATGGAAATTTGCTGTATGACTCAGGGAACTCAAACTGGGGCCCTGTAACAACCCAGAGAGGTGGGAAAGGGTAGAAAGTGTGAGGGAGGCTTAGGAGGGAGGGGACACCTATGATAATTCATGTTGCTGTATGGCAGAAATCAAATCAATATTGTAAAACAATTATCCTTCGATTAAAAATAAATAGAAAAAAATTGGTTCATTTTAAAAGTCCGATTTAATTATTCCTGCAATTAAAACTCTTGCTGTGATTCAGATAGAAGATTGAGTTGTATGAATTAATCATTAGTTGTTTAACAGATACTAATGGAATTGAATTATTTTGTGCTCTTGATGACTTTTTGGGTATTATGGGGTTTTTAAAGATCCCTTGGAGAAGGAAATGGCAACCCACTCCAATAGAACATGGATAGAGGAGCCTGACAGGTTACAGTTCTCAGGGTTGCAAAAAGTCAAACATGACTGAACGACTAACTTTCCGTTTCATTTGTATTAACACGTTGCTTGAGGGAAGCAAGATCTGTGTCCTTTGTGTACCTGGTGCTTCTTAATCAGTGGAAGATGTTTGATATATACTTATTATTATTGTTCTTTTTCTTTGTGGCAAAAAACAAGTTTGCTAAAGAAAGAGCAGAAAAAATACCTCAAGGGAGAGATGGGCCAAGCCAACAGAGGCACTGGACAATATACACTTATTGAATAGAATATGTTAAAATTTTCATCTTCATTTTTGTAGCATAGTCCTGGTATGCTACAAAGATGCTGAGGAAATGTTTGTTAATTCATGAATAAAGAGACTTATTCAAATGATAGTTGTTTCTCTGGTGACTCAGTGGTAGAGAATCTCCCCTACCGATGAGGGGACGTGGGTTCAATACCTGGGTCAGAGAGATCCCTTGGAGTAAGAAATGGCAGCCCAATCCAATGTTCCTGCCTGGGAAATTCCATGGACAGAGGAGCCTGGTGGGTTATAGTCCATGGGGTTGCAAAGAGTCAGACACAACTGAGTGACTGGACAACAACAGCAACAAATGATATTTATAAATTGAATTAATTTATGTTTGCCCAGATTTCCAGACAGTTTTAAAAAACTAGTTCATTTTAAGGTGGCCAATGGAAATTTGCTGTATGACTCAGGGAACTCAAACTGGGGCCCTGTAACAACCCAGAGAGGTGGGAAAGGGTAGAAAGTGTGAGGGAGGCTTAGGAGGGAGGGGACACCTATGATAATTCATGTTGCTGTATGGCAGAAATCAAATCAATATTGTAAAACAATTATCCTTCGATTAAAAATAAATAGAAAAAAATTGGTTCATTTTAAAAGTCCGATTTAATTATTCCTGCAATTAAAACTCTTGCTGTGATTCAGATAGAAGATTGAGTTGTATGAATTAATCATTAGTTGTTTAACAGATACTAATGGAATTGAATTATTTTGTGCTCTTGATGACTTTTTGGGTATTATTTGTTAGCTTGGAACTTCAGAGCAGTGGATAATAAATTACTAGATTTCTTGAGTTTGTTTTTAAAATTCACATTGGGCCAGCTGTTATTGAAAGACTGAAAAAACGTTATCTTGGCAGTATTTAGAACTTGATTAGCTTAAGAGTAATTTTAATCCTTAAGTCTGTTTTAAACAAACAGATATAATACTATTTTTTTCCACTCTAATTGCATCTTTTCCAGATCAAATTTTCACCAGTAGTTAAAAAGTTATTTGTGGTAACTGCAGTGAGTGCTGTATCTGTAATTTTTTTGGCCCGTCACTTTAAAAGAAAACGTGGAAAGAAGAAAGGAAAAATACTACCATGGGAACCAGAGCATCTCATACTTGAGTATACTAAACGAGCAGCATCAGACAAAGGTATATAGAAAATACTGAATTAAGTCTACAAAGGAAATTTTATATGAAAATCATTACTGGAGTGCAGTAAATTCAGTGTTTTAGTTTCCAACATTTCCTTGTTTAATATATAACTCACAAGTAATACAGATTAACTTTAGAAAGCTTAGAAAATACAGATAAGCAAACAGAAAAAATTGAAATCACTTGAAATTCTTCTTCCCAGAAATAGCTACTGATAATATTTTGGCATATATAGTCATTTATAGTTATATTTAAATACACTGAGGCATAAAATTTTATATCATATACAAATATTATTAGGTTTTAGGTGTAGTATTACATGCTATGCATTCACTGTGTTAAAACAATCTTTATAACGGTCCTATGAATTAGGACTATAATCCTATGTCATTGTTCCCATTTTATATGTATTGTAACTTTATATGGAAATGTTAAGTGACTTGTTCAAGTTCATGTAACTAATAAGTGCCAGGATTTGAACTGAGGCATTCTTAACTGCTGCATTAAGATCAGCTAAGATACGGTGCCTACCCAAGATGAATGGGTTGATAGTTAGTGGACACAGATGTATAAAAGACTAATTATAATATAATGGTATATGGACAAAGTTTAGATGTAATTCAGGAAAGATTGTAAGAAGTGCTTATATTTTGTTAAATTTATAATTTGAAGGTCCATGCTTGCCAATACTTTTATACTGATTATAGTAGATCATTCAGGTACCACCTTAATTAATTAGATGAGTGTATTAATCTTCATTTCAGAAACAGTGTTAAAAACATTATATGGAGATACAGATTTTAGTAATAGTGTACATTTATAGTGTTTTAAAACGAGCCCTCTGAATGAATATATAAACTTTGAAATTTTATATGAAATTTATCATTGGGGTTATTGATAATGTTAATATGTTTGTTTGGTAGGTTCAAGTTGTTCCAGTAGCAGACAGAATTTGACATTATCTTTAAGTTCTGCAAAAGACAAAGGATCTCAGTCTTGTAACTATGCTAATGGAGGACTCTTCAGTAAATACTCAGGTTCTGCACAGAGTTTAGCCTCTGTAAGTAAAGAGAAAATTTTACTGTTTTTTAACTTTATTCATGCATCCTTATCTATTGGTTTAAATATCATACAATTATAGATAGCTCTTAGTATGGAAAGAACCTTAAGAAATTGGTTGATCCTCTTTTCATCAATCAAGTAAAATTAACCTTTCGTGAAATATTCAGCCAGCTTGGTTCCACATTTTTCTGAGCTAAGTAATGTGATCTCGCGGGGTCCTGTGAGGATGATACTGATACAGAAATGTTGCTTCAAAGCTAGATGTTCTACAAAAAGCTAGAAGATGCAGCCAAACATGGAACTAGGTTACAAGATTACTTGATGAGCCTGCTTATGTAACAGTATTTGGCTGGTTGAAGTCAAGTATAGAGTTCTTCTTTCTTTATAGTATTAATATAGTATTGATTGATGGGTGAAGAATGAAGTTAATATTTGTTTAAATATAATGTAGTTTAAGAATTATTTTGCAAAACAGGTAGGACATGTAACTTTATATGGAAATGTTAAGTGACTTGTTCAAGTTCATGTAACTAATAAGTGCCAGGATTTGAACTGAGGCATTCTTAACTGCTGCATTAAGATCAGCTAAGATACGGTGCCTACCCAAGATGAATGGGTTGATAGTTAGTGGACACAGATGTATAAAAGACTAATTATAATATAATGGTATATGGACAAAGTTTAGATGTAATTCAGGAAAGATTGTAAGAAGTGCTTATATTTTGTTAAATTTATAATTTGAAGGTCCATGCTTGCCAATACTTTTATACTGATTATAGTAGATCATTCAGGTACCACCTTAATTAATTAGATGAGTGTATTAATCTTCATTTCAGAAACAGTGTTAAAAACATTATATGGAGATACAGATTTTAGTAATAGTGTACATTTATAGTGTTTTAAAACGAGCCCTCTGAATGAATATATAAACTTTGAAATTTTATATGAAATTTATCATTGGGGTTATTGATAATGTTAATATGTTTGTTTGGTAGGTTCAAGTTGTTCCAGTAGCAGACAGAATTTGACATTATCTTTAAGTTCTGCAAAAGACAAAGGATCTCAGTCTTGTAACTATGCTAATGGAGGACTCTTCAGTAAATACTCAGGTTCTGCACAGAGTTTAGCCTCTGTAAGTAAAGAGAAAATTTTACTGTTTTTTAACTTTATTCATGCATCCTTATCTATTGGTTTAAATATCATACAATTATAGATAGCTCTTAGTATGGAAAGAACCTTAAGAAATTGGTTGATCCTCTTTTCATCAATCAAGTAAAATTAACCTTTCGTGAAATATTCAGCCAGCTTGGTTCCACATTTTTCTGAGCTAAGTAATGTGATCTCGCGGGGTCCTGTGAGGATGATACTGATACAGAAATGTTGCTTCAAAGCTAGATGTTCTACAAAAAGCTAGAAGATGCAGCCAAACATGGAACTAGGTTACAAGATTACTTGATGAGCCTGCTTATGTAACAGTATTTGGCTGGTTGAAGTCAAGTATAGAGTTCTTCTTTCTTTATAGTATTAATATAGTATTGATTGATGGGTGAAGAATGAAGTTAATATTTGTTTAAATATAATGTAGTTTAAGAATTATTTTGCAAAACAGGTAGGACATGTACTTGCTATTAAATAAAGAAGAAGCAAAAAATGTACATGAAAACTGTGCTCTGATCCTCAATTTTCCTCCTTAGGGACGAACACTGACAGTTTCTTTTGTATTAATATATACTTCTAGGGAGAACATGCCTCTAGCATCATGTATGTTCATTAAAAAATAGTTTATAGAATGCCATAATCTGTTCATACCTTGCTTCTGTATTTTATTGGATGACATAACTGTCCCAGTCTTAAATGCCTAAAAATATTCCAAATTTTTTAAAGACTATTCTGTTGTAGGAATATCTGGATCAAAGCCTTGTAGCCTTTCAGTTCCTCTGGCAAACTGAGCATGACAATGAAGTATATGTTCATTCTGTAATCTGGACCTTCTCCGTGTCAGAGGAGTACTCCTGTTTTAAATTTTCTCAACTGAAAATTGAAGCTGTTCTTGAGTAGAGAAAAGGAGATTTATGATAACAGCATAAATAAGTAGTCTTTAGAATCACTTTACTATCCATGCCTTAGCTCACCTATTCCACTGTCAGGACGCTGAACCCAGATTTCTGCTTAATGAGTGCCTGAGTGAGGGTTATGACAACAGGAGTAGAAAAGCAGGGGACAAGGTCCTCAAAACTTGTTAACTGGATATGAGAGGTATAGGAAGAGAAGTTAAAGATGATTTCTTGTTACATAGGAGATTCCTTTGTAGCTCAGTTGGTAAAGAATCTGCAATGCAGGAGGCTCTGGTTCTATCCCTGGGTTGGGAAGATCCCTGGAGAAGGAGCAAGTTTAAAGATGCATTTTTTTACTAGTTCATGTACACGCCAGCTTGGTTCCACATTTTTCTGAGCTAAGTAATGTGATCTCGGGTCCTGTGAGGATGATACTGATACAGAAATGTTGCTTCAAAGCTAGATGTTCTACAAAAAGCTAGAAGATGCAGCCAAACATGGAACTAGGTTACAAGATTACTTGATGAGCCTGCTTATGTAACAGTATTTGGCTGGTTGAAGTCAAGTATAGAGTTCTTCTTTCTTTATAGTATTAATATAGTATTGATTGATGGGTGAAGAATGAAGTTAATATTTGTTTAAATATAATGTAGTTTAAGAATTATTTTGCAAAACAGGTAGGACATGTACTTGCTATTAAATAAAGAAGAAGCAAAAAATGTACATGAAAACTGTGCTCTGATCCTCAATTTTCCTCCTTAGGGACGAACACTGACAGTTTCTTTTGTATTAATATATACTTCTAGGGAGAACATGCCTCTAGCATCATGTATGTTCATTAAAAAATAGTTTATAGAATGCCATAATCTGTTCATACCTTGCTTCTGTATTTTATTGGATGACATAACTGTCCCAGTCTTAAATGCCTAAAAATATTCCAAATTTTTTAAAGACTATTCTGTTGTAGGAATATCTGGATCAAAGCCTTGTAGCCTTTCAGTTCCTCTGGCAAACTGAGCATGACAATGAAGTATATGTTCATTCTGTAATCTGGACCTTCTCCGTGTCAGAGGAGTACTCCTGTTTTAAATTTTCTCAACTGAAAATTGAAGCTGTTCTTGAGTAGAGAAAAGGAGATTTATGATAACAGCATAAATAAGTAGTCTTTAGAATCACTTTACTATCCATGCCTTAGCTCACCTATTCCACTGTCAGGACGCTGAACCCAGATTTCTGCTTAATGAGTGCCTGAGTGAGGGTTATGACAACAGGAGTAGAAAAGCAGGGGACAAGGTCCTCAAAACTTGTTAACTGGATATGAGAGGTATAGGAAGAGAAGTTAAAGATGATTTCTTGTTACATAGGAGATTCCTTTGTAGCTCAGTTGGTAAAGAATCTGCAATGCAGGAGGCTCTGGTTCTATCCCTGGGTTGGGAAGATCCCCTGGAGAAGGGAAAGGCTACCCACTCCAGTATTCTTGCCTGGAGAATTCTGTGACTTGTCCTTAGGTTGCAAAGAGTCAGACACGACTGAGCGACTTGACTTTGATTTTGGTGTTTTTTACCTAGTTTGAGCAGTTATAGAGATAAAAGTACTATTACTGAACTTGGTGGAATTTTTGTTGTGGGAAGATGCAGAGCTCTGTTTTGATAAAGTCAGTTATAGTCAGTTTGAGATGCCAGCAGAAGAGCCAAGTGGAG
Source organism: Tragulus kanchil (assembly GCA_022376925.1). Lineage (NCBI taxonomy): Eukaryota > Metazoa > Chordata > Mammalia > Artiodactyla > Tragulidae > Tragulus > Tragulus kanchil. The sequence goes on from JAIOJX010000032.1 coordinate 36,100,445, forward strand.
TCACCAAACAGGCAGGTAGAAATGTGGGCTTAGATTCTCAAAAGAGGACAGAACTGAATTTCAAAATTTCAGAGTCATTTGCAAAGAGGTGACAGATGATTGGTTGGCCTAGTAGACCTTGCTAGAGAAGGGAAGATGATAGAGGAAGGGAAGATGATAGAGGCTTTTCCATTTTCATTAGGGCCATTATTACTTAGCAGAGAATCAGAATTGTAATAAATGCTAAAAGCAAAGTAAGCTAGTTACCGTAAATCAAAGTTAGATGTGGGTAAAATTTATAAATAAATATTTTCTTTTTTTCTTAAATTTTGACCTTTTTTATTGGTCCTCTATCTATTTTCATCCATCCCCACATGGGCCTCCCACCACAGTAATCTCTCTCGCTGCAGAGTACCGGACTCTGGGCGCACGCACTCCAGAGTGCAGGCTCATGATTGGACACACTGGTCCAGCTGCTCTGCGGCTCGTGGGATCTTCCCAGGTCAGGGATCTAGCCCTTTGCTCTGTAAGGTGAACTATGTACCTACTGAACCACCAGGGAAGCCCTATAAATAAACATTTATTGACAGTAAACTATAAAAATTGCTGCTTGATTTTTGCTGGAAATAACTTCCCTGATGGTGCCGTGGTAAAAAATTCGCCTGTACTGCAGGAGACATGGAGTTGTGGGTTTGATCCCTGGGTCAGGCAGGTACTGTGGAGAAGGAAAGGCCAATCCACTTAAGTAATCTTGCCTGGAAAATCCCATGGACAGAGGAGCCTGACAGGCTATAGTCCATGGAGTCCCAGAAGAGTCAGACACGACTGACCGACTAAATGACTGATTTGTGTTCAAAATATTGTCCTACGTGAATACTTTTGAGCAAACAAAGGTTCAGAATACTTAGGATCTTGTGACTTCTAAGTTTGATTGAATATAATCAGATTTATTTCTTCAGGTAGAAATTCCATGGGTTGTTTTTTTTACCAGTGTTAGGATTTATATAAATAATTTGTAAATATAAAAGATCAAAAAATACTATTACAAAAGAGATTTTGATGTAACTTCTGTCCATCTCAATTTTAGGTCCAGAGTGTCAATTCTTGTCATAGCTGTGCTTGTGGCAACTCTAATTCCTGGGACAAAGTGGATGAAGATGATATTAAACTTGTTAATATTCCTGTGACCACACCTGAGAACTTATACTTGATGGGTAGGAATACAGTTATAAGATACTGTACTCAAACGTAAGATGAAATTGAAGAATGATGAATTGTTCTAAGGAAATCATTTATAATTCTAAAACGATCTCATATCTTGTTAGTTTCCTAAGGCTGCTGTGGAAACTACCACAAACTTGGTGACTTTAAACGATAGAAGTTTCAGATTCTTTCAGAGATCTGGAGACCTGAAGTCTGAAATCATTATCACTGGACTGAAATCAAGGTGTCATTTGGGCCATGCTCCCTCTGGAATCTTAGAAGAGAATTCATTCTGTGCCTCTTCCAACTTCTGGTGGCTTTAGGCTTGTGGTCATATAACTCCAATCTCTGCCTTCCTCTTCACTGTGTGTATCAAATTGCCCTCTGCCTCTCATGTTATAAGGATGGTTGTGATTGGATCTAGAGCCCATCGGATAATCTCCCCATGGAAGAGTCTTAATTTAATCATACTCACAAAGACCCTTTTTTTCTTATATGATATCATTTACAAGTTCCAGAGACTAGGGCTTGATATCTTTGGGTGGTCATTAGTCAATTAACTCACCTAACCTAATCTGTTGGAGAAGGGAGTGGCAGCCCACTCCAGTATTCTTGCTTGTAGAATCTCATGAACAGAGGAGCCTGGTGGACTACAGTCCATGGGGTCACAAAGAGTCAGACACAACTGAGAAACTGAGCACAACACAACCTAATCTGTAATTCATTACTTCTATGTAATAAATCTATCAAAATCTACTCTTATCTAGTTATTATTTGTATTTTTCCTATATCTAGGAAGAATTTTAGATAGAAAGAGGCCTCAGTTTATAGGTAGAATGTGAGCAGTTTAGAAAGCCTCACTGCAGCCCAGCAATAAAACCAGAGTCCTTAACACTAAATTGGATTCAAATACATTTTCACATCCTTACTCATGTTCCTCTCTATTTCAGGCTATATTCCTTTTAAGGGAAATGCATACTAACAAAAAAACAAAACCAAAAAATCTTGATGTGGCCCTGGCCACTGAGCGGTAAAAGGATGATGAGTTGGCAGGACTGTGTGCTTGCGTGCTTTCTCACACTCTAGTAATAGTCTATCATCTGCAGTGATGTCAAGTTGAGTACGCCTACCTGTGGGGAAAGACAGAAGAGTAGTTCTGCTACCTTTTCTGAAGTCTGAGAATTAAGCTTACTGTACTTCTAGATTAACTATGCCCAGTAAACCTACACTTACCACTTCTGTAGGAATATTGAGAGTTAGAATTGAAGAGAAACAGAATAAAACCAGAGAAGCTGCAGAGAGTCTCAGTGTCATAGAATCAGGATCAGTAGGAGATACCTTTTCAGTTCTCATCTGTTGTTTCAGTTCTGTTCACATTGTTGATGACAAAAAACATATTGGTAACGTGTTTCAATTCCTATTACAAAACTGCTGGTATGTAATATTTGGGCCATGTTCTGCAGTGAGGTAAGGCACAATACTTCATGAGAGGCACCTTTCATCTTTACACAACTCTGCTGTTATAATTCTTCCTTATATTCAGCCAAAATAAGCAGAGGGGTAGAGAGGGAATGGAGTGAGAAAAGGATGAGTTAGAATTGTAAAGCTTAGACAAAGGAAGTCTTGTAAGTACGTTAATTTTTTTAGAAGGAAGATCCAGGCACTGATTCTTTGCTCCAGAAAATGAGACAAGAAGGAAAAGCCTGTTTCATTTAAAGAATGTCTTTTTTGTTTAGAATTGTAGGCTCTGCAGGTGATTGCAGAAATAATTTTTTTTTTTTTTTGGCCACTTCTGTTGGTCTTTCATTTATCCATTTTCATCCATCTTTGTTCTTTGGCCTATGTGGGCCTCCCATCGCAGTGGCCTCTCTTGCTGCAGAGTACTGACTCTGGGCGCATGCGCTTCAGAGCTCTGGCTCGGTAGTTGGACGCATCGGTCTAGCCGCTCCACAACACATGGGATCTTCCCAGGCCAGGGATCGAACTGGCACCCCTTGCACTGCAAGGCACTGTCCTTACCCACTGGACCACCAGGGAAGCCCCAGAGATAATTTTTGAGGACAGGTATTCTCTAACTACCATATCTTAAAAGCATCTTGAGAACGACTTGGCCAGGCTCTTAAGTAGTTTTTAAAGATCTTTTACTTCTATATGTCTATAAAAGTTGAACCTTTGAACTATTTTGGTTTTGTTTGAAGTGCATGATTATTTTAGTAAGCTTTGTCTTTTAATTTGGAGAAAATAAGAGCATTTTTTCCACAGATGCTTTCAGTAAGCAGGAATATGAAATTCCTACTTTGATTGTAACCCTTTATGGTTCTTCTTCTTTATTTTTAACTCTCGTCCGACACTTTATCTACCCAAATCAGTAAGCTGGTGTCACAGTGGTTTAAGGCACTTTTTGATGGAAATTCTGGACTATTGTTCTATTATCTTTCTTCTGAGCTCTGTTTCCTCCTGAGAACTCTTATAAACCTGATGGTTTCTTATCAACTAGTTTTTTTTTTTTTTAACCTATCAGTTTAGGGGGATATTTTGAAAAATAGTTCTCTGACTATAAAAATCAGCCATTCTTGTTGGGACTTCTGATGAATTCATGATATTTAGAAAAATTCCAAGCACCATGTACATTTGAGTTACTAAAAAGGGAAAATGTATCAGTCATTTCTCTCTTATTCTTGGTTGACTAGAACTGTAGACCTGGAATATATTAGGATATTAAGATTCTAAGAGGGACTTCCTCGCGGTTAAGACTTTGTGCTTCCACTGCAGGGGGTATGGGTTTGATGCCTGATTGGGAGACCAAGACCCCACAAGCTTCATGGCATGGCCAAAAAGAGTGAAATTGTTTTGTCCTTAATTTTTAGGTATGGAATTGTTTGAAGAGGCATTGCGTCGATGGGAACAAGCTCTAACCTTTCGAAATAGACAGGCTGAAGATGAAGCCTGTGGTTCCATTAAATTGGGTGCAGGAGATGCCATCGCAGAAGAAAGTGTGGATGTAAGGGTGATTTATTTGGGAGGGGTCTTCATAATGTTGGATAAGTTTAACTGTTTTAATGTTGATTCAATGTACTTGATTTCTGTGGCAGGGGAATTTCTTAATAGGCTTTTCCCATTCAGTTAGTTGTTAAATCTCAAATTTACTATTCATCATTTTGTGATATTCCAAGAATATATAGAATTAAGCAGATGTGATTTCTGAAGGATTTTTTTTTCTTTTTTTAAATTTTGGCCTCTTTTATTGGTCCTGTATGTATTTATTTTCATCTCTCTGCACTCCCTGACCTGTGCGGGCCTCCCACTGCAGTGGCCTCTCTGGATAATGCGGAGCTCCAGCTTCGGGCGCATGTGCTCCAGAGCGCTGGCTCACAATTGGTCACACCGGTCCAGTTGCTCCGCCTCACGCAGGATCCTCCCAGGCCAGGGACCAGACTGGTGTTCCTTGCACTGCAAGGCGTACTCCCCACCCACTGGACCACCAGGAAAGCCCCTGAAGGAATTTTTTAAAGTCTGGGTTGAATTAAGTGCCATCATAGTCATAAGAATCACAGAGAGCTAGACTGGTATTTATCGATCATCATCTAGGCTAGTGATTTTCAAAGCTGAGGTTGTATCAGAAGCCTCTGAAATACTTGTGAAAACAGACTTTGGGGCCCCACCTCCAGAGTTTCAAAAGTCTAAAATTGGACATGAATTCATGATATTTAGAAAAATTCCAAGCACCATGTACATTTGAGTTACTAAAAAGGGAAAATGTATCAGTCATTTCTCTCTTATTCTTGGTTGACTAGAACTGTAGACCTGGAATATATTAGGATATTAAGATTCTAAGAGGGACTTCCTCGCGGTTAAGACTTTGTGCTTCCACTGCAGGGGGTATGGGTTTGATGCCTGATTGGGAGACCAAGACCCCACAAGCTTCATGGCATGGCCAAAAAGAGTGAAATTGTTTTGTCCTTAATTTTTAGGTATGGAATTGTTTGAAGAGGCATTGCGTCGATGGGAACAAGCTCTAACCTTTCGAAATAGACAGGCTGAAGATGAAGCCTGTGGTTCCATTAAATTGGGTGCAGGAGATGCCATCGCAGAAGAAAGTGTGGATGTAAGGGTGATTTATTTGGGAGGGGTCTTCATAATGTTGGATAAGTTTAACTGTTTTAATGTTGATTCAATGTACTTGATTTCTGTGGCAGGGGAATTTCTTAATAGGCTTTTCCCATTCAGTTAGTTGTTAAATCTCAAATTTACTATTCATCATTTTGTGATATTCCAAGAATATATAGAATTAAGCAGATGTGATTTCTGAAGGATTTTTTTTTCTTTTTTTAAATTTTGGCCTCTTTTATTGGTCCTGTATGTATTTATTTTCATCTCTCTGCACTCCCTGACCTGTGCGGGCCTCCCACTGCAGTGGCCTCTCTGGATAATGCGGAGCTCCAGCTTCGGGCGCATGTGCTCCAGAGCGCTGGCTCACAATTGGTCACACCGGTCCAGTTGCTCCGCCTCACGCAGGATCCTCCCAGGCCAGGGACCAGACTGGTGTTCCTTGCACTGCAAGGCGTACTCCCCACCCACTGGACCACCAGGAAAGCCCCTGAAGGAATTTTTTAAAGTCTGGGTTGAATTAAGTGCCATCATAGTCATAAGAATCACAGAGAGCTAGACTGGTATTTATCGATCATCATCTAGGCTAGTGATTTTCAAAGCTGAGGTTGTATCAGAAGCCTCTGAAATACTTGTGAAAAAACAGACTTTGGGGCCCCACCTCCAGAGTTTCATATTCATTTCTAATTTGCATTTCTAACAAGTTCCCAGGTAACTCTGATTCCCGGTTCAGGGAAGTTACTTTGTTTTTTTTTTTGTTTTTTTTTTAAAGATTTATTTATTTATTTACTTTGGGTGGGGGTCGGGTTGAGGAGGAAGGGGAGTGGGCGGGCCACTTCTATTGGTCTTTCATTTCTCTGTTTTTCATTCGTCTTCGTTCTTTGGCTCCTGTGGGCCTCCCATTGCGGTGGCATCTGTTGTTGCAGAGCACTGGCTCTGGGCGCATGTGCTCCAGAGCTCCGGCTCGGTGATCGGACACATCAGTCCAGCCGCTCCGCGGCACGTGGGATCTTCCCAGGCCAGGGCTCGAACCGGCGCCCCTTGCACTGGAAGGCGGTGTCCTTACCCACTGGACCACCAGGGAAGCCCCCAGGGAAGTTACTTTGAACCCCTGATCTAGACCATCCCCGTTATATGGAGTACTAGATGGAGATGATTTTAACCTGAGGCACCGCTAAGAACCCAGGCCTCCTGACTTCTATCACAGTATGCTTACCACCCAACAGTTTTTTTATATCCCTCACTTTTCTGTCTCTCATTTAAAAGTGGAAAATGTTTAGAATTTTAGCTTTAAAATCTAAGATTTGCTGTGTGTCCATGTTCTCTCCTTGTAGGATATCATTAGTACTGAATTTATCCATAAGCTTGAATCTCTGCTACAAAGAGCATATCGTCTCCAAGAGGAGTTTGAAGCCACCCTGGGGGCATCCGATCCTAATTCTCTTGTTAATGATACTGGTAAGGTGGCTATTTCATATGGTTTTTATGAAATGTATAATTTTAGTCTTTTATATTCTTGGAATCATTTGCAGAAGTGTATTAATACTGTTATTGCTTTTTAGAAAATAGGAAAGTGGAAAGACTGCTTTATCATATTTATTTTTTTTCTTCTTTCAGTCTTAACTTTTCAAGTGAATTTATTGGTATAAATTCAAGTACTTAACCATAGATAGGATTGTAACATTGTTTTAAAATTACATTCTAAAAACCGAGAAGGCTAGTGATTTTCAAAGCTGAGGTTGTATCAGAAGCCTCTGAAATACTTGTGAAAAAACAGACTTTGGGGCCCCACCTCCAGAGTTTCATATTCATTTCTAATTTGCATTTCTAACAAGTTCCCAGGTAACTCTGATTCCCGGTTCAGGGAAGTTACTTTGTTTTTTTCTTTTTTTTAAAGATTTATTTATTTATTTACTTTGGGTGGGGGTCGGGTTGAGGAGGAAGGGGAGTGGGCGGGCCACTTCTATTGGTCTTTCATTTCTCTGTTTTTCATTCGTCTTCGTTCTTTGGCTCCTGTGGGCCTCCCATTGCGGTGGCATCTGTTGTTGCAGAGCACTGGCTCTGGGCGCATGTGCTCCAGAGCTCCGGCTCGGTGATCGGACACATCAGTCCAGCCGCTCCGCGGCACGTGGGATCTTCCCAGGCCAGGGCTCGAACCGGCGCCCCTTGCACTGGAAGGCGGTGTCCTTACCCACTGGACCACCAGGGAAGCCCCCAGGGAAGTTACTTTGAACCCCTGATCTAGACCATCCCCGTTATATGGAGTACTAGATGGAGATGATTTTAACCTGAGGCACCGCTAAGAACCCAGGCCTCCTGACTTCTATCACAGTATGCTTACCACCCAACAGTTTTTTTATATCCCTCACTTTTCTGTCTCTCATTTAAAAGTGGAAAATGTTTAGAATTTTAGCTTTAAAATCTAAGATTTGCTGTGTGTCCATGTTCTCTCCTTGTAGGATATCATTAGTACTGAATTTATCCATAAGCTTGAATCTCTGCTACAAAGAGCATATCGTCTCCAAGAGGAGTTTGAAGCCACCCTGGGGGCATCCGATCCTAATTCTCTTGTTAATGATACTGGTAAGGTGGCTATTTCATATGGTTTTTATGAAATGTATAATTTTAGTCTTTTATATTCTTGGAATCATTTGCAGAAGTGTATTAATACTGTTATTGCTTTTTAGAAAATAGGAAAGTGGAAAGACTGCTTTATCATATTTATTTTTTTTCTTCTTTCAGTCTTAACTTTTCAAGTGAATTTATTGGTATAAATTCAAGTACTTAACCATAGATAGGATTGTAACATTGTTTTAAAATTACATTCTAAGCGAAAGAATCCCAGTTAGAATGTTAGAGAGAGGAAAAAATTAACAGTATAAATATTGGACCTTAGAAATGGTTATGTAGTTTATGAAGTGTTAGTCACTCCATTGTGTCTGACTCTTTGCAGTGCCGTGGACTGTATCCAACTAGGCTCCTCTGTGCATGGGATTTTCCAGGCAAGAATACTGGAGAGGGTAGCCTTTTCCTCCTCCAGAGGGTCTTCCTGACCCAAGGATTGAACCTGGGTCTTCTATATTGCAGGCAGATTCTTTACCATATGAGCTATCAGGAAAGCCCATATAGTGCATGACTTATATTTAAAGTATTTTAAGTTATTTAGTCTCTTGTTCCCATTTCAGTTGCAGGCTACGTTTTGATGTAAGCAGTCCATATGTACATTATTATATCCCATTACCTTTGTTTCCTACTTTAAAGAAAAAACGAATTTTGGAGAGACTTAAATGAAGTCTTCCAAGGAAGAAATGATTAAAGTTGCTTCCGGGAGTAGTGATGAGGATTCTGGACATTGACTGTGATGGCCGAGTTCAGTCCCTGTTTGTGAAACTAAGATCCTGAAAGCTGCTACAAAAAAAGAAAAAGAGAAAAAAAAAACTGCTTTCTTGACTTACTTTCATGAAAAATTATTCACTGGACTTGAGTGTTTTTTAATAGTTTCTCTGCTGTTGGCATAGAGATTACAGGCCAGAAAAAAAAATAAACACGTATTTATGTCAACAAATAGAATCTGTCAAAGCTTTATTTTTATATATTTTTTACACAGTTTCTCTTGTAACTTACTAGAATAGCATTTATGATAGTAAGTAGGAAAAAGAACAGAGAGAAGGATTTTTAAAAGAAGTCAAATGTACAAGTTAGAATGGAACAACTAGAAAAGACAGCGAAATGGGTAAGTGGCATGAAAGGGCAGAGAGAAAAGGAAGTAGGAAAAAATTACAAATACAAGAGAGGAAGAGGAAGGGGCCAGAGACTGTTAATGTCTTATTGGGTTTTTTAAATAGAAAGTACTGCTTTATCATATTTATTTTTCTTCTTTCAGTCTTAACTTTTCAAGTGAATTTATTGGTATAAATTCAAGTACTTAACCATAGATAGGATTGTAACATTGTTTTAAAATTACATTCTAAGCGAAAGAATCCCAGTTAGAATGTTAGAGAGGAAAAAATTAACAGTATAAATATTGGACCTTAGAAATGGTTATGTAGTTTATGAAGTGTTAGTCACTCCATTGTGTCTGACTCTTTGCAGTGCCGTGGACTGTATCCAACTAGGCTCCTCTGTGCATGGGATTTTCCAGGCAAGAATACTGGAGAGGGTAGCCTTTTCCTCCTCCAGAGGGTCTTCCTGACCCAAGGATTGAACCTGGGTCTTCTATATTGCAGGCAGATTCTTTACCATATGAGCTATCAGGAAAGCCCATATAGTGCATGACTTATATTTAAAGTATTTTAAGTTATTTAGTCTCTTGTTCCCATTTCAGTTGCAGGCTACGTTTTGATGTAAGCAGTCCATATGTACATTATTATATCCCATTACCTTTGTTTCCTACTTTAAAGAAAAAAAGAATTTTGGAGAGACTTAAATGAAGTCTTCCAAGGAAGAAATGATTAAAGTTGCTTCCGGGAGTAGTGATGAGGATTCTGGACATTGACTGTGATGGCCGAGTTCAGTCCCTGTTTGTGAAACTAAGATCCTGAAAGCTGCTACAAAAAAAGAAAAAGAGAAAAAAAAAACTGCTTTCTTGACTTACTTTCATGAAAAATTATTCACTGGACTTGAGTGTTTTTTAATAGTTTCTCTGCTGTTGGCATAGAGATTACAGGCCAGAAAAAAAAATAAACACGTATTTATGTCAACAAATAGAATCTGTCAAAGCTTTATTTTTATATATTTTTTACACAGTTTCTCTTGTAACTTACTAGAATAGCATTTATGATAGTAAGTAGGAAAAAGAACAGAGAGAAGGATTTTTAAAAGAAGTCAAATGTACAAGTTAGAATGGAACAACTAGAAAAGACAGCGAAATGGGTAAGTGGCATGAAAGGGCAGAGAGAAAAGGAAGTAGGAAAAAATTACAAATACAAGAGAGGAAGAGGAAGGGGCCAGAGACTGTTAATGTCTTATTTTAGGAGTGGAGGCTTTGCCCTCACTTTTCTAATCTTTTGCTTGCAGTTTTTGTCTGTGACCTCATGATAAGAATCAGGTAGATGTGTCATTCTTATACTTGTTAGTCTCCTAATATGCATCTTTGGTTTTGTTCTGTTTAGCATGCCCAGAGTTTCTTTTTTCTACTGACCATAGCAATTGGTGGAATCCATCTCTCATTTCTTCAGGTTACCAGTTAAAAAAGGTTTCTGGGATACTGCTCAGAGTGTCTGTGTCAGATTTACACTGCATCTGGACAAGAAGACCTCTAGGCATATGGCTTAATTTCTGGGAACTTCAAGTGGTTTCTGAGGAAATTGTTGATTTGGAACAAATCCTATCTGAATGGATAGGATTTCTAGAGTGGGACGCACAATCAACCCATCCATTTGGTTTATTTAGGTTTGTAGTAAGTTGCTGACCCCATCCATGTCTTAACTTGAGCTGTCTGTGATAATTCAACGGGCTAGGTTTTCCTTCTCCTTGCATCATAAGAGTGCCTTGGCCTATTATTGCCCTGAAGATTCCAGTTGACATGACACTGTTGTATTTCGTTCCTTCTTGGAAATTATTTGTATATTCTCTTATTATTGCACGTTTCCATTTTGTAACTCCTGGATTGAAAGAGTTGAATTTATGGCTAGAACTCCAGTAGGGAATTACTTCTGTCATAGCTATTACTTGATATTCATCAAAATTGCTCAGAAGTCATTTAACAGTCCTCATCCTCCAAATTCATTTTATACATTTAATTTGTATCAGTAAAAAGCAACTTATAATTACTGGTCATAAATGGAGAGAGATTAACAAGTGCCTTCAGAGGGTCAGGAGTGAACTTAAACCAAATATTGATCTGACGTCAGTGACAGTTCTTTTAGTACATTTAGAATTGTCTTAGCATTTTTCATTTTTAGATAACAGTGTGTTTGTTGAACGTAAATTTTTTTTTTTTTGAGTGTAATTTCTATCTCCCTTTTTTAGCAGATCCAACAATTTTAGTCAGTATTTTGAGTTTAGGTAAATAAAGGACTTCCCCTGTGGCTCAGTGGTAAAGAATCTGCCTGCAATGCAGGAGACCCAGGTTCAATCCCTGCATCTGGAAGATCCCCTGGAGGAGACAATGGCAACCCACTCCAGTGTTCTTTTTGTTTTGTTTTAATTTTGGCCTCTTTTTAAAAAATTATTATTATTTTTTATTTATTTTCATCCATCTTTATTCCTTGGCATGCGTGGGCCTCCCATTGCAGTGGCCCCTCCCATTTCAGAGCACTGGCTCTAGGCGCATGCGCTCCAGAGCACCCGCTCACAACTGGAAACACCTGTCCAGCCGCTCCACAGCACGTGGGATCTTCCTGGGCCAGGGATCAAACCGGTGCCCCCTGCACCGCAAGGCAGACGCTCTACCCACTGGACCACCAGGGAAGCCCCACTCTAGTATTCTTTCCTAGAGAATTCCATGGACAGAGGAGCCCGGTGGGCTACAGTCCATGGGGTTGCAAAATGTTGGACATGACTGAGTGACTGAGCACACACACAGGTAAGTTAAGATAATAAATCTAAAATTTAGATTTAAATTTTAGAGTTTAAAAAATGTATAGTGTGATTCTAACACTGAATTGTGGTGATAGTTGCACAACTCTATACATTTACCAAAATTCGTTAAATTGTACACTTAAAATGGAGATGTTTTATGGTTTTTAAATTATGCTTCAGTAAAGCTGTTTAAAATACATTATGGGGGCTTCCCCTGGTGGTCCAGTGGGTAAGGACACCGCCTTGCAGTGCAAGGGGCGCTGGTTCCATCCCTAGCCTGAGAAGATCCCACGTGCCGCGGAGCAGCTGGACCCATGTGTCCAATTACTGAGCTGGAGCTCTGGAGCGCGTGCGCCCAGAGCCGGTGCTCTGCAACGAGAGACGCCACCGCGATGAGAGGCCCACAGGAGCCAAAGAACAAAGATGGATGAAAAAATAGAGAAATGAAAGACCAATAGAAGTGGCCTGCCCGCTCCCCTCCCTCCCCAACCCGACCCCCGCCCAAAAATAAATAAATAAATAAATCTTTAAAATACAGTATAATTCTGTTAAGCTAATTTTAAGTAATATTTTTTGTGAATTTGAAACAGTGCAAAATAGCACATTATACTCCTTTTTATTTTTTTGTCTATGCTGGCTCTTGTTGCTGTGCAGGTTTTTCTCTAGTTGTGGTGAGTGGGGATTGCTCTTCATTGCAGTGCTCAGGCTCCTCATTGAGGTGACTTCTCTTGTTGCAGAGCACAGGTTCTGGGTGTGTGGGCTTCAGTAGTTAGAGCACGTAGGCGCAGTAGTTGCAGTTCCTGGCTCTACAGCGTAGGCTCAGTAGTTGTGGCACGTGGGCTTAGTTGCTGCGTGGCATGTGGGATCTTCCCAGACCAGGGATCGAACCCATGTATCCTGCATTGGCAGGAAGATTCTTTACCACTGAGCTGCCAGGGAAGCCTGGCAAATTTTAAGCAGTACAAAAGTCACCTAATCTTTTAAGAAATTCATTAAGAGTCTCTTAGTATCATAGCTGATGGAGCTGGTGAATTACAAACCATGTTTGCTCTAGGTGGTGCTACTTCATCTGGTAACCAGAAATAGATATCATATGTAATATATCAGTTCAGTTGCTCAGTCATGTCCAACTCTCGCTAACCCCAAGGACTGCAGCACCCCAGGCTTCCCTGTCCTTCACCATCTCCTGGAGCTTGCTCAAATTCATGTCCATTGAGTCAATGATGCCATCCAGCCATCCTCTGTCATCTTTTTCTCCCTTCTATTTTTCCCAGCATCTGGGTCTTTTTCAGTGACTTGAGTGTTTGCATCATGTGGCCAAAGTATTAGAGCTTCAATTTCAGCATCAGTCTTTCCAATGAATATTCAGGGTTGATTTCCTTTAGGATTAACTGATTTGGTTTCCTTGCTGTCCAAAGGACTTCGAGGTTTCTTCTCAACACTGCAGTTCAAAGGCATTAGTTCTTAGGCACTCAGTCTTTTTTATGGTCCAACTCTTATAACCGTACATGTCTGCAGGAAAAACCATAGCTTTGACCATATGGACCTTTGTTGGCAAAGTGATGTCTCTGCTTTTGAATACCCTGTCTAGGTCTGTCATAGCTTTTCTTCCAAGGAGCAGGCATCTTTTAATTTCATGGTTGCAGTCACCGTCTGCTGTGATTTTGGACCCCAAGAAAAAAAAGTCTGTTAGTGTTTCCATTGTTTGCCCATCTATTTGCCATGAAATGATGGGACTGGATGCCATGATTTTCGTTTTTTTTTTTTTTTTTAAAGCATTCTTTTCTTTTATTGTCTAAGTCTTTGTAAATTTTTTTTTTTTTTTTTTTAGAGAGTGAGGTGGGAAGAGAAGTGGGCGGTTGGGCCACTTCTATTGGTCTTTCATTTAACATTTTTCATCCATCTTTGTTCTTTGGCCCGTGTGGGCCTCCCATCGCGGTGGCCTCTGTTGTCGCAGAGCACCGGCTCTGGGCGCACGCGCTCCAGAGCTCCGGCTCGGTAATTGGACACGTTGGTCCAGCCGCTCCGCGGCACATGGGATCTTCCCAGGCCAGGGATCAAACCAGCACCCTTTGTACTGCAAGGCGGTGGTGTCCTTACCCACTGGACCACCAGGGAAGCCCTCCAGCAATCTTAATTCCAGCTTGTGCTTCATCTAGCCTGGCATTTTGCTGGATGTACTCTGCATGTAAGTTAAATGAACAAACAGGGTGATAGTATACAGCCTTGATGTACTCCTTTCCCGATTTGGAACCAGTCCATTGTTCCATGTGTGGTTCTAATTGTTGCTTTTTGACTTTCATGATGGTCTGGTAATCCCTTCTCTTTCCAAATTTTCCACAATTTGTTGTGATTCACACAGTCAAAGGCTTTAGTGTAGTCAATAAAGCAGAATTAGATTAGTTTTGGAATTCTCTTGTTTTGTCTATGATTTAATGAATGTTGGCTATTTATTCTCTGGTTCCTCTGCCTTTTTAAAATCCAGCTTACACATCTGGAAGTTCTTGGATCACATACTGTTGAAGCATAACTTGGAGGATTTTGAGCATGACCTTCCTAGTGTGTGAAAATAAGTGCATTTTGTGCAGGGTTAAAGGCATTAGTTCTTAGGCACTCAGTCTTTTTTATGGTCCAACTCTTATAACCGTACATGTCTGCAGGAAAAACCATAGCTTTGACCATATGGACCTTTGTTGGCAAAGTGATGTCTCTGCTTTTGAATACCCTGTCTAGGTCTGTCATAGCTTTTCTTCCAAGGAGCAGGCATCTTTTAATTTCATGGTTGCAGTCACCGTCTGCTGTGATTTTGGACCCCAAGAAAAAAAAGTCTGTTAGTGTTTCCATTGTTTGCCCATCTATTTGCCATGAAATGATGGGACTGGATGCCATGATTTTCGTTTTTTTTTTTTTTTTTAAAGCATTCTTTTCTTTTATTGTCTAAGTCTTTGTAAATTTTTTTTTTTTTTTTTTTAGAGAGTGAGGTGGGAAGAGAAGTGGGCGGTTGGGCCACTTCTATTGGTCTTTCATTTAACATTTTTCATCCATCTTTGTTCTTTGGCCCGTGTGGGCCTCCCATCGCGGTGGCCTCTGTTGTCGCAGAGCACCGGCTCTGGGCGCACGCGCTCCAGAGCTCCGGCTCGGTAATTGGACACGTTGGTCCAGCCGCTCCGCGGCACATGGGATCTTCCCAGGCCAGGGATCAAACCAGCACCCTTTGTACTGCAAGGCGGTGGTGTCCTTACCCACTGGACCACCAGGGAAGCCCTCCAGCAATCTTAATTCCAGCTTGTGCTTCATCTAGCCTGGCATTTTGCTGGATGTACTCTGCATGTAAGTTAAATGAACAAACAGGGTGATAGTATACAGCCTTGATGTACTCCTTTCCCGATTTGGAACCAGTCCATTGTTCCATGTGTGGTTCTAATTGTTGCTTTTTGACTTTCATGATGGTCTGGTAATCCCTTCTCTTTCCAAATTTTCCACAATTTGTTGTGATTCACACAGTCAAAGGCTTTAGTGTAGTCAATAAAGCAGAATTAGATTAGTTTTGGAATTCTCTTGTTTTGTCTATGATTTAATGAATGTTGGCTATTTATTCTCTGGTTCCTCTGCCTTTTTAAAATCCAGCTTACACATCTGGAAGTTCTTGGATCACATACTGTTGAAGCATAACTTGGAGGATTTTGAGCATGACCTTCCTAGTGTGTGAAATAAGTGCATTTGTGCAGTAAATTGAACAATTGTTTGGCATCAGCCTTCTTTGAGATTGGAGTGAAAACTGACCTATTCAGTCCTGTGGTCACTGCTGAGTTTTCCAAATTTGCTGGCATACTGAGTGCAGCACTTCAACAGCATCATCTTTTAGGATTTGAAATAGCTCAGATGGAATTCCAGCACCTCTAGCATTGTTCATAATAATGCTTCCTAGGGCCCACTTGACTTCGCACTTCAGGGTGTCTGGCTATAGGTGAGTGAGCACACCATCATGGTTGTCCGGGTCATTAAGATCTTTTTTGTATAGTGCTTCTATGTATTCTTTCCACCTCTTAATATCTTCTGCTTCTGTTAGGTACATATCATTTCTGTCCTTTATTGTACCCATCTTTCCATGAAATATTCCCTTGGTATGTCTGTTTTTCTTGAAGAGATCTCTAGTCTTTCCCATTCTTTTGTTTTCCTCTATTTGCAGTGTTCACTTCAGAAGGCTTTCTTATCTCTCCTTGCTGTTCTCTGGAACTCTGCCTTCAGATGGGCATATCTTTGGGAACCATACTATTGTTTACATGCATAGGAACTTCTGCGTTTTTGGTGATTATTATGCAGTAATTTTTACTTTTATTCTTAAATTTAGAATGTTTTTCATTTTTTTTAAGATTTATTTTTTATTTATTTATTTTTTTAAAGATTTGTTTATTTATTTTACGGGGGGTGTAGTGGGGAGGGAGGGGAGCAGGCGGGCTACTTCTATTGGTCTTTCATTTGTCTGTTTTCATCCATCTTTGTTCTTTGGCCCGTGTGGCCCTCCCATTGTGGTGGCATCTGTCGCTGCAGAGCACCAGCTCTGGGCGTTCGCGCTCCAGAGCTCCAGCTCAGTAATTGGACACATGCGTGCAGCAGCTCCGCGGCACGTGGGATCTTCCCAGGCCAGAGATCAAACCGGCGCCCCTTGCACTGCAAGGCGGTGTCCTTACCCACTGGACCACCAGGGAAACCCCTTAAGATTTTTTTTTTTTTTTAAGATTTATTTATTTATTTATTTTGGGCGGGGGTCGGGTTTGGGAGGGAGGGGATCAGGCGGGCCACTTCTATTGGTCTTTCATTTCTCTATTTTCATCCGTCTTTGTTCTTTGGCTCCTGTGGGCCTCCCATTGCGATGGCATCTGTCGTTGCAGAGCCGGCTCTGGGCGCATGCGCTCTAGAGCTCCGGCTCGGTAATTGGACACATCAGTCCAGCCGCTCTGGGGCACATGGGATCTTCCCAGGCCAGGGATCGAACCGGCGCCCCTTGCACTGCAAGGCGGTGTCCTCACCCACTGGACCACCAGGGGAAGCCCAAGATTTATTTTTGACTGCACTGTGTTTTTGGGTTTTAGTTGTAGCATGTGGCATCTTTAGTTGAGACATGTGGGATCTAGTTCCTTGACCAGGGATCGAACCTGGGCCCCCTGCATTGGGAATGTAGTATCTTAGCCACTGGACCACCAGGGAAGTTCCTGGAAAGTTTTTTGTATTCTGTAATATTGTCATTCCAAGTGGTCGTTGAATTCAATGTAATAAAGAAGCTCAAATAACTGCTGATGCTCTTGCTTTTAATTTAGTACAGAGCATCCTGAAAATGTTGGAACTAGTGCTAGGCAATAAAACAGCAGAATTGAATCAGGAGCGCTTTTATTTAAAAACATGAAAAACATCTGGTAACCTGGCTTTAAAATCACAAGCACTCTAAGGCACCCCCAAGCCAAGCTCTCATCTGTGTTCAAGTAGCAAGTTATTTTTGATATTTGGGAAGGAAATGATAGTGATACAAAAAGCTAAAAGTCCTTTGTATCTTATGTGCTCATTTCAGCTGTACATTTACTTAAGATGCAATAGTACAGAGAAGATTGACATGTTACCTGCAAAAAATGATGCACAAATTCGTGAGGTGGTCCATATTTTTAATAGTCAAATTAATGAAAAGAAAACAACAGTAGTTAATAACTAATAAAAGCCATGTGCTCAGTCACTCAGTCGTGTCCAAGTCTTTTGGCCCCATGGACTGTAGCCTGCCAGGCTCCTCTGTCCCTGGAATTTTCCAGGCGAGAATACTGGAGCTGGTTTCTATTTCCTTCTCCAGGGATCTTCCCAACCCAGGGACTGAACTCACATCTCTTGACTCTGCTACATTGGCAGGCAGATTCTTTACCATGCAACCGGGCCACTTCTATTGGTCCAATTTGGTTCTTTGGCTCCTGTGGGCCTCCCATTGCGATGGCATCTGTCGTTGCAGAGCCGGCTCTGGGCGCATGCGCTCTAGAGCTCCGGCTCGGTAATTGGACACATCAGTCCAGCCGCTCTGGGGCACATGGGATCTTCCCAGGCCAGGGATCGAACCGGCGCCCCTTGCACTGCAAGGCGGTGTCCTCACCCACTGGACCACCAGGGGAAGCCCAAGATTTATTTTTGACTGCACTGTGTTTTTGGGTTTTAGTTGTAGCATGTGGCATCTTTAGTTGAGACATGTGGGATCTAGTTCCTTGACCAGGGATCGAACCTGGGCCCCCTGCATTGGGAATGTAGTATCTTAGCCACTGGACCACCAGGGAAGTTCCTGGAAAGTTTTTTGTATTCTGTAATATTGTCATTCCAAGTGGTCGTTGAATTCAATGTAATAAAGAAGCTCAAATAACTGCTGATGCTCTTGCTTTTAATTTAGTACAGAGCATCCTGAAAATGTTGGAACTAGTGCTAGGCAATAAAACAGCAGAATTGAATCAGGAGCGCTTTTATTTAAAAACATGAAAAACATCTGGTAACCTGGCTTTAAAATCACAAGCACTCTAAGGCACCCCCAAGCCAAGCTCTCATCTGTGTTCAAGTAGCAAGTTATTTTTGATATTTGGGAAGGAAATGATAGTGATACAAAAAGCTAAAAGTCCTTTGTATCTTATGTGCTCATTTCAGCTGTACATTTACTTAAGATGCAATAGTACAGAGAAGATTGACATGTTACCTGCAAAAAATGATGCACAAATTCGTGAGGTGGTCCATATTTTTAATAGTCAAATTAATGAAAAGAAAACAACAGTAGTTAATAACTAATAAAAGCCATGTGCTCAGTCACTCAGTCGTGTCCAAGTCTTTTTGGCCCCATGGACTGTAGCCTGCCAGGCTCCTCTGTCCCTGGAATTTTCCAGGCGAGAATACTGGAGCTGGTTTCTATTTCCTTCTCCAGGGATCTTCCCAACCCAGGGACTGAACTCACATCTCTTGACTCTGCTACATTGGCAGGCAGATTCTTTACCACTGCAACACCTAGGAAGCCCAATAAAAGCTATAAAAGGCCTCCAAACTGCTCTCCAAAGCAGACTGCATATCCCAGATTCCCTTGTACTTAGGAATCTGGGTTTCACAAACGGGATAGGTTTTCATCAGATTTGGAAAGCAAGAAGAGGCAATGACTGTATTTCTACAAATTCTATTTCTGATGATTGAGAATATTGTGGTTTTCCTGATAGGTATGCTGTTTTGTAGTGGAAAGAATAGGAGGAAATTAACCTTCACAGATTAAAAAGGAATACCTTATAGTCATTTATTATGCTTTGAGACTATGCTTGGGTAAAGAAATACAGCACAATAGTTCCAATGTACATTAGTATCTCTTTACATTTATGCCTGTAGAAAAGTAGCTTTGAATTAGGCAGAATCAGCAGTCTGTTTTAAGGAATGAATTACTTGTATAAATTGTAACCACCTGGTATTCTGTAATTCATCTTTTGTCATGTTCTGTACTGATATTTCCTTAACTGTTATGAATTAGTGAAATCAGTGTTGGATGTAGTTCTTTATTTGTTCTTAACAGACCAAAAGTTTACTCCTGATTTAAACAGTCATTATTTGTTCTGTTTTTCTGATTATTAAATAAAATGAAGGTTTTAGTTCTCTAAAAATAAAATTTGTTTCTTATGTGCTCATTTCAGCTGTACATTTACTTAAGATGCAATAGTACAGAGAAGATTGACATGTTACCTGCAAAAAATGATGCACAAATTCGTGAGGTGGTCCATATTTTTAATAGTCAAATTAATGAAAAGAAAACAACAGTAGTTAATAACTAATAAAAGCCATGTGCTCAGTCACTCAGTCGTGTCCAAGTCTTTTTGGCCCCATGGACTGTAGCCTGCCAGGCTCCTCTGTCCCTGGAATTTTCCAGGCGAGAATACTGGAGCTGGTTTCTATTTCCTTCTCCAGGGATCTTCCCAACCCAGGGACTGAACTCACATCTCTTGACTCTGCTACATTGGCAGGCAGATTCTTTACCACTGCAACACCTAGGAAGCCCAATAAAAGCTATAAAAGGCCTCCAAACTGCTCTCCAAAGCAGACTGCATATCCCAGATTCCCTTGTACTTAGGAATCTGGGTTTCACAAACGGGATAGGTTTTCATCAGATTTGGAAAGCAAGAAGAGGCAATGACTGTATTTCTACAAATTCTATTTCTGATGATTGAGAATATTGTGGTTTTCCTGATAGGTATGCTGTTTTGTAGTGGAAAGAATAGGAGGAAATTAACCTTCACAGATTAAAAAGGAATACCTTATAGTCATTTATTATGCTTTGAGACTATGCTTGGGTAAAGAAATACAGCACAATAGTTCCAATGTACATTAGTATCTCTTTACATTTATGCCTGTAGAAAAGTAGCTTTGAATTAGGCAGAATCAGCAGTCTGTTTTAAGGAATGAATTACTTGTATAAATTGTAACCACCTGGTATTCTGTAATTCATCTTTTGTCATGTTCTGTACTGATATTTCCTTAACTGTTATGAATTAGTGAAATCAGTGTTGGATGTAGTTCTTTATTTGTTCTTAACAGACCAAAAGTTTACTCCTGATTTAAACAGTCATTATTTGTTCTGTTTTTCTGATTATTAAATAAAATGAAGGTTTTAGTTCTCTAAAAAATAAAATTTGTTTTCCTTTTTCACTTATAAGAGACTGTTTAACATTAAATTCAAGGTGTTGAAATCACTAGAGGGCAGCACTTTTTATCTGTGTGTGGGATGCCTATGACTCACAAATGCCTTTCTGTACTGTTCATCGCACAGAGTTAAATTTAGGTCACCACGCTTTTTTCTGGCATGTTTCATATACACCTGCTACTGTAACTCAGAGTGAGACAGAGCCAGGAGGTTATGCACAGTGACTTGAAATAACATTAGTGTATGTTTCCATTTGTGTCAGTTCTTCTAGCTAGCAGCATATAGTTACGTTTATTTGCAGTTTTTGTTTTTCAGATAATTGTTAAATTATAATTTTGTTCTTGTAATTTTTGAAGGCTCACCTAAAAAACTCCAGTATGTTTTCTGTTGTAGACAGTATAGCTTAGTGTTTAAGAACATCAGCTTTGGAGTTAAACAAAAATGGATTCAAATCCTGGCTCTACCACTCTTACTAGCTATGAAACTTAAGCCAGCCTTGACCTTTTTTAGACTCGTCTCCTTTATCTGTAAGTTGGAGAACTTTATTAGGATCAACTTCATAGAACAGTGAAGATGAAATGAGATAACGTGTATAATATTTTAGCACAGGTACATGGTAAACACTTGTCTGTATTCATATATATTCTTGCTTTTTTTCCCTCACATTTTTTTAATGAGGCCTGTACTAAGATTGTTTTAAAAATGCATGGTTCATCACCACAGAGTCCACCTAAGATCTCCCACTCATATCGCCCTGTCTGCTTAAGTGGCAAACACTCTGCTGAATTGTGTCCTTACCGTTTTCTTTGAAGTTCTTAATTTTAGTTTGACGCCTATGAAATTTCCAGTATTTGATCATATTTGCTCTGTAAAACAGGCAGAAAGATTAAGTGCCATTGACATATGACCCCTTTATGTATTCTTATCCAGTTTATACATTTGACTCTTTCTTAACCTGTTAGAAGATTAATCTTTTTTTATATATAATTTTATTTATTTTTGGCAGTACTGGGTCTTCGTTGCTGCTAGGGCTTTTCTCTATAGTTTCAGCAAGTGGGGGCTCCTCTGTATTTGCCATGAGCAGGTATAGAAGATAAATCTTAAAATATGAATTTTGTGTGCTGGTTTTTCTTTTTATTATTGCACTTTCAAAGTTCAGTCATGTTGTAGTAGAAATGAACTCATTCCCAGTTCTTTGGACTTTACCTGTGATATCTTTTCAAAATATGTGTTCCTTCTGATACTGATGGAAATTTTATTTCTTTGTAATTTGTTCTCCAAATGAATATTTTTTGAAGAGGCTTTTATTTGTTGTTGTTGTTTTTTAAATTTTTGGCTACTTTTATTGGTCTTTCATTTATTTATTTTCATCCGTTTTTGTTCTTTGGTCTGTATGGGCCTCCCATTGCAGTGGCCTCTCCTGTAGCAGAGCACTGGCTCTGGGTTCATGTGCTCCAGAGCGCTGGCTCGTAATTGGACACACCGGTCCAACCACTCCACGGCATGTGGGATCTTCCCATGCCAGGGATCGAACCGATGTCCCTCACAGTGCAAGGCAGACTGCCCACTGGACCACCAGGGAATCTCCTAGGCTCTTATTTTTTTAAATGCATGGTTATATGTAGATGATACCACATGTTCATAACTTGTTTTACATGATATTGTTCAGTTATATTCCAGACAGCATTTACTTATGTATGGAAATTAATTTGACTTTTCTCATAACTGTAATATGTTTGCATTTCCTAAAACTTTTATTTCAGAAATTAAAAAAGATGTTCTTTATAAGTCTTTTTCTCTGTGTTACAAAAGAAAATTGTCATTGAAGGGCAGATACTTGTGGAAGTATTTATTCTAGATGGCTAAGATTGATTTTCCCGTATCCTCCATCTTGTCGTATGTAAGGAGTGATAATGAATATACTCCTTGCTGTCACATCCAGTTACCTAGTAAGTTCTGTCCATTCTTCTTCCATGAAATAGCTGCCATTCGTTCTCCTTTCTCTGCTCACTCATTATATTTTGCTTGGATTCAGTAATCCTCCAGAAGGGTTCCTGCCTCCGGTCTCTCTTCCCAGAGGGACATCTGGCCCTTGTTTCTGGAGTTACTTCTCATCTGGTCACTCCCAGGTTCTTAGATCACTTTTCTGGATCTGTTTGTTTTACTATTTCCCATATTTTCCAGCCAGACTAGGTCTTTTCCAAAACTGAAATTCTCTTAAGATTGTAGTTTTATAATCAACTCCAGGTTTTATAATTTAATTTACTCCAGTAAATTTTTGGTGTTTTTCTTTTTCAATTTTTTTTCTTTTTGCCGATGTATAATCCTTTGTATAATTCCTTTGTATAATTCATCATGGTCTGAATCATTCTTTTCTGCCTATTGTGGAATCAGTCAGGATATACAGTTGTTTTTTTTTTTTTTTTTAGTAATATGTTATTACTCTTTCTCTCTTGTTTTTTAGAAACATTTGGATAACTAGTTGCCCCAGTACCATTTATTGAATGATAAGATCCTTTTCTTACTGATTTGAAATATCTCCTTTCATATGTCAGCTTTTCTTAAATATGTGTTCCTTCTGGACTGTCTGTTCTGTTGTTTGTCTGTTTCTGTGTTGGTTTCTTGTATCTTAATTACTCTAGGATTATTAAGTTTTATAATGAATCTTGATACCTGGTGGAGTGAGTCCATTCACTGTGTTCTGTTTAAGAAGTTGACTCTTCTTAAGCCCTTTGCTTTTCCATGTGAGGTTTCGGTCAGCTTGTCAAGTTTCATGAAAACTCCTCCTGGGATTTTGGTTATTACATTACATCTTTAGGTCAGCATGAGAAGCTCACCTAATATTATGAAGAATTTACATCTTCATAGTATTAATGTTTGCATCTATAAGCATAATATGGCTCTACATTTACTAAAGTTTTAATGTCCTTCATAATTTTTTATGGTTTTCTCCATAGAGGTGTTATATATCTTTATTCCTAGGTCCCTTATAGTTTTGTTGCCATTGTACCTTTTCTGAGTATGTTTTCTAATATTTTATTACTGGTACCTAAAATGTTGTTAATACTTGGCTTAAATACTATTAATAACTCTTCTTATCTCATTTTTTTTAAAAGATTTATTTATTTATTTATTTTTGGGCGGGGATCGGGTTGGCGAGGGAGGGGATCGGGCGGACCACTTCTATTGGTCTTTCATTTCTCCATTTTCATCCATCTTTGTTCCTTGGCTCCTGTGGGCCTCCCATCACAGTGGCCTCTGTCGTTGCAGAGCACCAGCTCTGGGCGCATGTGCCCCAGAGTGCTGGCTCCTAATTGACACATCAGTCCAGCCGCTCCACAGCATGTAGGATCTTCCCAGGCCAGGGATCAAACTGGTGCTCCTTGCACCGCAAGGCAGACTCTCTACCCACTGTACCACCAGGAAGCCCTAGAACTTTTATCTAGACCACATATCTATGAATGATAAACTGTTTATTTTCTTTCTTGCCAACCCTTGTGCTTTTTTCAAACCTTTGTTCCTTTCTTTCTTTCTCCCCCCGCCCCCTCCCCAGCCCCAATCCCATCTTCCTGCTCTGGATAGGCACTTAGAGTCTTTTTTACCTCTGAAGATAGCTGTTTACAAAGGAGGATCATGAGTTAGCTGGCCTACCACACAGAATTCTACTACGCCCCTATTGCTGTAGCCTCCCAGTCAGGTACACAACTGTTGATGTAGGGACTCATGAAGTCTGCCAGGGTAAATTACAGTGAATCTTGATACCTGGTGGAGTGAGTCCATTCACTGTGTTCTGTTTAAGAAGTTGACTCTTCTTAAGCCCTTTGCTTTTCCATGTGAGGTTTCGGTCAGCTTGTCAAGTTTCATGAAAACTCCTCCTGGGATTTTGGTTATTACATTACATCTTTAGGTCAGCATGAGAAGCTCACCTAATATTATGAAGAATTTACATCTTCATAGTATTAATGTTTGCATCTATAAGCATAATATGGCTCTACATTTACTAAAGTTTTAATGTCCTTCATAATTTTTTATGGTTTTCTCCATAGAGGTGTTATATATCTTTATTCCTAGGTCCCTTATAGTTTTGTTGCCATTGTACCTTTTCTGAGTATGTTTTCTAATATTTTATTACTGGTACCTAAAATGTTGTTAATACTTGGCTTAAATACTATTAATAACTCTTCTTATCTCATTTTTTTTAAAAGATTTATTTATTTATTTATTTTTGGGCGGGGATCGGGTTGGCGAGGGAGGGGATCGGGCGGACCACTTCTATTGGTCTTTCATTTCTCCATTTTCATCCATCTTTGTTCCTTGGCTCCTGTGGGCCTCCCATCACAGTGGCCTCTGTCGTTGCAGAGCACCAGCTCTGGGCGCATGTGCCCCAGAGTGCTGGCTCCTAATTGACACATCAGTCCAGCCGCTCCACAGCATGTAGGATCTTCCCAGGCCAGGGATCAAACTGGTGCTCCTTGCACCGCAAGGCAGACTCTCTACCCACTGTACCACCAGGAAGCCCTAGAACTTTTATCTAGACCACATATCTATGAATGATAAACTGTTTATTTTCTTTCTTGCCAACCCTTGTGCTTTTTTCAAACCTTTGTTCCTTTCTTTCTTTCTCCCCCCGCCCCCTCCCCAGCCCCAATCCCATCTTCCTGCTCTGGATAGGCACTTAGAGTCTTTTTTACCTCTGAAGATAGCTGTTTACAAAGGAGGATCATGAGTTAGCTGGCCTACCACACAGAATTCTACTACGCCCCTATTGCTGTAGCCTCCCAGTCAGGTACACAACTGTTGATGTAGGGACTCATGAAGTCTGCCAGGGTAAATTACAGTGTAAAAGACAACTTGGAAGTATTTGTTTAATTGTTTATTTTGTACCTTATGTGTGATGACATGCAGATAAATAAGGACTAAAGCTCCTGTTTTCAAGTTATTTATGGTCTGACTGGCCAGGTAAAACTTACTCTTAGAAAGCAATAAGATTAGTATAAATCTCAATGAGCTACTTTATAAAACTCAGAGCTTGAGGTCCGTCTACAAAACAGAAGATCCTTCTTTTGTCTTTCCTACCTCCCTTCTTTCCCATACTTCCCAACTGAAGTGCCCTCTGCCTGCTAAAGTGCCTAAGATAAGAACTTAAAAGTAAACAGATCTGGTTTGGGACATCTTTGGTTATTTGCTGCTATTTTTGCTGAATATCTCTGAAACTTATTTGGAGACTCATGTACCATGAGTATCAGGTAAGAGGGTATCTACAGTACTCTCATCTACGTGATTATACTATTTTTCCTTAACAAGGAAGTAGTTTTGTAAATTTTATGAAGTGGCTGTAGGGGCTTCCCTGGCGGTCCAGTGATTAAGACTCTGCTTCCGCAGCAGGATGCCCAGCTTCAGTTCCTGGTTGGGATACAGGATGCACTGTGTGGCCAGAAACAAAAAGTGACTATAAGTGGGTAGTAGATTCACAAATATTTGTTTCAGTATTCAAAATATTATACACACCTATGCTATATATAGCTTGTGTACATGTCACATGTTAAAGTATATATATCTTTTTTATTAAACGTGTTTGTGTTATTTGAATTATTTTAGAAAAAGTTAGACTTTAGTTGGTCACTGCAACTAATGAGAAATGGGTAGACTATGGGATTAAAACCTTAAATCAAGAAATGGTGGATATTTTAGGAGATTTTCCTTATAATAACATGCAGAGTGTACACCATTACATGGTTTGGTAGTTTATTTTGGTAACAGTACATTCAGGAATGAAGATTATTTTTTACCCACTTTGGTTAGATTATTAGGACAGGACTGAAATGCTGAACTTAATATGAATGTAAAAATAAACCTGATTAATGACAAACAAATCTTGTTTATAGTTTCTAGGGCACATTATTTAGTTAGTATAGTTTACAACAAATAACATTGAAGGAATCTATATTTTAGATCTCTTCTAGAATTGACTGGGCTTTATAGATTATATGCTTGTACTTTTCTCTCTCTTTAAATTGAAGTATAGTTGATTTACAGTGTTGTGTTAATAACCGCTATACAGCAAAGTGGCTCAGTTATACATATATATATATATACATTATACATAATTTTTCATATCCTTTTAAATTATTGTTTATCACAGAATATTAACTGTAATTCCATGAGCTACAAGTAGGACCTTGTGTCTCCATTCCACATATACTAGTTTGCATCTGCTAATCCCAAACTCCCATGCCTGCCCACCCACATCCTCTCCCTCTTGGCATCACCAGTCTGTTCTCTATGTCCATGATTCTAACCTTCACCTAGCATGATAGTCTCTAGTTGCATCCATGTGGCTACATGTTTACAGATTTTATAAAGAATAGTATGTGTTTGCAATAGCTGTGTTAGAAGCCAACTCTAAATCTGTAAGTTTGATAAATGTTCTTTTGGCTAAGGCAAAGGACTTTTGAAATTCTTTTATAGTGATGTGTATGCATAAATTATATAAAAACAAACCAGGAATTTTTGTAGCTTAACAGGATCACTGCATATTTTAGATACGTGTTTAGGCCTCTTTAGAATTTATTTTTTGAACAAAATGAACTCAGAATCTTAGAGCTGGAATATTTATTAAGCAAATATTTGATTTCCTGGTGTATGTCAAACACAGTATAGGCACTGGAGAGTGAAGAAAGTATCCCTCTTACTTTTAGGCAACCCAAAATCTAGTTTTGAAGACAGACATTAAAGATTTTTATAACACAGTGGGAAAGCGTTATAATAATAATTAGAAAGTCTCTGGAGGTGTCACATGAAGAAAAGTGTTTGCAGGAAGTCTTCCAAGAACAGGAAAAAAGGGCATTCCCAGTGGAGGGAACAGACTGATAACGGTGTAGAGTGGAGCCTGTTTAGGGAACTCTAAGTTGTTTGATACGTCTTGGGAACACAGTGTATGTAGACAAGTGGAAGGAAATCTAAAAAATGGGCAGGAGATAAATCCTACAGGCCTTTGTTTTATAGTGGCAAAAGAGAGCCACTGAGGATTATGAGAAGTCATAATCAGACTTGTTTGCAGGAGATTGTGGGAGCATTGACTGGTACAGTTTAAATATTTTGTCCATCCCTTTGCTCATTTATGCACAGAATTGCACTGAGACAGTGAGACAATTCCTAAGGGAAAATTAGAGATTTTTTTCAGCCTGGTACTGACTACACCGATTCTCTGTCAGAGAACAGGAAAAGCTGTAAAGTAAGGCCTCCTGACCACTAGAGAGACACTTTTCTTGTCTCTAGTGAACAGCCAGATAGAACATTTAGCGATATTGAAAGAACTTGGCAGCAGGAGGAAATAACCTCAACCTATCATCTTATGTCAAAGATCAGACAGTCCAGAGTTGACACTCTTGAAGACCTTGTCCCTTTCCTTCCCTGCAGGGTCACTGTGGTCAGAGGATAAGCTCCCTGAGGATTTATTTTAGGAAGTGACATGATTTGTAGCTAACAGGATCACTGCATATTTTAGATACGTGTTTAGAGCCTCTTTAGATAAATGTTCTTTGGCTAAGGCAAAGGACTTTTGAAATTCTTTATAGTGATGTGTATGCATAAATTATATAAAACAAACCAGGAATTTTTGTAGCTTAACAGGATCACTGCATATTTTAGATACGTGTTTAGGCCTCTTTAGAATTTATTTTTTGAACAAAATGAACTCAGAATCTTAGAGCTGGAATATTTATTAAGCAAATATTTGATTTCCTGGTGTATGTCAAACACAGTATAGGCACTGGAGAGTGAAGAAAGTATCCATCTTACTTTTAGGCAACCCAAAATCTAGTTTTGAAGACAGACATTAAAGATTTTTATAACACAGTGGGAAAGCGTTATAATAATAATTAGAAAGTCTCTGGAGGTGTCACATGAAGAAAAGTGTTTGCAGGAAGTCTTCCAAGAACAGGAAAAAAGGGCATTCCCAGTGGAGGGAACAGACTGATAACGGTGTAGAGTGGAGCCTGTTTAGGGAACTCTAAGTTGTTTGATACGTCTTGGGAACACAGTGTATGTAGACAAGTGGAAGGAAATCTAAAAAATGGGCAGGAGATAAATCCTACAGGCCTTTGTTTTATAGTGGCAAAAGAGAGCCACTGAGGATTATGAGAAGTCATAATCAGACTTGTTTGCAGGAGATTGTGGGAGCATTGACTGGTACAGTTTAAATATTTTGTCCATCCCTTTGCTCATTTATGCACAGAATTGCACTGAGACAGTGAGACAATTCCTAAGGGAAAATTAGAGATTTTTTTCAGCCTGGTACTGACTACACCGATTCTCTGTCAGAGAACAGGAAAAGCTGTAAAGTAAGGCCTCCTGACCACTAGAGAGACACTTTTCTTGTCTCTAGTGAACAGCCAGATAGAACATTTAGCGATATTGAAAGAACTTGGCAGCAGGAGGAAATAACCTCAACCTATCATCTTATGTCAAAGATCAGACAGTCCAGAGTTGACACTCTTGAAGACCTTGTCCCTTTCCTTCCCTGCAGGGTCACTGTGGTCAGAGGATAAGCTCCCTGAGGATTTATTTTTAGGAAGTGACATGAGTTGCAAACATAACTTGTATACTTAGACCTTTGAATACATAGACTGAAAATTGTAGAACATTTGAGAAATTTGCCCTGTAATTTCCTGACATGCATTAAGGCTCATAATCTTAATTTCAAAGTATTTAATAATACTGCAAAATAAAGTTATATATGTAAGTCAAAACAGGCTCAAAAATGAAAGCAGTATAATGAAAATTGCTGAGGTGCCACATACATGGGAAATTCCTGCTTCTTGCCTTTGCTTTTTATGTATTCAAGGTATATCTCATCTGCTTGGATTTCTAGGTCTAGGACCTATACTAGCCCATCCAAGGCCTTTATTTGATATAGATAAAGGCCTATATAGTCCCCTGTGAGTGGCTTCCCAGGTGGCTCAGTGGTAAAGGATCAGAGACACGGGTTTGATCTCTAGGTTGGAAAGATCCCCTAGAGAAGGGAATGGCAATTGCTCCAGTATTCTTGCCTGGGAAATCCCATGGACAGGGAGCCTGGTGGACTGTAGTCCATGGGGTTTCAAAAGAGTCAGACACAATTTAGTGACTCTACAGTAGCCCCTTGGGAAGGGCACCTTTGTTATCAGAAAAGGGCACCTTTTTCCAGGAAGATCCAAGATGTGGGCTGGAGTTCTGCTCTCCTTTGTCCCGTTGACCAGGGGCCTTTTGTGTAGTGAACAGAATGACCAGCAATATTCTAGTGACCCTGTTAAAGTCTCTATAACATCAGACCTACCATTATTACTTTTCGCCCTTTGAGTTATCCACTTCTCTCCTCCTACAAAAGATATAAAATGCTGTTACTCCATCTTTGGTTTAGTTACTTGTTTTGCATCGGCAACTGTATTTTCCAGTTAGGAATCACAGTTACGTTGGCCAATCATGGCGTGTAAGAAGCTTTGATAAATAGGGAAAACCAGAGACAACTATTACGGAAATGTTGTTTTGAGTAGTGCCATAGTATGGTGCTGCTTTGTGCATGTGCTATTTCATATAGGCAAAATTGTGTACATTATAGTAAGAATTGATTACACACTAGATTTCGTTGTTACTCTTTTCAGTGTTAAGGCTTGTGTTGAGGGAAAAATCAAGGAAATATCATCTGTTACCTTACTTAGTTCTTTCGCTTTCTGAAATTATGTTTTTTTCTTCCAGTTTTATTGAACTATAATTGACATACAGCACTGTGTAAGTTTAAGGCATATAGAATAGTAATTTGACTTACATATATAATCAAATGATTTCCATAGTAAGTTTAGCAAACATCCATCATCTCATATAGGAAAAAAATGTTTTTTTCTTTGTGATGTGAACTCTTAGGAGTTACTCTCTAAACAGCACTCGCATATACCATACAGCAGTATTAATTATATTTATCATGTTGTACATTACATAACTGGAATTTTGTACCTTTGACTACCTTCATCCAGTCCCCCCCGCACATTGGTTTTGGTTTTTATATTCGACTTTGTTTTTAGTATTAAACAAAAAAAAATCTGAGTTGATGGAACACATACACATATTTGATCTCTAGGTTGGAAAGATCCCTAGAGAAGGGAATGGCAATTGCTCCAGTATTCTTGCCTGGGAAATCCCATGGACAGGGAGCCTGGTGGACTGTAGTCCATGGGGTTTCAAAAGAGTCAGACACAATTTAGTGACTCTACAGTAGCCCCTTGGGAAGGGCACCTTTGTTATCAGAAAAGGGCACCTTTTTCCAGGAAGATCCAAGATGTGGGCTGGAGTTCTGCTCTCCTTTGTCCCGTTGACCAGGGGCCTTTTGTGTAGTGAACAGAATGACCAGCAATATTCTAGTGACCCTGTTAAAGTCTCTATAACATCAGACCTACCATTATTACTTTTCGCCCTTTGAGTTATCCACTTCTCTCCTCCTACAAAAGATATAAAATGCTGTTACTCCATCTTTGGTTTAGTTACTTGTTTTGCATCGGCAACTGTATTTTCCAGTTAGGAATCACAGTTACGTTGGCCAATCATGGCGTGTAAGAAGCTTTGATAAATAGGGAAAACCAGAGACAACTATTACGGAAATGTTGTTTTGAGTAGTGCCATAGTATGGTGCTGCTTTGTGCATGTGCTATTTCATATAGGCAAAATTGTGTACATTATAGTAAGAATTGATTACACACTAGATTTCGTTGTTACTCTTTTCAGTGTTAAGGCTTGTGTTGAGGGAAAAATCAAGGAAATATCATCTGTTACCTTACTTAGTTCTTTCGCTTTCTGAAATTATGTTTTTTTCTTCCAGTTTTATTGAACTATAATTGACATACAGCACTGTGTAAGTTTAAGGCATATAGAATAGTAATTTGACTTACATATATAATCAAATGATTTCCATAGTAAGTTTAGCAAACATCCATCATCTCATATAGGAAAAAAATGTTTTTTTCTTTGTGATGTGAACTCTTAGGAGTTACTCTCTAAACAGCACTCGCATATACCATACAGCAGTATTAATTATATTTATCATGTTGTACATTACATAACTGGAATTTTGTACCTTTGACTACCTTCATCCAGTCCCCCCCGCACATTGGTTTTGGTTTTTATATTCGACTTTGTTTTTAGTATTAAACTAAATGAAAATAAAAAATTATCCTCTGAGTTGATGGAACACATAGTCATGCAGGATAAACAAAGAACAGCAGTAATTTTCTAGATTTCTGAATTATTTTAACAGATTATAGACAATTCTGGAAAATAACTTGTCTTGTCAGCAGTGGACCTTTTCCATTTTTTAATAAATCCATAGAAAAGACAAGGTTCCAACCATATGTTAACTGCTAAGGATCATCAGGAGAATAGCTGCTGACCTAGAAGTCAGATGACACTGAGACATTTGGCAGGCTTCCTCTTCTTGCTGGTGTTACAAAATCCACAGCGAACAGCCTGGATTTGAAAAGAAGAGTGGCATCTTTGGAATCTCCACTAGAATCTGTTAAAGTTAAAATAAACCTGATGCCGTTCGAGTGACAGAAGATAGACTATGACTGGGGATGGCAAAAGTGCGACATGTAAAAAACCCACTCGGATTGGTTTAAAGAAAATAGATCCAGGCCCGAGGTTCTTCGTTCCAGAGCAAAAGTGTCTTCTGATTTTTTCTGTTTATAACTTTCAAGCAAATTCAGCTTTGGAAAAAAACTTAAGTAATATGTGAATTATGAGATTGTGAAAGGAGGAGAAGGCTTGAGTCCAGTCAGATTTTTGGCCTAAGCTGTGTGACTATTTAGTGAAAAGTAAACATTTTTCTTCCAGTGTTCTTTCAGAGAACATAGTTTATGTCTATGCAAGTGCATTTGGTTAGCATGCGGTAATTATGTGCATAGTTTAAAAGACATGTGAAAAAAGGTTCTTAAAAATGTTCAGAATTACTTTTAAGAAGATTTTTTAAAAAGCTGCCCAACCAAAACCCAGTGAGGTAACCCAGAATACATTTTTTTATATTTAGTCATCCATTTATGTGGAGAGTGTTCTTTTAGGTACTTCTGAGGTTGATAATGAGTCCTTATGGGGCTTAAGCTGCATATTTCAGGTTTATAGGTTTGTAAGTTTAATTAACTTAGCACAGGGTGTTAGAAACAAGAATTTTAATGGTGCTATCAATGCAAGTTCATATAACAGCCAAAATGACTGAGGGGAAATACCTGAGAGGCTTTAAAATAGGGATTTTTGTGTCTCAGGAGTGGTCAGTTGATAATAACAAGTTTCATTTAGTTTATATGAACAAATAAGTAAGTATACAGTGTGTTCCATGCTCTTTGGAGAACTATAGGAACCATTAAAGAGTTCATCCACTCAGGTTGTTTCAGTCCAGATAAGCAGACAGGTTGTATATTCAGGTAATACTTATATAAAGATTCAGAGAGTGTATTAAATTGTACACCAATTTCATATATATATATATATATATATATATACAATGTAAATATCATGTCATTTATTAATCGTTTTAGTCAGTTGTGTCCAACTCTTTGTGACCCCATGGACTATAGCACACCAGACTCCTCTGTCCATGGAATTCTCCTGGCAAGAATACTGGAGCAGGTTGTCATTTCCTACTCCAGGAGACCTTCCCAACCCAGGGATTGAACCTGTGTCTCTTGTGTCTCCTGCCTTGGCAGGAGGATTCTTTACCACTGAACCACCTGGGAAGCCTGCAGCAAATTTAAGCGTTGCTTTTTGGAACATTCAGGATTCTCTTTCCACCTGATCTGTGATTGGTTGTCTCCTCTGATGTGGAACCTGCAGTTATGGAGGGCTAACTGTATTAACTTGTTTAATCTCCACACAACCCTGTGAAGTGGGCTTTATTCTCTTTACAAACAAGAACACTGAGGAATGAAGAAGGTAGTACACTTACCCAAGGTTTCTCAACTAGTAAGTAGCAGAGTCAGACACTGAATCCAAGCTGTGTGGCTCTAGAACCCATGGTTCTAGCTTTTCTTCTAACACTGTGTTACATAGAAACAAAAATGTTAGGTAATTTCTGGAGGAGAATGCATGAAGGAAATAGTATTTTATCTGCATATTGTAAAGCAGTATGTGTTCTTGGGTAGGGTAGGGCAAGGGAATAGAGGGAGAGAAATTTATATGTTGGAGAAGATGAAGGAGGAACCAAAAACTCAGAGTGAAGAATCCATGTGGCAGGGACTTCCCTAGTGGTCCAGTGGTTGAGAGTCCTCGCTCACAGTGCAGATCAGGGAACTAAGATCCCACATGCCACATGGCTCAGCAAAGAGAGAGAAAGAAACCAGAGACCTCATTTAAAAATACATGTGGGACTTCTCTGGTGGTCCAGTGGGTAAGGACACCGCCTTGCAGTGCAAGGGACGCCGGTTCGATCCCTGGCCTGGGAAGATCCCACGTGCCGTGGAGCGGCTGCACCGATGTGTCCAATTACCGAGCCGGAGCTCTGGAGCGCATGTGCCCAGAGCCGGTGCTCTGCAACAACAGAGGCCACTGCGATGGGAGGCCCACATGGGCCAAAGAACAAAGAAAATAGATAAATGAAAGGCCAATAGAAGTGGCCCGCCCACCCCTCTCCCTCCCCAACCCGCTACCCCCCCCCAAAAAGAAATGCATGTGGCAATTTAGTAATAAAGAAAAACTGTTTAGCACTTACTAAATACCAAGGTCTGTGCCTCCACAAATCTCTCATTTAATCCTTATGTCAATTCTGTGAAGTCAATATTGGTATTCTCAATTTACCCAGATAGTAAATAGCAAATCTAGGAATAGAACCCAAATGGCTGACTCTATAGCTCAAGCTTTTACGCATTGCATTACTCTATGGCAGCTGGGAGTATAGTAAATGTGCTCAGTTAAAGCTGCGAGGTCTTTTAATGCTTAATGGAAAACAAGATTAGGTAATGTAGACAGAAATTATGGAAAACTTTGAAGACCAAATAAGGAGCCATTGAAAATTTTTATTAAAAGTAACCTTTTGTTCTAGTTACAGTAAAGCATTTTTGTACATAATTACCCTGTTCTTATCTCACAGTTATATATATTAAATAGTCTGTGAAAGCACTTCAGAAAATGCCTTGGGCACATAATAATTACTCAAAAAATGAGTTGAACCTGAATCCTTTAAAGAACTTTTATGCTCCTTGAGGTGGTTAAAGTCCGTCAGTCGTGTCTGACTCTGACACCGCATGGATGAGCCCTGGAGTTTTCCATGCAGTTCTGCTGGAGTGAATAACCCTTCCCTTCTTCAGGGGGTCTTCCCAACCGAGGTCTCCTGCATTGCAGGCAGATTCTTTACTGTCTGAGACACTCAGGGAGCCCCAGAAAAGAGAAAGAAATGTGCCAATACTGCTGTCCAATAGAAACATAATGTGAGGGGACTTCCCTGGTGGTGCACTGGTTTGGATTGTGCACTTCCACTGCAGCAGACACAGATTCCATCCTTAAGATCTTGCAAGCCATATGGCATGGCCACAAAAAGAAAGAAAGAAATATAATATGAGCCACAAATGTAACTGTTTTCTAGTAGCCACATAAAAAAAGAAAGCAGTGAAATTAATTTTAATAACATTTTAGTAAACTCAGTATATATTAATAGGATATTTTATAGTTTGGGATATAGTGTTTTCAAAATCCATCGTGTATGTTGCGTGTACAGC
This sequence comes from Tragulus kanchil, assembly GCA_022376925.1. Lineage (NCBI taxonomy): Eukaryota > Metazoa > Chordata > Mammalia > Artiodactyla > Tragulidae > Tragulus > Tragulus kanchil. The sequence goes on from JAIOJX010000032.1 coordinate 36,135,668, forward strand.
ACATCTCAATTCTGACTAGCTGTGTTCCATGAGCTCAGTAAACACACGTGGCTGTCAGCTACCGGTAGTATTGGACACCACAACCCCATAGTTTCATAGCATGGAATCTGGTGTCAGATGACCTGACTTTGTGTCCTGCCATTCCATTTCTTAATGATGTGACTATGAACCAGTTACATGACCTTCCCGTTCCTTAGCTTTTGGATGTATAAAATGAAAAAAAAAAAAAGTACCTACCCGGAAAAGGTAGGATTATTGTGAGAATTATGGGATAATATATGTGAGATGTATAATTTGGTTTCTGGCTTGTAGTAAGTGCAAATAAGTGTTAATCCATTTTTATTGTTACAGTTAAGTGTGTTACACACATCTCTATTTCTATGTCTTCTTCCTGGGAATAGTTGATTATTTCCTCATAAACATTCTCACTTAAAATTTGGAAACAATCATTAAAAGCAAAAGCGAACAAGTGGTGCTGGGAGAATTGGACAGCTACATGCAAAAAAATGAAATTGGAACATTCCCTGACACCATACACTAAGATCAACTCAAAATGGATTAAAGACCTAAATGTAAGACCAGAAACCATCAAACTCTTAGAGGAGAATATAGGCAAAACCCTCAAGGACATCAATCAAAGCAAGATCTTCTCTGACCCACCAAGTAAAATAGCAGAACTGAAAAGAAAAATGAACATATGGGACCTCATGAAACTTAAAAGCTTTTGTACAGCAAAAGAAATTACAAAAAAGCTCAACAGACACCCCACAGAGTGGGAGAAAGTCATAGCAAATGAAACAACAGACAAAGAATTAATCTCCAAAATCTACAAGCAACTCAGACAACTCAGCACAGGGAAAACGAACAACCCAATCAAAACATGGGAAAAGGACCTAAAGAGACGCCTCTCCAAAGAGGACATACAGATGGCCCAAAAGCACATGAAACGATGCTCAACCTCGCTTATTATTAGAGAAATGCAAATTAAAACTACAATGAGATATCACCTCACACTCGTCAGAATGGCCATCTTCAAAAAATCTACAGACAATAAATGCTGGAGAAGGTGCGGAGAAAAGGGAACCCTCTTGCATTGCTGGTGGGAATGTAAATTGATACAGCCTCTATGGAAGACAGTCTGGAGATTTCTTAAAAAACTAAAAATAGAAGCACCCTATGACCCAGCAATCCCACTATTAGGCTTATATCCTGATGGAATCAAAACTGAAAGAAGCACCTGTACCCCAATGTTCATTGCAGCTCTCTATACAATAGCCAAAACATGGAAGCAACCTAGATGTCCATCGACAAATGAATGGATCCAGAAGCCCTGGTACATATATACAATGGAATACTACTCAGCTGTTAAAAGAAATGCAGAAGACTCAGTCCTAATGAAGTGGCTGGCTCTAGAACCTATCATAAAAAGTAAAGTAAGTCAAAAAGAGAAAGACAAATACAGTATACTAACACACATATATGGAATCTAGTAGGACGGTCTTGATATCACACACAGGGAACTCATGGAAAAAAAGACAGAGCATAGACATAGGGACATCGTGGTGAAGAAATAGGGAGGGGGAGCATGGAGGAAGTAACAAGGAAACCTATATAGTGTTATGTGTGGAAAAGATAGCTAGTGTCTTAGTGCTAAGGGAATAGGAGTGCTTACAATGGCTTGGGGCGAAGGTCTGGAGGGGTGGGATGGGGGGATCTGGGCGGGTGGGGACCATGGATATGCATATGACTGATCTGGGAACATACATGTCTGTGAACAACAAAACTCTGTAAAACCTTTAAAATAAAGAATAAAAAAAAAAAAAGCAAAAGCGAATCAGTCAGCTTAGAGAAGAAAGCTTGTGAGGGGTACACATGCATGCCATTAGACTCTACTGCTGCTATTAGTATTTCCCTATAGGGTGCAGGTAAATTATTTTTAGTTTGCTTTTGTACTTAACCAGATTTTTTGACTTTTTGAACTTAGCATCATTTAGATACTTGCTCAATCAGGGAATAAAATTCATGTCTAATAATAATTTATAGCTTCTTTGTGGACATTGAACTAAAGTATTTTAAGAAAGTATTTTATTGTTTTTTCTGCTCTCACCCATTTGAGACCAAGATCCACAGATAAATCATTTTTCTTTCCTTTTATTTAAACCCTTAGAAGGTAGTTAATTCAGTCACTCAGTTGTGTCCGATTCTTTGTGACCCCATGGACTGCAGCTTGCCAGGTTTCCCTGTCCTTTACCACCTCCTGGAGCTGCTGAAACTCATGTCCGTTGACTCATGATGCCATCCGACTATCTTGTCCTCTTCTCCTTTTGCCTTCTATTTTTCCCAGCACCAGAGTCTTTTCCAGTGAGTTGTGTCTTTACATCAGGCGGTCAAAGCATGGAGCTTCGACTTCCCAACAGGAAGCTTCCACAAGACACATAACTATCCATCAGAGGGCAGACAGAATAAAAAGCACAGTCACAGAAAACTAACCTCACTGATCTTATGGATCACAGCCATGTCTTATGCAATGAAACCGTGAGCTGTGCAATATAGGGCCACCCAAGACAGACGGGTCATGGTGGAGAGTTCTGACAAAACGTGGTCCACTGGACGAGGGATCGCAGACCACTTCAGTATTCTTGCCTTGAGAACCCCATGAAACCCTTAGAAGAACTGTGCAGAATGCAAAAAATCACAGAGATTTATCATAATCTCTTGTGTACCTGTTAATAGACTGAAAAATAAAGCATTGCCAACTCCCTAAAAGATTCTTATGTGCACCCTCCAGTAAGTAGCTCTACTACCTTGCCCCCCAATCTAGCCCCCTGTCCTGAAGCTCATGCTGATTACTTTCTGGCTTTTCTTTATAGTTTTACCAACTAAGTGTATAGTCCTGATCACTGTTGTTTAGTTTTGCCTGTTTTTAAAACTTTATGTGAATAAAATCATATATAAAAATTTTCGCTCAATATGTTGAGATTCATTCCTGTTCCTACATGTAGCAGCAGTTCATTCAGTTTCATTGTTGTATAGTGTTTAATTGTATAGATATACCACAGTTTGTATATTCAGTGGTAGACAGTTTTCTTTCCAGTCTTGGATTACTATATCAGTGCTGTTATGAACATTTCTATACATATAAGCATGTGTTTCTATAAAACACACTCAAGGAGAGAGTTGCAATCTTGTCATAAGAATACAGTCTTGAACTTTCATAGATAATGCCAAACTTTCCAAAGTGGTTTTACCAGTTGATGTTTCCACCAGTAATGTGTGAGAGTTTCATTGTTGTATACCCTTAATAACAACAACAAAATTGGCCATTTTTTCCTAAGAAAATTTGGTAAGAAGTTTACAAAAATATTGACTGGGATGAAACCTTTGGTTTTTAATTTTCCTTGCTTTCGATGTCTTTTATTTTTTCTTTTAATTTTGGCCTCTTTTATTGGTTTATTTATTTATTTTCATCCATCTTTATCCTTTGGTCTGTGTGGGCCTCCCATTGCAGTGGCCTCTCTCGTTGCAGAGCACCGGCTCTGGGCGCGTGGGCTCCAGAGCAGTGGCTCGTAATTGGGCACAGCAGTCCAGCCGCTCCATGACACATGGGATCTTCCAGGGATCGAACTGGTGCCCCCTGCACTGCAAGGTGGATTGGGCCATGCAGACGGGTCATGGTGGAGAGTTCTGACAAAACGTGGCCCAAAACTGGACTGGACGGGATCGCAGACCACTTCAGTATTCTTGCCTTGAGAACCCCATGAAACCCTTAGAAGAACTGTGCAGAATGCAAAAAATCACAGAGATTTATCATAATCTCTTGTGTACCTGTTAATAGACTGAAAAATAAAGCATTGCCAACTCCCTAAAAGATTCTTATGTGCACCCTCCAGTAAGTAGCTCTACTACCTTGCCCCCCAATCTAGCCCCCTGTCCTGAAGCTCATGCTGATTACTTTCTGGCTTTTCTTTATAGTTTTACCAACTAAGTGTATAGTCCTGATCACTGTTGTTTAGTTTTGCCTGTTTTTAAAACTTTATGTGAATAAAATCATATATAAAAATTTTCGCTCAATATGTTGAGATTCATTCCTGTTCCTACATGTAGCAGCAGTTCATTCAGTTTCATTGTTGTATAGTGTTTAATTGTATAGATATACCACAGTTTGTATATTCAGTGGTAGACAGTTTTCTTTCCAGTCTTGGATTACTATATCAGTGCTGTTATGAACATTTCTATACATATAAGCATGTGTTTCTATAAAACACACTCAAGGAGAGAGTTGCAATCTTGTCATAAGAATACAGTCTTGAACTTTCATAGATAATGCCAAACTTTCCAAAGTGGTTTTACCAGTTGATGTTTCCACCAGTAATGTGTGAGAGTTTCATTGTTGTATACCCTTAATAACAACAACAAAAATTGGCCATTTTTTCCTAAGAAAATTTGGTAAGAAGTTTACAAAAATATTGACTGGGATGAAACCTTTGGTTTTTAATTTTCCTTGCTTTCGATGTCTTTTATTTTTTCTTTTAATTTTGGCCTCTTTTATTGGTTTATTTATTTATTTTCATCCATCTTTATCCTTTGGTCTGTGTGGGCCTCCCATTGCAGTGGCCTCTCTCGTTGCAGAGCACCGGCTCTGGGCGCGTGGGCTCCAGAGCAGTGGCTCGTAATTGGGCACAGCAGTCCAGCCGCTCCATGACACATGGGATCTTCCAGGGATCGAACTGGTGCCCCCTGCACTGCAAGGTGGATCCTTTAGCCACAGGACCATCAGGGAAGCCCTATATATATATATTATTTTTTATTTTGGCCTCTTTTTTATTGTTTATTTATTTATTTTCATCCATTTTTATTCTTTGACCTGTGTGGGCCTCCCGTTGCAGGGGCCTCTTCTCATTGCAGAGCAGCACACGCACTCCAGAGCGCTGGCTCATAATTCGACACAGCAGTCCAGCCGCTCCGGCACATGGGATTTTCCCAGGCCAGGGATCAAACCGGTGCCCCTTGCACTGCAAGGCAGACTCTTTACCCACTGAACCACCAGGGAAGCCCTGCTTTCCATGTATTTTAGTAATTAAGTTGATGATAGTATTTTAAATTTTAAAACTGCATGATAGCAGTTAATTTGAGATATTGCCCAATATTCTTTCATTATGCTTTTTGTTGGCTTATCTAAAAAACAGATGTGTTTTTTCTCTTCATAATTATTAAGCTGCCATTCCAGGAATCATAGAAGTTACCAAAATGAGAGGTATGGTCTGTGGTTTATGAAATTGAGTTTAATGAATGAAACTTTCCAGTTCCTCTGAGCCATTTTTCTTTGTTAGATTTTTCAGAAATAAAGTACAACCATGGTAACTCATCTGTATGACATTGAGTGGCTAGTTACTGTTGAGTAAAGTAAAACAGACTTTTAACAGCTCCTGAGTAAGGTAAAGTGGCATAGGATAAATGTCTCTGTTCCATTCCGAAAATAGTGAAAGGGATATGGAACCAAGATTTAATTTAGTTGACTTGTAACTTAATCCTGCCTTAAGTGTATTTTGGGTTAATTAAGGTTGTACTATAGTTTCTTTTTGGAGAATTAGTACCAACAATGGAAAATAATTAGGAAGGTAGAAGTTTGAAGATTGTGAATGCTGATTTCATTTTGTAAATAAATTGATTCCTCAGAGTTTGTGTATGCATTTTCAGAAACCATACATGCACTGAAAAGAGAATACTGGTAATTTTTCTGGATAACTGAGTGCCCTGAGTAGCAGTTTTTTAGCTATTGATAACTATAAAACAATTATTATAAAACAAGTTCTTCTCAAGTTTGATGAAAAAAAATTTAAATTCCTAAAAAGACTTGTGTTTTTGAAAATTGAATAACTTAACCTCAGATTTTGTTTTGTTAATAATTATTTAATAGTATGGTTTTGAACTGACAAGTTAGGTATTTTAAAAGGATTGATGTAAGGTTCATTGGAAAACGATTATAACCTAAATATAAGGAAGTATTTTAAACCGGGGCCCCTTTTCTCATTGCAGAGCAGCACACGCACTCCAGAGCGCTGGCTCATAATTCGACACAGCAGTCCAGCCGCTCCGGCACATGGGATTTTCCCAGGCCAGGGATCAAACCGGTGCCCCTTGCACTGCAAGGCAGACTCTTTACCCACTGAACCACCAGGGAAGCCCTGCTTTCCATGTATTTTAGTAATTAAGTTGATGATAGTATTTTAAATTTTAAAACTGCATGATAGCAGTTAATTTGAGATATTGCCCAATATTCTTTCATTATGCTTTTTGTTGGCTTATCTAAAAAACAGATGTGTTTTTTCTCTTCATAATTATTAAGCTGCCATTCCAGGAATCATAGAAGTTACCAAAATGAGAGGTATGGTCTGTGGTTTATGAAATTGAGTTTAATGAATGAAACTTTCCAGTTCCTCTGAGCCATTTTTCTTTGTTAGATTTTTTCAGAAATAAAGTACAACCATGGTAACTCATCTGTATGACATTGAGTGGCTAGTTACTGTTGAGTAAAGTAAAACAGACTTTTAACAGCTCCTGAGTAAGGTAAAGTGGCATAGGATAAATGTCTCTGTTCCATTCCGAAAATAGTGAAAGGGATATGGAACCAAGATTTAATTTAGTTGACTTGTAACTTAATCCTGCCTTAAGTGTATTTTGGGTTAATTAAGGTTGTACTATAGTTTCTTTTTGGAGAATTAGTACCAACAATGGAAAATAATTAGGAAGGTAGAAGTTTGAAGATTGTGAATGCTGATTTCATTTTGTAAATAAATTGATTCCTCAGAGTTTGTGTATGCATTTTCAGAAACCATACATGCACTGAAAAGAGAATACTGGTAATTTTTCTGGATAACTGAGTGCCCTGAGTAGCAGTTTTTTAGCTATTGATAACTATAAAACAATTATTATAAAACAAGTTCTTCTCAAGTTTGATGAAAAAAAATTTAAATTCCTAAAAAGACTTGTGTTTTTGAAAATTGAATAACTTAACCTCAGATTTTGTTTTGTTAATAATTATTTAATAGTATGGTTTTGAACTGACAAGTTAGGTATTTTAAAAGGATTGATGTAAGGTTCATTGGAAAACGATTATAACCTAAATATAGAGGATAAATTGTTGAACTGTTAACTATGGTCCTACCAAGTGTAAAGTAGGAAAAAAAATGCTATGTATATGGTTATTTATGATACTTTGTAAGAATAAACCTTGTCCCAGTTTGCTCTTTCTGTCTGGCTTAGAGATTTGAATACAAATTGGTTACAAATCTTTTGAGTTTCAACTAAATTAATGGCTTGAATTTTTAAAAACTTTACACTTCCTGTGCGCATGTGCATGCCTGGGTGCTCAGTTGCTTCAGTTGCGTCCGACTCTTTGTGACCCCATGGACAGTATCACAAAATACCTGTTTTGTGATACTTGAGGATTGTAAATGGGATTTGGAACATTTATGGTAAAAGTAGGACTTCCTATGGCTCAGTGGTTAAGAATCTGCCTATAGTGCAGGAGCCCCAGGAAATGGGGGTTTGATCCCTGGGTTGGGAAGATCTCCTGGAGGAGGGCACGGCAACCCACTCTAGCATTCTTGCCTGGAGAATCCTGTGAACAGAGGAGCCTGGTGGGGTACAGTCCATAAGATCACAAAGAGTCAGACACAACTGAAGCGACTTAGCCTGCACTCATGGTAGAGGTAATGAACTTTATTTGGGGAAAAAGTGATGGAGTAGAAATCTTGATGAATAGATTTCTTATTTCTTTTCAAAGAAGATGAAGTATCTGATAAATTTAGCAGATCGAAAATCAAAATCAAAATCTATACATGTTCTTTGCTTTTTTCATTCTTGTGGTAGAATTTGAAGCGTATCAGTTGCTTGTTATGGTGTAATCAAATCTGTAAGCAGGAACTGAATTTGTTGAAAATATAATTTCTTTAAACTTTTTATTTTAGACTATAGTTGATTAAAATGTTGCAATAGTTTCAGATGTACAGCAAAGTGATTCAGTTATACATACACATGTATCTATTCTTTTTCAAATTATTTTTCCATTTAGGTTGTTATATAATGTTGAGCAGAATTCCCTGCGCTATACAGTAGGTCCTTGTTGGTTATGCATTTTAAGTACAGCAGTGTGTACATGCTTCGAATATATGCCTTCCCACCCATAACCATAAATTCAGTTTCTAAGTCTGTGATTCTTTCTGTTATGGAAATTCATTTGTATCATTTCTTTTGTGTATAAGCAGTATCATACATATTTTTCTTTCTCTTTCTCTGACTTCACTCAGTACAATGATCTCTAGGTCCATCCGTGTTGCTACAAGTGGCATTATTTCATTCTTTTAATGGCTGAGTAATACTCATTGTGTGTGTATAGATACATAGATATACATACTTACACACCACATCTTCTTTATCCATTCATCTGCCGAAGGGCATTTAGGTTGCTTCCATGTATTGACTGTTGTCAACAGTGCTATAGTGAACATTGGGGTGCGTGTACCCTTTCAGACCATGCTTTTCTATATGTATGCCCAGTAGTGGCACTGCAGGATCATATGGTAGTTCTCTTTTTAGTTTTTTTAGGGGACCTTCCTCCATACTGTTCTCCATAGTGGCTGTACTGATGAAAATGTGACATGAACAGTTAGATTCCTGATTGTATGTAAAGATATTGACACCCACATTCGGAATGCTGTGTGCTGGTAATAGATAAGCTGTCTTGGTATGGTTAGATTAACCATTTACAGATGCCTTTAAGGTTTTTAAAGCTTTTAAAATCATTGTGGGAATTCCCGGGCGGTCCAGTGGTTAGGATCCTGTGCTCTCACTGCCGAGGGCCTAGATTCACTGTCTGGTCCAGGAACTAAGACCCACAAGCCACTGCACTTTGGCCAAAAAATAAATAAATAAAAATAAAATTATTGGGGCAGTCATATTTGACTCAAGCAGAATAAACATCAGGGACCTAAACCTCCTCATTTGGGGCGGTTCAGTATTTTAAAGTAGACCTTAAAAACAAAAATCTTCCTGAATTATTTTGATTGGTTGGTTTATTACAAGTACTGGCCAGACAGTATTTAATGCTGGTAATTCACTTAATTTGGGCAAGACCACTTGTAATATATGGAAAATATAATTTCTTTAAACTTGCCATGTAAATTGCTGTGTTTCATAGTACCTGTGGTATAATACATAATGATTTTATCATGCATGGAGGATAAGCTTCAGTTATTATACACCAATTTATTATGTACTCAAAAGCTTTAAAAATATGAAATAGTTTAAGCTCTTTTAAAAATAAAAAATGTCTCCTGTATAGTACTTTCCTCTCTGCTTGGTGGTGCTCAGCATCAGTTTGAAAGATTTTGAGTCTTGTCAGACTATATCCCATCGATTTGTACTGTTTTTCTTTTAGATTCCAGAATTCTAATAAAGACTGAAGTTTAAGCAAAAAGAAAAGAATATGAAATATGACAATGACGAGGAATGTCAACTTCTAAACTTTCTGCCTTTTCTTTTAAGATAAAGATACAAATATCACCGTGAAAGGGACTATGGATGACTTTGGCCTGAGAGATGCCTTGAGTGTTGCATCGACCGATTCTTTTGCTTCGGCAGCAGAGGTGGGACATACACATTCCCAATGAGGATTGCTTATTCTCTTTTGGTTGGACAGTACAGTTTTGCAATTGTGCTGTAACTCAGTTCAGTAGCCATTTATTTAGTATCAACTCTGTGGTAGATACCAGGATACAAAGATGAATATACCATGAGTCTAAAGTTCGCACAGAAGCTTAGAGTCTCTTTAAAGAGGTGTACATGTAAACACAAACTTTAAGTGAGCACTTTCATAGACTGTGGATTATGGATGAGGCATATAAGTATGTTAGTGTAAAGCAATTCACCTTAAACAGTGGGATTTAAGGATCCTGTGCTCTCACTGCCGAGGGCCTAGATTCACTGTCTGGTCCAGGAACTAAGACCCACAAGCCACTGCACTTTGGCCAAAAAATAAATAAATAAAAATAAAATTATTGGGGCAGTCATATTTGACTCAAGCAGAATAAACATCAGGGACCTAAACCTCCTCATTTGGGGCGGTTCAGTATTTTAAAGTAGACCTTAAAAACAAAAATCTTCCTGAATTATTTTGATTGGTTGGTTTATTACAAGTACTGGCCAGACAGTATTTAATGCTGGTAATTCACTTAATTTGGGCAAGACCACTTGTAATATATGGAAAATATAATTTCTTTAAACTTGCCATGTAAATTGCTGTGTTTCATAGTACCTGTGGTATAATACATAATGATTTTATCATGCATGGAGGATAAGCTTCAGTTATTATACACCAATTTATTATGTACTCAAAAGCTTTAAAAATATGAAATAGTTTAAGCTCTTTTAAAAATAAAAAATGTCTCCTGTATAGTACTTTCCTCTCTGCTTGGTGGTGCTCAGCATCAGTTTGAAAGATTTTGAGTCTTGTCAGACTATATCCCATCGATTTGTACTGTTTTTCTTTTAGATTCCAGAATTCTAATAAAGACTGAAGTTTAAGCAAAAAGAAAAGAATATGAAATATGACAATGACGAGGAATGTCAACTTCTAAACTTTCTGCCTTTTCTTTTAAGATAAAGATACAAATATCACCGTGAAAGGGACTATGGATGACTTTGGCCTGAGAGATGCCTTGAGTGTTGCATCGACCGATTCTTTTGCTTCGGCAGCAGAGGTGGGACATACACATTCCCAATGAGGATTGCTTATTCTCTTTTGGTTGGACAGTACAGTTTTGCAATTGTGCTGTAACTCAGTTCAGTAGCCATTTATTTAGTATCAACTCTGTGGTAGATACCAGGATACAAAGATGAATATACCATGAGTCTAAAGTTCGCACAGAAGCTTAGAGTCTCTTTAAAGAGGTGTACATGTAAACACAAACTTTAAGTGAGCACTTTCATAGACTGTGGATTATGGATGAGGCATATAAGTATGTTAGTGTAAAGCAATTCACCTTAAGAATCTTAAAAACAGTCAGATTGTTTAGCTCAGAAATCATGTTTCTAGATTTTTTTTCTCAAAGAAATGATGAGATGAAAAGATTTATATATAGAATTACTCACTGTAGAATTTTTAATAATAATAAAACTGAAAACAGTCTAATGCCAAATTATGGGATATCCATAATTTAAAATATTATAGTGCAGTAAACATTTCCAGTAATTTTTAATAACATGGAAACATGTTAAGTGAAATGAGTAAAGAGAGAGTATGCTTGTAATTTTGTAATAAAGCAAAACATATATTTGCTGTCTTACATGAGTATTTAGGCTGAGGCACAAAAGGCTAGGTATAAATGCACTAATATGTAAATAGTCGTGATCACTGAATTATAGATTCATGTGTAATTTGTTTTTCACTGAGATTTAACTTTTCTATCTAAAGGAAAGGTGCAAAGTAGTCATATTTTCATAATGTTCTCTACTTGAGACAGCTTTAAAACTTACATATGGCCAGTTTAACGTAGAATTATTATTATTATTATTATTATTATTATTATTTTTAGTCATCATTTTTTATTTTTTATCCATCTTTATTCTTTGGCATATGTGGGCCTCCCATCACAGTGGCCTCTCTCATTACAGAACACTGGCTCTGGGCGCATGTGCTCCAGAGCTCTGGCTCGTAATTGGACACACCGGCCCAGCCGCTCCTAGGCACATGGGATCTTCCCGGGCCAGGGATCAAACCGGTTCTCCTTGCACTGCAAGGCGAACTCTTTGCCCACTGGACCACCAGGGAAGCCAGAATTCTTTCATTTTTATGGTAGATTTTAGGTACTAATGGTGTCCTTTTCATATAAATAGTATCACATGTCTATAATTGATGTGTGGATTCATGCTCTGGTATGGAAATTTTTTAGTATTCTAATACCCTATTCCCTAAACCTTGATTCTGCCTTTAGAGCTGTGCAGACCATCCTCGCAAGATATGTCCGTGTATGTATATTTTAGCTATTGCTTACAGTATCATCTCCTGAATTGTTCACGTTTTTCCTTATATTTTTATACTTGAGAGTTTGCAACAAACAAAATGTATCTACTCATTTTATGAAGAAGTTATTTCCCCTGCTTTTTACTGATCAATATAAACAGGCATATCTTTCAGGGTTTTTTTCTCCAGCTTTATTGAGATATAATTGACATATTAACATTGTATTAGTTTAAGCTGTACAAAATGATCATATGATACACATACATTGTGGGATAATTACCAGAGTAAGGCTAGTTATCGCCTCTAACACCTCACATGATTTACCTTTTTTCCTTGTGGTACAAAGATTTACTGTCTTAGCAGCTTTCAAGCATATAATACAGTATTGCTAACTAGAGTCACCATGCTGTACATTACATCCCCTAAACCCAGCATCGTCCTGGTTTTTCCCACACCCAGCCCCTGGCAACCGCTGTTCTGATCCTCTGTTTCTATGGGTTTGCTTTCCGTAGATCCAAACATAAGTGATACCCTGCAGTACAGTTGATCCTGGAACTGCATAGGTTTGAACTGTGTAGGTGCACTTATATGTGGAAGTTTTTCAACAAATACATACTGTGTCATCTGCAGTTGGCTGAATCCAAGGATGTGAGACGTACTAAGTGCCAACTCTGAGACTTGAGCATCTGAGGATTTTGGTATCTGAGGCAGGTCCTGGAACCAATCCTCTAAGGAAACTGGGGGATGACTGTTTTAACCACAGCAGGGTCAGTGCCCCTAAGACTGTTCAAGAGTAAACTTACATTTGTCTTTGTCTTATTTCACTTAACACAATGCCTTCAAGATCCTGTCTTACATATATTACTGCAAATGGCAAGATTTCTTTCATGGATGAATAATATTTGATTGAATAGATATATAAAAATATATGTATACCACATCTTCTTTATCCATTCATTGATTGATGGACACTTGAGTTGTTTCCGTTTCTTGGCCATTGTGAATAATGTGTTAGGGAACCTGAGTGCAGATAGCTCAAGATAGTGACTTTTGATCCATATCCAGAAGTAGGATTGCTGAATCATATGGTTTAAGCTACAAAGGTTTGATAAATTATGGAAAACAAAATGCATGAATACCACAGGAAAGGCTCACTATCTGCCAAACCTCCTGTATTTTAGCTATTGCTTACAGTATCATCTCCTGAATTGTTCACGTTTTTCCTTATATTTTTATACTTGAGAGTTTGCAACAAACAAAATGTATCTACTCATTTTATGAAGAAGTTATTTCCCCTGCTTTTTACTGATCAATATAAACAGGCATATCTTTCAGGGTTTTTTTCTCCAGCTTTATTGAGATATAATTGACATATTAACATTGTATTAGTTTAAGCTGTACAAAATGATCATATGATACACATACATTGTGGGATAATTACCAGAGTAAGGCTAGTTATCGCCTCTAACACCTCACATGATTTACCTTTTTTCCTTGTGGTACAAAGATTTACTGTCTTAGCAGCTTTCAAGCATATAATACAGTATTGCTAACTAGAGTCACCATGCTGTACATTACATCCCCTAAACCCAGCATCGTCCTGGTTTTTCCCACACCCAGCCCCTGGCAACCGCTGTTCTGATCCTCTGTTTCTATGGGTTTGCTTTCCGTAGATCCAAACATAAGTGATACCCTGCAGTACAGTTGATCCTGGAACTGCATAGGTTTGAACTGTGTAGGTGCACTTATATGTGGAAGTTTTTCAACAAATACATACTGTGTCATCTGCAGTTGGCTGAATCCAAGGATGTGAGACGTACTAAGTGCCAACTCTGAGACTTGAGCATCTGAGGATTTTGGTATCTGAGGCAGGTCCTGGAACCAATCCTCTAAGGAAACTGGGGGATGACTGTTTTAACCACAGCAGGGTCAGTGCCCCTAAGACTGTTCAAGAGTAAACTTACATTTGTCTTTGTCTTATTTCACTTAACACAATGCCTTCAAGATCCTGTCTTACATATATTACTGCAAATGGCAAGATTTCTTTCTCGCGGATGAATAATATTTGATTGAATAGATATATAAAAATATATGTATACCACATCTTCTTTATCCATTCATTGATTGATGGACACTTGAGTTGTTTCCGTTTCTTGGCCATTGTGAATAATGTGTTAGGGAACCTGAGTGCAGATAGCTCAAGATAGTGACTTTTGATCCATATCCAGAAGTAGGATTGCTGAATCATATGGTTTAAGCTACAAAGGTTTGATAAATTATGGAAAACAAAATGCATGAATACCACAGGAAAGGCTCACTATCTGCCAAACCTCCTAGGAATACTTCCAAGTATAAATGATCTCAGAATGTGAATGTTCCAAGATAAATTCCTAAGAAATGTTTGTTAAATAATTTTTAATTGCACTTACTTTATGGCAAGAATTTCACAGGAAAAAAATGTGAATGAAGAAAGTTATTAAGAAAACAAGACCAGAACTCCTTGTGAAGTAAAATAGTTTGTGATCATTTGAAAGCTTTATTCAGAATGGTCAGAAAGAGTTCTTGCTTATTTACATTAAAATAAGTCTTTTCTCTAAGGTTGGTCAGGCATTTTTGAAACTGATTAACAAGATTTCCTGTATGAGCTTGCTAGACAATGGTTTGGAACCAGAGCCTTTTCTCTGAAAAGTTTTTTTTTTTTTAAAGTACCTTTATTGAGATATAATTCATGTACTATAAAATTCATTCTTGGGGCTTCCCTGGTGGTCCAGTGGGTAAGGATACTGCCTTGCAGTGCAAGGGGCGCCGGTTTGATCCCTTGCCTGGGAAGATCCCACGTGCCGCGGACCAGCTGGACTGGCGTGTCCAATTACCGAGCCGGAGCTCCAGGCGCATGCCCCCAGAGCTGGTGCTCTGCGACAACAGAGGCCACCGCGACGGGAGGCCCACATAGGCGGAAGAACAAAGATGGATGAAAATAGACAAATCAAAGACCAATACAAGTGGCCTGCCCGCCCCTCCCTCCCCCAAACCCCCCCCTCCCCGCCCCAAAATTCATTCTTTTAAAGTGTACAGATCAGTGGGTTTTAGTATATTCACAGAGTTGTGCAAACTGTCTAATTCCAGAACATACCCCAAAAGAAATTCCTGCCTATTGGTAATCACTGCCTTTTCTCTCCTACCTTCCAGCCATACGCAATTACTCCTGTATGTTCTGTCTCTATGGATTTGCCAGTGCCCAGTGAATAATGTGTTAGGGAACCTGAGTGCAGATAGCTCAAGATAGTGACTTTTGATCCATATCCAGAAGTAGGATTGCTGAATCATATGGTTTAAGCTACAAAGGTTTGATAAATTATGGAAAACAAAATGCATGAATACCACAGGAAAGGCTCACTATCTGCCAAACCTCCTAGGAATACTTCCAAGTATAAATGATCTCAGAATGTGAATGTTCCAAGATAAATTCCTAAGAAATGTTTGTTAAATAATTTTTAATTGCACTTACTTTATGGCAAGAATTTCACAGGAAAAAACTGTTAATGAAGAAAGTTATTAAGAAAACAAGACCAGAACTCCTTGTGAAGTAAAATAGTTTGTGATCATTTGAAAGCTTTATTCAGAATGGTCAGAAAGAGTTCTTGCTTATTTACATTAAAATAAGTCTTTTCTCTAAGGTTGGTCAGGCATTTTTGAAACTGATTAACAAGATTTCCCTGTATGAGCTTGCTAGACAATGGTTTGGAACCAGAGCCTTTTCTCTGAAAAGTTTTTTTTTTTTTAAAGTACCTTTATTGAGATATAATTCATGTACTATAAAATTCATTCTTGGGGCTTCCCTGGTGGTCCAGTGGGTAAGGATACTGCCTTGCAGTGCAAGGGGCGCCGGTTTGATCCCTTGCCTGGGAAGATCCCACGTGCCGCGGACCAGCTGGACTGACGTGTCCAATTACCGAGCCGGAGCTCCAGGGCGCATGCCCCCAGAGCTGGTGCTCTGCGACAACAGAGGCCACCGCGACGGGAGGCCCACATAGGCGGAAGAACAAAGATGGATGAAAATAGATAAATGAAAGACCAATACAAGTGGCCTGCCCGCCCCCCTCCCTCCCCAACCCGCCCCCTCCCCCGCCCCAAAATTCATTCTTTTAAAGTGTACAGATCAGTGGGTTTTAGTATATTCACAGAGTTGTGCAAACTGTCTAATTCCAGAACATACCCCAAAAGAAATTCCTGCCTATTGGTAATCACTGCCTTTTCTCTCCTACCTTCCAGCCATACGCAATTACTCCTGTATGTTCTGTCTCTATGGATTTGCCAGTCCTGAGCATTTCATACAAATAGAACCATACAATATGTGATTATTTTGTGTTTGATGTTCTTTCACTTAGCATAATTTTCAAGTTCTGAAAAGCCTTTATAATGCTTGGGTACCAATGCCAGGGTAGTACTCTCCTAATTCTTCCATCTGTTAAAGAGATGGTCATTTAATAGGTAGAAACTAATATTGTAGAGGGTTTCCTAGGTGACTCAGTGGTTAAAAAAAACATGCCTGCCAAGGAGGAGATGCTGATTTGATCCTTAGATCATGAAGATCCCTTGGAGAAGGCAATGACTACCCACTCCAGTATTCTTGCCTGGGAAAGTCCGTGGACAGGAAACTGGTGGGCTGTTACAGTCCATGGGGTCACAAAGAGTCAGACACGACTTAGCGACTAAACAACAACAACAATATTGCAGAGAGAGAGTTTTTTGCTGTAAATTTAGTTTTTTTAATACTATCTTTTAAAATTAATTTATTATTTATTTATTAACTTATTTTGCCTCAAAGTCATCTTTTTAAAAATTTTTTAAATTTCTCATCCATCTTTATTCCTTGGCCTGTGTGGGCCTGCCATTGCAGTGGCCTTTCTCAGTTGCAGAGCACTGGCTCTGTGTGCATGCATGTGCTCCAGAGCACTGGCTTATAATTGGACACACTGGCTGAGCCGTTCCTTGGAATGTGGAATCTCCCCAGGCCAGGGATCACACCGGTGCCCCTTGCACTGCAAGGCAGACTATTTACCCATTGGACCACCAGGGAAACCCTGTAAGTTTAGTTTTTCTTAGAATTACCACAGTTACCATTGTGTGCTTATATATAAATTTAATATGTAAATTGTAGGGTGCTCTGTATTCTTTTTTTTTAATATTTATTTCTTTGGCTGTGTCAGGTCTTAGCTGCAACATGCAGGATCCTTCCTTCCTTGCAGTTCCAGGGGTCAGTAGCTGCAGGACACAATCGCAGTTGCTCCTCAACGTGTAGGATCTTAGTTCCTGGACCAGGGATCCAACCCGCATCTCCTGCATTCAAGGCAGATCCTTAACCACTGGACCACTAGAGAAGTGCCCAGGGTGATCTTTAAAGAGAAAACTTTATTTCTTATAATTCAGATACCTCTAGTTGTACTCTAAAAGAAAGCCTGGAAAACTTTTGGTGTACCTGTCTGACTTGATAGCACTTGTTTATAGCAATCCAGAAATATCTTCCTCCTGGGTCACTTTTGTCTGTTTATCTTGGTGTTTCATCCTTGTGCTGATCGTTTTCTTTTTGAATATGAAAGCTTAATTGGTGACTGGATAGATTTTCTCAAGTAGATTGTTTGGGATAACAGTGTTTTATGTTTGTTTCTTCTTGAAGAGGTGAACAAGGAAGGATAGCTGGGTTCAGGTGAGTTCTTTGAGATTGTTGATTGGCAGGCTTTTCTTTAAGATGAATGATCTGGAGATAGCCCAATAGGGCACACCTGGCTACAGAATGGAGTGGGCTTTACCCTGGGAGACCCATCTCTCATTCTGGCAGACTTACTTTCCCCAGCTCATTCAAGTGGTTTGTTTTGTTTTTTGGCCTTGGCATGTTGCTTGTGGGATTGTAGTTCCCTGACCCTTGGCAGTGAAAGTGCAGTGTCTGTCCACTGGGCTGCCAGGAAATTCCTGTTCAAGTAATATTTAAAGAGAAATGTCCTCTGCTTGCAAATTTGTTTTCTTGTAAGCTGCTTTTCTATTTAGTGACAGAGAGAAGAATAAGATAGGACAGCTACGGTTGTTTGGACACAGACTTCATTTATACTCCCATTTTCAGTCCCTCTTCTTCGGTCCTGCTCTCATACCTGCTTTCTCTGGGCCTGGTGCTCTTTGAGGCTTTGCCTAGCAAACATCTATCTCTTCTGTGACCATATCCCCTCTTGGACTTACTCTGGACTATGGCTTCCTCATCTCTTTCATCTGTCCACACACTTGATTTGCTTTCCAGTTTTTGGAAATCTGTGTGTCTCCTTTTGCTCTCTACTATTATATTAATTATCTGTTGCTATGTAATAAATTACCCAAAACTTATTGTCCTAAAAATAAAATCCAGTAAAATCCAGTGGGCTGGGGGCTGGTGCCAGGGCTGCAGCTCTATCCCAGGTCTCAGGAGTGGGTCCTAACGGGCGGGACCATGTGCTCCAGTTTGGGGGTTAATTGTTGGAGTCCTCAGTTTCCTAGGGATTAAATCAGTTAGGGGGCATATATCTTGGTGTTAATCTAGATTAGGTCTGAATCCTGGGGCTTCCACACTTGGGGTTTAATAGAGGCTCAAGCATTTTAGGAGTCGTCTTCTTAAAATCTAAGACTTACAGGGTAGCTTTTTGGAGATCATGGAAGTTAGGGTTAGTCCTGTGGAAACTCATCCAAGGAGGCCGTTGTTTTGGTGTTTAATTCTGAAGTCGCATATATTCGATCAGGAGTGACTCCTGGACTGAGCATGCTTACCAATGGCTGCCGACACTGTCTTTCAAAACAAAAACGAGGATCCTGCTTGAGGAAACTGTCAAGGAGAGGTTCTCATAAAACAAGAACATTGGTCTGGGCTTCAAGGCACCCAGAAGGCCACTGAGGGCACCTACACTGGTAAGAAATGTCCCTTTACTGGTAATGCTTCCATCCTGAGGGCAGATCCTGTCTGATGTGGTGACCAAGATCAAGATGCAGAGGACCATTTTCATCCCCTGAGACACCTCTGTTGCATCCAAAAGCGCATAAAAACACCTGCCCCCAGGTCCGTGCACCTGCCCCGCTGCTTCAGGGGCATCCGGATTGGTGATGTTGTCACAGTGGGTGAGGCTGACCCCTGTGCAAGATGGTGCGAGTTTAGCATGCTCAAGGTCACCAGCGTTGCCAGCATGAAGAAGTGATTCCAGACATTCTGAGAATGGGCACCTGCCCACTCCCCCAGTCATTTCCCATTCAGCAATAACAATGATGGCAAGCATTTATTATCTCTTTGTTCTGAGGGTCAGGAATGTGGAAATGGTTTATCTGGGTGGTTTTGGCTTGAGGTCTTTCCTGAGGTTATAGCCAAGTATCTTGCCCAGGGCTATAAGTCATCCAAAGGTTGAGTGGAACTGGAGAATCTGGCCCAAGATCACTTACATAAATGGCATGTTGCTGCTGCCTGTTGGGAGGAAACCTAAGTTTTTTTTGTTTTTTGTTTTTTTTTAATTTTGGCCTCTTTTATTTGTCCTTCATTTATTTATTTTCATCCATCTTAATTCTTTGGCCTGTATGGGCCTCCCATTGCAGTGGCTTCTCTTGCTACAGAGCACTGGCTCTAGGTGCATGCATCCCAGCGCTGGCTCGTAAGGCATATATCTTGGTGTTAATCTAGATTAGGTCTGAATCCTGGGGCTTCCACACTTGGGGTTTAATAGAGGCTCAAGCATTTTAGGAGTCGTCTTCTTAAAATCTAAGACTTACAGGGTAGCTTTTTGGAGATCATGGAAGTTAGGGTTAGTCCTGTGGAAACTCATCCAAGGAGGCCGTTGTTTTGGTGTTTAATTCTGAAGTCGCATATATTCGATCAGGAGTGACTCCTGGACTGAGCATGCTTACCAATGGCTGCCGACACTGTCTTTCAAAACAAAACGAGGATCCTGCTTGAGGAAACTGTCAAGGAGAGGTTCTCATAAAACAAGAACATTGGTCTGGGCTTCAAGGCACCCAGAAGGCCACTGAGGGCACCTACACTGGTAAGAAATGTCCCTTTACTGGTAATGCTTCCATCCTGAGGGCAGATCCTGTCTGATGTGGTGACCAAGATCAAGATGCAGAGGACCATTTTCATCCCCTGAGACACCTCTGTTGCATCCAAAAGCGCATAAAAACACCTGCCCCCAGGTCCGTGCACCTGCCCCGCTGCTTCAGGGGCATCCGGATTGGTGATGTTGTCACAGTGGGTGAGGCTGACCCCTGTGCAAGATGGTGCGAGTTTAGCATGCTCAAGGTCACCAGCGTTGCCAGCATGAAGAAGTGATTCCAGACATTCTGAGAATGGGCACCTGCCCACTCCCCCAGTCATTTCCCATTCAGCAATAACAATGATGGCAAGCATTTATTATCTCTTTGTTCTGAGGGTCAGGAATGTGGAAATGGTTTATCTGGGTGGTTTTGGCTTGAGGTCTTTCCTGAGGTTATAGCCAAGTATCTTGCCCAGGGCTATAAGTCATCCAAAGGTTGAGTGGAACTGGAGAATCTGGCCCAAGATCACTTACATAAATGGCATGTTGCTGCTGCCTGTTGGGAGGAAACCTAAGTTTTTTTTGTTTTTTGTTTTTTTTTAATTTTGGCCTCTTTTATTTGTCCTTCATTTATTTATTTTCATCCATCTTAATTCTTTGGCCTGTATGGGCCTCCCATTGCAGTGGCTTCTCTTGCTACAGAGCACTGGCTCTAGGTGCATGCATCCCAGAGCGCTGGCTCGTAAACTGGACACACTAGTCCAGCCGTTTCATGGCCTGTGGGATCTTCCTGGACAAGGCATCGAACCAGTGCCCCTTCCACTGCAAGGCAGACTCTTTACCCACTGGACTACCAGGGAAGCCCGGAAACCTAAGTTTTTACGGTTTTATGGACTTTTCAGTAGGACAGCTTAAGCCTCTTCACAACATGGCACCTGGCTTCCGCAAGAGAGTGTAAGACAGAGGCAATGACTGTTTTGATCTAGCTTCAGAAATCATCCATCATTATTTCTGTATGTTATTGGTTACTCAAATTAGCTCTCTTCAAGGTTAGATGAGGTATGAGGTACCAGGAAGAGAGAATCATCATGTGTGCCATTTTGTTTTTATTAAATAAAAATATTTATTTCTTTGGCTGCATCAGATCTTAGTTGCAGCATGTAGGATCTTTCATTGCGGCCATGCACTGACATGCAGACTTCATTGCCCCATGGTATGTGGGATCTTAGTTCCCCATCTAGGGATTGAACCCTTGTCCCCTGAATGGAAAGGTAGATTCTCAACCACTGAAACACCAAGGAAGTCTCATGAGTGCCATTTTAGAAGGTGGTTACTGTAGGTTTATTTCCTTTTCTATTTCTTTTTTTTTTTAGTAATGAAAGTGTTCAACCTCAATTTGAGACGTAAACCCAGGGCCCAGACTTAATCAAACCTATTTGGGACTTGAACCCACGCGGCCGGGACTCAAACCCAGCCTAAACCCTGTTAATTAAAATCACTTACCCACTGTCTGGACCCACTGAGGTTCAGGTTCTTCATGTCTCTTTGCAGGGAAGACTTCAGCGAGAGACAAAGTGATAGGTAAGAAATGGATTTATTCAGATTCAGGGAAAGCACACTCCACAGACAGAGTGTGGGCCATGGCAGAGCAAATCCAGTGGCCCCGAAAGCATGGCATTCTTAGCTTTTATAGGCTGGATAATTCCATATGCTAATGAGTGGGAGGGTTATTCCAGCTCTTTTAGGGAGTGGTGGAACTGTCATGGCGCCTCTGGGTGTGTCATTTAGCTTGCTGACTGAGCATCAAGGTCTGGTCTGCCATCTTGGACCCATTTGATTCTAATGGGTTTATGCTGTGTTTGGGCTGTCGTTCTTTTCAAAATTGTGCCCTGCGCCTTTCTCTCCCAACTCTTACAGTAAGTTAGGGGATGTAGTCATCTTGCTTTCTTTAACCATAAGTCCTATTTGTAATTTTAGGTGGTTATTTTGAAAGGAAAATGTAAATGTTAAAAATAGTCCATATTAAAATTGAACTTAGCGTGTTTTATGATCCAGCTTATAATAATTTGGGGACTTTGGACAGTTCTTTCATGGCTGTTCAGAGGCTTTTTAAAATATTGCTTCACATTCAGCAAAGTCATTGCTTGCCAAAGAAGATAAGGCCCAGTCTCTCTTGCATCTCTTAGATGGCAAGGAGGAATTAATTAGCAATATTAAATAATTTAGAAATAAAGGCAAAGTTTGACAAAATTGACAAATTTAATGCCAAAGAAGATAAGGCCAGTCTTCGCGGCCATGCACTGACATGCAGACTTCATTGCCCCATGGTATGTGGGATCTTAGTTCCCCATCTAGGGATTGAACCCTTGTCCCCTGAATGGAAAGGTAGATTCTCAACCACTGAAACACCAAGGAAGTCTCATGAGTGCCATTTTAGAAGGTGGTTACTGTAGGTTTATTTCCTTTTCTATTTCTTTTTTTTTTTAGTAATGAAAGTGTTCAACCTCAATTTGAGACGTAAACCCAGGGCCCAGACTTAATCAAACCTATTTGGGACTTGAACCCACGCGGCCGGGACTCAAACCCAGCCTAAACCCTGTTAATTAAAATCACTTACCCACTGTCTGGACCCACTGAGGTTCAGGTTCTTCATGTCTCTTTGCAGGGAAGACTTCAGCGAGAGACAAAGTGATAGGTAAGAAATGGATTTATTCAGATTCAGGGAAAGCACACTCCACAGACAGAGTGTGGGCCATGGCAGAGCAAATCCAGTGGCCCCGAAAGCATGGCATTCTTAGCTTTTATAGGCTGGATAATTCCATATGCTAATGAGTGGGAGGGTTATTCCAGCTCTTTTAGGGAGTGGTGGAACTGTCATGGCGCCTCTGGGTGTGTCATTTAGCTTGCTGACTGAGCATCAAGGTCTGGTCTGCCATCTTGGACCCATTTGATTCTAATGGGTTTATGCTGTGTTTGGGCTGTCGTTCTTTTCAAAAATTGTGCCCTGCGCCTTTCTCTCCCAACTCTTACAGTAAGTTAGGGGATGTAGTCATCTTGCTTTCTTTAACCATAAGTCCTATTTGTAATTTTAGGTGGTTATTTTGAAAGGAAAATGTAAATGTTAAAAATAGTCCATATTAAAATTGAACTTAGCGTGTTTTATGATCCAGCTTATAATAATTTGGGGACTTTGGACAGTTCTTTCATGGCTGTTCAGAGGCTTTTTAAAATATTGCTTCACATTCAGCAAAGTCATTGCTTGCCAAAGAAGATAAGGCCCAGTCTCTCTTGCATCTCTTAGATGGCAAGGAGGAATTAATTAGCAATATTAAATAATTTAGAAATAAAGGACACTTCAAGTTTCAGCCAGCGAAGTGAATTGCGCATTTCCATATGTGAGGATTAAACTGTTACCAACTTCTGATTTTGAAGTAACATCTCAGGTCTAGTAAAATGTTGATCTTTTTCTGAAATCTTTGAAGTTTTTTGGGAATTTTGTCAAAAAATTCTTACTACAAGATATGTTCTGAAATGAGAATTTAATCCATCATTTAGTGATTTGCTTTAAAAAAAATTCAAGACTTAAAATTTAAATTAATGTTTCTGAGCCATCATTGTCTCTTAGGAAGAGTTGATGATAATGTTAGCTAGTGTCAGATCTTCAATATGATATATTTTCACAGCTGCAAGCTTATTTTAAGACTTATTTAAACAATTGCCTCAGCCAGACTAACAAATAATCAAGATAGACTAATAAGTCAAGACTGGATTCTGGAATCTTTCATTGTTGGATTTGTTCACTTCTTACTAGTATGAATTATTTTATGTAGCAAGTTTAATTGGAGCCCTGGTTTCCTCCTTAGAATTTTTTTCTATTAGTAGGCGTACATAGATCCTGTTTATTTTGACAGTGATACAAAACTTTATTTGCTATCTAAAGAGTTTCCACTCTGATTTTTTAAACTGTTAGCTTTTTTTTTAACCTCAAAAACATTTTTCCTTTAGCAAAATATATTTTCCTTAAATATCAAAGGAAATATTACTTAAATAGTCTATATTGTCAGATATTGTCATTTTTGTTTATTTTTGTTTTTTGCCTCTGGACTAACAGACACACACACACATATATATATATATACAATTCTAAATAATGCTGATACTTAAACTTCTTCGGATTTTTGAATCAGGCTAATAGGAGAGTATTTATAGTTTGCTATTTAAAAGTACATATGAGGGCTTCCCCTGGTGGTCCAGTGGATAAGGACACCGCCTTGCTGTGCAAGGGGCGCCGGTTCAATCCCTGGCCTGGGAAGATCCCACGTGCCTCGGAGCGGCTGGACTGATGTGTCCAATTATCCAGCCGGAGCTCTGGAGCCCATGCGCCCAAAGCCGGCGCTCTGCGACAACAGACGCCACCGCGATGGGAGGCCCGCAGGAACCAAAGAACAAAGAAGGATGAAAAATAGAGAAATGGGAGACCAATAGAAGTGGCCCGCCCGCTCCCCTCCCTCCCCAACCCGACCCCCGCCCAAAAAAAAAAAAAGTACATATGAGCTCTGGAATAAATATCTGTCTGGTTTTATGTTCTACCTTTTGTAGTGAGCCCTGGAGCAAGTTCCTGCTTATCTAAATCTCTGTTTCTTTACTGTCTGGTTTTATGTTCTACCTTTTGTAGTGGGCCCTGGAGCAAGTTCCTGCTTATCTAAATCTCTGTTTCTTTACCTATGAAATGTAGATAATAGTACCTACTCTATCAGTGGTGTGAAGAAATGAGATAATCAAGTTAAAGCATTTAGGACAGCATTGGGTGCAAATGAAGTGCCGGAACTATAGCATGGAGAAAGACTTCTGGAGTACTTGGGTAAAAACTTCCAAAGGTTGCCTCCACCAAAGCAATAGAAACCTTGGCAAAATCTGTCAAAAATGAAAATTTTCAGAACTCATAAAATTAAACACTTATAAAAATTCAAGAAGCATTTTTTCAAGGAAGATGGCTGAATCTCCATGGCAACAGTAAAACTTTTTTTTTTTTTTTTATGCTGGGTCTTGCTTTCTCTTGTTACAGCAAGCAGGGTGCTACTCTTTGTTGCAGTGCTCAGGTTTCTCATTGTGGTAGCTTCTCTTGTTGCAGAGCACAGACCCTAGGGTGTGGGGGCTTCAGTAGCATTGGCAGTAGTACAGGCTCAGTAGTTGGCTCACCGGCTTTAGAGTTCAGATACAGTAGTTGTGGCTCAGCTACTTTGCAGAACATGGAATCCTCTTGGACCAAGCCCATGTCTCCTGCATTGGCAAGTGGACTCTCAACCACTGGATCACCAGAGAAGTCCAAACTTTGTAATTTTTTAACTTGTTCTTTTTCCAGTTTTCTCTTCAGAGGAGTCTTGAAAACCAACAGGTTCACTACTGTGGCAGTCAGGGGCTCAGCATCCACTGGAAGAAACTTAATGGCTTTGGAGCCTTCCAAAATCTCATCACTAGAGAATTGTCACTATTTGGCCTGTATGGTAGTGGCTTGCAAAGCTCCATTTTAAGGAATTGACTTTATTTGACTGGACCTAGAACTTGCCTGGGTGCCAGTCACTTCAGTTGTGTCTGACTCTTAGCGACCCTATGGACTATTAACTAGCCAAGCTCCACTGTCCATGGGATTCTCCAGGCAAGAATACTGGAATAGGTTGCCATTTCCTTCTCCACAGGATCTTCCTGACCCAGGGATTGAACCTGTGTCTCTTAAGTCTTTTGCATTGGTACACAGGTTCTTTACCACATATATAAACCTCTTTGCACCCAGTAGGGTAAATATAATAAAAAAAGATGGACAATAGCAGTTGTTAAGAGAGATTTGAAAAAATTTAAGTCATCATACATTGTTAACACGAATGGAAAACAGTGTAGTCACTCTGCAAAACAGGTTCCTCAAAAAGCTAAACACAGAATAATCACCTGACACTTCCATTTTTAGGTATATACTCAAGGGAATTGAAATCATTAAAAACTTGTACATGGGGACTTCCCTGGTGGTCCAGTGGTTGGGACTCTGTGTTCCCAATGCAGGGGGCCTGGGTTCGATCCTGGTCAGGGAACTATATCCCACATGCTGCAACTAAGATCCAGTGGAGCCAAATAAATAAATAATTAAAGAAGAAAAAGAACTTGTATATGAATGTTCAAAGCAGTCATATTCATTACTGTGAACAAGTGGAAGCAACCCACAAGTCTGTCAGTTGATGAAAGGATAAACAATGTGGTATATTCATACAATTCTGCCATAAAAGAGGAGGAGTACTGATATATGCTTCATTATAAAAGAACCTTGGAAATACGATGCTACATGAAAAAGCCAAATGCAAAATGCTGCATCTACTTATTCTGTTTATATAGTTTCCAGAGTGGAAAACTCCATAGACAGTGAAAAATTATTGGTTTCCAGGGCCTGGACAGAAGGGGAATGGGGAGTGACTGCTAGTAGGTAGAGGGTTTTCTTGTTGGCATAGGATAAAAATATTCTGAAATTACAAAGTGGTGTTGATTGCATAACCCAGTGAATGTACTAAAAAGCAATGAATTGTATACTTAAATGGGTTAATTTTATAGTATGTGAATTATTTCTGAATAAGGCTATTGTTTTATTTTTAAAAACATACCCTGCAGCACCCCATTTAAGTGAATCACCTGGTACTGAAAAATAAAATTAGGGCTTCCCCTGGTGGTCCAGTGGGTAAGGACACTGCCTTGCAGTGCAAGGGGCGCTGGTTCAATCCCTGGCCTGGGAAGATCCCACGTGCCGCGGAGCGGCTGGACTGATGTGTCCAATTACCGGCGGGAGCTCTGGAGCGCATGGGCCCAGAGCATTTAAGTCATTCATACAATTGTTAACACGAATCAAAAAGGTAGGGTAAATATAATAAAAAGATGGACAATAGCAGTTGTTAAGAGAGATTTGAAAAAATTTAAGTCATCATACATTGTTAACACGAATGGAAAACAGTGTAGTCACTCTGCAAAACAGGTTCCTCAAAAAGCTAAACACAGAATAATCACCTGACACTTCCATTTTTAGGTATATACTCAAGGGAATTGAAATCATTAAAAACTTGTACATGGGGACTTCCCTGGTGGTCCAGTGGTTGGGACTCTGTGTTCCCAATGCAGGGGGCCTGGGTTCGATCCTGGTCAGGGAACTATATCCCACATGCTGCAACTAAGATCCAGTGGAGCCAAATAAATAAATAATTAAAAAAAAAAAGAACTTGTATATGAATGTTCAAAGCAGTCATATTCATTACTGTGAACAAGTGGAAGCAACCCACAAGTCTGTCAGTTGATGAAAGGATAAACAATGTGGTATATTCATACAATTCTGCCATAAAAGAGGAGGAGTACTGATATATGCTTCATTATAAAAGAACCTTGGAAATACGATGCTACATGAAAAAGCCAAATGCAAAATGCTGCATCTACTTATTCTGTTTATATAGTTTCCAGAGTGGAAAACTCCATAGACAGTGAAAAATTATTGGTTTCCAGGGCCTGGACAGAAGGGGAATGGGGAGTGACTGCTAGTAGGTAGAGGGTTTTCTTGTTGGCATAGGATAAAAATATTCTGAAATTACAAAGTGGTGTTGATTGCATA
This sequence comes from Tragulus kanchil, assembly GCA_022376925.1. Lineage (NCBI taxonomy): Eukaryota > Metazoa > Chordata > Mammalia > Artiodactyla > Tragulidae > Tragulus > Tragulus kanchil. The sequence goes on from JAIOJX010000032.1 coordinate 36,163,356, forward strand.
ACCCAGTGAATGTACTAAAAAGCAATGAATTGTATACTTAAATGGGTTAATTTTATAGTATGTGAATTATTTCTGAATAAGGCTATTGTTTTATTTTTAAAAACATACCCTGCAGCACCCCATTTAAGTGAATCACCTGGTACTGAAAAATAAAATTAGGGCTTCCCCTGGTGGTCCAGTGGGTAAGGACACTGCCTTGCAGTGCAAGGGGCGCTGGTTCAATCCCTGGCCTGGGAAGATCCCACGTGCCGCGGAGCGGCTGGACTGATGTGTCCAATTACCGAGCGGGAGCTCTGGAGCGCATGGGCCCAGAGCTGGCGCTAGACGCCACTGCAATGGGAGGCCCACAGGAGCCAAAGAACAAAGATGGATGAAAATAGAGAAATGGAAGACCAACGGAAGTGGCCCGCCCACTCCCCTCCCTCCCCAAACCCGACCCCTGCCCAAAATAAATAAATCTAAAAAAAAAGAAAAAAAAAAGAAAAAGAAAATTACTCTCGAGTATTCCTGCTTAGCTGGCAACTCTGTAATGATTGCAGTTGTTTTTTAAATGAACTATCAGGGCTTCCCCTAGTGTTCCAGTGGGTAAAGACACTGCCTTGCAGTGCAAGGGGCGCCAGTTCGAGCCCTGGCCTGGGAAGATCCCACGTGCCGCGGAGCGGCTGGACTGATGTGTCCAATTACCGAGCGGGAGCTCTGGAGCGCATGGGCCCAGAGCTGGCGCTAGACGCCACTGCAATGGGAGGCCCACAGGAGCCAAAGAACAAAGATGGATGAAAATAGAGAAATGGAAGACCAACGGAAGTGGCCCGCCCACTCCCCTCCCTCCCCAAACCCGACCCCTGCCCAAAATAAATAAATCTAAAAAAAAAAAAAAAAAAAAGAAAAAGAAAATTACTCTCGAGTATTCCTGCTTAGCTGGCAACTCTGTAATGATTGCAGTTGTTTTTTAAATGAACTATCAGGGCTTCCCCTAGTGTTCCAGTGGGTAAAGACACTGCCTTGCAGTGCAAGGGGCGCCAGTTCGAGCCCTGGCCTGGGAAGATCCCACGTGCCGCGGAGTGGCTAGACTGATGTGTCCAGTTGCCGAGCTGGAGCTCTGGAGCGCATGCGCCCAGAGCCGGTACTCTGTGACAACAGAGGCCACCGTGATGGGGGGCCCACACTGGCCAAAGAACAAAGACGGATGAAAATAGAGAATTGAAAGACCAATAGAAGTGGCCCGCCCATTCCCCTCCCTCCCCATCCCACCCTTCAAAAGATTAAAATAAATAAATAAATAAATAAAATAAATGAACTATCAGAAGGCTGGAATTCTATCTGTAGAGTTGTTACGCCAGCCAGAGATACCTGACTGTTTTTCAGTTATACAAATGTTAATCAAAGCAACATATAAGAAAATAGTCCCTAGAATTCACCAAGTTGAGATTATTAGTGTTTTTGTGCAAAGTTTTACTTTATATACATTTATGAGTTATAATACTCTAAAGCATTCTTTGAATGATCAAAAATTGTCTTTTTTTTCAGTGCTTCATCATTAATTATTATTGTTGATGAGCTGTGAAATACTCTTTTTCTGTGCACTCTGTGAATTTAAGTAGTTGGATTCAAAATGAACTAAAAGCTTGTCACAAAGTTTTACTCTTTACAATTAAAATTTTGAAACTAAAGGAATTCAGATTTTACTAGCTGTAAAATCTTACTGAATTATTTTCACATTTTAATCAGATTGAATATATTTTAATATTAGCAAGATCCTGTTTTCTAGTTTGTAGTTTTTCATCCCGTATCAGTGTAGTCTATTTTAACACACTGTGTTCTTAGCTTGCAGAACACAAAGAAGTACGGCATACCTACAGTCTGGAGTCTCTTTGCCACTGCCCTTTTTATGAAGAGGCCATGCGTTTAGTTGAAGAAGGAAAAATTTACTCAAGAGTGCTTAGGTATCATGCTTATGTTTATGAAAAATATTAAGATACTGTTGCTATGTTTGTCTGATACTTGTTTAAAATATTTGAGAAGAGGGGAAAAATGTTTTTAGGCTCAAGAATTTTTTTTGACATATTTTGTTAGTATTGAAAAGACGTATTTTTTATTAAGGTCCTGAGGTTAGACCTTATTCCAGACTTGTAGTAGGCTTGATTGTAAATGCACTTTAACAGTTGTCTCCCCTGTTTATTACTTAGAACTGAAATGTTGGAGTGCCTAGGAGACAGTGATTTTCTTGCCAAACTTCACTGTATTCGACAGGCTTTTCAGGTATTTTTTTTTAATAGTAAGTGACTTCACCCAGCCACTCATCCCTACCCTAATGCTATAGAGTCCAACTGAGTATAAACAGGACAGCTCTTTGCTCTGTATTAGCCTTATCTGTAATGGCAAATAAAAGGCTGCTATGTTTATTTTTCCTGCCTGCTGTCTCCCTTCATTTGTCTTCATTTGTCAACCTCTCCTGTAACTTCCTGAGTCTGCCACATTTTGTCAGAACACCATACTGTAATTGCTAGAGATGTATGTGTACAAATAGCTGCTTAAAATAGAAGTCCTTGTTCTTGTTACCCATTAGTATGTGTTCTAGGATGTTTTTCATTTTAATCAGTTGTAAAATCATCAATTTCCTAAAATGAAATAAAGTCATTTAACAACAAAATTATCTTTATTTTTCTTTTTTGGAGTTTAATAATTATTTCAGATTTTTCTAATATTAAATTGAACTATTTAAATTCAGATTTATCTTCTCCCTTTAACCTTTTTTAATTTTTTTATTCAAGAGTTCTTTTTATTTTAGTAACTTAGGACTTTTTTCCCCTGTGTTCTGCCTGCTGAAATAGAGCCATACACCATGTCTTAACTGTATTAGGGTTTTTTATAGATGTGCTGTAAATGTAGGTATATATTTATGGGTATATAAAATATATATGCTCTGCTATAAGTATAATATAGACATATATTTATAGATGCAATGTAAAGTCAAATATCCATTCAAATTAATCACAGGTTTCCTGTTTTCATTGGGATGTTTTTAAAAAGGGTGCTGAAGTCGGATAAATTTTCCCTGCCCTTTTATGAAGAGGCCATGCGTTTAGTTGAAGAAGGAAAAATTTACTCAAGAGTGCTTAGGTATCATGCTTATGTTTATGAAAAATATTAAGATACTGTTGCTATGTTTGTCTGATACTTGTTTAAAATATTTGAGAAGAGGGGAAAAATGTTTTTAGGCTCAAGAATTTTTTGACATATTTTGTTAGTATTGAAAAGACGTATTTTTTATTAAGGTCCTGAGGTTAGACCTTATTCCAGACTTGTAGTAGGCTTGATCGTAAATGCACTTTAACAGTTGTCTCCCCTGTTTATTACTTAGAACTGAAATGTTGGAGTGCCTAGGAGACAGTGATTTTCTTGCCAAACTTCACTGTATTCGACAGGCTTTTCAGGTATTTTTTTTTAATAGTAAGTGACTTCACCCAGCCACTCATCCCTACCCTAATGCTATAGAGTCCAACTGAGTATAAACAGGACAGCTCTTTGCTCTGTATTAGCCTTATCTGTAATGGCAAATAAAAGGCTGCTATGTTTATTTTTCCTGCCTGCTGTCTCCCTTCATTTGTCTTCATTTGTCAACCTCTCCTGTAACTTCCTGAGTCTGCCACATTTTGTCAGAACACCATACTGTAATTGCTAGAGATGTATGTGTACAAATAGCTGCTTAAAATAGAAGTCCTTGTTCTTGTTACCCATTAGTATGTGTTCTAGGATGTTTTTCATTTTAATCAGTTGTAAAATCATCAATTTCCTAAAATGAAATAAAGTCATTTAACAACAAAATTATCTTTATTTTTCTTTTTTGGAGTTTAATAATTATTTCAGATTTTTCTAATATTAAATTGAACTATTTAAATTCAGATTTATCTTCTCCCTTTAACCTTTTTTAATTTTTTTATTCAAGAGTTCTTTTTATTTTAGTAACTTAGGACTTTTTTCCCCTGTGTTCTGCCTGCTGAAATAGAGCCATACACCATGTCTTAACTGTATTAGGGTTTTTTATAGATGTGCTGTAAATGTAGGTATATATTTATGGGTATATAAAATATATATGCTCTGCTATAAGTATAATATAGACATATATTTATAGATGCAATGTAAAGTCAAATATCCATTCAAATTAATCACAGGTTTCCTGTTTTTCTTTATTTGGGGATGGATATTTTTCAGGTAATTCTTTCAGAAACAGCCAACAGGATATTCCTTGCTGAGAGTGGAAGGAAAATTTTATCAGCGTTAATTGTAAAAGCACGAAAGGTAAACCTGCTTCGTTGGCAAGTTTTTTATTGTTGTTATTTCAGTTGAACTGAAGATTAAAAAGATTAAACTTTCAATAGAAGAAAGTGTTTTTGTAGATGGTTGTAAGAGTTAACATACTAAAAATAAATAACCCAGAAAGTATTTATTTCTACTTTGGTTGATTTATTATCTATGTATAAAGTTTATGCTGTATTGATCAAGTTGAGGAATTGTTCCCAGTTTGTCTATTAATGTCATGGTAAGAACTGTCATTGGGTGTGCTATTACAGCCACCACTGTTACTGTTTCTGATATCTCTTCTTTTAGCTTCCCTCGGTCCTGTTTAGTAAGAAGGTCCCAGGAAAAGCTCAGAAATCTGGAAATGCAAACTGAACTGCCTCTTAATCTTACTCATCTTCTTGGGACTGAATGAGGCAGAATCAATGGCAAGAACTTTATTAAGACTGTAAGGGGGCTTCCTGGGGCTTCCCTGGTGGTCCAGTGGGTAAGGACACCACCTTGCAGTGCAAGGGGCACCGGTTACATCCCTGGCCTGGGAAGATCCCACGTGCCACAGAGTGGCTGGACCGACGTGTCCAATTACCAAGCTGGAGCTCTGGAGCTCATGCGCCCAGAGCCGGTGCTCTGCGACAACAGAGGCCACTGCGATGGGAGGCCCACACGGGCCAAAGAACAAAGGTGGATGAAAACTGATAAATGAAAGACCAATAGAAGTAGCCCGCCACCCCCACCCCGCAACCCTCCCCCGCCTCAAAAAAAAGACTGTAAGGAACAACTTTTCCTTTATGCAGGGTGTATCCAGATGATGAGAAACTAAAAGCCCAATCACACTTTCCCTCAGCCATTTGAACACCTGCTTTTCAAACACAATCCCTTTGAACCTCAGTTCCCTCATTTGTATAATAAGATTATGTTTGTGGTACCCTATTTCAGAGAGTTCTAACGATGATTAAATAAGTGATAAATGGGAAAGTAAATATTTTAAAAGTGCAACATAAATTTGTTCTTGCTGCTATTTAATTGCTAAGTTGTGTCTGACTCTTTGTAATCCCCATGAACTGTAGCCCGCCAGGCTCTTCTGTCCATGGGATTCTCCAAGCAAGAATACTAGAGTGGGTTGCCATTCTTTCCCCTGGGGATCTTTTTTTTTTTTTTTTACTTTTAACATTTACAGTTTTGTTGTTTACAGATATGTATGTTCCCAGATTAGTCATATGTATATCTCCCCCATCCCACCCCTCCAGGCCATCGCACAGCACCCCTGCAGGATCCCCTTTGCTCACAGCAAAATGACAGTTGCTATTTTCTTCACATATGATAGTACAGGTTTTCATGCTACTTCCTTTATGCCTCCCACCCTCTGTTCCTTCCCTACAATGTCCATATGTCTATTCCCCATGTCTGTTTTTTTCATCGCTTCACTGTGTGTGTTATCATTACCATCCTACTAGATTCCATATTTAAGTGTTAGTATATTGTACTTGTCCTTCTCTTTTGACTCAGAAATCTGGAAATGCAAACTGAACTGCCTCTTAATCTTACTCATCTTCTTGGGACTGAATGAGGCAGAATCAATGGCAAGAACTTTATTAAGACTGTAAGGGGGCTTCCTGGGGCTTCCCTGGTGGTCCAGTGGGTAAGGACACCACCTTGCAGTGCAAGGGGCACCGGTTACATCCCTGGCCTGGGAAGATCCCACGTGCCACAGAGTGGCTGGACCGACGTGTCCAATTACCAAGCTGGAGCTCTGGAGCTCATGCGCCCAGAGCCGGTGCTCTGCGACAACAGAGGCCACTGCGATGGGAGGCCCACACGGGCCAAAGAACAAAGGTGGATGAAAACTGATAAATGAAAGACCAATAGAAGTAGCCCGCCACCCCCCCACCCCCGCAACCCTCCCCCGCCTCAAAAAAAAGACTGTAAGGAACAACTTTTCCTTTATGCAGGGTGTATCCAGATGATGAGAAACTAAAAGCCCAATCACACTTTCCCTCAGCCATTTGAACACCTGCTTTTCAAACACAATCCCTTTGAACCTCAGTTCCCTCATTTGTATAATAAGATTATGTTTGTGGTACCCTATTTCAGAGAGTTCTAACGATGATTAAATAAGTGATAAATGGGAAAGTAAATATTTTAAAAGTGCAACATAAATTTGTTCTTGCTGCTATTTAATTGCTAAGTTGTGTCTGACTCTTTGTAATCCCCATGAACTGTAGCCCGCCAGGCTCTTCTGTCCATGGGATTCTCCAAGCAAGAATACTAGAGTGGGTTGCCATTCTTTCCCCTGGGGATCTTTTTTTTTTTTTTTTACTTTTAACATTTACAGTTTTGTTGTTTACAGATATGTATGTTCCCAGATTAGTCATATGTATATCTCCCCCATCCCACCCCTCCAGGCCATCGCACAGCACCCCTGCAGGATCCCCTTTGCTCACAGCAAAATGACAGTTGCTATTTTCTTCACATATGATAGTACAGGTTTTCATGCTACTTCCTTTATGCCTCCCACCCTCTGTTCCTTCCCTACAATGTCCATATGTCTATTCCCCATGTCTGTTTTTTTCATCGCTTCACTGTGTGTGTTATCATTACCATCCTACTAGATTCCATATTTAAGTGTTAGTATATTGTACTTGTCCTTCTCTTTTTGACTGATTCACTTTTTATGATAGGTTCTAGATCCAGCTACCTCATTAGGCCTGATTTTTCTGTATTTCTTTTTACAGCTGTGTAGTATTCCATTGTATATATGTACCACAGCTTCTGTATCCATTCATTCATCGATGGACATCTAGGTTGCTTCCATGTTCTAGCTATTGTATAGAGAGCTGCAATGAACATTGGGGTACAGGTGCTTCTTTCAGTTTTGATTTCATCAGGGTATAAGCCTAATAGTGGGATTGCTGGGTCTTATGGTGCTTCTATTTTTAAGAAATCTCCATACTGTCTTCCATAGGGGCTATACCAATTTACATTCCCATCAGCAATGCAAGACTGTTCCCTTTTCTCCGCACCCTCTCCAGCATTTATTTTTATTTTTTTTAACATTGTTTTTTTTTTTTTTTTAAGCTTTTTTTTTCTTTTTTGCAGAGGCGGGTTGGGGAGGGAGGGGGGCGGGCAAGCCACTTCTGTTGGTCTTTCATTTATCTATTTTCATCCATCTTTGTTCTTTGGCCCGTGTGGGCCTCCCATTGCAGCGGCCTCTGTTGTGGCAGAGCACTGGCTCTGGGCGCATGCGCTCCACAGCTCCGGCTCGGTAATTGGACACGTCGGTCCAGCTGCTCCTCAGCACGTGAGATCTTCCCAGGCCAGGGATGGAACCGGTGCCCCTTGCACTGCAAGGCGGTGTCCTTACCCACTGGACCACCAGGGAAGCCCCTCTCCAGCATTTATTGTCTGTCAATTTGTTGATGATGGCCATTCTGACTTGTGTGAGGTGATATCTCATTGTAGTTTTGATTTGTGTTTCTCTAATTATAAGCAAGGTTGAGCATTGTTTCATGTGTGTTTTGGCCATCAGTATGTCCTCTTTGGAGAGGTGTCTATTTAGGTCCTTTTCCCATTTTCCTGGGGATCTTTTCACCCATGGACAGAACCAACATCTAGAACCAACATGATAGAACCAGCCTTCATTGGCAAGAAGATTCTTTTCCACAGAGCCAGCAGGAAAGCCCCCAAATTTAGGATAATATTAACTACTCACAATTTCCAGTGTAAATCTTTCTTTAAAAAGAACAAAAAAAGAAACAATGTTTAATGATTATATGAAAAAGTTCCATAGTATTATAGTCAAATAAATTCAGATTAAAATAGCACAATAGAATTTTCCTGGCAGTCCAGTGGTTAAGACTTTGAGATTCCAATGTGGGAGTATGGTTTCATTCCCTGGTTGGGGAACTAAGATTCTACATGCTACATGGTCAAAAGATTTGAAAAATAATAAGAACATAACACAGTAGCCTGTTCTGCCCAACAAATTGCCACCGCTAGAAGGTCAGTAAACCCAATATAAATCTTATGTTGTTTTCTTGGCCTCCCCAAGGCAGATAGACCCACTGATTTGAGCCGGAGTTCCTTCAAAAGGAATAGAGCTCTATCAAAAGCATCACATAGTATCTTTTGCAGCCAGTTTTTCATTTTAAGGACTAACCTAAATAAGCACATATATTTGAGTAGTAAGCAATTTGCTTATGACATTTTGCTTGCATTCTTAGTCTTGACTTATGGAAAATGTTGGAGTTCATTTATCTATTTTCATCCATCTTTGTTCTTTGGCCCATGTGGGCCTCCCATCGTGGTGGCCTCTGTTGTTGCAGAGCACCGATTCTGGGCGCATGCGCTCCACAGCTCCTGCTCGGTAATTGGACACATCGGCCCAGCTGCTCCGCAGCATGTGGGATCTTCCCAGGCCATGGATGGAACCGGTGCCCCTTGCACTGCAAGGTGGTGTCCTTACCCACTGAACCACCAGGGAAGCCCCTCTCCAGCATTTATTGTCTGTCAATTTGTTGATGATGGCCATTCTGACTTGTGTGAGGTGATATCTCATTGTAGTTTTGATTTGTGTTTCTCTAATTATAAGCAAGGTTGAGCATTGTTTCATGTGTGTTTTGGCCATCAGTATGTCCTCTTTGGAGAGGTGTCTATTTAGGTCCTTTTCCCATTTTCCTGGGGATCTTTTCACCCATGGACAGAACCAACATCTAGAACCAACATGATAGAACCAGCCTTCATTGGCAAGAAGATTCTTTTCCACAGAGCCAGCAGGAAAGCCCCCAAATTTAGGATAATATTAACTACTCACAATTTCCAGTGTAAATCTTTCTTTAAAAAGAACAAAAAAAGAAACAATGTTTAATGATTATATGAAAAAGTTCCATAGTATTATAGTCAAATAAATTCAGATTAAAATAGCACAATAGAATTTTCCTGGCAGTCCAGTGGTTAAGACTTTGAGATTCCAATGTGGGAGTATGGTTTCATTCCCTGGTTGGGGAACTAAGATTCTACATGCTACATGGTCAAAAGATTTGAAAAATAATAAGAACATAACACAGTAGCCTGTTCTGCCCAACAAATTGCCACCGCTAGAAGGTCAGTAAACCCAATATAAATCTTATGTTGTTTTCTTGGCCTCCCCAAGGCAGATAGACCCACTGATTTGAGCCGGAGTTCCTTCAAAAGGAATAGAGCTCTATCAAAAGCATCACATAGTATCTTTTGCAGCCAGTTTTTCATTTTAAGGACTAACCTAAATAAGCACATATATTTGAGTAGTAAGCAATTTGCTTATGACATTTTGCTTGCATTCTTAGTCTTGACTTATGGAAAATGTTGGAGTAATAAACCAAATAAGTATGGCATACCTTGAAAATGTGTTTTGTTACCTAATAGAATGAAGGTCTTACAAATTTACTTGAAGAGTATTATTTATTTTGAGGGTTTGAGCCTTGTTATGAAGTTGAGATTAGGATTAAAGTGTATTTTCTTCTGCAGAATCCAAAGAAGTTCGAAGATGTTTTTGATGAAATGATCTATTTTTTAGAGCAGACCGATCACTGGGATAATACTGAAATGGAACTTGCTGCTAGAGGAGTAAGTTCAACAATTTTTGTAATGTTTATCCTCTTTTGTTGCTTATACATGGTATTTGCATAATTTGAGGCCACTGTTTTCTTGTCCTTGTTAAACGACAATAAACCAGTTTTGTGATGGTGGTTATGATACAGTTGCAAACAACAGCAGTCATAGTCTTTGTATATTGGGACAACAATTGAAAATAATATATATATTTTAAAAGCCCTTTGTTCTTCTGTTGCTTCTTCCTGCCTTCCAAAAGTCAATGAGCATAGGCTTTAGCAGAGCGGTAATGGTAACCTGTGCAAGGGTGGTTTCAAACAGAAGAGTGGCAGCTCACTGGGGACAGGGAATTGACTACAGACACAGGATCAAACAAATAATAACATATATTGAGAATAATCAGAGCCAGATTTCTCACGGTTAGAGAAGGGAGGTATAAAAAGCTAGGGTTGAGATTGGAGCTGTCAGGGTGAATTCACAGTTTACTAGATAGAGAAGTAAATAGAAAGGTTTGTATATACATAGACATACATAAACTTACCAGTGCGATTCACTGAGAGGCCCTGGAAGCAAGAACACCTCAGAAGAAATGATCACCACAGATCTTGGCTTCTAAGTCCCACTCTCCACTAAAATGAACTAGAACTCCTTGGAAATTTGGCTGATTTCCACCCTGGGATACAGAAAGTACATGAGGAGCCTGGAATATTTGGTTGTAATGGAAGCAAAGGAATGAGTTTGCAGAGGGCTGGCAGGCTTTCCAGGGTGAGAAAACAGTAGGTGTGGAAACACAGAGGCACAATCGTTTCTTCTCTGGTATTCCCTCACGTGATTAAGGAATCAGCATCAGTTCAGTTGTGCTGGCCTGAAAACTGGGACTCATCCTTTACCCTTGCCTGGTCCACCGACTTTATCATATTCATCTCTAAGCTTTGTCAATTTAACTCCTATGTATCTTTCAATTTCTTCAGCATTTTTCTGTTCCTGCCAGTTCCATTGTAGTCTGGGTAACTGTTGTCTTTCCCTGGACAGCCTCAGGGTTTTTGTATCTCCCAGTTCCTTGCCTGCTTCCCATCTTGCTGCATTCACTCTTCCTCCTCTCCTTTCCTCTCTTCACGTTGCTGCCAAAGCAGTCTTGAAAAATATAAATCTGAATATTACTCAGTCATAACAAATCGAAGTCTTCTCATTTGTGACAACACAATGGACCTTCAGGGTTGCTCAGTGCAATGTCAGGCAGAGAAAGACAACTGCTGTATGATTTCACTTACATGTGGAATCTAAAAAAAAGCCCTTTGTTCTTCTGTTGCTTCTTCCTGCCTTCCAAAAGTCAATGAGCATAGGCTTTAGCAGAGCGGTAATGGTAACCTGTGCAAGGGTGGTTTCAAACAGAAGAGTGGCAGCTCACTGGGGACAGGGAATTGACTACAGACACAGGATCAAACAAATAATAACATATATTGAGAATAATCAGAGCCAGATTTCTCACGGTTAGAGAAGGGAGGTATAAAAAGCTAGGGTTGAGATTGGAGCTGTCAGGGTGAATTCACAGTTTACTAGATAGAGAAGTAAATAGAAAGGTTTGTATATACATAGACATACATAAACTTACCAGTGCGATTCACTGAGAGGCCCTGGAAGCAAGAACACCTCAGAAGAAATGATCACCACAGATCTTGGCTTCTAAGTCCCACTCTCCACTAAAATGAACTAGAACTCCTTGGAAATTTGGCTGATTTCCACCCTGGGATACAGAAAGTACATGAGGAGCCTGGAATATTTGGTTGTAATGGAAGCAAAGGAATGAGTTTGCAGAGGGCTGGCAGGCTTTCCAGGGTGAGAAAACAGTAGGTGTGGAAACACAGAGGCACAATCGTTTCTTCTCTGGTATTCCCTCACGTGATTAAGGAATCAGCATCAGTTCAGTTGTGCTGGCCTGAAAACTGGGACTCATCCTTTACCCTTGCCTGGTCCACCGACTTTATCATATTCATCTCTAAGCTTTGTCAATTTAACTCCTATGTATCTTTCAATTTCTTCAGCATTTTTCTGTTCCTGCCAGTTCCATTGTAGTCTGGGTAACTGTTGTCTTTCCCTGGACAGCCTCAGGGTTTTTGTATCTCCCAGTTCCTTGCCTGCTTCCCATCTTGCTGCATTCACTCTTCCTCCTCTCCTTTCCTCTCTTCACGTTGCTGCCAAAGCAGTCTTGAAAAATATAAATCTGAATATTACTCAGTCATAACAAATCGAAGTCTTCTCATTTGTGACAACACAATGGACCTTCAGGGTTGCTCAGTGCAATGTCAGGCAGAGAAAGACAACTGCTGTATGATTTCACTTACATGTGGAATCTAAAAAACAAAATACGTGAACAAGCTTAACAGACAGAGAGTCATAGATACATAGACAGGTAGTTTCCAGATAGGAGCAGGATGGAGGGAGAAGAAATAGGTGAGGGAGATTTAAGAGGTACAGACTTTCAGGTATAGAATAAATGAGTCATAGGCATAAAATTTACAATGTGTCACTGTGGGAAATATAGTTAATAACTAATAATCTTATATGGTGACAGATGACAACTAGACTTACCATATTGATGATTTTGAAATGTATGGAAATACTGAATCCCTATGTTGTGTACCAGGAACTGACATAATGTAGGTCAATTATACTTCAAAAATAAACAAGCGTAATTGTAGAAAAAGAGATCAGTTTTGTGGCTCCCAGAGTCAGGGGTCTGAGAAGGGGGACTAGGATGAAGGTGATCAAAAAGTACAAACATCCACTTATAAGATAAATTACTATGGATGTGACATATAATATGTTAAAGATAATTAGCACTGCTATATGATAAATATAAAAGTTAAGAGTAAATCCTGAGAGTTCTCATCACAAGGAAAAAACTTTTTTCGTAAGTCTTTATAGTGTTTTATCTATATGAGATGATGGTGTTCACTAAACTTATTGTGATAATTTTTTTCATGATCTATGTAAGTCATATCATTATGCTGTGTACCTTTAAACTTATACAGTGCTGTATGTCAACTGTAACTCACTAAAAGTGGGAAAAAAGTAGATTCATAAGATAGCTAAAAATTTAAAAAGAAGATCTGGTCATCCCTCTCTCCTCCACCACTACCTACCAAAACACCGTGAGGATAAAATCGAGAATCATCAGCATGGGCCATAAACTGCAGGCACTGCCCTCCCTCCTTGTCTCTAGGCACTCGCCCCTATGCTCTCGGCTGTAGAGAGGCACCGACGCTTTCAGTGGTATTCTTTGACTCAGCACTATTGTGTTCTTTATCTTCAAGTCTATGACAAGGTATTTCCTGTACCTGGCTGGCCTCACTCCCTGAAAAAAAGCTGGCACTGGGCTTCCCTGGTGGTCCAGTGGGTAAAGAGTCCACCTTGCAGTGCAAGGATAACCGGTTCAATCCCTGGCCTGGAAAGATCCCACGTGCTATGGAGTGGCTGGACCGGTGTGTCCAATTACCAGCCAGCACTCTGGAGCACATGCACCCAGAGCCAGTGCTCTGCAATGAGTGAGGCCACTGCAGTGGGAGGCCCACACAGGCCAAAGAATAAAGATGGAGGAAAAATAAATGAATGGAAAACCAATAAAAGAGGCCAAAATTAAAAAAAAAAAAAAAAAAGGCTATCACTGGCATCCAGGCTAGATTAAAAGTTCTATCATACTTTTTCCTTTACTGAGCTTATCACAGTTTTAATTGTGTGTTTGTGGAAGTGGTAATTGCTCTGTGTTCCCTGCTAACCTCTCAGTATCTAGTTTGCATATGATGTGGGATGTGGTACAGTACAGTCTGCATGAATGAAAGAACAAGAGATTCGTGATTGTGGTCGATAGACCAGTAGCTAAATGACAGGGCAGAATGAGTATTTAGTGGATGCCAAGAAATTACTATGGATGTGACATATAATATGTTAAAGATAATTAGCACTGCTATATGATAAATATAAAAGTTAAGAGTAAATCCTGAGAGTTCTCATCACAAGGAAAAAACTTTTTTCGTAAGTCTTTATAGTGTTTTATCTATATGAGATGATGGTGTTCACTAAACTTATTGTGATAATTTTTTTCATGATCTATGTAAGTCATATCATTATGCTGTGTACCTTTAAACTTATACAGTGCTGTATGTCAACTGTAACTCACTAAAAGTGGGAAAAAAGTAGATTCATAAGATAGCTAAAAATTTAAAAAGAAGATCTGGTCATCCCTCTCTCCTCCACCACTACCTACCAAAACACCGTGAGGATAAAATCGAGAATCATCAGCATGGGCCATAAACTGCAGGCACTGCCCTCCCTCCTTGTCTCTAGGCACTCGCCCCTATGCTCTCGGCTGTAGAGAGGCACCGTACGCTTTCAGTGGTATTCTTTGACTCAGCACTATTGTGTTCTTTATCTTCAAGTCTATGACAAGGTATTTCCTGTACCTGGCTGGCCTCACTCCCTGAAAAAAAGCTGGCACTGGGCTTCCCTGGTGGTCCAGTGGGTAAAGAGTCCACCTTGCAGTGCAAGGATAACCGGTTCAATCCCTGGCCTGGAAAGATCCCACGTGCTATGGAGTGGCTGGACCGGTGTGTCCAATTACCAGCCAGCACTCTGGAGCACATGCACCCAGAGCCAGTGCTCTGCAATGAGTGAGGCCACTGCAGTGGGAGGCCCACACAGGCCAAAGAATAAAGATGGAGGAAAAATAAATGAATGGAAAACCAAAAAAAGAGGCCAAAATTAAAAAAAAAAAAAAAAAAGGCTATCACTGGCATCCAGGCTAGATTAAAAGTTCTATCATACTTTTTCCTTTACTGAGCTTATCACAGTTTTAATTGTGTGTTTGTGGAAGTGGTAATTGCTCTGTGTTCCCTGCTAACCTCTCAGTATCTAGTTTGCATATGATGTGGGATGTGGTACAGTACAGTCTGCATGAATGAAAGAACAAGAGATTCGTGATGTGGTGATGGAGATAGGCAGATAGACCAGTAGCTAAATGACAGGGCAGAATGAGTATTTAGTGGATGCCAAGAAAGTGGAGGGAGAGATTAAGTTCATCTGATGGGATCTAGGAAGGAGCAACTGTCATGTGGATTATAGTCTTTGGTGATACGTTGTTTTTAGTGTTCTCTCTCATCTTTTTTTTAGTTAGATAATTTGATTCAACCGAAAACGTACTGCTGGTTGTCATGTATGAAGCCTTTGCTTAGACTTTATTTCAGCTCTGTGCAATAATAATTTCTGTTCTAACTTATGGTTCAATGCAGGTAAAAAATCTAAACTTTTATGATGTTGTTTTGGATTTTATATTAATGGATTCCTTTGAAGATTTAGAAAATCCACCCACATCTATACAGAATGTAGTGAATAATCGCTGGCTAAATTCTTCCTTCAAAGAAACTGTAAGTGGTGGTTTACCCTTCTCAACATTTAAATGTGTTGAAAAGCAGTCAGAGCTGGGAAGATGACTAAGATTTACATGTGTGTGTATATATATATGTCTGCTTGTAGAATGACTGTTAGGAAACTGAGCTCATCCTTTCATATTGGGATCAGATTATGTGTGACACATAACATCTGAAGATGAGGTTTTCCTTTTGTTTCTTCTGTCATTTCCTGTCTTGACCTGGAGGACCTAGTATTTCTTTAGATCTCAAAAAACACTTGGGTTTCAAGCTAGTTCAGGTCTAACAAAAATTAGAACTGAAATGGCTGTATGACTAAACATATATACAGCAGTTTCAGTGAAAAAAAAAAAAAAATATATATATATATATATATATTTCGGAGGAAAATACAGAGATTCTTATTCCCAAATACTATAAAAAACTAGGGTAGAAGGAAATTCCTTGGTGATCCTGTGGTTAGAACTGCAGTCTCAATGTCAGAAGACCCACATTCAATCCCTGGTCAGTGAACTAAGATCCAATAAGTCATGGGCATGGCCAGAAATAATTAAGGTAGAAAAAAATAGGCATGTGCAAAAATAAAATAGGTTTAAACTGTATTTTGTGCTTTGAATGTTTTCAGTTTCTGTTGTTTTTTGTACTCAAATTAACATTTTTTGGTTTAATATTTTAAGTGTGTACCTTGGAATAGGTAGAGTTCATAATAAAGTTTGAATCTTTAAAAAAAAACTTTAAAAGTTTCAGTAGGATATTTCACAGTTATTTGTGGGAACTCCTGATACTGCATTTCAAAGCATTTTTAGTAAATCCACTTTTCCCTCAAAGTATGTTTTAACCATAAAAGGTAGATGTTCTCCATTTCTTTTTGTTTGTTTGTTTGTTTATTTTTGAGCGGGGGTCGGGTTGGCGAGGGAAGGGAGCCGGTGGGCCACCTCCATTGGTCTCTCATTTCTCCATTTTCATCCATCTTTGTTCTTTGGCCCGTGTGGGCCTCCCATAACGGTGGCCTCTGTTGTCGCAGAGCACCGGCTCTGGGCACACGCGCCCCAGAACTCCGGCTCGGTAATTGGACACATTGGTCCAGCTGCTCCGCGGCACGTGGGATCTTCCCAGGCCAGGGCTTGAACCGGCGCCCCTTGCACTGCAAGGCGGTGTCCTTACCCACTGGACCACCAGGGGAAGCCCCTCTCCATTTCTGTAACTGCTTTGAGACAGTGACCCTGATCGAGGTTGGGTCATGTCACAGTAAGGTCAGATTTCTTCAGTATCCACTTGGGTGTTTTAGTCCCTGTCATTATGGTTATGTGTTTTAGTTCCTTATTTGAATAGAACTGTTGGCTCAACTCATAACTGTTTCCAGCACTATTTTTGAAGAAAAAAAATTTTACTTCAGATCATAATTACTGAGTTTTTGGCACTAGAGTTCAGCCTATCTCTTACAGTGGCTTTGAATTTAATTTTTTAATTTATAAACACCACCTTTTCATTAATATTTACAAACAATGGAAAGAACACAGAGTAGTACTTCTAGTTCATATTTTAAAAATTTTAGACCTTTAAACTTTGACTTTCTAATAAAATTCACTCTATTCTAAATGCAAAGTTTAGTCATAGTTATAAATTTAAATCTTGCTTTTTTTCCTCTGTATGTGTTTAGGCTGTGGCTTCAAGTTGTTGGTCAGTGTTGAAACAGAAAAGGCAACAGATGAAGGTAAAACTCGTCCTGTCTTGAACTTCTTTGTAAAGTAATTTGAAGCTCCTCTTGAAGAACATCTGAGTCATTTTCTGCTGGTGGTGGCATCTCATAATCACTGTCCTTCCAGCTCGGTGAATGATCTGTTGGCACTGGGTTGGCTTCTCTGTTTTTAAAGTTAGAAACAGCTCTAATGGAGTTTTTCATTTTTGTTTTTCCACGTAATGATATTTTAATATTAAAAAAAATTGTTTACCATAGTGGATGCTACTTCATATAATCCAGTTGAGAAGTGATGATTGATTCTTACAACTGCTTTATTCAACTGAGAGCACTTACCAAAACTCACCTCAGAGTTTGTACCCTGCCCCGATGCTGCATACCCTCCAGCCGGTCTCACCCACGACACACTGCTCTTGCCACACACTCCTGCCGTAAGGGATGGAGTCTGGCATGAGATGGCTTGGTTCCAGGTGCCCCTTACCAGCCATGCCAGAGGCGAGTCTTAACCTCCCTATACCTTAGTTTCCTCATCTCTAAAGAAGAGCATAGTATCTATCTTGGGTTTTGTGAGGATCAGAGTACTTAAAACAGTGCTTGGCATAGTGTATCATGCAGGTGTTGGTTATTATTATTATTTGCCCACTGACTATAGTATTTTATCATGTCCATATTTCTGAGTCTGAACCATATAACTTGGAGATTGTATTCCCAAGTGCAGTGTTTTTGAGCATAGTCGTCACAGTATCTGCAAGAAGGTGCTTGTTAAAAATAATTCTGGAGACCATATATTTGAATAACTCTTGCTTAAAAGCTGTTGTACAGGGATGTATTGTACAACATAGGGAATATAGTCTATATTTTGTTACGATTGGTAAATGGATGCTAACCTTTAAAATTGTTTAGAAAATGAGGGACTAAAAGAAAAAAAGAGAAAAAAAAAAAAAAATGAGGGACTTCCCCGGCCATCCAGTGGTTAAGACTCCATACTTCCATGGCGGGGGCACAGGTTTGACTCCTAGTCGGGGGACCAGGATACTGCATGCCAGCCAGCTTGGCGAAGAAAGAAAACGTTGTACAAAAAATGATTCCAGAAACCTTGTGTTTTAAACAAGTTCTCCCAGTGACAATTAGGCACTCTGATATTTGAGAACCACTGGTTTAGGACTGGGGGACAGACATCTAGATGTGGGTTTGATTTTCATGCTTGCTAGTATGTCAGCTGACCTTCAGTTTTCCTGCTTACAAAATTGAATTAATACGTGGCTCACAGAGTCGCTGTAGAGATGAAATGAGGTAAAACATAAAATTAAGAATAAATATTAAGAAGTTTAATAAATAATAGTTTCTGTAATAATGATGATAGTAATATTATTATCACTATACCTAACCTTATTTCTTCTTTCTTGGTATAAATCTCATGCCTAGAACTACTCTTCCTTCTAAACTCATAGATACCTGTATGTCTCACCTCTCGGGGAACTATTTCCAATACCTGACATGCTCTATACTCTCTCCTCTGTACTTAAATAATTCTTGCCTGCTGATGAGTTCAGCTCACATTACTCCTTGGTGCTTATGCTAACTTCTTACCTACCTGAATTCCTGTATAGTTAATAATATGGTTAATATAAGTATGAGATACAGAATTTTAATATATGTAGAATATCTCTTAAGACTATAGCCAGGGATTTCCTTGGCTGTCCAGTGGCTAAGACACTGTGCTCCCACAGCAGGGGGCCCGAGTTCAATCCCTGGCCAGGGATCTAGATTCCACATGCCACAACTAAAGGTCCCAGGTGCTGCAGCTAAGACCCGGCAGGACAGAGCCAAATAAATAAATTAAAAAAAAAAAAAAAAAAGACTATAGCCAGTGTATCTATGGTAACCTTTTGGCCTTTACCAACTAGCTATGTGTGAGTTAGGGTAGGTTTTATGACCCCTCTGAAGTCTCACTTTTTACATGTTACAGTGATATTAATATGACGCTTTTTCAGGAACATTTTATTAAATAGAACCCAGATCATTATCTGGAATACAATAGGTACTCATTAAATGGTAACTGATGCTATGATATATATTTGGGGGGGGCGGGTTGGGGAGGGAGGGGAGCGGGCCACTTCTATTGGTCTTTTATTTATCTTGTTTTCACCCATCTTTTTGTTCTTTGGCCTGTGTGGGCCTCCCATCGCAGTGGCCTCTGTTGTCGCAGAGCACTGGCTCTGGGCGCATGCGCTCCAGAGCTCTGGCTCGGTAATTGGACACATCGGTCCAGCCGCTCTGTGGCACGTGGGATCTTCCCAGGCCAGGGATCGAACCGGCGCCCCTTGCACTGCAAGGCGGTGTCCTTACCCACTGGATCACCAGGGAAGCCCTGATATATTTTTAAATTGAGATTGAAACGATGTCTTGGAGCTTACAAAATAGAAAATTAACTTCTCCAAGAGACAGAACCTTAAGGCATACTTAACCCTGGTAGATGCTATGACAAATTTCACAGGATGTTATTTAACAAGGAAAATTTAGAAAGCTATTAATAAACAAGAGTTTCCTGAATTGCAGGTGTATGTATTACTATTTCACAAGAAGGTGCATAACATAATTAAATGCTTCAATAATATCTGTTCTTTAATTAAAAGTTTAAATCCTAGTAAGCACATTTCTGTGCTTAATCAATTTAAAATTCATTTTTGTCTTTTTCAGATAATCTAATTAAGTGATTGAGTAGAAGTTCTTAAATTCTACGGAACTAACTAAAACCATGGTAGTCTCATTAATCCTAAAAGTTGTACTGCTAAGGAGCATTGTAGCATTCTTGTTATTATTGCTTGGTTACAACACTGTAATTGCCTTTTTTTATGAGGTGAAATACCTTTAAGAAGTAATGTTTTCAGCACATTGAAACTGTTGGATAGGGTGCGAAATCTTCATAAAGCATTCTGTGACTCTTAGTAGTTACTTGTAAGTTTATTAACGTCTTATTTGGCTAGCTTGTCATTCTGTCCTCAGAAAGAGCTGGTCATATGATGGCTAGCAAACAGATGCAGGAAGGTAAAAATAACTTGATTCTCCTTTACTTCACAACAGATACCAGATGGATTTTTTGCTCATTTTTATGCCATTTGTGAACAGATCAGCCCTGTCCTAGCCTGGGGCTTTTTGGGTCCTAGAAATTCTCTGTATGATTTATGTTGTTTCTTCAAGGTATGTTCAGTCATTGAATCATTTCTTTTTTCTAAATTGAAAAAAAACAGTGTTACTCTGTGTCTTTTTGCTTTTATAGAAGAGAGAATGTTATTTAAATATAAAGTTATAAAGGTCGCCCATACCAATGGAACAGTATTATGTAGATTTTATTCTTTATCCTAGAGAAGAGTCAACAGTTCCATTCACCTTCTCATAAACACATTGATACACATAATTCTTCATATCTGGATACTTTTCAAATTTGTGAAACAAATAATATCTGTCTTTATTGTACATGTGACAGTTTAGAAATAAGTTCTGGTTCCAGGTAATAATGAATGATAAAATTCCAGCTGTAAGAAAGAAGGTGGGAGTTTAAAATTTTATTCCATTGTCAGCAATTTAAATTTACCAAAACATAAATTGTAACTTGTTAAAAAAATTTTCTGCCTGGCACAGTGCCAAGAAATATCTCATTTTTTAATAGTATTGAATTTAGCCTGAGTTTCAAGGAGCAAATAAAAGTAAATATAATCAAGTATAAATTTAAATTTTTGATGTTTGAAGCTTTGGATGTTTCTCTATACCTTTCATTTAAAAATTAAATTATTTTGTTTATGTGCTATTAATGTAGCATTTATGTAAATGATTTAGGACTTTTTTTTTTTTACTGTCATTGAAAACTCATAAATTTTTGATGCATTTACTTAGCCTCTCAACTGTAAGTTAGGTGTTTAGTGGGAAAACTGGACTGGGAATTAAGTCTGCCGTTAATGAGCAGTCTCACTGTGGGCAAATCATGCTTTGTTTGCCTCCTCCTCCTCATCTATAAAATGAGGGGGCTGAACAAGTTGATTGCCAACAACCCTTCCCAGATATATTATAAAATCTTGTGAAATCTATGATATGCCTTCCTAGTACTTCTTAATATTTGATTTCTGTAGGATAGAAATTAAATGTTCTTTTGTTGTTGTTATTCTTTGAAAATGTTTATTTTCATCATGGCATAACAACCTGAGATTTTTCATCAAAAGGCATGATACTTGAAATATCCTGGGGCTTTTTGGGTCCTAGAAATTCTCTGTATGATTTATGTTGTTTCTTCAAGGTATGTTCAGTCATTGAATCATTTCTTTTTTCTAAATTGAAAAAAAACAGTGTTACTCTGTGTCTTTTTGCTTTTATAGAAGAGAGAATGTTATTTAAATATAAAGTTATAAAGGTCGCCCATACCAATGGAACAGTATTATGTAGATTTTATTCTTTATCCTAGAGAAGAGTCAACAGTTCCATTCACCTTCTCATAAACACATTGATACACATAATTCTTCATATCTGGATACTTTTCAAATTTGTGAAACAAATAATATCTGTCTTTATTGTACATGTGACAGTTTAGAAATAAGTTCTGGTTCCAGGTAATAATGAATGATAAAATTCCAGCTGTAAGAAAGAAGGTGGGAGTTTAAAATTTTATTCCATTGTCAGCAATTTAAATTTACCAAAACATAAATTGTAACTTGTTAAAAAAATTTTCTGCCTGGCACAGTGCCAAGAAATATCTCATTTTTTAATAGTATTGAATTTAGCCTGAGTTTCAAGGAGCAAATAAAAGTAAATATAATCAAGTATAAATTTAAATTTTGATGTTTGAAGCTTTGGATGTTTCTCTATACCTTTCATTTAAAAATTAAATTATTTTGTTTATGTGCTATTAATGTAGCATTTATGTAAATGATTTAGGACTTTTTTTTTTTTACTGTCATTGAAAACTCATAAATTTTTGATGCATTTACTTAGCCTCTCAACTGTAAGTTAGGTGTTTAGTGGGAAAACTGGACTGGGAATTAAGTCTGCCGTTAATGAGCAGTCTCACTGTGGGCAAATCATGCTTTGTTTGCCTCCTCCTCCTCATCTATAAAATGAGGGGGCTGAACAAGTTGATTGCCAACAACCCTTCCCAGATATATTATAAAATCTTGTGAAATCTATGATATGCCTTCCTAGTACTTCTTAATATTTGATTTCTGTAGGATAGAAATTAAATGTTCTTTTGTTGTTGTTATTCTTTGAAAATGTTTATTTTTCATCATGGCATAACAACCTGAGATGTAATACTTAGCAGTATACAAGTTGGTTGAATGAATTTCAGCGTAAGTATGAAGTTACTGAAATGAAATATCCTTCATGATCTTCCACTGATAAAACCTGAAATTATTTTTCATGTATCTTAACTCTTTTTTTGGCACAGAAAAATAGACATTTGAAATTTATAATTATTGGAAATAATTTACTCTTCTGTTTTAAAATAGTAGCAGAGCTCATAGGTAACACTGAAAACTCCAGTTGCTGAGAATGACCAGTAGTAGTCCCTTATATTTATACAGTGCTTTAGTGTTTACAGGCATTTCTCAGAGAGGTTTTTGTTTTTTATTATTACATTAGCCCTGAGTAGTAAAAGTGACAAGTAGTAATTATCCCTTATTTTACCAAAAAGGAAAATGAGACCCTCCAAACAGATTTAATTACTTGTTCAACATTCTTTTTCCACTGAAATCTGAAATTAGTAGTGGAACTGACTCCTAATTAAATGTTTATTACAATTGTAGTAATTATTTAGATTTAATATAATTTTGGTCTAATAATTGCCAACTTGTTTTCTGTTTATTTTCTAGAATCAAATTCTTTTCTTCCTCAAAGACATTTTTGATTTTGAGAAGGTACGCTATTCCAGTATAGAGACTCTGGCTGAAGACCTCATGCAGTTGCTTATTCGCCGCACAGAATTTTTAATGGCCTATCTTGGAGCTGATGCACTAAGGCATACAAGTAGCTGTTTAAGTAGTCATGATCCTGTTATGCCCAGTGGCCTATTAGAAGCCAAAGTACAATAAGTACCATAAAAAATCAGACAATTTGAGTGTGCTATGAAGTATTTTAAGGTAACTATTGATTTTGTAACATATATTACACAGAATTGGTGGATATGGACTCAGGGAGGAAAAAAAAAGCTAGTAATGAATGATTGTACTGTACATACACAGAAGTTCTGTCTTTGAATCCCTGTGTAGTGTATTCAGAGTCTTTTTTTTATAAGCTCTAGGTAATAATTGTTGTGAAATGTTGTATATTTGACAGAAATATTGCTTGAATTGAAACCAGTACTTGGGAATTAGTTGATTTATTGTCTTCAAGCTGTCTGAAATGTCCAGTTTCATTCTTAAAAGCTTTGTTTTTATGTTTTGCACTTTGACGATACGTGCTTTAGCCAAGACTTTCATGGCCCACATATGCAAGAATATATTACTCTTAGTGCCAACAAACTTAACTCTGCCTGAACATGTATTTTTAATTGTAAAGTTGTTCATTGTTAAATCAAGTTTAGGTAGTAGCAGCGTTTAATATGTACTGCTTACCTTACTGCTTGTGCATTTGCTTAAATATTTGAATCAGAAAAATTGTAATGGCCGAGTATGGTTATAAAACATTTAAATTAATTGCCACTGAGAAGTCTACAAATTACAAGTTTATATTAGATTTACTGAAGTTTCCAAAATATATTATTCTTAGTCCCATAAGTTACAATAGACAGACTGAAGAAATTTCTTTTATCTTGATGTAGATAAGAACATTTACCTTGAATGAATATTAATTAAAAATACAATTATAACTGTGACAGGCAATTAAAATTTCTCCCATGTATTTTTTGAGACTATCTCCCAACATCCTAAGGTATTAATCTTGATACAGTGAAATTATTTATTCTTTCTCCTTCTATAAAACTGCCTTTTAGTTATTTTCACAGAGAACTTCACACACTGAGAGTTTGTCATATTAAGACCATATTTTAAAAATATTCATTAACACTTCGAATCTTAGTGAGATCTTAAAGAAGATTTTTCATTTTCCCTGAATATAGAACAAACTATTTTTTAGTGGTATGGAAGTGTGTTTCTTGTCCTTTGTGATAAGTGTATGAACAAATGGGTTGTTCGTATGAACAAGGTTCTTAAGGGTATATTACATACTTTCAGAGTTGTATTAATTTTGCGTGTAAATCATATAGCACTTACTTAGAGTAGCTGGCACAGTAAAACAATGGATTAGATTTGTTGATTTTGCTCCTAAAGTGGGCTTTATTTATTTTGGGAGTGAGTTATCTAGAAAGATCTAAAATATATTTTTTTAAACGTATTTTTAGATTAAAGTGCCTCGTTTCTGATTAGTGAATAGAAAATGAAAAGTGGGGAAAGAAGCATAATCTTTTAAGCTTTTAAGTTTATGTATGTGCCATATTTATGTAAAACCAGTTACAAAATAGGAGATTCAGAATCTTTACACAGTTTGCATGTACTGTATTCCATATGTATAGGTTACAGCATTAAACAATATGAAATATTGCTCTTTTTTGAGTGTATAACTCCTTGACTTTTCTTACATATATTCTTAATTCAACACTTGACCGTACTTATTATTAATTCAAGAATATCTTTAGATGTGTTGAAGCTAAAAATTTCATTATATAGTATTTCACTTTTTAATTTATAACTTGTATTTTGGTTTTTTTGTTGAGGTACCACTGGCCTTGAATGATCCACGTATATACACAAATGTGGGCACATACCCATTCCCATTATTGAATAATCAAGATAATTATTGCTTAGGTAAATTTTTCTGTTTGGGGGACTGAATGTTTTAAGCTGGGTTTTATAAACAAAGCTGTGAGTAAACTTAACTACTTTTTTATTTGAGGAAGATATTGTTTGAAATCTGTTTCAAAGAATTGCACTATTTAATAATGCTGCTAGTACATGAAAAAACTCTGGGGAATTTATTTCATCAGATAAAATGAATGACTTTCCAGAAGGTTTATTTTTCTCTTTTACACTTCACTGTAAAAAAAATTAAGAAAGAAAGAAATTTCCCATGTTTAAGAGGTTGGTTTGTCATATTCAGTGTTTGAGGTTGATTAGTTTCTGGTCAGTTCAGAAGCTACTCCTTTAGGACGATGCTTTCTTTGTGGCCTTTAACACAAGAGACAAGAATGACCAAATAGATTTTTTTTTTTTTTTTAAATAAATTAGGAGGTTAGATGTGAGAAGTTCGATTCCTGAGTTGGGAAGATCCCCTGAAGGAGGGCATGGCTACCCACTCCAGTATTCTTTTTTTTCATTTTTTTTTGGAGGGGGAGTTGGGTTGGGGAGGGAGAGGGGTGGGCGGGCCACTTCTGTTGGTCTTTCATTTATCTATTTTTCATCCATCTTTGTTCTTTGGCCCCGTGTGGGCCTCCCGTCGCAGTGGCCTCTGTTGTTGCAGAGCACCGGCTCGGTAATGGGACACATCGGTCCAGCAGCTCCGCGGCACGTGGGATCTTCCCAGGCCAGGGATGGAACTGGCGCCCCTTGCACTGCAAGGCGGTGTCCTTACCCACTGGACCACCAGGGAAGCCCCGACCAAATAGATTTTTAAGGTAATGGGTATATAAAAAAATCCTTCTCTATTGTAAGGGAGGAAATCTGACTTTTCTAATGAAACATCTCTTAAAAATGTTTCTAACCACTGAAGAGTTTAAGGCATATGTTCCAGTTTCATTTTGCCTTGAAATTGAGTTGAACAGATAAAGCAATGTTTGGGGTTTTTTTATTTTTAATTATTGCTTTATTTATCTTAATTTGGCTGCACTAGATCTTAGCTGTGGCATGTGGGATCTAGTTCCCTGACCAGGGATCAAACCCGGGCCCCCTGCGTTAGAAGCACAGAGTCTTGACCACTGGACCACTAGGGAAGTCCCATAAAGCAATGTTTTAAAAACAAACAGTAAACTAGAGCATTTTAGGATAAAACTGTCATGGTAGTATTATCAGAAGATTGCCTTTGCCACCGTGAATCCTACCGTCTGCTTCCCTATATAAATTTTAAGAGGACCTTGAATCAATCTTGAGAGAATGGATGATTTTTCCTCCTGATTTCTGGAAGAAAGAAGTAAGTGTTCAGGTTTTTTATATATATATATATAATTTTGGCCTTTTTTATTTATTTTCATCCATCTTTATTCTTTGGCCTGTGGGGCCTCCCATCGCAGTGGCCTCTCTCCTTGCAGAGCAGCAGCTCTGGGCGCTTGTGCTCCAGAACGCTGGCTCCTAATTGGACACACCAGTCCAGCCGCTCCAAGGCACATGGGATCCCCCCAGGCCAGGGATCGAACCAGTGCCCCTTGCAGTGCAAGGCAGACTCTCTACCCGCTGGGCAACCAGGGAAGGCTTGATTAATATTTGATGATTCTTTTTTCTGTTTTAGTTTCTCTACATCTTTGTTCAACTTAAGAGCTAGTTATTTCTTCTTGAAGGGTTATAATATGTTTATTAAATGTCAAAATGAGATTCTTTTTTCAAAAAGAAGGAAAGTTTTCATGCTGTTACAGTCAGCTCCAAAGAACTTTTTCCTTCTCATAAAGAAGTATTTTTTAATCTACATCTGCTTTGAGTCAGTTAATTTGTTGAATTAACTAACTTTGTAAGAAATATTTACAAACATTTCCTTGCCTTAAGATGTAATATTTTCCAATTAAATGGTTGCCTAAGGAGTGATTACTTGCATTACAAAATAATCTTTTAGTTTATCATTTCTTTAAACCTCTGAGATACAAATGCCAAAGTAGCATTAAACATACTTCTGTGACCTTTCATAATCAGAAATTTTAAATTATGTTCATAACATAATTTGCTTTTAAAGTGAACACATATTAGGAAATTGTTTGGAATATTTCAGTACATTTCAAAGTGACTGTAAGAATTAGGCTGAAGTAAAAATCTTTTTTTTTTTTCTTAGATTAACCAAATTTAGAAATATCTCTGTATGTGAAACTTAAGAATTTATATAATCTGTGATTAATGGAAATAAAGGGCATTCTTTGTTACTTGTGTTTATATTATGATATTGTTTTTCTTAGTTTGAGAACAATCATGTATTAGCTTTACTTGGCTGGTATCAGTAAGTGTGCTTATTTCTTAAATGTAAGGACTGTACTCATTAGTTTATGTAAAAGTGAAACACAACAATAGCTGAAAAATAAAAAATGACACTGGCTCTATAGCCAAAATAACATGGATGTATTTCTCCTACTGCCAAATAAAAAAGTGATGGTACATCTTGCTGATGTATTGACTATTTATACAATGCTTATATATATATTCGCAAGGTCATGCTTGTCTCAACAGACCCTACCTACCCTATGGGAACTTTCAGTTTTCATAAGACCACATCTACAGGCATGGAGATTATAGACCCTGCAGAAGTAGTGAAACTAAGTGTGAAAGTGTATGTTTCCTTTACATATTAACTAGGAGAGGAAACAGTTTTGCAATGAATAGAAGTAAAATACTTGTGGTTTAAAGTGTTGTTAAAACTGCATCAAACACAATATGAACTTATATTGGTGGACATACCCCTCGCCCTGTTCAGACATGCCCCTTGCCCACCACTTGGTGGGGCTTCAAGTACACGTGGTTAAGGAGAGGAGTGCTACCTGGGTGCCACTGAAGACTCTGGGTGGTGAAAGAATCTGGCTCTAAAAACAGTATTTTGATTTGGAACTTTTAATGAAGACGTTTTATTTTAGAATAATTAAGCATGTACAGTATGGATAAATGTCTCTAATCATATTTTCAGACTATTAAATTAGACATAAACTTAAGTGTGTTAGTAAATAAACCATATAAATATGAGTTACATTTTTTTTCCTCTCAAGGGTATGGGGTTGAAGATGGACAAGGAAACTAGATCCACGACTCAGTCTCATTTGATACAAATGCCAAAGTAGCATTAAACATACTTCTGTGACCTTTCATAATCAGAAATTTTAAATTATGTTCATAACATAATTTGCTTTTAAAGTGAACACATATTAGGAAATTGTTTGGAATATTTCAGTACATTTCAAAGTGACTGTAAGAATTAGGCTGAAGTAAAAATCTTTTTTTTCTTAGATTAACCAAATTTAGAAATATCTCTGTATGTGAAACTTAAGAATTTATATAATCTGTGATTAATGGAAATAAAGGGCATTCTTTGTTACTTGTGTTTATATTATGATATTGTTTTTCTTAGTTTGAGAACAATCATGTATTAGCTTTACTTGGCTGGTATCAGTAAGTGTGCTTATTTCTTAAATGTAAGGACTGTACTCATTAGTTTATGTAAAAGTGAAACACAACAATAGCTGAAAAATAAAATGACACTGGCTCTATAGCCAAAATAACATGGATGTATTTCTCCTACTGCCAAATAAAAAAGTGATGGTACATCTTGCTGATGTATTGACTATTTATACAATGCTTATATATATATTCGCAAGGTCATGCTTGTCTCAACAGACCCTACCTACCCTATGGGAACTTTCAGTTTTCATAAGACCACATCTACAGGCATGGAGATTATAGACCCTGCAGAAGTAGTGAAACTAAGTGTGAAAGTGTATGTTTCCTTTACATATTAACTAGGAGAGGAAACAGTTTTGCAATGAATAGAAGTAAAATACTTGTGGTTTAAAGTGTTGTTAAAACTGCATCAAACACAATATGAACTTATATTGGTGGACATACCCCTCGCCCTGTTCAGACATGCCCCTTGCCCACCACTTGGTGGGGCTTCAAGTACACGTGGTTAAGGAGAGGAGTGCTACCTGGGTGCCACTGAAGACTCTGGGTGGTGAAAGAATCTGGCTCTAAAAACAGTATTTTGATTTGGAACTTTTAATGAAGACGTTTTATTTTAGAATAATTAAGCATGTACAGTATGGATAAATGTCTCTAATCATATTTTCAGACTATTAAATTAGACATAAACTTAAGTGTGTTAGTAAATAAACCATATAAATATGAGTTACATTTTTTTTCCTCTCAAGGGTATGGGGTTGAAGATGGACAAGGAAACTAGATCCACGACTCAGTCTCATCTGTTTTCTTTGTTGTCTGCCATCCTTCTGTTGTCTCATGCCATCTTCTTTGACTGTGCTATGTGTACTTAAGTATCTTGTTCTTTAAATATATCTCTCTGAACTCTGATGTTTATTTAAAATATTTCTCTACAAGCATCTTGGTGTCCTCATTGCTTCCTTGCTTATGGGTGTTAGTCACTCAGTTGTGTCTGACTCTTTGCAGCCCCATGGACTGTCACCCACCAGGCTCCTCTGTCCATGGAATTCTCCAGGCAAGAATACTGGAGTGGGCTGCCATGCCCCTTTCCAGGAAATCTTCCTGATCCAGAGGTGGAACCAAGGTGTCCAGCATTGCAGGCAGATTCTTAACCATGTGAGCTGTGAGCTTGCATGCTAAGTCATATCCAACTCTTTGTAACCCTGTAGACTGTAGCCAGCAAGGCTCCTCTGTCCATGGGATTTCCCAGGCAAGAATATTGGATTCTGTTGCCATTTCCTTCCACAGGAGATCTTCCAGACCCAAGTATCGAACCCACGTCTTCTGAATCTCTGCATGGGCAGGTAGATTCCTTATGATTGTGCCACCTGAGAAGCCCAGTTGTTATACTGTTTCTAGGGCTTTGCTAGAAATCATTATAACTCACTTGGTTTATTCACTTTCTTTTCTTGTGCTGCTTTGACTTCTGTTTTTTATGTAGTGTTTCTTCCTACACCCTGTATGCTATGATTTACCCTACCACTTCTTTAGTCTCTGTCCTCATGCTACTGACATCTTTGATCAGGCTGCACAGCTCTTTTGTCTGATGAGGTTCTTTTTTTTTCCTTCCTACCTTTGAAAAATTAAAACCCTTAATTTACTTCCATCGTTTGGGCAGAAAAGGTCTGTATTTCAGTACAGAAGGAAAAAAAAGGGCAAACCTTGCTTTTGTGTTGCTTTTATTTTTACTTAAAAGTCCCCGTTTCCCTCAGCTTTCTCACTGACCTTTGAGAATCATATTTTCAGACTATTAAATTAGACTCATTTTTCTTTTAAAACTTTTTTTTCCTCTCAAGGGTATGGGGTTGAAGATGGACAAGGAAACTAGATCCACGACTCAGTCTCATCTGTTTTCTTTGTTGTCTGCCATCCTTCTGTTGTCTCATGCCATCTTCTTTGACTGTGCTATGTGTACTTAAGTATCTTGTTCTTTAAATATATCTCTCTGAACTCTGATGTTTATTTAAAATATTTCTCTACAAGCATCTTGGTGTCCTCATTGCTTCCTTGCTTATGGGTGTTAGTCACTCAGTTGTGTCTGACTCTTTGCAGCCCCATGGACTGTCACCCACCAGGCTCCTCTGTCCATGGAATTCTCCAGGCAAGAATACTGGAGTGGGCTGCCATGCCCCTTTCCAGGAAATCTTCCTGATCCAGAGGTGGAACCAAGGTGTCCAGCATTGCAGGCAGATTCTTAACCATGTGAGCTGTGAGCTTGCATGCTAAGTCATATCCAACTCTTTGTAACCCTGTAGACTGTAGCCAGCAAGGCTCCTCTGTCCATGGGATTTCCCAGGCAAGAATATTGGATTCTGTTGCCATTTCCTTCCACAGGAGATCTTCCAGACCCAAGTATCGAACCCACGTCTTCTGAATCTCTGCATGGGCAGGTAGATTCCTTATGATTGTGCCACCTGAGAAGCCCAGTTGTTATACTGTTTCTAGGGCTTTGCTAGAAATCATTATAACTCACTTGGTTTATTCACTTTCTTTTCTTGTGCTGCTTTGACTTCTGTTTTTTATGTAGTGTTTCTTCCTACACCCTGTATGCTATGATTTACCCTACCACTTCTTTAGTCTCTGTCCTCATGCTACTGACATCTTTGATCAGGCTGCACAGCTCTTTTGTCTGATGAGGTTCTTTTTTTTTCCTTCCTACCTTTGAAAAATGAAAACCCTTAAGTAACCTCGATCGTTTGGGCAGAAAAGGTCTGAATTTCAGTACAGAAGGAAAAAAAAAGGCAAACCTTCCTTCTGTGATGCTTTTTATTTTTTACTTAAAAGTCACAGCAAGGCAACTGGTATATATCAAATACCACCTCAGCGTTTGGCTTTTAACTGTTTCTTATGTGTGTCACTGAAGCCTTTCACAAAGTGTACTTATTTATAGGAAATTACAGAACTTTTATAATTTGCTGTTTGAAATAATACCATCATACTTAAATATAGAGAAGAACTTTGACATTTGAAAACACCTGAAATATATAACTTCTAGAACTTTGCTAATTCTTCTATGTCATGACACTGTGAGAGAACAGGTCCAGGGACTTTAAAAGAAGACCGAGTACTTAATGTGATAGTAGGTGGATTTAAGAAAAAAAAAACAAGCAGGTTAAAGCAGGTCTACTTGTTGTCTTGCTACATAGAAAAATTATTCCCAGATTTAGCAGTTCTAAACAATGAACATTTTCTCCCACGGTTTCTGAGGGTTGGAAATTGAGGAATGGCTGGTTCCAATGGTTCTCTCTTAGAAGTCTATCTTAGACTGCACGCATCTGAAGGCTTGACGAGGGCTGAAAGATTTTACCTCAAAAAGTTGCTTACTCACATGGCTGTTTTCAGGGAGCTTTAGGTCCTTGCCACATGGGCCTCTTAACAGAACTACTGAAGTATCTTTAAAACACAGCAGCTTGCTTTCTCCAGAGTGGGTAATCCAGTAGACATCAGGATAAGAGGCACAGTATCTTTTATAACCTACCCAGACTTGAAAGTGACATGCCATCATGCCTTCATCTATTTGTCTCACAGACCCACCCTGTGGTGATGTGGGAGGAGATTACACAAGGGTGGAAACATTAGTAGGTGGGATCATTTGGGGTTATCTTGGTGGTTGAATGTCACACCAGGGAATAGTAATAAATTATATGATTTGAAACAATAGTGGTACCCTTCCTCTGTGATGCTTTTTGATCAGGCTGCACAGCTCTTTTGTCTGATGAGGTTCTTTTTTTCCTTCCTACCTTTGAAAATGAAAACCCTTAAGTAACCTCGATCGTTTGGGCAGAAAAGGTCTGAATTTCAGTACAGAAGGAAAAAAAAAGGCAAACCTTCCTTCTGTGATGCTTTTTATTTTTTACTTAAAAGTCACAGCAAGGCAACTGGTATATATCAAATACCACCTCAGCGTTTGGCTTTTAACTGTTTCTTATGTGTGTCACTGAAGCCTTTCACAAAGTGTACTTATTTATAGGAAATTACAGAACTTTTATAATTTGCTGTTTGAAATAATACCATCATACTTAAATATAGAGAAGAACTTTGACATTTGAAAACACCTGAAATATATAACTTCTAGAACTTTGCTAATTCTTCTATGTCATGACACTGTGAGAGAACAGGTCCAGGGACTTTAAAAGAAGACCGAGTACTTAATGTGATAGTAGGTGGATTTAAGAAAAAAAAAAAAAACAAGCAGGTTAAAGCAGGTCTACTTGTTGTCTTGCTACATAGAAAAATTATTCCCAGATTTAGCAGTTCTAAACAATGAACATTTTCTCCCACGGTTTCTGAGGGTTGGAAATTGAGGAATGGCTGGTTCCAATGGTTCTCTCTTAGAAGTCTATCTTAGACTGCACGCATCTGAAGGCTTGACGAGGGCTGAAAGATTTTACCTCAAAAAGTTGCTTACTCACATGGCTGTTTTCAGGGAGCTTTAGGTCCTTGCCACATGGGCCTCTTAACAGAACTACTGAAGTATCTTTAAAACACAGCAGCTTGCTTTCTCCAGAGTGGGTAATCCAGTAGACATCAGGATAAGAGGCACAGTATCTTTTATAACCTACCCAGACTTGAAAGTGACATGCCATCATGCCTTCATCTATTTGTCTCACAGACCCACCCTGTGGTGATGTGGGAGGAGATTACACAAGGGTGGAAACATTAGTAGGTGGGATCATTTGGGGTTATCTTGGTGGTTGAATGTCACACCAGGGAATAGTAATAAATTATATATAGATAATTAGACATTTTAGTCTTAAATCAATATGTGCACGTTCTTGGGTCAATCTTTTGATGTAGGATCAAGGCCTTTATTTTTGCATATGATTTTGCTCAGTGTTCTGAGATGTCTATGTTGCATAAACTGTAATCACCATCTTTGATTAAGTTTCCTTTTTATTTATTTTGGCTGTGCTGGGTCTTTGTTGCTGAACAGGCTTTTCTCTGGTTGTGGGGAGTGGGGGCTACTCTCTAGTTGGGGTGCACAGGCTTCTTATTGTTTTGGTTTCTCTTGTGGCAGAGCACAAACTCTGGGGTGTATGGGCTTCAGTAGTTGTGGTTGCCTGGCTCCAGAACATGGGCTCAGTAGTTCTGCACACAGGCTTAGCTGCTGTTCGGTGTGTGGGATCCTCCTAGATTAGGGATCAAGTCTTGTGTCTCCTGAATTGGCAGTCAGATTCTTTATCACTGAGCTACCAGGGAAGCCCTCCCTTACTTTTAAAAGAGAAAAAATTTACATAAAAAGTAATGAGTGCCAAATCCCCATAGGTTTTCATACTTTCCTACCCAGTCATTTATATTTACATTTGTCTTCCCCACACCTAGTTGGATGGTAATTTGGGGCGGGAATGGTAATTTTTGAGTTATTTGTCCTCAAATCTTCAAAGCATTCAACTTAGCTCTTACAAAAACTAATTCTTTATTTTTCCTTTTGTGTTTCTTCCTTTTTGTAGTGTTTGTGTGGTTTCAATAATGTGCAACTGACATAATCAAGTCTGAGAACAAATCCAATTGATTCATGATAAATATACAAGTGTTTATACAAATTGGCAAACCTCAGATTTCTAATAGCTTTCTCAGATTTACCGTGTCCAAAAAAGGGCTGCTGACTATAACTGCCTAAACCTCCTCCCAGTCTTTCTCGTCCCAGTAAATGACAACTCCATTTTTCCAGTTCCTCAGGCCAGAAGCTTTCCCTTACACTTCGTACTCAACCTGTTACCAGAATACTGCCCATTCCACTTTGTAAGAGTACCAAGAAACTATACCAAGAATTTCTCACTACTTTCAGAGCGATCATCTTGGCCCAGACTCCCCTTACCTATCATCTTAATTATCTTGGAAGCCTCCTTATGGTCTCCCTGCTTCATTTAGTGTACTTGCAGCATACCAGCCAGACTGAGCATGTTAAAAATATGTCATATCATGTCACTGCTTTGTTCGCAATCCACCGATGGCCACCCATCTTAGAGTAAAAGCCAAACTCCTTAAAATGCAAAAAAGGTTTCCTCACAGTCAGTCTCCTGCCCCACTCCACTTGGTATTATTTCACCCTTTGTCTGCTCAGCTTCACTTACATGGCCTTCTGTCTCTTCCTAGGACTTGTCTGATAACATCCTTTGTGGGGCCTTTGTGTTTCTTCTTGGACCATTCTTCTCCCAGAGATCTCCAGATATTTACATGGCTCATATTTACATGCATCTCCTGATATTTCCAGAGCTCACTGTCTCACTTTCCTCAAGACTTTCCTCATATGAGGCTTTCTCTTTCTCTTTCTCCACTCTGTCTTGAGGAACAATATCCAGCCAGTTCATTCCTAGAGTTTCCTACTTTTCTACTCTGGGTTTATCTCTATTGCTTACCACTTAGCTGTTTATTTGCTTTATTGTCTGCTCTCTTCCACTAGAACAGATGCCGTATAATGGCAGAGCTTTTTATTTGCTCTGTGACTGCTGTAACCTAGTACCTAGTAACCTAGTACCTAGAACTGAATATTTGTTGAGTGAATGGATGATGAATTGAGGAGGAAAAAGGTAGGCTTTGCATGCTGTGGGTAGCTAGCAGAGTCTGTAGAATGAAGAGCTTTGTTATATCTTGTGAATCTGTTGAGCAGATCAGTTAGGAGAGTTTCTACTCACCTCTTTAGGTCATAAGTATAAATATATAACTATAAATATATGGCAAACCTCAGATTTCTAATAGCTTTCTCAGATTTACCGTGTCCAAAAAAGGGCTGCTGACTATAACTGCCTAAACCTCCTCCCAGTCTTTCTCGTCCCAGTAAATGACAACTCCATTTTTCCAGTTCCTCAGGCCAGAAGCTTTCCCTTACACTTCGTACTCAACCTGTTACCAGAATACTGCCCATTCCACTTTGTAAGAGTACCAAGAAACTATACCAAGAATTTCTCACTACTTTCAGAGCGATCATCTTGGCCCAGACTCCCCTTACCTATCATCTTAATTATCTTGGAAGCCTCCTTATGGTCTCCCTGCTTCATTTAGTGTACTTGCAGCATACCAGCCAGACTGAGCATGTTAAAAATATGTCATATCATGTCACTGCTTTGTTCGCAATCCACCGATGGCCACCCATCTTAGAGTAAAAGCCAAACTCCTTAAAATGCAAAAAAGGTTTCCTCACAGTCAGTCTCCTGCCCCACTCCACTTGGTATTATTTCACCCTTTGTCTGCTCAGCTTCACTTACATGGCCTTCTGTCTCTTCCTAGGACTTGTCTGATAACATCCTTTGTGGGGCCTTTGTGTTTCTTCTTGGACCATTCTTCTCCCAGAGATCTCCAGATATTTACATGGCTCATATTTACATGCATCTCCTGATATTTCCAGAGCTCACTGTCTCACTTTCCTCAAGACTTTCCTCATATGAGGCTTTCTCTTTCTCTTTCTCCACTCTGTCTTGAGGAACAATATCCAGCCAGTTCATTCCTAGAGTTTCCTACTTTTCTACTCTGGGTTTATCTCTATTGCTTACCACTTAGCTGTTTATTTGCTTTATTGTCTGCTCTCTTCCACTAGAACAGATGCCGTATAATGGCAGAGCTTTTTATTTGCTCTGTGACTGCTGTAACCTAGTACCTAGTAACCTAGTACCTAGAACTGAATATTTGTTGAGTGAATGGATGATGAATTGAGGAGGAAAAAGGTAGGCTTTGCATGCTGTGGGTAGCTAGCAGAGTCTGTAGAATGAAGAGCTTTGTTATATCTTGTGAATCTGTTGAGCAGATCAGTTAGGAGAGTTTCTACTCACCTCTTTAGGTCATAAGTATAAATATATAACTATAAATTGGTAAGTGTAGGGAAGAAAAGAGTGAAGTGAGGATATGCAATAGGGGGACTGATATATATGTACATGCTCAGTTGTGTCCAGCTCTTTGCCACCCTGTGAACTATAGCCCACCAGACTCTTGTGTCCATGGGATTCTCCAGGCAAGAATACTTGAGTGGGTTGCCATTTCCTTCTCCAGGGGATCTTCCTGACCCAGGGATCAAACCCGTGTCTCCGATGTTGTGGGCAGATTCTTTGCCACCAAGCCTGGGAAAGCCCAGGGACTGATACAGATTGGGATAAAAGGAAGGTTCCTTTGAGAGCCACATATAAACAGACAGCAAAAGCTAACCTTGAAGTAGGTGAATAGTCTGGGAAAACAATTTCATACAGAGGGAACAACTTGTGCAAACGCCTTGCAGGCAGAGCAACCACAGAAAATTCCATGAACTGAAGAAGGCCAGGGTGATGGTATTGAAGGGAGCAAGATAACAAGGTAGATATGCTGGCCCCTCTAATCTGTATCAGAGTAAGTTTAAATAGCTGTTTTAATCACCAGTCTTGAACTTTTCTCTAATTTAAGAATAAATGGCTTATACCTCTTGAAAGAATTACTATCCTGAGTCAACAGTGTATGAGGATGGGGTGGAAAAGGAATGTTATAGTTAAGACCAGAAGGCCTTTTCAACATTCCTGAAAATATAATCTGAGTGCCACTGTCTTTGCCTGCCTGGAGATTGGAGGTGGTTTTCCCTGGATCATCTGTGTGGATACGAGTTCAACTTTGTCAGTTAATTCATTCGTTAAAGTAATACTCCTTTTGTGCATGCAGTGAAGACTTGAAAGTCTCCCTCACCATGAAAATGTCCCCACCAGGTAAGTATTTCCGGTTTTAATATAGGTTGTCTGATGGCGTTAGTTGACATCTGGCAGTCCAGATTGGAAATACTCAATCTGGTGCTAATATTCAATTAGCTGGTACTAATATTCACAAGATGCCTTAATATAGATTAGGAAGACCAGAGATGATTTGCTTTCAATTAAGGAAGACTGGAAGATTATATGAATATTTCTTTTTATGCCTCCTCTTCCCCACCCAGCTCCCCTTCTCATTCTCTCTTCATCCTCTTTTCTCTATTAACCATTCTGTTTGGAGTGAAGGACCAGAACCAAGAAAGGAGAGCAACAGATAGATGAAGAGGTCCCCAGTCTACTGCTCTCTGCTTTCAGCATTGAAAGAAAAGTTGGCTGAGGGACAGCGCTTTGGATGAAGATAAAAGAGGTGGTTTGGCTTCCTAGACCCCAGGACAGGTAGCGCAGCTGGGAAGTAGGCTCTAGCGCAAACCCGCCGTGGGTTGAGGGAAGGCAGCGGCAACCTGTTTCTGAATCCCATTCCAGTAGCTCTCATTCCGCACAGCGCAGGCCGCTTCTTCGACCCGAACCCCGCCGGGACGTGGAGGCGGACCCGCGGGGAGGGGGCCAGCTGGGGATCCAGAGCAGGGCGACCGACTGCTCCCGGCGGAAAGTTGGCAGCCACCGCCCCCCTCGCCCGCCTTCCTTCTCGACTCTCCACCCCTCGCCGGGCGATACGGCGGAGGCGGGGGTTGGGGGAACTGGCCTCGTGTTTTGGAACAGCTGCAGCCGGCGCTGGGCCCGCCTGGAATGCGGGAACAGGCTGCGCACCAGGACTTTTATGGAAACTTGCTGCTGGAGCGGGCGGCGGCGGCGGCGGCCAGAGGGATCGCAGCGGCTGCAGCGGCGGCGGCGGCGGCTGGAGCGCCCGGACTCCTTCCCACACCCCGGCGCCCGACGCGCACAGCTTCCCCGCGCGCACCCCGGACCTTCGCCTGTCGCCGGCTCGAGGCGGGTGAGAGGAGTCGGGGGGAACGTGGGGCTGGGGCGGCAGAGATGGAGTTGTCGGCTCCCGCGGGCGGCGGGTGGGGGCTGCTGGGACGCGCGCCCCGGCTTCTGGCCGGGCTGCATCCAGCTGTGTCCACGCGCTGGTCCCCGGCGCGAGCAAACTGACCCTCGGAGCCGCATCCCCGGGCTTGGCGCGGGGCTGGCCGGGGAGGCCTGGCTGTCCCTCCCTCCGCGGTCACTGGCCTCGGGAAGATTCTGGCCGCGATTTCCTTGCCCGGCTCCGCAGTCTCAGCTCAGCTTGCGCCCTGTCTGTGCAGTTTCGGGAGCTTTCTGGGTCCTGCAGGGAGTGGTCCTCCGGGAGTGGAGCGGGCGCCGGGCCCCTTGCTCTCCCCCGGGGGTCCGGCAGGTAAAGCGCCGCGGCGTCTCTCACCGCGTGCCCTCGGCGCTGTCTCGGTGTCCGCCGGCCCTGCCTGTTGTTTTTAAGAGAAATCTTTCTCCATCCCCATCCCAGTGGAGGCTGCGGAGTGAAATGTGATTTAACAACCCGTCCTGTACCCCCTCCCTCCAAACTAGTTTTTAGCGATTCTGCCCAAGGTCGGATGTTGGGAGTTGTGCAGGAACTAGAGCTTAGCTGTAACCTGGAGTGAATGATGGAGTCACCTCTTGGGACCTCCCTTGTCTATAGGCTTTTTGAAAACGCCGAGCCATTCCAGCTGTGGTTGTAAACTATGAAACGCTCTACAAATGCTAAAAAATTATTTTTAATGGCGTTTGTAAAGGAAATAGCCAAGTTGAGAGGTTAGTTGATTATTGCAATGGCTTCAATGACTTCATATTTATTTGAAGTTCATGTGAACAAAGAGAGTTGGAAAAGGGGGTGGGGGGAAGCGAGAGAGGGAGAGAGAGGGAGGACTGAAGGAGAACAAGATAAAAATAGCTTAAGGATATGTCCTAACAAAATGTCTGTCCTTGGGCAGGAGGCAGGTAGAGAAAAGAAGTAAGTCATAAAAAGAAAGAAATCAGTTCCCTGAGCAAAGCAACTGGAGCATCATTCACCAGCTAAATTTTGTTAATGAATTTATGTGTGGGCCCACGGGTCTTCGAGTCACAGCATAACTATGTGTTGGGTAGCATGATTAAATCAAGCTAAGTATTTATACCGTCTTAGTCACCGGTCATTGAATGAACCGCATTGCTCTCCCCCCAATCCTTTTACAGGTTAAATTTCTGACATAAGAAAGCACAGAATACACATAAGTCTCTGAAATTCTTTCCATTTTTGAAGTCCAGTAGAGTAATAAAGTATATAATTAATCAAATTGAGGGACAGTTTTTTTTTTTTTTTTTTGGAGGCAGCATATTTAATAATAAGCTTCCTAGGTGGCTCAGTGGTCAAAAACCGGCTTACCAATGCAGGAGATGCAGGAGACTCAGGTTCCATTCCTGAGTGGAGATGCTCCCCTGGGGTAGGAAATGGCCACCGGCTCCACTATTCCTCCCTGAAGAATCCCATGGACAGAGGAGCCTGATAGGCTACAGTCCATGAGGTCAACAAAGAGTATTGCCAGGACTGAGTATGCACCCATACTTAGTATAAATGAACTTTCATTGGTTAATGTAATTAATTAAGATTTCCATCCCCATCCCAGTGGAGGCTGCGGAGTGAAATGTGATTTAACAACCCGTCCTGTACCCCCTCCCTCCAAACTAGTTTTTAGCGATTCTGCCCAAGGTCGGATGTTGGGAGTTGTGCAGGAACTAGAGCTTAGCTGTAACCTGGAGTGAATGATGGAGTCACCTCTTGGGACCTCCCTTGTCTATAGGCTTTTTGAAAACGCCGAGCCATTCCAGCTGTGGTTGTAAACTATGAAACGCTCTACAAATGCTAAAAAATTATTTTTAATGGCGTTTGTAAAGGAAATAGCCAAGTTGAGAGGTTAGTTGATTATTGCAATGGCTTCAATGACTTCATATTTATTTGAAGTTCATGTGAACAAAGAGAGTTGGAAAAGGGGGTGGGGGGAAGCGAGAGAGGGAGAGAGGGAGGACTGAAGGAGAACAAGATAAAAATAGCTTAAGGATATGTCCTAACAAAATGTCTGTCCTTGGGCAGGAGGCAGGTAGAGAAAAGAAGTAAGTCATAAAAAGAAAGAAATCAGTTCCCTGAGCAAAGCAACTGGAGCATCATTCACCAGCTAAATTTTGTTAATGAATTTATGTGTGGGCCCACGGGTCTTCGAGTCACAGCATAACTATGTGTTGGGTAGCATGATTAAATCAAGCTAAGTATTTATACCGTCTTAGTCACCGGTCATTGAATGAACCGCATTGCTCTCCCCCCAATCCTTTTACAGGTTAAATTTCTGACATAAGAAAGCACAGAA
Organism: Tragulus kanchil; assembly: GCA_022376925.1. NCBI lineage: Eukaryota > Metazoa > Chordata > Mammalia > Artiodactyla > Tragulidae > Tragulus > Tragulus kanchil. The sequence continues at coordinate 36,203,766 of JAIOJX010000032.1, forward strand.
TACACATAAGTCTCTGAAATTCTTTCCATTTTTGAAGTCCAGTAGAGTAATAAAGTATATAATTAATCAAATTGAGGGACAATTTTTTTTTTTTTTTTTTGGAGGCAGCATATTTAATAATAAGCTTCCTAGGTGGCTCAGTGGTCAAAAACCGGCTTACCAATGCAGGAGATGCAGGAGACTCAGGTTCCATTCCTGAGTGGAGATGCTCCCCTGGGGTAGGAAATGGCCACCGGCTCCACTATTCCTCCCTGAAGAATCCCATGGACAGAGGAGCCTGATAGGCTACAGTCCATGAGGTCAACAAAGAGTATTGCCAGGACTGAGTATGCACCCATACTTAGTATAAATGAACTTTCATTGGTTAATGTAATTAATTAAGATTCTCATAGCTATTAGCCCTCTATTTTTAAAGATATGTTTTAACTGGAATATTTTAAAGAAAAATGTGGGCAATTCTGTATTTTATCTGCTATGATTCCCTTAAAAAGCCCAAAGCAAAACCTACAGGATTCTTTTAAATCCAATTTACCTTGATACAGTATTGATGTAATTCCATTTTCATGAAAGAGTCACACTTTTAAATTCATTTTAAGCTGAAATATAGTGAATAGCAATTTTTCCTGCTCACCTGAAAATGGAATCTGTGCTATTTTTAAAAATTTGATATGTAAGACTGATCACTGTCAAAATGTATGTCATCTTGAGATGTCTATATTTAGCATCAGCAAAGGAATGCATTATCTAGGTTTTTGAACAGTACTTTTCCCCTGGAATTAAATTTGAGGTATTTGGGTTAGGGTTTCATTTGTGAACAGAATGAAAACTGGATATGTATATTTGGGTGAGATTAATTAGCAATTTAAGAGTTTCCCTAGTGGCTCAGTGGTAAAGGATCTGCCTGCAGTGCAGGAGATGAAAGAGATACGGGTTTGATCCCTGGATGGGGAAGATCCCCTAGAGTAGGAGATAGAAACCCACTCCAGAATTCTTGCCTGGGAAGTCCATGGACAGAGGAACCTGATGGGCTACAATCCCTGGGATTGCAGAGTCAGACATGACTGAGAGCGCCCGCATGCACACACACACACACACACACAATTGGAATTTAGAGTACTTAGAACCCAAGAGGGCTGAAATGAGATACTACTTCGTTTAGGGGGAAAGAAAACCTACTTTTTGTCTTTGAAACATCCTGAAGGGAAATGGGCTTCCCTGGTGGCTCAGCAGTAAATAATCCTCCTGCAGTGCAGGAGACAGGAGAGATGGGGGTTCAGTCCCTGGATCAGGAAGATTTACTGCAGTAGAAATGGCAACCCGCTCCAGTATTCTTGCCTGGAAAATTCCACGGATAGAGGAGCCTGGTAGGCTGCGGTCCACGGGGTCACAAAAAGTCAGACACGACTAAGTGTGCACACACATACACACACAAATGCAAATAAAAGTATTGCTAAAGTATTGTTAAATAAAAATACATGCCTAAAAGAAAGACAATGTATTACAGTAAATGTAGAAAAGTATGTAAGAGATGGGCAGACGTCTGAACGTTTTTATAGAAAAGAGTAGTCCGTGCATTTTAGGGTATATAGGTCATACACATAAATCATCTTAGTAGTAGACTTTAAGAGGGGAAATGACCTGTACCATTCTTAGCAATTTCACATATTTCTGTTCTTATTTAATCTGTGGTCTATAGTACCTGTATAGTTTCTTTTATGTTCTTTTCCTTTATAATTGCAAGATTAAATATTTTTATGTACTTGGAGTTGTTACATTTTATCTATTTAAATACTCAGTGTAGTTTGGCTTGATTTATGGCAGTGTGAGGCTTCCCAGATGGCTCAAACAGGTTAAGAACCCACCTACAATGCAGGAGATGCAGGAATCACGGGTTTGATCCCTGGGCTGGGAAGATTCCCAGGAGGAGGAAATGGCTATTCACTCCACTATTCTTGCCTGAAAAATCCCATGGACAGAGGAATCTGGCGGGCTACAGTCCATGGGATCACAGAGCGCATCCTTCACATTGCATGGTAGCCTTTCTGTATGCTAGAATTGATAGATTTTTACCAAGAAATCTAGCATTATGTAACATTCAGGAAAACTTGTTTTTTATTAGAAAGATAATGCAGCCGTGTTTATGGTTAAAAATTGTGGGGAACCGTAAAGGGAGCTCTCATCAACTGTTATGTTGATATATTATGTTTATATAGTTCCGGCTTTCTCCATGAATAGGAGGTTTATTCCTCACAATGCTGTATCTCAGTGGAAGTACATCTGATGCAGTATCTGCCATCTAGGAAATGTTCCCCTCCTTTTCTCCCCCCTTTTGCAATCTCTTCCTTTTTGTTCTCAGATTAGTAAACAGATCGTTTGGGGTTCCTAGGCCAGGTTTTGAGGTTGGTGAAAAAAACCTTTGACTTGATACAGGCTGTTTTATTTTAGGTTACATGAGCTTCTGTTAGAAGTACAAACCAGCTGAGTTATCACCATACAGCCCCTTACGCAAACCCTGGGATTTACTGTCCTGATGCTTAGTTTGATGTTGTTAACACCCTGCAAGGCAGTGAAGGGGCGGGTGATGTCTCCACAAGGCTGGTTGGCAAGAGCATCCCCACTCAAACCCAGCCACTGGGTCTGGTTTTGAATGCATGATCCAATCAGTGTACCTAACAAGAAGGATGAATGAAAATGTGCTACTTTAGAAATTCGGACATACGATTAAGAGAACAGACATTTAGGCTTTAATGACTAAAGCGGCAACTTGAGAAACCATAGCTTCTCAATGCCTGGACCCATTAGAGGTTGGTGAAATCTGACCTCACCTTCCTTTGTGGGCCTCTTTGTTTCCCTTTGTCCCTTTTCACTCTGCCTCCCTCTTTCCAGCCAAAATAGGCCCAACGCCTCACCCTTCCCCCAACCCGTCTCTGCATTTTGTCAATGCTGCTTGTTCATTTAGATGAGGGCCTCAAAAAAAAAAATGCATTGTATGCAGGAGGCAGATCCTTCCACCAGGAGGAGGAAATGGCTATTCACTCCACTATTCTTGCCTGAAAAATCCCATGGACAGAGGAATCTGGCGGGCTACAGTCCATGGGATCACAGAGCGCATCCTTCACATTGCATGGTAGCCTTTCTGTATGCTAGAATTGATAGATTTTTACCAAGAAATCTAGCATTATGTAACATTCAGGAAAACTTGTTTTTTATTAGAAAGATAATGCAGCCGTGTTTATGGTTAAAAATTGTGGGGAACCGTAAAGGGAGCTCTCATCAACTGTTATGTTGATATATTATGTTTATATAGTTCCGGCTTTCTCCATGAATAGGAGGTTTATTCCTCACAATGCTGTATCTCAGTGGAAGTACATCTGATGCAGTATCTGCCATCTAGGAAATGTTCCCCTCCTTTTCTCCCCCCTTTTGCAATCTCTTCCTTTTTGTTCTCAGATTAGTAAACAGATCGTTTGGGGTTCCTAGGCCAGGTTTTGAGGTTGGTGAAAAAAACCTTTGACTTGATACAGGCTGTTTTATTTTAGGTTACATGAGCTTCTGTTAGAAGTACAAACCAGCTGAGTTATCACCATACAGCCCCTTACGAAAAACCCTGGGATTTACTGTCCTGATGCTTAGTTTGATGTTGTTAACACCCTGCAAGGCAGTGAAGGGGCGGGTGATGTCTCCACAAGGCTGGTTGGCAAGAGCATCCCCACTCAAACCCAGCCACTGGGTCTGGTTTTGAATGCATGATCCAATCAGTGTACCTAACAAGAAGGATGAATGAAAATGTGCTACTTTAGAAATTCGGACATACGATTAAGAGAACAGACATTTAGGCTTTAATGACTAAAGCGGCAACTTGAGAAACCATAGCTTCTCAATGCCTGGACCCATTTGAGGTTGGTGAAATCTGACCTCACCTTCCTTTGTGGGCCTCTTTGTTTCCCTTTGTCCCTTTTCACTCTGCCTCCCTCTTTCCAGCCAAAATAGGCCCAACGCCTCACCCTTCCCCCAACCCCGTCTCTCTGCATTTTGTCAATGCTGCTTGTTCATTTAGATGAGGGGCTACAAAGTGGGAGCCAAAAGGCCACTTTCAGCCACAGGTATACTTCAAATTGTACATTTTATGTTAAAACATGGATTTTCAGCCTCTTGAGAAACTGATTTTGGCAAAACTGAGTCCACATTTCTGCGTAGCAGGAATACCATGGAACCAAGCAGCTACTACTACCTCCTCAGGGCACACACTCTCCTCTTGACCTAGTCTCCACCGTCCCCTGTTGCTTGATAACCAGTCATCACTGACTTAGCTTACTTGTCAATTATACTGCATAACATTAACTCACACTATCTGACTATAGACACTTGACTATGCAGGTCCCTGATCTAAGTATTGGGGCAAGTCAGAAGCATGATATGATGGAAAGTGTGCTAGACTTGGCATTAGAACCTGGACTTTAAATGCTGCAGATATATTTTGGTTAGCATCCTTCTCTTACATAATGTAATCATGGGGATGGGAAGGAGAGGTTATCTGTTATTAACATTAATTGCTAGCACCAATTAAGCTGAAAGGAACCATGTATTGAGAACTAAAACTGTTTAAAGGTATTTATTTATTTTTGCCTATTCTGGGTTTTCACTGCTGCCACAGGCTCTTTTCCAGTCGCAGGGAGTGGGGGCTACTCTTTAGTCAACGTGAGCAGACTTCTTGTTGTGGTGACTTCTCTTGTTGTGGAGCTCGGACTCTAGGGCACATGGGCTTCAATAGTTGAGCCATATGAGCTCAATAGTTGTGGCTCCAAGGCTCTGGAGCACAGGCTCAATCGTGGCTCATAAGCTTAGTTACTCCACAGCATGTGGGATCTTCCCAGATCAGGGATCAAACCTGTGTCTCCTTCATTGGCAGGCAAACTCTTTACCACTGAGCTACCAGGGAAGCCCCTAAAATAAGAGTTTGTAACTGATGAGATTTTAGAAAGCATAGGGAGATACTTCTGGGAAAGAACTCTTTCCTAGGAACTTGTAAATAGTCCTCCTCCTTCCCCATCTTAGAAGTGTTTAGGAGAGTTTTTGTGACCCTTAAGACATTGGTCGTAAAATAGAGTTTGCTACTGCCTCACCACCTCACTCACTTGTTTGGAGCCAGAGGCCTGAGTCTTTCTATTCCCAGTTGTGTTCTTCATTGAAAGGCCACCTTCCACTTGAAGAGAGGTGAGGAGGCCCAGTCTCTTGCAGAAATTACCACATCCGTTTACTTGGAAAGCCAACATCCTGCAGGCCCTTTCTAATTTTTCATGATATCTAATTGAATATAAACACACTCCATTTTGTTTTACTTTCTATAATTTTATTTTTTTGTCCATCCATTCATTCATGCATCCTTATCATCAGCTCTCCTTTTAGAGATATCTTTCGTAAGTTTTATTTGGGCTGTTTTAGTTGCGTAAGTTTTATTTTTATTTTGGATCACAGTTTTCTAGTGTTTCTTGGTTATGCGTCCACTAGCTCAAATATGAACTGAGTCTGAACTCTGTCCTAGTTGTTATGTGAGATACTAAATATTAAAACAAAGTAAGAGAACAGTTCTTACCCTTCAGATACTCAGAGTATGGTGAAATGTTCTTTGAAAAATATTGCACACAGTCATATGATTGCAAAGTATTTTATATTAATACAGAAGAATGTCAAGGCAGGTAGAAAATAAGATTGTTGGTATGACTGTGTCGACTAAAAAAAGATGAACAACTGGAGAGCTGTGAGTGAAGTTTTATTTGGGGCATAATTAGGACTGCAGCCCGGGAGGCAGCACCCCAGATAGCTCTGAGAGACTGCTCCAAAGAGGCAGCAGGAGGAGGGTCAATATTTAAGGATTTTGGTGAGAGGAGAGTTTAATATCATGAAACAGTCATTTTACAAAGGGTCTTCAGATAGTCACGAGGATCTTATATCACCTTGAGGAGATTTAGTGCTTTTCTAAATATGAGGAAATGCAAGGACTGAGATAATAAAATCTGTTCCTAAAAGCATCCACCTATCTACAGACCTGCCCCACCAGATTCCCTGGAGCGCAGAGTGCCTCTACCCCACCCTGACCTCCATCAGAGGGTATTGAAGGTCAGCAGCTCTCAACAGCACAGGGTCTCGTCTCAGCAGAGGCGGAGGGCAAATGTCCTTGTTGTCCAGTGACTGACAATGTAATTAGTTCACTTGAGTTTAGTGAAATGCAGATTTAAATGTCAATTTGTAGTTGACAGCTGCAACCAGAGATTATCATACTAAGTGAAGTAAGTCAAAAAAAAGAAAGGAAAAATCATCCTTTTTCCCTTTCTATTCCCAGTTGTGTTCTTCATTGAAAGGCCACCTTCCACTTGAAGAGAGGTGAGGAGGCCCAGTCTCTTGCAGAAATTACCACATCCGTTTACTTGGAAAGCCAACATCCTGCAGGCCCTTTCTAATTTTTCATGATATCTAATTGAATATAAACACACTCCATTTTGTTTTACTTTCTATAATTTTATTTTTTTGTCCATCCATTCATTCATGCATCCTTATCATCAGCTCTCCTTTTAGAGATATCTTTCGTAAGTTTTATTTGGGCTGTTTTAGTTGCGTAAGTTTTATTTTTATTTTGGATCACAGTTTTCTAGTGTTTCTTGGTTATGCGTCCACTAGCTCAAATATGAACTGAGTCTGAACTCTGTCCTAGTTGTTATGTGAGATACTAAATATTAAAACAAAGTAAGAGAACAGTTCTTACCCTTCAGATACTCAGAGTATGGTGAAATGTTCTTTGAAAAATATTGCACACAGTCATATGATTGCAAAGTATTTTATATTAATACAGAAGAATGTCAAGGCAGGTAGAAAATAAGATTGTTGGTATGACTGTGTCGACTAAAAAAAGATGAACAACTGGAGAGCTGTGAGTGAAGTTTTATTTGGGGCATAATTAGGACTGCAGCCCGGGAGGCAGCACCCCAGATAGCTCTGAGAGACTGCTCCAAAGAGGCAGCAGGAGGAGGGTCAATATTTAAGGATTTTGGTGAGAGGAGAGTTTAATATCATGAAACAGTCATTTTACAAAGGGTCTTCAGATAGTCACGAGGATCTTATATCACCTTGAGGAGATTTAGTGCTTTTCTAAATATGAGGAAATGCAAGGACTGAGATAATAAAATCTGTTCCTAAAAGCATCCACCTATCTACAGACCTGCCCCACCAGATTCCCTGGAGCGCAGAGTGCCTCTACCCCACCCTGACCTCCATCAGAGGGTATTGAAGGTCAGCAGCTCTCAACAGCACAGGGTCTCGTCTCAGCAGAGGCGGAGGGCAAATGTCCTTGTTGTCCAGTGACTGACAATGTAATTAGTTCACTTGAGTTTAGTGAAATGCAGATTTAAATGTCAATTTGTAGTTGACAGCTGCAACCAGAGATTATCATACTAAGTGAAGTAAGTCAGAAAGAGAAAGACAAATGTCATATGATATCACTTATATGTGGAATCTAAACTATGGTACAAATGAATCTATCTACAAAACAGAAACAGACTCACAGACATAGAGAACTGATGTAAGGTTGCCAAGGGGGAGGAGGAAAGGGATAGGCTGGGAATTTGGAGTTGGTAGATGCAAACTATTAGATTTAGAATATATAAACAACAAGGTCCTAATATATAGCACAGGGAACTGTACTAATACCCTATGATAAATCATAATGTGAAAGAATATAAGAAAAGTATATATGTGCATAACTAAGTGAATATGCTATGCAACAGAGATAGGTACAACACTGTAAATCAACTACACTTCAATTTAAACAAACAAAATAAATTAAAAATTAATAAAAAGAGAACCAACCAAAGCAAAAAAGAAAAAAGAAAGATGGTTGATTCTTAGTGAGGAATTATATATTGATAGAGAAAAAGAATCGCACTATTTTAAGTAGGTATAAGATAGGATCTAGTTTCATATTTTTGAACTATAATGAGATTTAAAATGTTTAATAATATGATTTTCAAGTACAAGGTTACAACCTTCATTAAATGTAATCAGATTACATAATTTTAATTTCTTGTATATGTACACAATAATAAAAATTTAGGCTTACATATTATGAAGCTCAAAACAATATTGCTTGTTCTACAGATAATAAAGAGATAGGTTTTAACATTTACTTCTTCTTTTTTTTTTTTAAGATTTACCTATTTATTTATTTTGGGCGGGTTTCGGGTTGGGGAGGGATGGGAGCCGGCGGGCCACTTCTGTTGATCTTTTCATTTCTCTATTTTCATCCGTCTTTGTTCTTTGGCTCCTGTGGGCCTCCCATCAGGACCACCAGGGGAAGACCCAACATTTACTTCTAGTATATAGGTGAGTGTTCCCTCTTTTTAAAACTTGAGACAAAGAATTCACTTGAGTTTAATGAAATGCAGATTTAAAGCTGTCACTCTCTTGACAATTCTGCTCTCTTTGACAAAGGAGATAATACATTAACACAGTGAAACAGTTATTGTAAATGATAGATAGCTGTGATTTAAAATTCTTTTCTTGATTCCTGTATTATTTGCTATCTTGAAATATTTTAATTGCACATATAAAAATCAAGTAATTAAATTCAGAACATTTAGAGGTCACACATGGGTCCAATGAAATTCTAGAATGGGAACATTACCATGCATATTTTAAGATGACCCATTATATTTAATATTATATTCCACTTTGGACTTACATATTATTTCAAAGCTTGAGCTCTATACCTTAATATTCAACCTGGAGGGCTTCCCCTGGTGGTCCAGTGGATAAGGACACCACCTTGTAGTGCAAGGGGCACCAGTTCGATCCCTGGCCTGGGAAGATCCCACATGCCGTGGAGCGGCTGGACTGATGTGTCCAATTACCGAGCTGGAGCTCTGGAGCGCATGCGCCCAGAGCCAGCGCTCTGCAACGACAGACGCCACCGCGATGGGAGGCCCACAGGAACCAAAGAACAAAGACAGATGAAAACAGAGAAATGAAAGACCAATAGAAGTGGCCCGCCCGCTCCCCTCCCTCCCCAATCCGACCCCCACCCTAAATAAATAAATAAATACATAAATAAAAAGAAAAAAAAATATTCAACCTGGAAATGACTTTATAACAGCTCAAAAGTAAATTTTTGAAACACAATTTATTAGGCCATTAAGTCATTTTCAAAAACTTCCAGAAGTCTACTTCATTAATTGTTCTTCAACTCGAGAGCAACATTAGTATATTTATACATATATATATATGTATATACACAATTTGTATATTATTTCATGTACCTTTAGGTATAAATGTGGAATGATAGAGTGAAATAAATAGTTGACTAGAAGTCAGGAAACTTGGATCCTAGTTCCTTGTTCTGCTTTGCAACTTTGGATTATTCACTGAATCATTTCTAGTCTCCTGTTTTCTCATATTGTAAATGAATGAAATGAACTAATTGATATTTAGGATCTTTAGCGAATAAGCTCTAAGAATCCTAGTTTTAACCCCTGTTTCTAAGCCCTGTTAGCAACTATTTGTGTTATAAAATTGAAATGCAGATTTAAAGCTGTCACTCTCTTGACAATTCTGCTCTCTTTGACAAAGGAGATAATACATTAACACAGTGAAACAGTTATTGTAAATGATAGATAGCTGTGATTTAAAATTCTTTTCTTGATTCCTGTATTATTTGCTATCTTGAAATATTTTAATTGCACATATAAAAATCAAGTAATTAAATTCAGAACATTTAGAGGTCACACATGGGTCCAATGAAATTCTAGAATGGGAACATTACCATGCATATTTTAAGATGACCCATTATATTTAATATTATATTCCACTTTGGACTTACATATTATTTCAAAGCTTGAGCTCTATACCTTAATATTCAACCTGGAGGGCTTCCCCTGGTGGTCCAGTGGATAAGGACACCACCTTGTAGTGCAAGGGGCACCAGTTCGATCCCTGGCCTGGGAAGATCCCACATGCCGTGGAGCGGCTGGACTGATGTGTCCAATTACCGAGCTGGAGCTCTGGAGCGCATGCGCCCAGAGCCAGCGCTCTGCAACGACAGACGCCACCGCGATGGGAGGCCCACAGGAACCAAAGAACAAAGACAGATGAAAACAGAGAAATGAAAGACCAATAGAAGTGGCCCGCCCGCTCCCCTCCCTCCCCAATCCGACCCCCACCCTAAATAAATAAATAAATACATAAATAAAAAGAAAAAAAAATATTCAACCTGGAAATGACTTTATAACAGCTCAAAAGTAAATTTTTGAAACACAATTTATTAGGCCATTAAGTCATTTTCAAAAACTTCCAGAAGTCTACTTCATTAATTGTTCTTCAACTCGAGAGCAACATTAGTATATTTATACATATATATATATGTATATACACAATTTGTATATTATTTCATGTACCTTTAGGTATAAATGTGGAATGATAGAGTGAAATAAATAGTTGACTAGAAGTCAGGAAACTTGGATCCTAGTTCCTTGTTCTGCTTTGCAACTTTGGATTATTCACTGAATCATTTCTAGTCTCCTGTTTTCTCATATTGTAAATGAATGAAATGAACTAATTGATATTTAAGATCTTTAGCGAATAAGCTCTAAGAATCCATAATTCTTAGTACATATATAACCAGACCCTAAATGTAATTCTGACAGTTAGCAAGCCCTGTTCCAAGCTGAACTTATTTTTTTTGCCCCTTAAACATGCTTTTAATGGTAATCCTGTCCATCCATTCAAACCAAAAAACCTTGATTAATTCTTTCCTGACAGTATTTCTCTCTTTACCTCTATCCTCCATATCTAATGGGTCAAAATTTTTGCAGTAATGCTTCTAAGACAGCCCCCTTCCCTGGAGGAAGGGACTTTGTCTTTTTGTTCACTTTCATCTCTCCACAGGCTATGGTCATCTCTGAAACATAGTAGGAGCTTAATAATTGTTTGTTAAATAAGTGAATAAATTGGTTACCATGTCTTGTCAACCCTATCCCTAAAAATATCTTTTCCAACTTTTCATTCCTAATGCTACCATCTTAATTCGGGCCCTTCTCTTCTCTTGCCAAGATTATTGTGCATATTGCTATCAGTCTCTTTTTCCTTTCTGGAATACATGTCTCGTTAAGTCGCATGTCTGCTTTAAAAACCCTTTGCTGGCTCCCCTTTGACTGTAGGAGTAAGCTGTTTTTTAGTCTGGCATGTAGGAATCTTTCCATCCTGTGCCCAGCTTTTCTTGTTTACCATATGTTCTTTTGTTTGTTTGTTTGTTTTTACTTTAACCTTTGGTTCTCATTTTGAGACTTTTTAAAAAAATTTTTGCCTCTTTTATTGTTTATTTATTTATTTATTTTTCATCCATCTTTATTCTTTGGCCTGTGTGGGCCTCGCATTGCAGTGGCCTCTCTCATCACAAAGCAGCAGCTCTGGGCACATGCGCTCCAGAGCGCCAGCTTGTAATTGGACACACTAGTCCAGCTGCTCCACAGCATGCAGGAGCTTCCTGAGCCAGGAATCGAACCAGCATCCCTTGCACTGCAAGGTGGACTGTTTACCCACTGGATGACTAGGGAAGCCCTACCATACATTCTTTAGACAATTCATAGCTCCCCAGATTTGCAGGGAGCTGTCAGGCATTGGTGATTTTGTTCATGTTGCATCTTTTGCCTGGATGCCCTTACTCTCTTTTCTACTTTGTGAAATCCTTCTTATCAGTGTCTACATCAAACAACACCATCTATCTCTGTGTAATCTACCTTAAACTCAGCCTCCTCCTTAACCCCACCATTATCTTTTCCCCACTTTTCCATATTTCTATAGCCCTGTATATATCCTGCTATTATAGGACTTACTGCTTTGTATTATAATTAGTTGTGGTGGTCCCATCTATTTTTCCTAATAGCTAATTGATTCCAAAGGCTGTTACGTGTATTTTGTATATCATCACCAAGGCATAATATCTGGTACATAGTAGGTTCTCCTCACAAAAGATGATTTTTGTGGGACTTTCTTGGTGGTTCAGTGGTTAAGACTCTGTGTTCGAATGCAGGGGCCTGGGTAGTAGGAGCTTAATAATTGTTTGTTAAATAAGTGAATAAATTGGTTACCATGTCTTGTCAACCCTATCCCTAAAAATATCTTTTCCAACTTTTCATTCCTAATGCTACCATCTTAATTCGGGCCCTTCTCTTCTCTTGCCAAGATTATTGTGCATATTGCTATCAGTCTCTTTTTCCTTTCTGGAATACATGTCTCGTTAAGTCGCATGTCTGCTTTAAAAACCCTTTGCTGGCTCCCCTTTGACTGTAGGAGTAAGCTGTTTTTTAGTCTGGCATGTAGGAATCTTTCCATCCTGTGCCCAGCTTTTCTTGTTTACCATATGTTCTTTTGTTTGTTTGTTTGTTTTTACTTTAACCTTTGGTTCTCATTTTGAGACTTTTTAAAAAAATTTTTGCCTCTTTTATTGTTTATTTATTTATTTATTTTTCATCCATCTTTATTCTTTGGCCTGTGTGGGCCTCGCATTGCAGTGGCCTCTCTCATCACAAAGCAGCAGCTCTGGGCACATGCGCTCCAGAGCGCCAGCTTGTAATTGGACACACTAGTCCAGCTGCTCCACAGCATGCAGGAGCTTCCTGAGCCAGGAATCGAACCAGCATCCCTTGCACTGCAAGGTGGACTGTTTACCCACTGGATGACTAGGGAAGCCCTACCATACATTCTTTAGACAATTCATAGTTCCCCAGATTTGCAGGGAGCTGTCAGGCATTGGTGATTTTGTTCATGTTGCATCTTTTGCCTGGATGCCCTTACTCTCTTTTCTACTTTGTGAAATCCTTCTTATCAGTGTCTACATCAAACAACACCATCTATCTCTGTGTAATCTACCTTAAACTCAGCCTCCTCCTTAACCCCACCATTATCTTTTCCCCACTTTTCCATATTTCTATAGCCCTGTATATATCCTGCTATTATAGGACTTACTGCTTTGTATTATAATTAGTTGTGGTGGTCCCATCTATTTTTCCTAATAGCTAATTGATTCCAAAGGCTGTTACGTGTATTTTGTATATCATCACCAAGGCATAATATCTGGTACATAGTAGGTTCTCCTCACAAAAGATGATTTTTGTGGGACTTTCTTGGTGGTTCAGTGGTTAAGACTCTGTGTTCCGAATGCAGGGGCCTGGGTTCAATCCCTGGTCAGGAAACTAGATCCCACATGCCACAACTAAGATCCAGTGTAGCCAAATAAAAAAATTTTTTTTTAAAAAAGTATGTTTGTACATATAGATCTAATCTGTTGTAAATGTTGTAAATACAGACCTAATCTATCAAGTTTGAAAAAAATATACTTTTGATAAATCATAGACAGACTGATAGATCATAGACAGGCTATAGTAAATTTGCAGTGTTCCGTCTGAACCTTATGATGGATACTTAGTTGTCTTCATTTAACATCAATGCTTAATATGCTGGAATGATATTATTAAATCCCTTCTGTGTGCTGTGCTCAGTTGCTCAGTCATGTCCAACTGTGCAACCCCATGAACTGTAGCCCTCCAGGCTCCTCTAGATCATAGAATTTTTCAGGCAATAATACTAGACTGGGTTACCATTTTCCTCTTCCAGGGCATCTTCTTACCCCAGGGATTGAACCCAGGGATTGAAGCTGAGTCTCTTGTGTCTCCTGCCAGATTCTTTTCCACTAGTGCCACCTGAGGTTAAACCCCTATATCGTACCTTTTTTATGACCAGACTTGTTGATGAGCCATATGTTCAACCTTATCTTTTAGTCATTGTTTTCTCCTCTTCTTGCTAACAATTCAACTGGTCTGTCTGAGGTCTTAGACGTTTAGAAAGTGCAGTGGGCCCTAATGAATGTGTTGCTGCTGGCCCTTTAAGGTGGCTAAAGACCTTACAACTACCTGCTCAGACAACAAAAGTCACTTAATACTAGATTAAGAAGGTCTATGAGATTCCAGATATAAAATCCTTTGGTATTTAGGTTACTGAGTATAAGAATTAAGTTGTTACATTAATCCTCATTTAGTATTCTCAATGAGGGAGTGCCTAGTCTAACTACTTTCTTTTTTGAATTAAAACTGACATGATTTGATAGAATATTTTTTCCTATAATTCGAAAAAATGGTTTTAGGTTCCTTGTAGTGGGTTCAATCCTGGTCAGGTTCTCCTCACAAAAGATGATTTTGTGGGACTTTCTTGTGGTTCAGTGGTTAAGACTCTGTGTTCCGAATGCAGGGGCCTGGGTTCAATCCCTGGTCAGGAAACTAGATCCCACATGCCACAACTAAGATCCAGTGTAGCCAAATAAAAAAATTTTTTTTTAAAAAAGTATGTTTGTACATATAGATCTAATCTGTTGTAAATGTTGTAAATACAGACCTAATCTATCAAGTTTGAAAAAAATATACTTTTGATAAATCATAGACAGACTGATAGATCATAGACAGGCTATAGTAAATTTGCAGTGTTCCGTCTGAACCTTATGATGGATACTTAGTTGTCTTCATTTAACATCAATGCTTAATATGCTGGAATGATATTATTAAATCCCTTCTGTGTGCTGTGCTCAGTTGCTCAGTCATGTCCAACTGTGCAACCCCATGAACTGTAGCCCTCCAGGCTCCTCTAGATCATAGAATTTTTCAGGCAATAATACTAGACTGGGTTACCATTTTCCTCTTCCAGGGCATCTTCTTACCCCAGGGATTGAACCCAGGGATTGAAGCTGAGTCTCTTGTGTCTCCTGCCAGATTCTTTTCCACTAGTGCCACCTGAGGTTAAACCCCTATATCGTACCTTTTTTATGACCAGACTTGTTGATGAGCCATATGTTCAACCTTATCTTTTAGTCATTGTTTTCTCCTCTTCTTGCTAACAATTCAACTGGTCTGTCTGAGGTCTTAGACGTTTAGAAAGTGCAGTGGACCCTAATGAATGTGTTGCTGCTGGCCCTTTAAGGTGGCTAAAGACCTTACAACTACCTGCTCAGACAACAAAAGTCACTTAATACTAGATTAAGAAGGTCTATGAGATTCCAGATATAAAATCCTTTGGTATTTAGGTTACTGAGTATAAGAATTAAGTTGTTACATTAATCCTCATTTAGTATTCTCAATGAGGGAGTGCCTAGTCTAACTACTTTCTTTTTTGAATTAAAACTGACATGATTTGATAGAATATTTTTTCCTATAATTCAGCAAATCTCAAAATATGGTTTTAGGGCTTCCCCTGGTGGTCCAGTGGGTAAGGACACTGCCTTGCAGTGCAAGGGGCGCCAGTTCGAGCCCTGGCCTGGGAAGATCCCACGTGCCGTGGAGTGGTTAGACCGATGTGTCCAATTACCGAGCCGGAGCTCTGGAGCGCATGCGCCCAGAGCCGGTGCTCTGCGACGATAGACGCCACCGCGATGGGCCACAGGAGCCAAAGAACAAAAACGGATGAAAATAGAGAAATGAAAGATCAATAGAAATGGCCCGCCCGCTCCCCTCCCTCCCCAACCCGACCCCCGCCCAAAGCAAATAAATAAATAAATCTTTAAAAAAAAAAAAGAGGAATATGGTTTTAGAATCTTTGGGCATCCTCAAGACCCTTCAACGACCCACAGACCTTTCTTTTATAATTATTCATCTCTGTGGGATCATACTTTCTTTTTATACTTCAGTCAGAACAACATATCACAATAGTTTGAATACAGAAGCAAATATGAGAATATAGCTTTTATTAAGACAGATATTAAAGATGTGCAAACATGTCAAACAATGTCATTCTCCTAATTATTTTTATTATGGAAAACACATTTTTTTCATAAAATGTGTTTATGTTGATATATAATAGGTCTGTTATTATTTCACATGACAAGTATATATTTTAAAGTTCTCTTTTAATTTTAAATACGTTGATATCTATAATCTACATAAACAAAAACTTTCAGAGATTCTCCCTAACAGACCTATACATTGGGCCCTTTTATATTTTCTTGGTAATTAACTGTTATCCTGTGTGATCTGAGCCCTGAAAAGAGTTCTTATTCTACATTCACCTAGTCAATTAAGCAGTGGACCCTTAAGTTGTTTAAGGTGGCTAAAGACCTTACAACTACCTGCTCAGACAACAAAAGTCACTTAATACTAGATTAAGAAGGTCTATGAGATTCCAGATATAAAATCCTTTGGTATTTAGGTTACTGAGTATAAGAATTAAGTTGTTACATTAATCCTCATTTAGTATTCTCAATGAGGGAGTGCCTAGTCTAACTACTTTCTTTTTTGAATTAAAACTGACATGATTTGATAGAATATTTTTTCCTATAATTCAGCAAATCTCAAAATATGGTTTTAGGGCTTCCCCTGGTGGTCCAGTGGGTAAGGACACTGCCTTGCAGTGCAAGGGGCGCCAGTTCGAGCCCTGGCCTGGGAAGATCCCACGTGCCGTGGAGTGGTTAGACCGATGTGTCCAATTACCGAGCCGGAGCTCTGGAGCGCATGCGCCCAGAGCCGGTGCTCTGCGACGATAGACGCCACCGCGATGGGCCACAGGAGCCAAAGAACAAAAACGGATGAAAATAGAGAAAGATCAATAGAAATGGCCCGCCCACTCCCCTCCCTCCCCAACCCGCCCCCCGCCCAAAGCAAATAAATAAATAAATCTTTAAAAAAAAAGAGGAATATGGTTTTAGAATCTTTGGGCATCCTCAAGACCCTTCAACGACCCACAGACCTTTCTTTTATAATTATTCATCTCTGTGGGATCATACTTTCTTTTTATACTTCAGTCAGAACAACATATCACAATAGTTTGAATACAGAAGCAAATATGAGAATATAGCTTTTATTAAGACAGATATTAAAGATGTGCAAACATGTCAAACAATGTCATTCTCCTAATTATTTTTATTATGGAAAACACATTTTTTTCATAAAATGTGTTTATGTTGATATATAATAGGTCTGTTATTATTTCACATGACAAGTATATATTTTAAAGTTCTCTTTTAATTTTAAATACGTTGATATCTATAATCTACATAAACAAAAACTTTCAGAGATTCTCCCTAACAGACCTATACATTGGGCCCTTTTATATTTTCTTGGTAATTAACTGTTATCCTGTGTGATCTGTGAGCTCCCTGAAAAGAGTTATCTTATTCTACATTCACCTTTACATATGTAGTGCCTTATACTGTCCAGCACATTGTAGGAAGATATTTAATAAGAATTTTTTGAAATAATAAATACACATTTATTCATTTTAGCTAGTTTCTTTTTTTTTTTTAAGTATTTATTTATTGATTTTTGTGGGGGAGGGCAGCTTTGGGAGGGAGAGGGGCAGGCGGGCCACTTCTATTGATCTTTCATTTCTCTATTTTCATCCGTCTTTGTTCTTTGGCTCCTGTAGGCCTCCCATCGCGGTGGCGTCTGTCGTTGCAGAGCACCGGCTCTGGGCGCATGCGCTCCAGAGCTCCGGCTCGGTAATTGGACACATTGGTCCAGCCGCTCCGTGACACGTGGGATCTTCCCAGGCCAGGGCTCAAACTGGCGCCCCTTGCACTGCAAGGCACTGTCCTTACCCACTGGACCACCAGGGAAGTCCCAACAGCAGCATTAAAAAAGTAAAACGTTTACATAAAACCAAAATTCTCAGTCACCAAAAAACTTAAACTGTTAGATACAAATTTAGAAGTGGGCTTCCCTGGTAGTCCAGTGGGTAAAGAGTCCACTTTGCAGTGCAAGGGGCACCTGTTCCATCCCTGGCCCCGGAAGATCTCCCACATGCCCGTGGAGCGGCAGAGCAGGTGTGTCCAGTTACGAGTCAGTGCTCTAGAGCGCATGCGCCCAGAGCCGGTGCTCTGCAAGGAGAGAGGCCACTGCAATGGGAGGCCCACACAGGCCAAAGAATAAAGATGAAAAATAAATAAATAAAAAAAACAATAAAGGAGGCCAGAATTAAAAAGAAAAAAAATTAGAAGCCTTCTGTACTTTTGGCAGTTTAGTAAGATGATGGAATATATTCATGTGTTCCTTAATGTAGAGAATGGTATACAAGTGAATATTGTTACTGGATTCTTCCCTGTCATTAGTTGCAGCAGTAGGAGTTCTGCTTGCATGTCGCTGACTTGGGCACTTTAAAAGTCAGGGGCCCATAGGGCCCCTGACTTTATCACACATGAATGAATTCACTAAATGAGTTCTAAACCACATCCAGCTGAGATGGCAGCATTTCATTCAGTACCTGGGAATCATTTAATAACCTCAGTCTGTGTTCTGCTTCAAGAGAACAACTGCTATCAGGTATCACTTTAAAGGAAATAAATTACTTAAATAAAAACTCTGGGCCACTCTCATAGGGCAAAATACCTGTCTCTGAACTTACCCAACACCATGTTCTGCTGTTAGTTGCCAATTAAAGATTAGACATTCACTAAATGTACAAAATACTATTAATCATGTCTTCTTAGCTTCCGACGTATTTCTACTGCTGGAATTGTTGTTTTCAAATAATTGGATTAAAGGCTCTATTGATTACACCAGTAAGTAAAAGCTTATAAGCTGGTTGGTATTCCCCTCATCCGCACTACAGAGAACAATTGTGCTGCTTTCTCCACATCAGCATAATACAATGGGTAAGAATGCAGACTCAGGAGCCTCGCGTCCGGTTTCTATCCCATGTCCAACACTCATGAGTTATGTGGTCTTTGGCAAGTTGCATGACTTTTCTAAGTCTCAGTTTTCTATAAAAATTTCCATAAGACTTCAGATACATTAGAGAAACTCCAAGACATTTTTATTATATTAGTAGTTTAAGGAACTTTACTGAGTTTGGAAAGGTTTTTGAGATAGGGTTTGATAACAGTATTTACTTTAAAGGATTATTTTGGAAAATAAATGAAATAACGCTTGTTAACCAGTTGGCACATTACCTGGCACACAGTAAAGACTCAATAACTATTAGCTTGGATTATCATCATCATAAATTATTCATATTGTGATTAAAGCATGTACTAGTGAGATAGTGGTTTTAGATAATACAATACAATCAATGACTGTGGAACAGAGTTCCTTCCTGGTAAGTTGATAAACCAAAGGTAGTCAAATGTATGCCTTTAACCCTGATTCAACACAGAAAGGCACCAGAGCTAACAATGGAGACATGCTGTTGTTCCTACCAGGCAGTGTCATATTTTCAAAAATTATCTATAAATCCTACATGTATTTATCTGCCTTATTTTGAATTTTTTTCTTCAATATAAAACTATGAAAAAGGTATGGGTCCTACTGGTTTGTAATTTTTTCCTTAAAATCAATCCCAGAATACAAAAAACTAATAAACTTGTTTTGCTATAATTTCTTTATCCTTAAAGTGCAGAACAGAGTGAACTGTTAGCAAAGGATACTTTGCCTATATTTAAACCAAAAATGTTAACATTATTACTATTTAAATTTTAAAAACAAAATACCTGTCTCTGAACTTACCCAACACCATGTTCTGCTGTTAGTTGCCAATTAAAGATTAGACATTCACTAAATGTACAAAATACTATTAATCATGTCTTCTTAGCTTCCGACGTATTTCTACTGCTGGAATTGTTGTTTTCAAATAATTGGATTAAAGGCTCTATTGATTACACCAGTAAGTAAAAGCTTATAAGCTGGTTGGTATTCCCCTCATCCGCACTACAGAGAACAATTGTGCTGCTTTCTCCACATCAGCATAATACAATGGGTAAGAATGCAGACTCAGGAGCCTCGCGTCCGGTTTCTATCCCATGTCCAACACTCATGAGTTATGTGGTCTTTGGCAAGTTGCATGACTTTTCTAAGTCTCAGTTTTCTATAAAAATTTCCATAAGACTTCAGATACATTAGAGAAACTCCAAGACATTTTTATTATATTAGTAGTTTAAGGAACTTTACTGAGTTTGGAAAGGTTTTTGAGATAGGGTTTGATAACAGTATTTACTTTAAAGGATTATTTTGGAAAATAAATGAAATAACGCTTGTTAACCAGTTGGCACATTACCTGGCACACAGTAAAGACTCAATAACTATTAGCTTGGATTATCATCATCATAAATTATTCATATTGTGATTAAAGCATGTACTAGTGAGATAGTGGTTTTAGATAATACAATACAATCAATGACTGTGGAACAGAGTTCCTTCCTGGTAAGTTGATAAACCAAAGGTAGTCAAATGTATGCCTTTAACCCTGATTCAACACAGAAAGGCACCAGAGCTAACAATGGAGACATGCTGTTGTTCCTACCAGGCAGTGTCATATTTTCAAAAATTATCTATAAATCCTACATGTATTTATCTGCCTTATTTTGAATTTTTTTCTTCAATATAAAACTATGAAAAAGGTATGGGTCCTACTGGTTTGTAATTTATTCCTTAAAAATCAATCCCAGAATACAAAAAGCTAATAAACTTGTTTTGCTATAATTTCTTTATCCTTAAAGTGCAGAACAGAGTGAACTGTTAGCAAAGGATACTTTGCCTATATTTAAACCAAAAATGTTAACATTATTACTATTTAAATTTTAACAGACTTTCAAAATGAGAGTTCAGAAACTGAAAAGGCACTTTAAAAACTATTATAAGTGGTTTTGCTTAAACTAAATTTAAAACTCAATATTTTATTCTGAATCTATAAATAAGTCAAGATAAAGTTTGAAGATTTTTTTAATTAGATGATGAGGGCTAACTGATCCTTTTATTCTTCTAGATTACTCTTGACAGGCTAATTCTTCAGTATCACCAGCTCACAGAGTTTCCTTTCATTTCACCGGGGAAAAAAAAGACTTCCTGAAATCCCTTCTGGTCAATTAATTCAGCTAAAATTATCAGTCCCTATACTTTCAGGTGAGATTACACAAATTTTCAACATACCCTTTGGTAGTATTCTTTTAAATTGTATAAATAATATGTTAATATGTGCTCACTGGCAGGGAAATATAGGTTTTTACTGAAAAGAGTAAATTGAGTGAGGAATACTCTAAGTAATGAAATTAATAAAAATTATTGATTCCTATTAATTACCTCCTAATGTTAGGCATTATTCTTGATATAACATGTGACATGTTGTTTAATCCTAACTAGGAAGCAACAGAGTTGGAATTTAGATTTAGGCTACCTATCATATTGTAGTAATCAAAGTGCGAGGTGATGACAGCTGTGTTAATATGGGAGCAGTGAAAATAGTGAAGTATTTAATATATAAAGACATATTTGAAAGTAACATCCGTAAATTGTGATCACCTATTAAAATCAGGAAATATAAAAGAAGAATGAACCATAAATAACTCTTAAGTTTGAGAAGCTATGCGAATGAAGACTAGGTTTTGTTAGTTATACAGGAAGAAACATCTAATAGGTAACAGTAGACGTGATAGAATGGCTCAGATAAGAGAGCATCACTAGAGCTCTTTGTTATTTTTATCTCAGGCACAGAGGTTACTCAGACCTTGGTTAATGACACTCTCATTCATGCATGACCTACTTTTATTTCTTTAGCTACACCATGTGGCATAGGAGATCTTAATTCCCTGACCAGGGATTGAACCATTGCCCCTTGTATTTGAAGTGTGGAGTCTTAAACACTGGACCACCTGGGAAGTCCCCATGACCTACTTTTACCGGGATGTTGTTGTTAGTAATGTACTAAGAATTCACAGACCCACTAAACAACCAAGGTTAAGACCTTGTGAATAATTACATGGACTCATGTCCCACTCCCCCCATCATATTCTCTCCTGCCACAAAGAAAACTTTAGCCCCAGATGGCTTTCACCGGGAAGTTCTTGCAAATATTTAAGGAAAAAAATGATACCCATTCTGGATGAACTGTTACATTTGCAGAAAATTAAAGAAGAGGAAAGACTTCTCAACTCATTCTGTGAGAGCAGTATTACTCTATTAACAAAAGCAGACTTTATAAGAAAGTAAAACTGCAGACCAATATCCTTTATAAAGTGTTAGTTGCTTGATCGTGTCCAACTCTTTGCAGCCAGTGGACTGGAGCACACCGAGTTCCTCTGTCCATGGAATTCTCCAGGCAAGAATACTGGAGTGGGTTGCTATTCCCTTCTGGAGGGGATCTTCCCAACCCAGGGATCAAACCCAGGTCTCCCTCAATGCAGGCAGATTCTTTACTGTCTGAGCCAGCAGAGATGGATGCAAAACTTCTCAAAAAACTTTATCAAATTGGATTATCAGTACATTAAAATGATAATGCATCATGAAATTTATCCTAGGAATATGAAGTCTATTTAACATTTGAAGATAAATTAGTTCACCAAAATGAAGATAAAAACCATTTAATTATCTCACAGACATAGAAACACTTTGGTCGCCTGATGCAAAGAGCCAATTCATTGGGAAAGACTGATGCTGGGAAAGATTGAAGGCAGAAGGAGAAGGGGGCAACAGAGTATCAGATGATTGGATGGCATCACTGATTCAATGGACATGAATTTGAGCAAATTCTTGGAGATACTGAAAGAAGGAGAAACCTGGCACGCTGCAGTCCATGGGGTTGCAAAGAGTTGGACACTGAACAAAAATAAAATAGGCAAAATATTTAAATAGACCCTTTCACAAAAGAATATTTACAGATAGAAAAGAAACATATGAAAAGATGTTCAATATTCTTAGGTGTTAGGGAAATGTTAATACCATACCGTAATATTATATCACTACACACATTTAGAATGTCTGAAGTTAAGAAGAGTATACTAAGTGATGGTGTATAGAGAAGGTATAGCTCTTATGCAATATTGGTGGAAAGATAAAATGGTACAATCATTTAGAAAACAGCTTGGCAGGTTCTTAAAAAGTTAAACAGGGCTTCCCCTGGTGGTCCAGTGGATAAGGACACCGCCTTGCAGTGCAAGGGGCGCCGGTTCGAGCCCTGGCCTGGGAAGATCCCACGTGCCGCGGAGCGGCTGGACTGATGTGTCCAATCACCGAGCCGGAGCTCTGGAGCGCATGCGCCCAGAAACGGCGCTCTGTAACGACAGATGCCACCACAATGGGAGGCCCATGGGAACCAAAGAACAAAGATGGATGAAAACAGAGAAACGAAAGACCAATAGAAGTGGCCCGCCCGCTCCCCTCCATCCCCAACCCGACCCCCACCTAAAAAAAAGAAAAAAAAAGTTAAACATACATTTACCATAAGGCCTAGCCATTATACTTCATTTATTTACTCAAGAGAAACAAAAAAGTATATATCCACGCAAAGACTTTTGCACCAATATTTATATCAGCTTTATTTGTAATAGCAACTGAAAACAACTTAACTCTCCATTCACAGATAAATGACTAACAGTGTTAACTCTGATATATTCATATAATGGGATATTATTCAGTAAGAAAAAGAAGTAAAGTTTTGATATATACAACACCATGGAAATAATCTCAAAATAGTTATGCATCGTGGAAAAAGCCAAACAGTAAAGTACATACTTGTATGATTCCATTTATAGAAAATTTAAACTAATCTACAGTGACAAAAAACATATCTGCCTGGAAATGGAGGTGGGAACAGTTCAAAGAAAAGGGAGGTTAAGGGAATCTGAGAATGCTTTTGGGTGTAAGTATATACTAATTTTTCCTTTTTTCTTTTTGCTGCACCATGCAGTTTCTGGGATTTCAGTTCCCTAACCAGGCATTGAGCCCAGGCCATGACAGTGAAAGTGCTGAGCCCTAATCACTGGACCACCAGGGGATTCCTACATAGTTATATCTTGATTGTGGTTGAAAGTGTCATGGGTGTATACATACGTCAGAACTCATTGGATTGTGCACTTTCAAAAAGTACACATATATGTCTATTATATCTTAATTATTTTAATTAAAATTTTAAAGCCAATAGACAAATTAAAATGAAATTCAAAAAATATTCAATTAATACAGAAGTAGGCAGAAAAAAGGATTGGCATATACATGAACCATGCATATGCATTAAGTGTTTGAAATTACATGACACAAAAATGGTTGAATTAAAGGAACAGACAATTGCATATAGTTTAAGATCTAGACCAAAAAAATGTTTTTTCAGTAATGACGTAGAAGACCTAAATAACATGATCAATCACCTTGACCTTATAAATAATTATAGAATAATACATCCAATAACTACAGAATACAAATTGTTTGCAAAAGCACTTGATAGGTTCACTAAACTATCCTGGGCTATAAACTTACAAGGATCTTTTAACACCATGCACCTTATATCTTCTATACCCTAAATCTTGGAAAAAGCAGCTGAGAGTTATTATGATTTATGGGCTAGGATTTTGTCATTTTTTGAGGGGTAATAAGTGGGCTATATCTCCTTATAAAAATGTTTATATAGCATATTAAAAAATGGAGTCATCACAACTTTTTACTCAAAACTAATTTTTTTTTCAGGTGCAAAAAACTACAAAGCTTCATAATTGTCCCCAAACCTCATAGAGCAAATATGAATGATATTTCCCAAAAGGCTGAGGTAAGGCTTAAAAGTGAAAAAATGGGGGAATTACAGGGTTGACTGCACAACTGCTGGAAGGGCAATGGGGGCACGGGGGACAGGTCATCCACAGAAGTTTATGGTAACGTAGTATCAAGATGTAACACACTGGAGACAGAAAATTCACAGGCTCATCTTGGGCTCAGTATTTTCATTTGGATTCTTATCTAGGCAGCATGATTATAAAATTTTGTGGGAGACAGTGAATTGAATATGATCTTGAGTAGATTTTAACATATTAACAAAACTTAAAGGTTATGTTTTCAGTATTAAAAAAAATAATTGATGTATACTCTTAAGAGAAACCAATGACACCATAAGTAGAAAATAAAATAGAGGCTGGGTATGCCACAGATTAAGTAATTTGCCATTATCACTAGGAGAAGAAGTTCGGTGTTCCTCAGGGGCAGTGAAGTTTGATCTACTGGAACTTCTTTTTTTTTTTTTTAGTGTTTATTTTATTTATTTACTTTTTTTATCTTTTTGGGGGGAGCTGGGTGGGGAGGGAGGGGGACGGGTGGGCCACTTCTATTGGTCTTTCATTTATCTATTTTCATCCATCTTTGTTCTTTGGCTCCTGTGGGCCTCCCATCGCGGTGGCCTGTTGTTGCAGAGCACTGGCTCTGGTCGCATGTGCCCCACAGCTCTGGCTCGGTAATTGGACACATCAGTCCAGCTGCTCCGCAGCATGTGGGATCTTCCCAGGCCAGGGATCGAACCGGCGCCCCTTGCAGTGCAAGGTGGTGTCCTTACCCACTGGACCACCAGGGGAAGCCCCTACTGGAACTTCTTTTAGGGATCAGTGTACTTTTCAAAAGGGTGAAAATAAGTTGCTTTCCTGGTTTCAGAATGGAGGAAACTTACTTCTCCAGTCTTTTAACAGATTCCTTCTTTGGAAAGCTTGTTTGCCATTTGGGAATTTTTACCTTAGTGCACATCCTACTTGGAATGATACAGCATTCTTACATATTTTCAGTGTTGGTTTAAAGAAGTCCTAGATGGGCAGTATCACAATTGTGACGACAGAAATTGCTGCTTCTGCACAAAGACCATGGCTCACCTCAGCCACAAGTGAGAAGCAAAGGTCCTTCAGTTTTTTTTTTTTTCAGGTCCTTCGGATTTGTTCATATTTAGATACAGCAACAAGAAAGAATGTTCATATGTGAATTAGGCTTAAACTTTTTGCTTTGTTTTCAATTTCATCTACTTTATTTAAAATTAGTCTTGGCATCTTTTAAGCAAGTGATGTAAAATGTGAATCTTAAGTAGTTAAATGGGTCAACGTAATACAAGTTGTTTTGAATTGGAATTCAGTCTTCAATTTTCCTATTTTTCTAGTCTTCAGCTTCAGAGGAACACACATAAAATGGAGCTTCCTTGGTATATATTAATAACATCTTTACTCTCGTATATTCTGTAATTTTATCTTTCATACTTAGACTTTGGGAGGTATATAATCAGATTCCAATTATACAAATAAAGGTTTCAAACTCATTTCTATATTCTGTTTCAATAAATATTTCTTATATTGCTTATTCTGAATCTGTCTTTACCTGATTTCTTCCTTTCTTGTTTTTTTTAACTTTCTTCTCTTTATTTTCTTCTAATGAAGATTCTGCTTTCTTCATCTAAACCTATACCAAAATCCTATGTGCCAAAACTTGGCAAGGGTGATATAAAGGATAAGTTTGAAGCCATGCAGAGAGCAAGGGAAGAAAGAAATCAAAGGCGATCTAGAGACGAAAAACAAAGAAGAAAAGAACAATATATTAGAGAGAGAGAATGGAACAGGAGAAAGCAGGAGGTTATTTTATTTTATTTTTATTTTATTCTTATGCAAATATTCATTTTCATTGTTTTAATTTACATTTTATTTATTATTCACATTAACCACATTTTGTATTAACTGTACTTAAAATATTTTCTGTGTTTATAAGCTAATTTCAAATGCTACATATAATATGATTTAGTCTAAAGTTTGGACATGTTCATATTAATTTATTTAACCATCTAGATTAAAGAAATGCTTGCCTCTGATGATGAGGAAGAGGTATCTTCTAAAGTAGAAAAGGCTTATGTCCCAAAGCTAACAGGTAAGACACTTGAGGGGTGAATTGTAAATAAAATTGCAAACAAAGAAACGTGGCAAGATATCACACATGTTTCATGTATTTGTAGGAACTGTTAAAGGTAAATTTGCTGAAATGGAGAAACAAAGACAAGAGGAACAAAGAAAGAGAACAGAGGAGGAACGAAAACGTCGAATTGAGCAGGACCTGTTAGAAAAGAGGAAGATACAACGTGAATTAGCAAGAAGGGCTGAGCAGGTATGCAATAGATATGAAGTCAGTATTTGCTTAAGAAACTAATGCGCAGAGTAAAACTAACCAGTATGTTGCCTGATCAAGTGTTTTAGTATAACATAAACCTATTAAATAGTAGCCAGAATGAAATGAGGCCTTAAGCACAAATATTTAATATCAAATGCCTAGAAGGATAAGGGCAGAGTGTGCTTATTTCAAAGTTGAGTCCTGAGATGATTTTTATTATATACCATCTTATTCTGTCCACATTCCATATTTTTCTTGACATATTAAAAAATTTTACAAAGTATAAGACAAGTTCACGCATAAATTATCCACAAGCATGTAACAAAATGCTGACCTTTTAATAGCAATCAAAAATACTTGCTGGTTATTATCAAGCACTAAGGCTTAATTAGAATATCTTCCAACTCAATTAGTTGAAACAAATTAAGTCACGTTTTATCAGTAATGGTATTATTAGCAAGATGGGAATGGTAGTAGAAGAGAGAAATGTGTGACAGTCAGGTCCTTCATGTAGCCATTCCTGATGCCTATAGTCATGAAGGACAAATCAGAGGGAGAAAGACATTATTACTGTGATTTTACAGAATCTCTTAATGAACTTAGAATTCCCATGTATTGTCTGCCCAGAGGATGAGAACTAACAGGCTGGTAAGTATTTAAAAATTCTGAAGAATCTGGTCTAAGTTCCAGAAAATGCTAATCTCTCAAAGCTAACAGGTAAGACACTTGAGGGTGAATTGTAAATAAAATTGCAAACAAAGAAACGTGGCAAGATATCACACATGTTTCATGTATTTGTAGGAACTGTTAAAGGTAAATTTGCTGAAATGGAGAAACAAAGACAAGAGGAACAAAGAAAGAGAACAGAGGAGGAACGAAAACGTCGAATTGAGCAGGACCTGTTAGAAAAGAGGAAGATACAACGTGAATTAGCAAGAAGGGCTGAGCAGGTATGCAATAGATATGAAGTCAGTATTTGCTTAAGAAACTAATGCGCAGAGTAAAACTAACCAGTATGTTGCCTGATCAAGTGTTTTAGTATAACATAAACCTATTAAATAGTAGCCAGAATGAAATGAGGCCTTAAGCACAAATATTTAATATCAAATGCCTAGAAGGATAAGGGCAGAGTGTGCTTATTTCAAAGTTGAGTCCTGAGATGATTTTTATTATATACCATCTTATTCTGTCCACATTCCATATTTTTCTTGACATATTAAAAAATTTTACAAAGTATAAGACAAGTTCACGCATAAATTATCCACAAGCATGTAACAAAATGCTGACCTTTTAATAGCAATCAAAAATACTTGCTGGTTATTATCAAGCACTAAGGCTTAATTAGAATATCTTCCAACTCAATTAGTTGAAACAAATTAAGTCACGTTTTATCAGTAATGGTATTATTAGCAAGATGGGAATGGTAGTAGAAGAGAGAAATGTGTGACAGTCAGGTCCTTCATGTAGCCATTCCTGATGCCTATAGTCATGAAGGACAAATCAGAGGGAGAAAGACATTATTACTGTGATTTTACAGAATCTCTTAATGAACTTAGAATTCCCATGTATTGTCTGCCCAGAGGATGAGAACTAACAGGCTGGTAAGTATTTAAAAATTCTGAAGAATCTGGTCTAAGTTCCAGAAAATGCTAATCTCTCAAAATGGTTAGTGATTATAATAACATAGAAATTTGAAAGTTTAATAGTCATAATTTTGTTTCATTAAGCAAAGAACTGATAAATTCCCAAAAATGTTATGAATATATTGATATTTGTTTTATAGTATAAATGATCTATAGTCACAGAGTTGAAAAAAGTGCCAGAAGACAGTTATACTACTTATGTACTTTAACCTTGTCTACACTGTAGGATCAAAAGAGATGATATTGAGTTTAGTGAGACTAAACTAATACAAATGGTATTTATCTCCTAGAGTTTTTATTAGGATAATATGAGTTAATAAATGTAAGCACTTAGTACAGTGCCTAATACAAAGTAAGTGGGCTATAAATGACTGAAATAGTAGTACATATAGAGTACTGTAAGTGTCATGAAGCCATTTTAGTTTCCTCTTCGTCTCTCATCAAGCATTTAACAGTTATCCTAACATAGTCTTCACAGTATATTGTCTTTTTCATAACCATTTTTATCATGAGATTGTACGTGGCTCCTTTTTGACTATCCTTTACATGTCTTATATCTATTTGCTATGCTTCTTTCAGTTTCTACTACTTTTCTAAAGAAAAGTGACAGGAACTTCCCTGGAATTCAGTGGTTAGGACCTAGTACTTGCACTGCTGGGGGCCTGGGTTCAATCCTTGGTCAGGGAACTAAAATCCCACAAGCTGCAAAGCATGGCCAAAACAACAAACAAAAAAAACCCCTAACAACAACAAAAAACCCTAACAAGCAAAAAAGTGACACATAAAGCAAAGCTTATGCCATATTTGCATGCCAAAGAAATTTATTTGCTCTGACTTTGCAAATAACCACTTTTGTGGCACCAATAGCCATGTAAATCAAGGCAAATAATGACATATACCAGCTGAATTATAGAGAAGAAATGGGAAATCCTATGTTTTATTACCTTGTATCTCTTTGTCTAAAGAGAGAATGGTATACTTCTGTCACCTCCAGTCATGAAAGATTAGTATTCATTTTGAAATGAAATTTCACAAGGGAACACAATTATTAAAGAGTGAATGTTTTATATTTTACATTGTAAATATAAACTATGTCATTACATGTAATTATATTTATAATATAAATAGTAAAATAAGGGAATAAAATATATAATTAAAATATATGGTGCTTGGGAGGAAATGATGAGTATATGCATGGGATTAGTCTACTTTTTTTTTAGCCTACTTCTTTTAAATCTTGTGTCCTTTTCCAAGAAGCACTGATTACACACTAGACTTTGAATCCGCTGCAACCACAAATGAAGCAGTGGGCTAAAAAAAAATTTTTGAATTTACACTGTAGGATCAAAAGAGATGATATTGAGTTTAGTGAGACTAAACTAATACAAATGGTATTTATCTCCTAGAGTTTTTATTAGGATAATATGAGTTAATAAATGTAAGCACTTAGTACAGTGCCTAATACAAAGTAAGTGGGCTATAAATGACTGAAATAGTAGTACATATAGAGTACTGTAAGTGTCATGAAGCCATTTTAGTTTCCTCTTCGTCTCTCATCAAGCATTTAACAGTTATCCTAACATAGTCTTCACAGTATATTGTCTTTTTCATAACCATTTTTATCATGAGATTGTACGTGGCTCCTTTTTGACTATCCTTTACATGTCTTATATCTATTTGCTATGCTTCTTTCAGTTTCTACTACTTTTCTAAAGAAAAGTGACAGGAACTTCCCTGGAATTCAGTGGTTAGGACCTAGTACTTGCACTGCTGGGGGCCTGGGTTCAATCCTTGGTCAGGGAACTAAAATCCCACAAGCTGCAAAGCATGGCCAAAACAACAAACAAAAAAAACCCCTAACAACAACAAAAAACCCTAACAAGCAAAAAAGTGACACATAAAGCAAAGCTTATGCCATATTTGCATGCCAAAGAAATTTATTTGCTCTGACTTTGCAAATAACCACTTTTGTGGCACCAATAGCCATGTAAATCAAGGCAAATAATGACATATACCAGCTGAATTATAGAGAAGAAATGGGAAATCCTATGTTTTATTACCTTGTATCTCTTTGTCTAAAGAGAGAATGGTATACTTCTGTCACCTCCAGTCATGAAAGATTAGTATTCATTTTGAAATGAAATTTCACAAGGGAACACAATTATTAAAGAGTGAATGTTTTATATTTTACATTGTAAATATAAACTATGTCATTACATGTAATTATATTTATAATATAAATAGTAAAATAAGGGAATAAAATATATAATTAAAATATATGGTGCTTGGGAGGAAATGATGAGTATATGCATGGGATTAGTCTACTTCTTTTTTTTTTTAGCCTACTTCTTTTAAATCTTGTGTCCTTTTCCAAGAAGCACTGATTACACACTAGACTTTGAGATCCGCTGCAACCACAGAACTGAATATGCAAGCAGTGGTTTCCCAAAGAACAATATATGTGTTGAAGAGGTGAATTTAAGTATAATGAAGATGTGAGATATTCAGAAAGAGATGGGAAAAAAAACTAATCATGAACAACAACCACTTTAGTAGCCATAGATGCAAAGAGAATCTTAGTTAATAAAATTTTTAGCCTATTGAATTATTTGAGAATATGTAGGTTAGAGCAATATAAGCTATTAATAATAATTTCATTTTGCAAATATGGGAAGCCTAATTTTAAAGCCTGATTAAGTACGTCTTCTTCTCAAATATAATCAAATTTAATCTATCTTTGAATATAAGAAGTAAAGCATGATTTAGGTAGTAAAGAAGAGTCTTAATGTTTCTTGGAAAAATCATACAAGTTCATATTTAATAACACTATAGATAGGATTCTTGAGTTAGATGGGTAGCTGAGTAACATTCAATGCAATGACCAGTTCTGAGATTCTAGAATATTATGATGAATTAAAAATAGACATACTTCATATAAAGCATGTTGGAATCAAAAACCAGTTAAGATTTGGATGAGATCTTAATTTGGCATAATCTAGTTATCTTTGAGGATATTT
Organism: Tragulus kanchil; assembly: GCA_022376925.1. Lineage (NCBI taxonomy): Eukaryota > Metazoa > Chordata > Mammalia > Artiodactyla > Tragulidae > Tragulus > Tragulus kanchil. The sequence goes on from JAIOJX010000032.1 coordinate 36,235,320, forward strand.
TGATGGACAAAGTGTACCTCTATCAAGGTAGAAAAAGAGAAGTTATTGCTGGGAGACTAAGATGCTAAAAAGAAAAGGGAGAAATGAAATAGATTTGGGAAGGAGCAAAAGAAGTTTTCTTTCTATAAGTCAAAAGAAATAGTTGGGAAGCAACTCTTCTAAAAACTAGCACTATAATTGCACTGAATATCTCAGTTCTCCGTGAATATACTCAGACCATGAACGCTTGGACAAATTCATCTTTTTCCTTGTTTGTTAAAACTCAGTGAAAAAAAAAATTCTATCTTTTGTTGTTTTGATAATGGTTTAAAATGAGCAATGCAGAAAGCGAAAAGAAGAAGAAACACCCAACCAACCAAAGAAAAATTCCTTCAAATACATTGGGTTGGCCAAAAAATTCCTTTGGTTTTAAGGTAAAATTAAAAGACATATTTTTCATTTTCACCAAGAACTTTATGGGACAGCCTATTCACCATTTCATTCCACTGTCATTCCACTGCCTTGAACCATTTTCCAGGCAACTTCATAATTCCATCTTCCTCAAGACTTCTATCTTTTTAAGCAAACAACTGTTCCAGGTACCTTTTACAGTCTTTCAGGGAATTGAAGTTTTTTCCATTGGTAATCCGAAGGTGCAATATCTGATGAATATAGTGGATGGATCAGAATTTTCCAGCCAAGCTGTAATAGTTTTTGCCTGGTTATCAAAGAAACATGTGGTCTTGTGTTATCTTGATGGAATATAAGCTATAATAATAATTTCATTTTGCAAATATGGGAAGCCTAATTTTAAAGCCTGATTAAGTACGTCTTCTTCTCAAATATAATCAAATTTAATCTATCTTTGAATATAAGAAGTAAAGCATGATTTAGGTAGTAAAGAAGAGTCTTAATGTTTCTTGGAAAAATCATACAAGTTCATATTTAATAACACTATAGATAGGATTCTTGAGTTAGATGGGTAGCTGAGTAACATTCAATGCAATGACCAGTTCTGAGATTCTAGAATATTATGATGAATTAAAAATAGACATACTTCATATAAAGCATGTTGGAATCAAAAACCAGTTAAGATTTGGATGAGATCTTAATTTGGCATAATCTAGTTATCTTTGAGGATATTTTGATGGACAAAGTGTACCTCTATCAAGGTAGAAAAAGAGAAGTTATTGCTGGGAGACTAAGATGCTAAAAAGAAAAGGGAGAAATGAAATAGATTTGGGAAGGAGCAAAAGAAGTTTTCTTTCTATAAGTCAAAAGAAATAGTTGGGAAGCAACTCTTCTAAAAACTAGCACTATAATTGCACTGAATATCTCAGTTCTCCGTGAATATACTCAGACCATGAACGCTTGGACAAATTCATCTTTTTCCTTGTTTGTTAAAACTCAGTGAAAAAAAAAATTCTATCTTTTGTTGTTTTGATAATGGTTTAAAATGAGCAATGCAGAAAGCGAAAAGAAGAAGAAACACCCAACCAACCAAAGAAAAATTCCTTCAAATACATTGGGTTGGCCAAAAAATTCCTTTGGTTTTAAGGTAAAATTAAAAGACATATTTTTCATTTTCACCAAGAACTTTATGGGACAGCCTATTCACCATTTCATTCCACTGTCATTCCACTGCCTTGAACCATTTTCCAGGCAACTTCATAATTCCATCTTCCTCAAGACTTCTATCTTTTTAAGCAAACAACTGTTCCAGGTACCTTTTACAGTCTTTCAGGGAATTGAAGTTTTTTCCATTGGTAATCCGAAGGTGCAATATCTGATGAATATAGTGGATGGATCAGAATTTTCCAGCCAAGCTGTAATAGTTTTTGCCTGGTTATCAAAGAAACATGTGGTCTTGTGTTATCTTGATGGAAGACTATGCATTTTCTGTTGACTAATTCCAGGTAGTTTTCATGGAGTGCTACTTTCAGTTGGTCTGACTAGGAGCAGTACTTATTGGAATTAATCGTTTGGTTTTCCGGATGGAGCTCATGATAGAGGACTTTCTTCCAGACCCATCATATACACAATATCACCTTCTTTGGGAAGAAGACTGACTTTTTTTTTTTAAAGAGTTTTGTTGTTTACTGCCCCACATCAACCTGAATCTGCCATAGGTACATGATGTGGTTGGTAGTGGTTCATTTTGCTTGCTTCATGGTTTCTTCCATTCCACATTATTGTACAGTGTCCACTTTTCATTGCTTGTCAAAATCTATTTTTAAAATGGAACATTTTCATTATGTTTAAGTAGAGAATCACAGGTGAAAATATGGCCAAGAAGATTTTTATTGGGCTTCCCCTGGTGGTCCAGTGGGTAAGGACACCGCCTTGCAGTGCAAGGAGCGCCGGTTCGAGCCCTGGCCTGGGAAGATCCCACGTGCCGCGGAGCGGCTGGACCGATGTGTCCAATTACCGAGCCGGAGCTCTGGGGCGCATGCACCCAGAGCCGGTGCTCTGCAACGAGAGAGGCCACTGAGATGGGAGGCCCACACAGGCCAAAGAACAAAGATGGATGAAAATGGACAAATGAAAGACCAATAGAAGTGGTCCACCTGCTCCGCTCCCTGCCCACCCTACTCCCACCTAAATAAATAAATAAATAAAATTATAAAAAATATACAGTAGGTTTACTTTTAATAAATTATTTCTTCAGAATAATTTATTTTTCAAGAAAGTTGGGTCTTAATATAATGTATTATTTCTTTCTTGATGGAGACTGTAGAAAAGAAAAAGAGGGACAATGAAAGAATAGGGATTAAATCAGCCCAGTTCCTCATATGAGGCAAGGTACAGGAGAATTCCCTTAGACTGAGTGAGAGACTATTTTCAGATTCTTTCACTGGTGTTAAAATTAAATTAAAACAATAAACAATTTGAATCTTTACTTTCTAACTTTTCCCATTTTTCCATTTTTTATGTTTCCTTTTCCTGAAATCTCAAGCACTGTACTATTTAAATCACCTTTCTGTCATTTCTCAATCTGTTACGTACATTAGCTGCTAACCTTATTGGCCAAACTGAGCTCCCTCCTTTTGGATGAGGGCCTTTTCTATGTAGATCTGGTCAAAATATACAATAAATAAATATGAATATTTTTCTTCCTAAACTAAACATGTGAAAGCCTTTGCCTTTCACTGCCCTTGGTTACCGTGTCAATTATATTTTTTGTCATATAATGATATTGTAAAATATAGTCATGATGATTATTTGATTGTTAATAATAGGTTTTCCTTTCACTGCAGCAGAGAATGGAGGAATGTTTCTGTATCTCAGTTTAGACTGCTTGTTTAATTAATAACTGTTGGTTGTAAACCCACAGCCAGGTTGTAAGAGTTTGGTCCATTATCCAAATTCCAGAATTACAAAGGTAGGCTTTATTTTAATTTTTTCTTAATATATTGTTCCTGAGATATTGCTATCAAAAGGCAAAAACTAATAGAAAATTTAATCTCTATTTATAAGGACATAATTGGCTAATAGGAACATAAAAATACAAAATTCTAAATTTTGAAAATTTACCATAAATCACAACTAAATTACTGTTCAGTTACGTGTTTAAAGCAAAAAGCAGAAACCTGATGTAATATAATGATATGAAATTCTTATTCAATAGATTGAGGACATAAACAATATGGAAACTGAATCAGCATCAGAGGTAAATGGACATTTCCTTTAATGAAATGATTCACCTAAAACTATTCGGTTCACAAGTAATTTTTCACTTAAAAATTAAAAATTTTATTTTTTACTATAAAATAGCAAAAGCAACAAAAGGACACAAATATTTTGCAAAGCAAGGTCATACTTTTGCATTTTCAAACTTTTTGTACTATAGCTTAATGTTTTAAGTGAAAAGTATGTTTCTGCTTTCATGGTTAGATTAGAGGCACAGGTCTGTTTGAGATACTCTGCCAAAGACTATATAGTTCTTGAACTGTTACTAAGAGCTGAGATTGTTGAAAGCTAACATTGAGAAAGGCAGTTTTCTTTTCATCATTTGTCTTCTTTCCTGACAGTACCTGATAGTTTGTTTTGGTTATCACATACTTGCAGAGAGTATAGTATCTATTACCATGAAGGAATGTTCCACAACCACAAAAATTTTAATTATCTCTTTATCTAACGTACAAAGTTAAAGATCAGTCAATTTGATGGTGTGTCTAAAAATACAACCACATAAATGGAAAGCAGTTTTATTTTAGAAGTAAGTGTTACAAATTATAATTCTTCACTTTGTTTTTGAAAGAAGTTCAGAGGCAACAATAGGTGATATAAAAGAACTAATTAAAGTGAAATTTAAAAACAAGTTCAGGACTATGTGAATAGAGTCAAATGCCAAAGAGTTTCGCCTATAATATAAATGTTTTCTAGATCACTTGGAAATAACTGTTTTTTTTTTTCCTAAATGTTAGGTTTATTGAGTATTTAAAAATTTACATGGAAAGAAAAACCTAACGCAGAAACATTTCTTGTGTGTTTAAACTGAATCCATCACCATCAAATTGACTTAGACTATGCTCACATGCACATTATGTTTTGTGGGATGAGTGCACGATAGTGAAATTCAGATAATGTCACACAGTTTTATCCAAACACTGTATTAATACCATCCTCTAGGAAAAAGAATGCTTCTTGAACCTTGTCAGCAATGGATTTCAGTAACCTGATGTAATATAATGATATGAAATTCTTATTCAATAGATTGAGGACATAAACAATATGGAAACTGAATCAGCATCAGAGGTAAATGGACATTTCCTTTAATGAAATGATTCACCTAAAACTATTCGGTTCACAAGTAATTTTTCACTTAAAAATTAAAAATTTTATTTTTTACTATAAAATAGCAAAAGCAACAAAAGGACACAAATATTTTGCAAAGCAAGGTCATACTTTTGCATTTTCAAACTTTTTGTACTATAGCTTAATGTTTTAAGTGAAAAGTATGTTTCTGCTTTCATGGTTAGATTAGAGGCACAGGTCTGTTTGAGATACTCTGCCAAAGACTATATAGTTCTTGAACTGTTACTAAGAGCTGAGATTGTTGAAAGCTAACATTGAGAAAGGCAGTTTTCTTTTCATCATTTGTCTTCTTTCCTGACAGTACCTGATAGTTTGTTTTGGTTATCACATACTTGCAGAGAGTATAGTATCTATTACCATGAAGGAATGTTCCACAACCACAAAAATTTTAATTATCTCTTTATCTAACGTACAAAGTTAAAGATCAGTCAATTTGATGGTGTGTCTAAAAATACAACCACATAAATGGAAAGCAGTTTTATTTTAGAAGTAAGTGTTACAAATTATAATTCTTCACTTTGTTTTTGAAAGAAGTTCAGAGGCAACAATAGGTGATATAAAAGAACTAATTAAAGTGAAATTTAAAAACAAGTTCAGGACTATGTGAATAGAGTCAAATGCCAAAGAGTTTCGCCTATAATATAAATGTTTTCTAGATCACTTGGAAATAACTGTTTTTTTTTTTCCTAAATGTTAGGTTTATTGAGTATTTAAAAATTTACATGGAAAGAAAAACCTAAGCAGAAACATTTCTTGTGTGTTTAAACTGAATCCATCACCATCAAATTGACTTAGACTATGCTCACATGCACATTATGTTTTGTGGGATGAGTGCACGATAGTGAAATTCAGATAATGTCACACAGTTTTATCCAAACACTGTATTAATACCATCCTCTAGGAAAAAGAATGCTTCTTGAACCTTGTCAGCAATGGATTTCAGTAACGTTAACTCATAATGTACAATGAATTCATAGAAACTTGTGGAAAGATAAATTTTTGTTCTTCATAACATTGATAGCAATGTAATGAAATCCACCAATAGAGAAGTAAAGTCATATGAAATCTAAGTTTTGATTTGGAGGAATTATGCTAATTACCTATTTTATAAATTAGGAAGGAGATGAGTCGCTGCTTGTAACAGTGGTACCTGTCAAATCACACAAAACATCTGGAAAAATCAAAAAGAATTTTGAAGATCTAGAAAAAGAACGAGAAGAAAAGGAAAGGATGAAGTATGAAGAAGATAAAAAAATAAGATATGAAGAACAACGTCTATCTCTCAAGGAAGCAAAGTGTCTTTCATTAGTCATGGTAATTTTTTTTGTGAAGAACAAATAGAAACAGTTAAGTTGGTTCACATGATACCCTTTTACGATTAACAGATAGGTTTCCATTACATTTTTTTAGGACGATGAACTGGAAAGTGAGGCAAAAAAAGAATCACTTTCTCCTGGAAAATTGAAACTGACTTTTGAAGAACTGGAAAGACAGAGGCAAGAACACCGAAAGAAGCAAGCTGAGGAGGAAGCAAGGAAACGTTTAGAAGAAGAAAGGCGTGCTTTTGAAGAAGCAAGGCGGCAAATGGTAAAACAAACTAATATATATGTAACATATATATATATGACATTATCATACAAAATTATATTTGATAAATAACATTTATATATGATAATATTATATAAATTATATTATGTATAATAATTCTACAAATGTTATATATAGAACACTTAATACTAATGGAGGTAGTTGATTTTAGAAAGGCTCGTAGATATAAATTTTCTAGCTACAGGGTCTGATTTTGAAACTGTATACATATTGATATTATTTTCTAGTTTTCATTTTGGAATATTTTACCTAATATGCTTTATGTTTTATTTGTATAGTTTGATATAAATATGTGAAATAATTATTCAATAAGTCTGCTTTCTTTTCCTTTGTTAGTTCAGTCTGCAATTTTTTTTATTTTTTCGTTATTGGCTGCTCCTCACTGTGCAGTCTTTCTCTAGTTTAGGTGCATGGAGGCTGTGGCGCTCGGACTTCTCACTGCAGTGGCCTCTTGTTACAGAACGTGGGCTCTAGGGTGTATGGCCTCAGTAGTTGCGGTGCACAGGCTTAGCTGCTCTGAGGCATGTGGGATCTTCCCAGGCCAGGAGTTAAACCCATGTCCCCTGGATTGCAAGGCAGACTCCCAACCACTGGACCACCAGGAAAGCTCCAGTCTGCAATGTTTTTAATAGCATGGTGTGGCACACTTTCAAGTCTAATCATATGTGTACTCTTAGTGTCAATGTGTGTATATACAGATATATACACACATGGGCTTCCCTGGAGAAAGGAATGGCAACCCACTCCAGTATTCTTGCCTGGAGAATTCCATGGACAGGGAAGCCTGGCAGGCTACTGTCCCTGGGGTTGCAGAGTCAGACATGAGTGGGCAAATAACACACTTTCATAAATATATATGTACAGTATACATGTGAATAAATGTGTATAATTTAAGTGGTTAAGAACATCGATTTTGGAGTCAGACTGCATGGATTCAGACATCTAACATTTATTAAGTGTATATCCATGGGCAAGTTTTTTAACCTATGTCTTGCCTCATTTGTTAAATGGGGAAAACAATTGTGCCTACTTCTTAAATCATTAAATCAGTTAATACAGAAAGCAGAGTAGTATCTAGCATATAAAAGTGCTTTATTTTTTATTTATTTTTATTTTGTAATTTTAATTTTTTTGACCATGCAGTGGAGCTTGCAGGATCTTAGTTCCTTAACCAGGGATTGAATGTGTATGGCCTGCAATGGAAGTGCAGAATCCTAACCACTGGACCACCAGGGAATGCACAAGAAGTGCTTTAAAATTGTTAACTGCTATTACAGCAACAGATTAACCAAAGAGAAATAAAACTGAAATAAGAGAACACTGATTCCAAATCCCATTGCAAGAATTTAAGAATGGGACATATGTAATTTTTTAAGCTTTCAGACTTTCTTGATCAACTTTCATTAATGATGTTCTAAGGACAATATCTCCAAAATTTTCTCTATATTTTGTTTGAAAATGTTACTTTTGGGTAGTTATCATTGTATAATACCTATACATTTTAGGTATCACTGGTGGTCAATTTAGTGAAAACACATAGAAATATCAAATTTCAGTGAGTATTTAATTTAATTAGTATTACATTACAATTTTAATTATAAAATTATAAAATTTGACTTGTATATAAAATAGTTCCAGGTATTGTACCTGTTTAATAAGCATAATTCACAGTAAAAAAAAGTCCATGAAAATTACAGAATGACAACTTTATTTTGTTATCTAAGAGAATCTGTGCATGCATACTTGAACTTCAATTTAAGCGCACACACACACATGTTTTATGTTTGTGCTGGGAGAGTTGATGTTTAATAAAAGTTTAAATGATGGAGAAGGAAATGGCAACCCACTCCAGTATCCTTGCCTCGGGAAAACCAATGGACAGAGGAGCCTGGTGGCTACAGTCCACGGGGTCAAAAGAGTAGGACACGACTGAGCGACTGAAGAGCAACAAAAGTACCAAGCATACACCGCTAACTAGCTAGCGAGAGATCCTTTAGACTTGGGGTGTGTCAAATCTGGGAGAACCTGTGTGTTGGATCTTGCTCCGTTAGTAACTGTTATTAAATCCCATGTGTGTTTGTTAAAAATAAATAAAACTGAAAGCCTTTGTATTAAAAAAAAAAAAGAAAGTTTAAATGACCCCTTAAGAATTTTAAACAGTCCATCTTACCTATTTAAAAATTTTACTTGCTTGAGAAGTTTAATTTAAAACTCAAGTATATTTTTATTTGAAATTCTTCCAAATTACATTGCAGTGGAGCTTGCAGGATTAGTTCCTTAACCAGGGATTGAATGTGTATGGCCTGCAATGGAAGTGCAGAATCCTAACCACTGGACCACCAGGGAATGCACAAGAAGTGCTTTAAAATTGTTAACTGCTATTACAGCAACAGATTAACCAAAGAGAAATAAAACTGAAATAAGAGAACACTGATTCCAAATCCCATTGCAAGAATTTAAGAATGGGACATATGTAATTTTTTAAGCTTTCAGACTTTCTTGATCAACTTTCATTAATGATGTTCTAAGGACAATATCTCCAAAATTTTCTCTATATTTTGTTTGAAAATGTTACTTTTGGGTAGTTATCATTGTATAATACCTATACATTTTAGGTATCACTGGTGGTCAATTTAGTGAAAACACATAGAAATATCAAATTTCAGTGAGTATTTAATTTAATTAGTATTACATTACAATTTTAATTATAAAATTATAAAATTTGACTTGTATATAAAATAGTTCCAGGTATTGTACCTGTTTAATAAGCATAATTCACAGTAAAAAAAAGTCCATGAAAATTACAGAATGACAACTTTATTTTGTTATCTAAGAGAATCTGTGCATGCATACTTGAACTTCAATTTAAGCGCACACACACACATGTTTTATGTTTGTGCTGGGAGAGTTGATGTTTAATAAAAGTTTAAATGATGGAGAAGGAAATGGCAACCCACTCCAGTATCCTTGCCTCGGAAATCCAATGGACAGAGGAGCCTGGTGGCTACAGTCCACGGGGTCAAAAGAGTAGGACACGACTGAGCGACTGAAGAGCAACAAAAGTACCAAGCATACACCGCTAACTAGCTAGCGAGAGATCCTTTAGACTTGGGGTGTGTCAAATCTGGGAGAACCTGTGTGTTGGATCTTGCTCCGTTAGTAACTGTTATTAAATCCCATGTGTGTTTGTTAAAAATAAATAAAACTGAAAGCCTTTGTATTAAAAAAAAAAAAGAAAGTTTAAATGACCCCTTAAGAATTTTAAACAGTCCATCTTACCTATTTAAAAATTTTACTTGCTTGAGAAGTTTAATTTAAAACTCAAGTATATTTTTATTTGAAATTCTTCCAAATTACATTTTTTTGATCATTATAAAGGAAGGGGATTTTGGTCAAGTGTACTAGGACAAAGAAACATTTTTGTGTGAGGTGGCTAAGTCTGTGCCTTTTGATTGATAATTCATTCCTCTATTTCATGAATCTCAGTGCTTAATAATGAGTTGTTTGTTGGTTAAGGTAAATGAAGAGGAGGAAAACCAAGACACAGAAAACATTTTTAAAGGGTTCCGCCCTGGTAAACTCAAACTCAGTTTTGAAGAATTAGAAAGACAGAGGAGAGAAGATGAAAAAAGGAAAGCAGAAGAAGATGCCAGAAGAAGAATAGAGGAAGAAAAGAGGGCATTCGCTGAAGCAAGGAGGAGCATGGTAAGACAGAATGTACCTGTAGGAGGCCATTGGGGTTCGGCTTTTTAGAGCATGTTAGGAGAAAGCATTTAGTTTTGAGGAATATCCTAATTTTGGAATTTGTGCCGAAAGTAGTGATGGTGTATTAGGTTTTTTTCTTTTTTCTTTTTTTTTTTTTTGGCCACTTATCTTGGTCTTTCATTTATTTATTTTCATCCATCTTTGTTTTTTGGCCTGTGTGGGCCTCCAATTGCAGTGGCCTCTCTTGCTGCAGAGCACCAGCTCTGGGCACATGCACTCCAGAGCTCCAGCTCAGTAGTTGGACACATTGGTCCAGCCAATTTCCCGGGCCAGGGATGGAACCGGTGCCCCTTTTCCTGCAAGGAAACTCTTTACGCACTGGACCACCAGGGAAGCCCGGCATATTAGTTTTTAAAGTCTCCTATGACATAACACTGTCAGTTAAAGATGTTTCAGCATCCTGCTGAGAAGGTTCTGATTAAATTTCTAAGCCTAGAATAGAGGAGTGTATATTATCTTCCTTTTCTGGGAAGGTGTGTTTTATGGAACTAAGTATCTAAGCTAGGAGAGAGAGGGGTTCCCACCTCCACCATCCCTTCTCTCCATCTCTTCTACCTAGCCACATTTCCTCCTTCCCTTCCTTGCTTCTTCTTGCCTTCCCTCCTTTCTTTCCAAGTTCATCCCATCTGGGATACATTCAATGACCAAAACTCTCCAAAATGCTTCTCATCACTCTGAATATTGCCATCAAACTTAACTGTTACAAAGTTATACTAAAAAGTTGTAAAATGTTCAGTTATCTGACAAACTTTATTTTTAAGTACGTTAATATGTGAATGCTGCACAGCCTTCTTGAAACATTTTCATTGGCTTCAATCATATCATGACCTGGTTTTCCTCCTATGTCTGGGTGAGTTTCAGAAGACACATATTCCAAGCATGTATTTGGCCTCATCATCTACCCAGATGCATAAATCAGAAACCTGAAAGCCTTAAGCACTTCTCCCTCTCATTTATGCCTCACATCTAATCACTAAATCTCACTTTCTATTTCACTCTAAAAATTGATCAGTTTTCCCCCATTTCCACTATAGTTCAGTTGCTAAGTCGGTATCTGACTCTTTGCCACCTTCATGGATGCCAGCCTCCCTTGTTCTTCACTATCTCCCAGAGTTTGCTTAAATTCATGTCCATTAAGTCAGTGATGGTATCAGTGGTCTCGTCCTCTGCCACCCTCTTCACCTTCTTTTGCCTTTGATCTTTCCCAGCACTTCCTACTATTATCCCTTGCCTCAGTAAACCCAACTCCTAATTAATATGCTTTCTTGCCTATAATCTGTTCTTTCCTATAAAGCCAGCTCTGGGCACATGCACTCAGAGCTCCAGCTCAGTAGTTGGACACATTGGTCCAGCCAATTTCCCGGGCCAGGGATGGAACCGGTGCCCCTTTTCCTGCAAGGAAACTCTTTACGCACTGGACCACCAGGGAAGCCCGGCATATTAGTTTTTAAAGTCTCCTATGACATAACACTGTCAGTTAAAGATGTTTCAGCATCCTGCTGAGAAGGTTCTGATTAAATTTCTAAGCCTAGAATAGAGGAGTGTATATTATCTTCCTTTTCTGGGAAGGTGTGTTTTATGGAACTAAGTATCTAAGCTAGGAGAGAGAGGGGTTCCCACCTCCACCATCCCTTCTCTCCATCTCTTCTACCTAGCCACATTTCCTCCTTCCCTTCCTTGCTTCTTCTTGCCTTCCCTCCTTTCTTTCCAAGTTCATCCCATCTGGGATACATTCAATGACCAAAACTCTCCAAAATGCTTCTCATCACTCTGAATATTGCCATCAAACTTAACTGTTACAAAGTTATACTAAAAAGTTGTAAAATGTTCAGTTATCTGACAAACTTTATTTTTAAGTACGTTAATATGTGAATGCTGCACAGCCTTCTTGAAACATTTTCATTGGCTTCAATCATATCATGACCTGGTTTTCCTCCTATGTCTGGGTGAGTTTCAGAAGACACATATTCCAAGCATGTATTTGGCCTCATCATCTACCCAGATGCATAAATCAGAAACCTGAAAGCCTTAAGCACTTCTCCCTCTCATTTATGCCTCACATCTAATCACTAAATCTCACTTTCTATTTCACTCTAAAAATTGATCAGTTTTCCCCCATTTCCACTATAGTTCAGTTGCTAAGTCGGTATCTGACTCTTTGCCACCTTCATGGATGCCAGCCTCCCTTGTTCTTCACTATCTCCCAGAGTTTGCTTAAATTCATGTCCATTAAGTCAGTGATGGTATCAGTGGTCTCGTCCTCTGCCACCCTCTTCACCTTCTTTTGCCTTTGATCTTTCCCAGCACTTCCTACTATTATCCCTTGCCTCAGTAAACCCAACTCCTAATTAATATGCTTTCTTGCCTATAATCTGTTCTTTCCTATAAAGCCAGGAGTGATTTTTTTTTTAAAGTTAATTAATTACGTTACTATTTGGCTTAAAAAGTTCCACTTCCCTTAAAGAAAAAATTCAAGCACTACAATTTTAAAACACATTTCTTTATTATCTTGTTCTAGTATTTTCTTGTTTCATTTTTAGATTCTTCCTTAATCTACCATGTTTGTTCCAAACATACTATATTTCTTTCCATTAGTTCAAAATGCCATGCTCTGATCTCTGCAACTTCATAAATGCTTATGAAACAAGTCCCCCTCTCCTTTCTCTGTGCTCTGCTCTAGTTCATGTATTCCGTTTCCTCTGGAAGCCTTTCCTGACGTGTTCCAGAAAGGATTCCTTTCATGTATTCTTAGAGCATTTTGTGCTCCCCCAGCAAAGCACTAGAGCTGTATTCTCGTTGCTTATGGTTGTCTTCCTCACTCAGTGAGGCTGAGACCACATCAAGCATGTGGCATAATGCATTCGAATGTAACAATGTGAATCTGTTATTAGCTGATCTTTGATTCATAAATGGTTTCTACACAGAAACCCTACAAATATTGTGAAACCACTTAATTTTTGGAAAACAAGCTGGTTCAGAAATGGTACATGAGACGTAGCTGTGCAGATCAGGAAATCTAGACTTGTGGCAGATTTTTAGGCCAAATCTGCCTTTTTATCACGATTCACTAGTGAAAAAATTGCAGGGAAGGAAAATGCTAAGCCCCGCTATCCTAAATCTCACTTTCTATTTCACTCTAAAAATTGATCAGTTTTCCCCCATTTCCACTATAGTTCAGTTGCTAAGTCGGTATCTGACTCTTTGCCACCTTCATGGATGCCAGCCTCCCTTGTTCTTCACTATCTCCCAGAGTTTGCTTAAATTCATGTCCATTAAGTCAGTGATGGTATCAGTGGTCTCGTCCTCTGCCACCCTCTTCACCTTCTTTTGCCTTTGATCTTTCCCAGCACTTCCTACTATTATCCCTTGCCTCAGTAAACCCAACTCCTAATTAATATGCTTTCTTGCCTATAATCTGTTCTTTCCTATAAAGCCAGGAGTGATTTTTTTTTTTAAAGTTAATTAATTACGTTACTATTTGGCTTAAAAAGTTCCACTTCCCTTAAAGAAAAAATTCAAGCACTACAATTTTAAAACACATTTCTTTATTATCTTGTTCTAGTATTTTCTTGTTTCATTTTTAGATTCTTCCTTAATCTACCATGTTTGTTCCAAACATACTATATTTCTTTCCATTAGTTCAAAATGCCATGCTCTGATCTCTGCAACTTCATAAATGCTTATGAAACAAGTCCCCCTCTCCTTTCTCTGTGCTCTGCTCTAGTTCATGTATTCCGTTTCCTCTGGAAGCCTTTCCTGACGTGTTCCAGAAAGGATTCCTTTCATGTATTCTTAGAGCATTTTGTGCTCCCCCAGCAAAGCACTAGAGCTGTATTCTCGTTGCTTATGGTTGTCTTCCTCACTCAGTGAGGCTGAGACCACATCAAGCATGTGGCATAATGCATTCGAATGTAACAATGTGAATCTGTTATTAGCTGATCTTTGATTCATAAATGGTTTCTACACAGAAACCCTACAAATATTGTGAAACCACTTAATTTTTGGAAAACAAGCTGGTTCAGAAATGGTACATGAGACGTAGCTGTGCAGATCAGGAAATCTAGACTTGTGGCAGATTTTTAGGCCAAATCTGCCTTTTTATCACGATTCACTAGTGAAAAAAATTGCAGGGAAGGAAAATGTCATTAAACCGAAACTCTAGTTTCCTAGACACATTTCTGTATTAGGAAGGAGAAACTTTTCCCTTCCTTTTATGTGGTTTTCTTACCTGTGACCAAATATTGTCATTTCACATTATAGTTCAATTAGCTCGTATATTAATAAACTTTTTTGGTAATCTGTAGATTGTAAAACCATATAAACATTGTTTCTGAGTTTAGCTGGTTTTGTGGTAAAGCCTGTCATATGTAAAACTTGGAACAAATTATCGTTTACTTCTCTTATTTGTGTGTCTAGTTCAGCTACAGGGACATAATTTAAATGACAGGTTATGTGTGTACTTTCAAGGAATAGAATTAGGTAATTGCTTGTCATGGCAAATGTATTGCAAGTCAGTGTTTTAAAAGCAGAATTGTTATTTGCAATTTAGAGACTGCTTGTATACAAGCAATGATACCATAATAATAAAACTGCTCTTTGGGAGCTTACTGTGATATCAGGCACACTGAAGAGTGCTTCCAAACTTTATGTAATTCTTGTGACAATTCAGTGAAAGTTGTCACAGGTAAGGAAACTCAGATCTAGACAGGCTATATAACTTGCCCAAGGTTGCAACTAAATGGCAGTTAGATATGGAACTGATGAAATTACAAAAAGGTAGTCTAAATATTTATAATTTTATTAGAAAGGCTTTTAAAGTTTTTTTTTTTTTTTTTTTTTTAATTTTGGCTTCTTTTATTGGTTTTTTATTTATTGATTTTCATCCACTTTTTTTCTTTGGCCTGTATGGGCTTCCCATTAGTGGCCTCTCTCGTTGCAGAGCACCAGGTCTGGGCCCATGCACACCAGAGTGTTGGCTCATAATTGGACACACTAGTCCAGCCGCTCTGCAGCAGGTGGGATCTTCCTGGGCCAGGGATAGAACCGGTGCCCCTTGCACTGCAAGGTGGACTCTACCCACTGGACCACCAGGGAAGCCCCAGTTTGTGGAATCTTATCTTGACAAAATTCCGTTAGCCTTTGCCCTGCTTCATTTTATTTGTGTTCATTGGAATGGAGACTAGATGGTCATCATTTTCTGTTACTACAAAATACTTTAGTCTTATGTTTTCTAATAATTCCTCCTTGTTTGTTTTATATTTTTAAAGACAATTTTTAATTTTTAGTTGTATGTGAAATCTTTCTAGTCAAGAAATGTTTCCTTTTTAGTATGTATAATTTTGGCAAGAATGAATAAAGAATTATTTTAAACAGGTAGTAGATGATGACACCCCAGAGATATATAAAACAATCTCTCAAGAATCTCTTATACCTGGAAAACTGGAAATTAATTTTGAAGAATTATTAAAACAAAAAATGGAAGAAGAAAGACGACGAACAGAGGAGGAACGGAAACATAAACTAGAGATGGAGAAACAGGAATTTGAACAACTGAGACAAGAAATGGGAGAGGTAAGATTTTAAGAAATACCCATTTGTATTCCATAAATGTTTATTAATCTAAGTATTTCATATACATTACCTTACAATAACTTTCTCAGTATTATTATTCATATAAAGGGCATTCCTATGACACACTTGGCAAAAGTTTCAACATAGCTGAGTGTACCTTTCCAGCCTACTCTAACTCTACTCCTACTTGGTAGTTTTAAAAATTTCAAGTGACTGAGATATTACTATAGTACTTAAGCATTTCTTCCTGTATACCTCACAGTTGTGTGTGATTACACCATGATTGAAAAATATTGTTCTAGAGTGCTTAATATACCCATTTATTTTCCTTTAAACAAACTGATAATCAAAGTGAGAAAAAAACTACAAAAGTACTATGGATGCTAATAGGAATATCAGTCTGGTAAGTCTTTGGATTATTTTACAGGCATCCTTCATTTCATTGTGCTTCGCTTGATTGTACTGTGTGGCTTTTTTTTTTTCCCCACAAATTGAACACTAGTCCAGCCGCTCTGCAGCAGGTGGGATCTTCCTGGGCCAGGGATAGAACCGGTGCCCCTTGCACTGCAAGGTGGACTCTACCCACTGGACCACCAGGGAAGCCCCAGTTTGTGGAATCTTATCTTGACAAAATTCCGTTAGCCTTTGCCCTGCTTCATTTTATTTGTGTTCATTGGAATGGAGACTAGATGGTCATCATTTTCTGTTACTACAAAATACTTTAGTCTTATGTTTTCTAATAATTCCTCCTTGTTTGTTTTATATTTTTAAAGACAATTTTTAATTTTTAGTTGTATGTGAAATCTTTCTAGTCAAGAAATGTTTCCTTTTTAGTATGTATAATTTTGGCAAGAATGAATAAAGAATTATTTTAAACAGGTAGTAGATGATGACACCCCAGAGATATATAAAACAATCTCTCAAGAATCTCTTATACCTGGAAAACTGGAAATTAATTTTGAAGAATTATTAAAACAAAAAATGGAAGAAGAAAGACGACGAACAGAGGAGGAACGGAAACATAAACTAGAGATGGAGAAACAGGAATTTGAACAACTGAGACAAGAAATGGGAGAGGTAAGATTTTAAGAAATACCCATTTGTATTCCATAAATGTTTATTAATCTAAGTATTTCATATACATTACCTTACAATAACTTTCTCAGTATTATTATTCATATAAAGGGCATTCCTATGACACACTTGGCAAAAGTTTCAACATAGCTGAGTGTACCTTTCCAGCCTACTCTAACTCTACTCCTACTTGGTAGTTTTAAAAATTTCAAGTGACTGAGATATTACTATAGTACTTAAGCATTTCTTCCTGTATACCTCACAGTTGTGTGTGATTACACCATGATTGAAAAATATTGTTCTAGAGTGCTTAATATACCCATTTATTTTCCTTTAAACAAACTGATAATCAAAGTGAGAAAAAAACTACAAAAGTACTATGGATGCTAATAGGAATATCAGTCTGGTAAGTCTTTGGATTATTTTACAGGCATCCTTCATTTCATTGTGCTTCGCTTGATTGTACTGTGTGGCTTTTTTTTTTTTCCCCACAAATTGAAGGTCTGTGGCTACCCTGCATGGAGCAAGTCAACTGGCAGCATTTTCCCAACATTTGTTCACTTGGGGTCTCTGTGTGACATTTTGGTAATTCTCACAATATTTCAAATGTTTCCCATTATTATTATGTAAGTTATGATGGTCTGTGATCAATGATCTTTGTTGTTACTACTGTACTTGTTTTGGGTCACCACAAACTGCACCCATATAAGACAGTGAACTTAACTGATTTTTAAAATCAATAAAGTACTTGCATTTATTTCAATAAATTATAACCAGGCTTTTTCTGATAACAATGAAGATGCAAATCGAGAATCTGGAAAGACAGGTCAATCAGGGATTCAATGAGAGATAGGGAATTAAATAAACAGGGAAAGAGAAAATAATAAATTCTCCTCACGGATTCAAAATAGGAAAGTTTTCCACTAAAACCACCAACTGTTAGGCAAGGACTCTGCAAGCAGAGTCCATCTAGGACTTTCTCAGCTGGAGAGAAGTCATTGTCTGGCTTTGAAGCTTCAAAGAACAGGCTGACTTTCTTGTTAGGGACTAACATAACTGCTGACTTTTAAGTTGAAGCCAATGCTCATTTAGCATTCTGAAAATCCTATGGCCCTTAAGAATTAGGCTAAATCTACTCTGCCTGTGCTCTATAAATGGACACTGTATCTGGATGACCAGCCAGTTGCACAGCCAGAAGAGGGGAGGGTGAGGGAAGAAGTCAGTGTTCCATTGTCACCTAGGCCTCTGGCTGGGGTGGGGCTGTAGTGGCGACACAAGTCAGCGGTGTTGGAGATGAGTGCACAGCTGCATTACTTGGGGTGAGGCAAGCCACTTTGCCAGCCCTTCTAGGACTGGCAGTGATATGGCGTGTTTGGCAACTGACTTTGTGGGGGCTTCTTGCCAACTCCTGATCTAGGAGCCAAGTGGGTTCCTTCACAGGTTGCAATCTCTTAGAAGTTGACTCTGTCATGAGTTGTAGCAATGGACCTGTGGGGATATTTACTTTCTTGCCTTCAAAAAAAAGAAAGCTATAGAAAAACACCAGGTCATCGGTAAGTCTTTGGTTTTTTGAAATTTTCATTGTGCTTCGCTTGATTGTACTGTGTGGCTTTTTTTCCCCACAAATTGAAGGTCTGTGGCTACCCTGCATGGAGCAAGTCAACTGGCAGCATTTTCCCAACATTTGTTCACTTGGGGTCTCTGTGTGACATTTTGGTAATTCTCACAATATTTCAAATGTTTCCCATTATTATTATGTAAGTTATGATGGTCTGTGATCAATGATCTTTGTTGTTACTACTGTACTTGTTTTGGGTCACCACAAACTGCACCCATATAAGACAGTGAACTTAACTGATTTTTAAAATCAATAAAGTACTTGCATTTATTTCAATAAATTATAACCAGGCTTTTTCTGATAACAATGAAGATGCAAATCGAGAATCTGGAAAGACAGGTCAATCAGGGATTCAATGAGAGATAGGGAATTAAATAAACAGGGAAAGAGAAAATAATAAATTCTCCTCACGGATTCAAAATAGGAAAGTTTTCCACTAAAACCACCAACTGTTAGGCAAGGACTCTGCAAGCAGAGTCCATCTAGGACTTTCTCAGCTGGAGAGAAGTCATTGTCTGGCTTTGAAGCTTCAAAGAACAGGCTGACTTTCTTGTTAGGGACTAACATAACTGCTGACTTTTAAGTTGAAGCCAATGCTCATTTAGCATTCTGAAAATCCTATGGCCCTTAAGAATTAGGCTAAATCTACTCTGCCTGTGCTCTATAAATGGACACTGTATCTGGATGACCAGCCAGTTGCACAGCCAGAAGAGGGAGGTGAGGGAAGAAGTCAGTGTTCCATTGTCACCTAGGCCTCTGGCTGGGGTGGGGCTGTAGTGGCGACACAAGTCAGCGGTGTTGGAGATGAGTGCACAGCTGCATTACTTGGGGTGAGGCAAGCCACTTTGCCAGCCCTTCTAGGACTGGCAGTGATATGGCGTGTTTGGCAACTGACTTTGTGGGGGCTTCTTGCCAACTCCTGATCTAGGAGCCAAGTGGGTTCCTTCACAGGTTGCAATCTCTTAGAAGTTGACTCTGTCATGAGTTGTAGCAATGGACCTGTGGGGATATTTACTTTCTTGCCAAATCTACCAAGAGTATAAACGGTGCATACATATATAGTTAATAAGAAAATATAATGAATATGCTATAGAAAAATACTACCAGGTCTAGCCATAGAATTTAAAGAAATGTAATGGCATTTATTTTATAAAGGAAGTTGAAAATGAACTGTCTAGGAAAGCAAAGTAAATTAGAGTATATTTTAGTATACTGTTGTGTTAGTCACTCAGTTGTGTCCGACTCTCTGTCCATGGGATTCTCCAGGTAAGAATACTGGAGTGGGTTGCCATTCCATTCTCCAGGGAATCTTCCCAATTCAGGGATCAAACTTGGGTCTCCTGCATTGCAGGCAGATTCTTTACCCTCTGAGCCACTAGGAACCTCCCCTCACTGCCCCAGCTCTACCTCACACTTTCAAAGTATACTATTAAGAAGTAACCTAATTAACATACGGTAGGGTTAATTGTTAGACATTCTGATGTTACTGAGTGACCTAGTCTGCTATGTTTGGGAGTTTTCAATCATGGAGAAGACAATTCCGAGAGTACCTATATTGTAACTGATTAGTTCAGCCATTAATTTTGATCAGCAAAGTGGGAACCATTGTGTTTTGATGCAATGTCGTAACTTTGTTAATTTCTTTAATGTTAGCAGTTGTCCATCTTCACTCAAATAGACCAAAACGTGGAGGTAGTATGAGAAATAAACTTTTTTTCCCCTTCGTTGAACCTAGGAATTAAGCCTCATGTCAATATCATCCACTGTGATTCTCCTGGTACACCAGTCCTCCCCATTCCCAAGTCCTATCTTTTAATTTCTCTGCCTGGAACGCTAGGTTTTCTCCAGGAAACGTGTACCAGAAATAACTGCAATATTTTACCATTCCATTAGGATTTAGTGTAAGAAGTATATAAAGAGCCAATACTTTGTGAAAAGCCAACGGAAAGGAGCTTGAATAAAAAAAGTATTGAATATGTAGTGGTATATAGAATTGGAGCCCAATTTTTATTGACTCCTTATCTTTCTTGGCAGAATACAGAGAATACAAGTGTATGTAACAAAATGTAGGGATTTTATCAGACTGTCATCTGTAGAAATGCTTAAGTCAGTTTAGTATTAAAGAATGATATTTGACTATTATCAAAGACAGGAGTAACTTTAGAGATACTGTGGCTGTATATAGAGATGAAAAAAATCATGTCCAGTGACCAGGCAAAAGGCCCCAGTATGAGTCAGAACTCTTATCCAATGTTTTTTGAATTTTCTTTACCTTCCCCTAGAACAAAGATAGTTTCTACAATTCCTATTAAAAGCTAATCTTGACATGCATATTTTAGTTTTAGCAGGCTATCATGGAATGTTGGGGCTTCCCTGATGGCTCAGACGGTAAAGAATCTGCCTGCAATAGAGGAGACCCAGGGTTCGATCCTTGAGTCAGGAAGATCCCCTGGAAACGGGAATGACTAACCACTCCAGTATTCTTGCCTGGATAATTCCATGGACAGAGAAGTTAATGTTAATGAGGTTTTCAGCCCTAGTCTCTAGTTAAATAGTATTTTAAATGAAATAAGATGTTATCTGAAGTCTTAAACTTATAGCACTACATTTAATTAGTAAATCTAGGTACTGTGTTTAGGGAGGAAGTTATTTAAAAAATAGTTTGGGCTTCAAACAAGAAACAGTGAAAAAAAAAGAAACAGTGAACTTTCTAGATGATTTATACAAACTATTTTCTGGTATTTAATATATAAAAATCTTAATTTTTTTGAAGGAAGAGGAAGAAAGTGAAACCTTTGAACTGAGTAGGGAATATGAAGAATTAATCAAATTGAAAAGGAGTGGCTCTATTCAAGCTAAAAATTTAAAAAGCAAGTTTGAAAAAATTGGACAACTGTCTGAAAAAGAAATACAGAAAAAGATAGAAGAAGAACGAGCAAGAAGAAGAGCAATTGATCTTGAAATTAAAGAGCGAGAAGCAGAAAACTTTCATGAGGTATATTGTTTTATATTTAACAAAGTTATAGTACAATAATCATGATGAACTTATCATGACTTTGAAATAATAAGTATTGGTACTTATCAGTGATAATCTGGGAACGAGTAAGATGTTAAAGAGACTTTGAAAGATCTCCCTATTCTAGTATTATTCCAAAATGACTTTTATAAGAATGAAAGCCTGAGGTGAACAGCAAATGGTTGGATCTAGCATAAATAGCTTAAAAGTAATTATTAGCGCCAAGTTTTACTTTTTAATCAATAGTACCAGTTATATTTGAGTTAAACTCCAGCAATTATTCATACCTACTTTCTTTTTTAATTTGGGCCACTTTTATTGGTCTTTCATTTATTTATTTTCGTCCGTCTTTGTTCTTTGGCCTGTGTGGGCCTCCCGTTGCAGTGGCCTCTCCTGTAGCTGAGCACCAGCTCCTGGTGCATGTGTTCCAGAGTGCTGGCTCGTAATTGGACACACGGATCCAGCCACTCTGTGGCATGTAGGATCTTCCCAGGCTAGACATCGAACTGGCGCACTGCAAGGTGGGTCCTCCCTGATGGTCATAATTAGGACCAGAGAGGGTTAAATGTCCACTCCAGTATTCTTGCCTGGATAATTCCATGGACAGAGAAGTTAATGTTAATGAGGTTTTCAGCCCTAGTCTCTAGTTAAATAGTATTTTAAATGAAATAAGATGTTATCTGAAGTCTTAAACTTATAGCACTACATTTAATTAGTAAATCTAGGTACTGTGTTTAGGGAGGAAGTTATTTAAAAAATAGTTTGGGCTTCAAACAAGAAACAGTGAAAAAAAAAGAAACAGTGAACTTTCTAGATGATTTATACAAACTATTTTCTGGTATTTAATATATAAAAATCTTAATTTTTTTGAAGGAAGAGGAAGAAAGTGAAACCTTTGAACTGAGTAGGGAATATGAAGAATTAATCAAATTGAAAAGGAGTGGCTCTATTCAAGCTAAAAATTTAAAAAGCAAGTTTGAAAAAATTGGACAACTGTCTGAAAAAGAAATACAGAAAAAGATAGAAGAAGAACGAGCAAGAAGAAGAGCAATTGATCTTGAAATTAAAGAGCGAGAAGCAGAAAACTTTCATGAGGTATATTGTTTTATATTTAACAAAGTTATAGTACAATAATCATGATGAACTTATCATGACTTTGAAATAATAAGTATTGGTACTTATCAGTGATAATCTGGGAACGAGTAAGATGTTAAAGAGACTTTGAAAGATCTCCCTATTCTAGTATTATTCCAAAATGACTTTTATAAGAATGAAAGCCTGAGGTGAACAGCAAATGGTTGGATCTAGCATAAATAGCTTAAAAGTAATTATTAGCGCCAAGTTTTACTTTTTAATCAATAGTACCAGTTATATTTGAGTTAAACTCCAGCAATTATTCATACCTACTTTCTTTTTTAATTTGGGCCACTTTTATTGGTCTTTCATTTATTTATTTTCGTCCGTCTTTGTTCTTTGGCCTGTGTGGGCCTCCCGTTGCAGTGGCCTCTCCTGTAGCTGAGCACCAGCTCCTGGTGCATGTGTTCCAGAGTGCTGGCTCGTAATTGGACACACGGATCCAGCCACTCTGTGGCATGTAGGATCTTCCCAGGCTAGACATCGAACTGGCGCCCCTTGCACTGCAAGGTGGACTCTCTACCCACTGGACCACCAGGGAAGTCCCATACCTAACAAAGTCTTTGTGGTCTGCTTGAAGTCATAATTCAGTGGCAGAGCCTAAATGAAAATTCAAGTGACATGAATTTGAAGTATTTTCTTATGTAAAATAAGGAGGCACTCACTAGATGACCATAATGTCCCTTCCAACTTAAGAACTAGTTCCATGATTATGAATAAATATTCAACTATAAAACAAGTGTAGGAATTTGGGAGGGCCTTCAGAGGAAACTGGTAAAGAAAAAGCATTAAACTATGGGCAAATTCCAGGACTATAAGCTATTCACTATTACTGATGAGACAAGCAGAGTGTAAGCACAGCAAAGGATAATGAGGACACAAGCACAGTCAAGATGACGCACTTAGATGCCATACTGAAGGAAATTTTTTTTAAAGGAACTTTTATTGCGGTGCACCAATGGCATTTTAGATAAATGGAATATTATCTTTATTGGAAGATTATGTTGAAGCTCAAATGGTTTTAGATTCATGCCTTAAAAAAATTATTTGCATGCCTACTATGTTCCAGGGACTGTTGTGGGCACTGGAACTACATTGGTGAATAAACCTGCCGTCTCTGCTTATAGGTGTTTAGAATCTAGTAAGTGTGGGGCAGGAGACAGGGGATGGAAAATGATAGAGTAGCAAATAAGTTATGGAGGTTAATTTAGGGTAGAGGACTATAGGGTATGTGATATTTTTGTACAGGGTGGTCAGAGAAAACCTCACGAGGCTTTGAACTTGAATGGAGAGGACTGATGAATGTAGGGCACAAAACTGGTGAGACTTAGCTTGAGGTTGGTGGTGGAATCAAAGTGACTGGGTCCCTAGAACATAAGGTGAGGGGCATATAGCATTTTGCCAGGACAAGAGGTCACAAGCTATTTTAGACAAATGGAAATACTGTATAACATCCAGATGTCAAAGTGCTATGCGCCTTAGTGCAACATACCCTAAAACATAAAGACTTATGGACTGGATTATAAACCACTTTGTCATGGCTAAAAGCTAATGCCATCACTACTTTTGACATCTTCTGTGTTGTGCCCTGTGTTAAGTTTCAGGTACATAAAAGTGAGTATGTCTTCAAGAAATCCAGCCTAATGATATATGAAAATTCAAGTGACATGAATTTGAAGTATTTTCTTATGTAAAATAAGGAGGCACTCACTAGATGACCATAATGTCCCTTCCAACTTAAGAACTAGTTCCATGATTATGAATAAATATTCAACTATAAAACAAGTGTAGGAATTTGGGAGGGCCTTCAGAGGAAACTGGTAAAGAAAAAGCATTAAACTATGGGCAAATTCCAGGACTATAAGCTATTCACTATTACTGATGAGACAAGCAGAGTGTAAGCACAGCAAAGGATAATGAGGACACAAGCACAGTCAAGATGACGCACTTAGATGCCATACTGAAGGAAATTTTTTTTAAAGGAACTTTTATTGCGGTGCACCAATGGCATTTTAGATAAATGGAATATTATCTTTATTGGAAGATTATGTTGAAGCTCAAATGGTTTTAGATTCATGCCTTAAAAAAATTATTTGCATGCCTACTATGTTCCAGGGACTGTTGTGGGCACTGGAACTACATTGGTGAATAAACCTGCCGTCTCTGCTTATAGGTGTTTAGAATCTAGTAAGTGTGGGGCAGGAGACAGGGGATGGAAAATGATAGAGTAGCAAATAAGTTATGGAGGTTAATTTAGGGTAGAGGACTATAGGGTATGTGATATTTTTGTACAGGGTGGTCAGAGAAAACCTCACGAGGCTTTGAACTTGAATGGAGAGGACTGATGAATGTAGGGCACAAAACTGGTGAGACTTAGCTTGAGGTTGGTGGTGGAATCAAAGTGACTGGGTCCCTAGAACATAAGGTGAGGGGCATATAGCATTTTGCCAGGACAAGAGGTCACAAGCTATTTTAGACAAATGGAAATACTGTATAACATCCAGATGTCAAAGTGCTATGCGCCTTAGTGCAACATACCCTAAAACATAAAGACTTATGGACTGGATTATAAACCACTTTGTCATGGCTAAAAGCTAATGCCATCACTACTTTTGACATCTTCTGTGTTGTGCCCTGTGTTAAGTTTCAGGTACATAAAAGTGAGTATGTCTTCAAGAAATCCAGCCTAATGATATATGAAAACAAAATTGTTGTTAAATGCTAAGACAGTTATGTTTAGTATTATGGGATCAAGTATGGAGTCAATATTCCTAGGAGAGGTTTAACAGGGCCAAGAAAACATTTTAGTTGAATGTGATGGATGTGTAGAAGTTGGTGTGAAAGAGGGAAGGCATTCCGGATTGGAAGGACAATGTCACCACAAAGGTTGTAAACTTAATCAGGAGTAGAAAATAGGTTCAAAGAATTATAGGCGATAGGATAAGAAATTGCTTAACTACACTGTGGCTAGCTGATGAAGGGCGTTTTTAACCTTGCCTGCACTGTGATCTGGGAACAATGTTAATCAGTTTTAAGACTAAGTAATAAAAGACTGGTTTATAAAATCCTGGGATCATGGATGAACTGGAAGATGGTAATGAAGGAAGAAAAAGCAAGCAGAAGGTGGTTGCTGAGAAACCCAACATTATTTCCAGATTACCAGGGAAACTAGTTGATGGTACAGAGAATTCAGGTCTGGAGGGGAGGGGTAGAATAAATTCTTTTGGACTTGTGAAGTTCAAGCTCAGCCAAGAGGCAGAAGCTACTGATGCTTATTTTTATGAGGACTACTTGAAAGTATAGATGTTGATAAAGTCATCTTGGGTAAATAGTTGTCAGCTGAACAGTAACATACTGGAAGACACCAACATTTAATAGATGGATGGGCTACAAGATCAGTTGATTCCTTAGAGATATAGCACAGAAGGTAAAGAATTTCAATCAGCTCCCTCCGCCCCCACCCCATTTTTTCGGGTTAAAGGTTGTGAAACCTCAGTGCAGTCATACCTAGCGCTATAGAATATGTAGGTAAGAATAAATGAGGTTGGTGACTGGTTTTAATACTCTCTTGTATGAAAGGACATTAGGACCTAGGTGATCCTCTGTCATCTATGAGGATGCCTTGAACTGAGTTTCCTGTGAAGAACCTGTACCCTAAAAATAAAACTTATGACATCGATGTCAAATGTCCATGCAAAACCAAAAAAGACTTATGGACTGGATTATAAACCACTTTGTCATGGCTAAAAGCTAATGCCATCACTACTTTTGACATCTTCTGTGTTGTGCCCTGTGTTAAGTTTCAGGTACATAAAAGTGAGTATGTCTTCAAGAAATCCAGCCTAATGATATATGAAAACAAAATTGTTGTTAAATGCTAAGACAGTTATGTTTAGTATTATGGGATCAAGTATGGAGTCAATATTCCTAGGAGAGGTTTAACAGGGCCAAGAAAACATTTTAGTTGAATGTGATGGATGTGTAGAAGTTGGTGTGAAAGAGGGAAGGCATTCCGGATTGGAAGGACAATGTCACCACAAAGGTTGTAAACTTAATCAGGAGTAGAAAATAGGTTCAAAGAATTATAGGCGATAGGATAAGAAATTGCTTAACTACACTGTGGCTAGCTGATGAAGGGCGTTTTTAACCTTGCCTGCACTGTGATCTGGGAACAATGTTAATCAGTTTTAAGACTAAGTAATAAAAGACTGGTTTATAAAATCCTGGGATCATGGATGAACTGGAAGATGGTAATGAAGGAAGAAAAAGCAAGCAGAAGGTGGTTGCTGAGAAACCCAACATTATTTCCAGATTACCAGGGAAACTAGTTGATGGTACAGAGAATTCAGGTCTGGAGGGGAGGGGTAGAATAAATTCTTTTGGACTTGTGAAGTTCAAGCTCAGCCAAGAGGCAGAAGCTACTGATGCTTATTTTTATGAGGACTACTTGAAAGTATAGATGTTGATAAAGTCATCTTGGGTAAATAGTTGTCAGCTGAACAGTAACATACTGGAAGACACCAACATTTAATAGATGGATGGGCTACAAGATCAGTTGATTCCTTAGAGATATAGCACAGAAGGTAAAGAATTTCAATCAGCTCCCCTCCGCCCCCACCCCATTTTTTCTGGTTAAAGGTTGTGAAACCTCAGTGCAGTCATACCTAGCGCTATAGAATATGTAGGTAAGAATAAATGAGGTTGGTGACTGGTTTTAATACTCTCTTGTATGAAAGGACATTAGGACCTAGGTGATCCTCTGTCATCTATGAGGATGCCTTGAACTGAGTTTCCTGTGAAGAACCTGAGGTTGAGATATTGAGTTAGCATCGTTTCGGCAGAGTATAATCAGCTTCAGGATAGGACCTTTCACTTCTGATTATGTGTATCTAGTTTCCTTTAGAAAATACCATCTCTTTATATTCCAGACATCTTTCAGGGCCTAACTCATTCATGTAACCTTACCTAGGAATTCCATCCCAGCGCCTGTAGCCCTTAGCTATACCAACATTTGGTACATAAACCACTTAACTGCCTTACAGCGTTTGACTTTCTAGTTAAGATTTTCCAGAAAGGTATACTCCAAGCCATTCCTTACGTTCTTTTATCCCCAATTCATTGCTTAAATGTGTTGCCTGTAATATCCACATGCAGGGAGTGTCAATGTCCAAGATTGCACCTAGAGAACAAAGATCATCCTATTTGTAACATGACCCTCAGCAGATTCATTTCCTGTTAACACTTCTAATCCGACTTTTCAAGGATTCAAGAAAAGGCAACCATACTTAATAACTGTTTGAGGCTGTTCATAAATTTTCTCCCAGTTAACTTATGATGAATCCTTTTACTTAATAAATTTATTTTCCAGAGGCAGGTTTGAGATAACTAAATGAGTAACACTTAAGAATTTATATAAACTTTTATCCAAAAATCTAGAAGGCAAGTTATTTAACTGGGAGGGATTTCGTTGGTATAGTTAAAATACCTGCTGCAATATATACTATCTTGAGGATTTATTTGGTCTTAAGTAAGTGACATTAATATTCAATGTGAAAAAAAATTCAATGTGAACAAGGAGGTCCATTTTTATTTCCGTGTGAAATCTCTGAAAAGTCTGCTGAGGTAAAACAAAAATCTATTACTTTGCTTGTTAGAAAGTAAACCATTGTTTAACGTATTTTTTTATGCTATCTTTTAACAGTAAGCAATCACATCAACACCATTCGTTAGCAATAATGGTAATTCAGTATGGTTATAAACTAAAGACTAAATAATGGCATGAATAATAGAATTTAAAGTCTCTAATTATGTCTAATGATCTAACACTTTTCAGTATCAGATAAAATTTTGATTCAGGAGAACCAGAAAAACTATCCAACTTACTCTTAACTTCTACATTCATTGGAGCTACAGAGCAACACTTCCAATATGTAACATTGATGAATCAGATGAAAACTAGACAGCCTGTTTCAGTTCTGATTATGTGTATCTAGTTTCCTTTAGAAAATACCATCTCTTTATATTCCAGACATCTTTCAGGGCCTAACTCATTCATGTAACCTTACCTAGGAATTCCATCCCAGCGCCTGTAGCCCTTAGCTATACCAACATTTGGTACATAAACCACTTAACTGCCTTACAGCGTTTGACTTTCTAGTTAAGATTTTCCAGAAAGGTATACTCCAAGCCATTCCTTACGTTCTTTTATCCCCAATTCATTGCTTAAATGTGTTGCCTGTAATATCCACATGCAGGGAGTGTCAATGTCCAAGATTGCACCTAGAGAACAAAGATCATCCTATTTGTAACATGACCCTCAGCAGATTCATTTCCTGTTAACACTTCTAATCCGACTTTTCAAGGATTCAAGAAAAGGCAACCATACTTAATAACTGTTTGAGGCTGTTCATAAATTTTCTCCCAGTTAACTTATGATGAATCCTTTTACTTAATAAATTTATTTTCCAGAGGCAGGTTTGAGATAACTAAATGAGTAACACTTAAGAATTTATATAAACTTTTATCCAAAAATCTAGAAGGCAAGTTATTTAACTGGGAGGGATTTCGTTGGTATAGTTAAAATACCTGCTGCAATATATACTATCTTGAGGATTTATTTGGTCTTAAGTAAGTGACATTAATATTCAATGTGAAAAAAAAAATTCAATGTGAACAAGGAGGTCCATTTTTATTTCCGTGTGAAATCTCTGAAAAGTCTGCTGAGGTAAAACAAAAATCTATTACTTTGCTTGTTAGAAAGTAAACCATTGTTTAACGTATTTTTTTATGCTATCTTTTAACAGTAAGCAATCACATCAACACCATTCGTTAGCAATAATGGTAATTCAGTATGGTTATAAACTAAAGACTAAATAATGGCATGAATAATAGAATTTAAAGTCTCTAATTATGTCTAATGATCTAACACTTTTCAGTATCAGATAAAATTTTGATTCAGGAGAACCAGAAAAACTATCCAACTTACTCTTAACTTCTACATTCATTGGAGCTACAGTGCAACACTTCCAATATGTAACATTGATGAATCAGGATTTCTGATACAATTAGAGCCTGTTCCAAAATGTTACTTGAATGCCTGTGTTATCTGGAAGTAATTTCCTCACATTACTGTGAAATATAAATGGTGAGACTTCCAGATAAACTCACAAATCTATGTAATTTAGAAATGAAGAGTCAGCTACAACAAAAGTACTTCTGAAACCATGGGTTAACTGTACTCACAAGACCCCACTCTGCTAAAACTGCTCTCAAAAGGCCAGTGAGGGCCTCCCTGGTGGTCCAGTGGATAAGGACACCGCCTTGTAGTGCAAGGGGCGCTGGTTTGATCCCTGGCCTGGGAGGATCCCACGTGCCGCGGAGCGGCTGGACCCATGTGTCCAATGACTGAGTCCGAGCTCTGGAGCGCGTATGCCCAGAGCCGGTGCTCTGCGACAACAGAGACCACCGCGATGGGAGGCCCACACGGGCCAAAGAACAAAGATGGATGAAAACAGACAAATGAAAGACCAACAGAAGTGGCCCACCCCCTTCCCCCAAAGACCAATAGAAGTGGTAAAAAAAGAAAAAAAATAAGGCCAGTGAGTGACCTCATCACCAAATTGGTTTTACAGACTCCCTGACAGTTTGAATTCTGTTCTTTCAATATACCTCCCCCCCCCCTTATTTTCATGGCTTCCAGCTCTAGCTCCTAATAAATTTACTCAAAACTGTACTTCAGTTTCCCCAAATTTCACTCATTGCCTCCTTGAACAGTTGTCTTACTGTTTTATTCTACCTGCAAGTTTTCTTCTTTGCCATTGCTTATCAATAAATAATTTACTGGGGAGAATTCATCTCAGTCGCTAACAAAGAATGAAGAAATCATCAAATGGAAAATAACAGAATTTAAAGTCTCTAATTATGTCTAATGATCTAACACTTTTCAGTATCAGATAAAATTTTGATTCAGGAGAACCAGAAAAACTATCCAACTTACTCTTAACTTCTACATTCATTGGAGCTACAGTGCAACACTTCCAATATGTAACATTGATGAATCAGGATTTCTGATACAATTAGAGCCTGTTCCAAAATGTTACTTGAATGCCTGTGTTATCTGGAAGTAATTTCCTCACATTACTGTGAAATATAAATGGTGAGACTTCCAGATAAACTCACAAATCTATGTAATTTAGAAATGAAGAGTCAGCTACAACAAAAGTACTTCTGAAACCATGGGTTAACTGTACTCACAAGACCCCACTCTGCTAAAACTGCTCTCAAAAGGCCAGTGAGGGCCTCCCTGGTGGTCCAGTGGATAAGGACACCGCCTTGTAGTGCAAGGGGCGCTGGTTTGATCCCTGGCCTGGGAGGATCCCACGTGCCGCGGAGCGGCTGGACCCATGTGTCCAATGACTGAGTCCGAGCTCTGGAGCGCGTATGCCCAGAGCCGGTGCTCTGCGACAACAGAGACCACCGCGATGGGAGGCCCACACGGGCCAAAGAACAAAGATGGATGAAAACAGACAAATGAAAGACCAACAGAAGTGGCCCACCCCCTTCCCCCAAAGACCAATAGAAGTGGTAAAAAAAGAAAAAAAATAAGGCCAGTGAGTGACCTCATCACCAAATTGGTTTTACAGACTCCCTGACAGTTTGAATTCTGTTCTTTCAATATACCTCCCCCCCCCCTTATTTTCATGGCTTCCAGCTCTAGCTCCTAATAAATTTACTCAAAACTGTACTTCAGTTTCCCCAAATTTCACTCATTGCCTCCTTGAACAGTTGTCTTACTGTTTTATTCTACCTGCAAGTTTTCTTCTTTGCCATTGCTTATCAATAAATAATTTACTGGGGAGAATTCATCTCAGTCGCTAACAAAGAATGAAGAAATCATCAAATGGAAAATAACAGAAGTGCATTTCTGTATTATGTAATAGGGTAAAGAGTGATGTAGAGTTTCTTAACGAAGCATTTTAATTTTGTTCACAATGTATCATATCCTCACCCTTTTTTGTTACTCAGTACTATTAACAAGCACAGAGATTTGGTAGGGCAAATAAATGCAGCAGGACTCCAAAGACAATGTGTGATCTTTACATTGGGAGAAAAAAAATTGAAATTATTAAGTGGATATTTCAGAAATGAACTTTCATCTTTCCCAAACTGGGAGATAGTCTGCAGTGTAGCAAATATTTAGGACCAAACATGTTAATTATCTTGTGCCTAGACATCTTCAAAACTATTAGCATCTTACTTCTTGGTGATTTTTAGAAAGTAAACAATTCTTATTCTTGGCCCATTTTTGTTAAGGAAGAAGATGTTGATATTAAGCCTGCAAAAAAAAGTGAAGCTCCATTTACTCATAAAGTGAATATGAAAGCTAGATTTGAACAAATGGCTAAAGCAAGGGAAGAAGAAGAACAAAGAAGAATTGAAGAACAAAAGTTACTACGCATGCAGTTTGAACAAAAGGAAATTGATGCAGCACTACAAAAGGTACCAGGCTTACATATCCTTTATTTTTCAAAATGACTTCTAAAAAACAATGAAATTTAAGGATTAAAAAACATATTAATAGTTTTCAAGCCACTGAAATGCTATGCAAAGCACATTTTATAGTAAGCATACTTACATGTTATTTTGGGGTGAAAATACATTTACCTCCAAATTTGATTACCAAATTCCTGTCCTGAAAATACTACTATAGTATAAATGCCAACTTGAACGCACTTTTTTTAATACAGAAAAGAGAAGAGGAGGAGGAAGAAGAGGGTAGCACCATGAATGGCTCTACCACTGAAGATGAAGAGCAAACCAGATCAGGAGCTCCATGGTTTAAGAAGCCTCTAAAAAATGTATCGGTTGTAGACAGTTCTCCTTGACAAAGTTGTCTTACTGTTTTATTCTACCTGCAAGTTTTCTTCTTTGCCATTGCTTATCAATAAATAATTTACTGGGGAGAATTCATCTCAGTCGCTAACAAAGAATGAAGAAATCATCAAATGGAAAATAACAGAAGTGCATTTCTGTATTATGTAATAGGGTAAAGAGTGATGTAGAGTTTCTTAACGAAGCATTTTAATTTTGTTCACAATGTATCATATCCTCACCCTTTTTTGTTACTCAGTACTATTAACAAGCACAGAGATTTGGTAGGGCAAATAAATGCAGCAGGACTCCAAAGACAATGTGTGATCTTTACATTGGGAGAAAAAGAATTGAAATTATTAAGTGGATATTTCAGAAATGAACTTTCATCTTTCCCAAACTGGGAGATAGTCTGCAGTGTAGCAAATATTTAGGACCAAACATGTTAATTATCTTGTGCCTAGACATCTTCAAAACTATTAGCATCTTACTTCTTGGTGATTTTTAGAAAGTAAACAATTCTTATTCTTGGCCCATTTTTGTTAAGGAAGAAGATGTTGATATTAAGCCTGCAAAAAAAAGTGAAGCTCCATTTACTCATAAAGTGAATATGAAAGCTAGATTTGAACAAATGGCTAAAGCAAGGGAAGAAGAAGAACAAAGAAGAATTGAAGAACAAAAGTTACTACGCATGCAGTTTGAACAAAAGGAAATTGATGCAGCACTACAAAAGGTACCAGGCTTACATATCCTTTATTTTTCAAAATGACTTCTAAAAAACAATGAAATTTAAGGATTAAAAAAACATATTAATAGTTTTCAAGCCACTGAAATGCTATGCAAAGCACATTTTATAGTAAGCATACTTACATGTTATTTTGGGGTGAAAATACATTTACCTCCAAATTTGATTACCAAATTCCTGTCCTGAAAATACTACTATAGTATAAATGCCAACTTGAACGCACTTTTTTTAATACAGAAAAGAGAAGAGGAGGAGGAAGAAGAGGGTAGCACCATGAATGGCTCTACCACTGAAGATGAAGAGCAAACCAGATCAGGAGCTCCATGGTTTAAGAAGCCTCTAAAAAATGTATCGGTTGTAGACAGTGAGCCGGTTAGATTTACTGTTAAAGTAACAGGAGAACCCAAACCAGAAATTACATGGTGGTTTGAAGGAGAACTACTGCAGGATGGAGAAGACTACCAATATATTGAAAGAGGAGAAACTTACTGCCTTTATTTACCAGAAACTTTCCCAGAAGATGAAGGAGAATATATGTGTAAAGCAGTGAACAACAAAGGCTCTGCAGCTAGTACCTGTATTCTTACCATTGAAAGTAAGCACTAATCACTTTGAATCTAGAACTTCAATTCTATTTAAAAGCTTTTTTCTAAAAGAAAAAAAATTATTTTTCTTCTTCTCTTTTTTAGCTGACGACTACTAGGTCCCCTTCCCTTTCCTGCCTCTCTCTCCGACTTTCTTACTACATCCATCTTTTCTGTGGCGGGGCCAAAAAAGGAAACTGGAATTGCCACTGTGCTGACTTCTATCCCTTTCCCTAACAGCCTTCAAAAAGCAAGCTCATCTAAAATATACTCTTTTCCTTTCCAAATGAACACCAGATTCATCGCCCTATTATGCAGTGTAAGTTAATGTGTAATTTAATGGGGCAAAGTGGGAAATTTACTCAGAATCTATTACAAAGGCTGTGCATTTTTCATGTTTACAGTAACTGAGTTTTAAAAAACCATAAACAGGACATATTTGCATGAAAACAATACCATGAACTAGTCACACCTAAAATTAGTTTGAAATAGCTGAGGTAATGAATTTGGAACCTATTGATTTAAGTGGGCTTTCTTCCTCAGTAGTGTGTCATTTTGGTTGTAGTTCCAAAGTCTTTCTGAAGCAGAGAGATGAGGGGGTAGGGGTGTCATTTCTCCCTCTGTGTGGAGAAAAAGAACAAAAAGTTAAAAGGCTTTTAAGTAACAGCTGCCAGAGCAAATCTGACAGAAACCATTGCCTAATACGGAATGTTGGGAATAAACATGTATTTTTCAAATGTGTGTAACATATATTCAAGTTTATAAAAAGCAAATTTATGTTGTGACTTTCCTGGACAAATTATATTTTAATGATAAAACTTTGTATTAATAGTTCATGCAGGAGAAAACACTTTTCACATAATCAAAGATTTTAAGATCTAAGAATTAGATTTGGGGGGAAATGCCACAATCATTAATTTTGAGTTTTTAACGTGAATCTGTACATAATTAGCTATCATGTTCTATTATCAAGCTGTTTTATATTTTAGTTTTCTGGAAGACAATTTTATTTTACAATGTAAACCCATAATAAAGTCACTTCTGTATTTAAAAAAAAGTATTTTGATATTTTAGAAAAGAGACAAACACTCCCTTATAATATTCACCAATGTACATTTATTTTTTATTAAGGAAACCATAATCAATACAAAATTACATCAATCATGTACCCTTTTACATACAATGGTATTAAAGCAAACTCTAAACCACAGTTTGTAAAATATTCAATTTACCTCAAGTCCAAGCTGCATCTCCCTAAGACACTGTTCCCATCACAGTAGCCATTTTAAGCCAATCTTCTTTTTACACGGGTTTAGGATCTCCAAAAAGGAAACTGGAATTGCCACTGTGCTGACTTCTATCCCTTTCCCTAACAGCCTTCAAAAAGCAAGCTCATCTAAAATATACTCTTTTCCTTTCCAAATGAACACCAGATTCATCGCCCTATTATGCAGTGTAAGTTAATGTGTAATTTAATGGGGCAAAGTGGGAAATTTACTCAGAATCTATTACAAAGGCTGTGCATTTTTCATGTTTACAGTAACTGAGTTTTAAAAAACCATAAACAGGACATATTTGCATGAAAACAATACCATGAACTAGTCACACCTAAAATTAGTTTGAAATAGCTGAGGTAATGAATTTGGAACCTATTGATTTAAGTGGGCTTTCTTCCTCAGTAGTGTGTCATTTTGGTTGTAGTTCCAAAGTCTTTCTGAAGCAGAGAGATGAGGGGGTAGGGGTGTCATTTCTCCCTCTGTGTGGAGAAAAAGAACAAAAAGTTAAAAGGCTTTTAAGTAACAGCTGCCAGAGCAAATCTGACAGAAACCATTGCCTAATACGGAATGTTGGGAATAAACATGTATTTTTCAAATGTGTGTAACATATATTCAAGTTTATAAAAAGCAAATTTATGTTGTGACTTTCCTGGACAAATTATATTTTAATGATAAAACTTTGTATTAATAGTTCATGCAGGAGAAAACACTTTTCACATAATCAAAGATTTTAAGATCTAAGAATTAGATTTGGGGGGAAATGCCACAATCATTAATTTTGAGTTTTTAACGTGAATCTGTACATAATTAGCTATCATGTTCTATTATCAAGCTGTTTTATATTTTAGTTTTCTGGAAGACAATTTTATTTTACAATGTAAACCCATAATAAAGTCACTTCTGTATTTAAAAAAAAGTATTTTGATATTTTAGAAAAGAGACAAACACTCCCTTATAATATTCACCAATGTACATTTATTTTTTATTAAGGAAACCATAATCAATACAAAATTACATCAATCATGTACCCTTTTACATACAATGGTATTAAAGCAAACTCTAAACCACAGTTTGTAAAATATTCAATTTACCTCAAGTCCAAGCTGCATCTCCCTAAGACACTGTTCCCATCACAGTAGCCATTTTAAGCCAATCTTCTTTTTACACGGGTAGTTTCTGTAGAGAACACTTTTCTCAGGACGAAAATGCATTGAGCATGCATAAGAAAAAATATATATATGCGCAAATACATTTAAGAGTTTATACAGGGGAATCACTGAAGAAAATAAAATCTTGGGACTTATTTGCTTTCTTAAAAGCACCAATTAAGAAAAAATCCCTCAGAAGTTTATTCTGTGGCAAGAAAACTCACATGACTAAACAAAAGATAAGGTTATTTTAAGAGTCAAAATTATCTTTAGGTATTGGTAAAATACATTTTAAAGTGAGGCAGAATTTTCAGAAAATAAAAAGACATCTTCACTTATTAGTCATTTCTACAACCTTATTCTAGACAACATTACTTTGCAGGTACAAGAGTTCTTCTCCTGGTAGAGTATTCAAACAAATGCTATCACTTCTAAATACATTCCTATCTCCCTCTTAAGGTACTCTGTTTACTCCTACCCAAATCCACTCCTATAAATTTACTACTCAGGTATTTGTCTAAGAATGTATTTTACAATGTTCATAAGCAACTGGTATTAAATCACTAGTTTTAGTATTAAAACCTTTTTCATTTATTAAAAATAAAAAATATACTTCCCATCTCTAAAAGAAACATCAAACCATAAGAATTCTAAGTATCACCACTATGAAATCTTAAAACACATCGTCAAGTTTCAGTGCTAAATAAATCAACTTCAAGCTAAACAGTGTCTCTACCACTCCTAACACCACTGCATTCAAAACAACTGGCTCACCTTTTCTGCTTTCCAATTATTTCAAGGTTAAGATTAGCGCCATTTAAAAAATGCCTGCAGTATCAATGAAGGTTTGTAATAATGAAAAATCTCTGAGACAGAAACACTCCTTATAATATTCACCAATGTACATTTATTTTTTATTAAGGAAACCATAATCAATACAAAATTACATCAATCATGTACCCTTTTACATACAATGGTATTAAAGCAAACTCTAAACCACAGTTTGTAAAATATTCAATTTACCTCAAGTCCAAGCTGCATCTCCCTAAGACACTGTTCCCATCACAGTAGCCATTTTAAGCCAATCTTCTTTTTACACGGGTAGTTTCTGTAGAGAACACTTTTCTCAGGACGAAAATGCATTGAGCATGCATAAGAAAAAATATATATATGCGCAAATACATTTAAGAGTTTATACAGGGGAATCACTGAAGAAAATAAAATCTTGGGACTTATTTGCTTTCTTAAAAGCACCAATTAAGAAAAAATCCCTCAGAAGTTTATTCTGTGGCAAGAAAACTCACATGACTAAACAAAAGATAAGGTTATTTTAAGAGTCAAAATTATCTTTAGGTATTGGTAAAATACATTTTAAAGTGAGGCAGAATTTTCAGAAAATAAAAAGACATCTTCACTTATTAGTCATTTCTACAACCTTATTCTAGACAACATTACTTTGCAGGTACAAGAGTTCTTCTCCTGGTAGAGTATTCAAACAAATGCTATCACTTCTAAATACATTCCTATCTCCCTCTTAAGGTACTCTGTTTACTCCTACCCAAATCCACTCCTATAAATTTACTACTCAGGTATTTGTCTAAGAATGTATTTTACAATGTTCATAAGCAACTGGTATTAAATCACTAGTTTTAGTATTAAAACCTTTTTCATTTATTAAAAATAAAAAGTATACTTCCCATCTCTAAAAGAAACATCAAACCATAAGAATTCTAAGTATCACCACTATGAAATCTTAAAAACACATCGTCAAGTTTCAGTGCTAAATAAATCAACTTCAAGCTAAACAGTGTCTCTACCACTCCTAACACCACTGCATTCAAAACAACTGGCTCACCTTTTCTGCTTTCCAATTATTTCAAGGTTAAGATTAGCGCCATTTAAAAAATGCCTGCAGTATCAATGAAGGTTTGTAATAATGAATAAAAAAATTCTCATGAGACAGAAACAATGCCCCAATATCTACTAGCATTCATATGTATCTTCTTTTATAAAAATGCAAACTACAACTAACCAAAACTTGATAGGCTCTTAAGGTTCAAAGAGCTCCTTTAATTTTAACATACCTATCATTAACTATTAAAACACATACACACACACATAAATGTGGTGCAATAACTATATCAACTTTCAAAATTCAACAGTTCATGGAACATTTAAGATCAACTGAATAGCACTTTAAAATGAAAAGTGATCAAAAGCAGGTACATTACACCCTGTATCATATTATGTATGGGAAAACATTTCATTTTTCTTAGTTACGATTTGCCAGTTTTACCTTCTACATTGAGCCCTTCTATGGTCCATGCTCATCGGCTCACCAATGGCATACACTCAAAGGATTCCTCTTTATGGGTAACTATCTCAGGACCTGATTTTA
Organism: Tragulus kanchil; assembly: GCA_022376925.1. Classification (NCBI taxonomy): domain Eukaryota; kingdom Metazoa; phylum Chordata; class Mammalia; order Artiodactyla; family Tragulidae; genus Tragulus; species Tragulus kanchil. Next base: position 36,273,925 of record JAIOJX010000032.1, read on the forward strand.
TGAGCTATGATTTGGTGCTTGCAGCATCTTCAGCACTGTGTGTGAAAATGAAGGCAGTATTTTTGAATATTTTTCTTTGTTGCAAAGATAAGCAGGAGTTTTAAAAGGATCAGCACATTTTTAGAAATTGAATAAACAAAACTGATACGATGCTGCTTTAATACATTCATCTTAACTCAAAATATGTACCAATTAAAATTATCCATAAGAACACACAAACATTTTAAACTGGCAAAAAAAAAAAATGCAGCGTCAGTTATTAAAGTATTGTAAGTCAGAAAAATATTGGCTGCTATACAGATTATGAAAGGTTATTTGCTATACAGTTAACATTTCACATGCCTTTTATCAAAACCTACTGCCAGTATTTCTTAAATTTTTTCTTTTCAGTGTATATAAGTTAGTCACGAAAACTGTATTGTCTAAAAAAAAAAGTCATAATAAAACTCTGATCCATAATGTCCTTACTCAAGAACAAGAAAAAAAAGTAAAGATCCCATAGCACTGGAGGGCAAAGAAAATGTCTTGTCAATCATAAACAGACTGTGAAGGCTGTTGAAGTTTCTGACCAAATGTAACTTCCTAAATCTTGAAAGCTATGTAACTGGTTCTTTTAAAATTTTAACAACTTTTCTACGTTAGGGAAAAGACTATAAAAAGTATGGATGTAGTTTAGTTACAGCAGCAATCTACTCATCATTTTCTTGTCTTTTTACAAAAAAAAAAAAAAATCAAAATAAGAAACATCACCTAGAAATGTAAACAGTTGTTTGAACAACTTACAGACTTTCCACTGAAATGGTAGCATAAATAACAAAATACACTATGGGAAAGCAGTAGCAGATTGCTTTTGAATACACAACCACAAAAACCTCACAGGGACAACATTAATGTACTGAAATATTTATTTATATGTCCTTAGGTTGTGCTTACCTGTTGCTTTTTTTGCAGCAGAACCTAAGGTGGAAGGTCTGGGAAGGCACTGTGAAGTATAAATAATTGCACTGTTTGCAATTAATAAAGATTTTAAACCTTAAATGAATCAAAATCAACAGCCTCCAATTTGTGAGTTATGTTACTGAATCCAACTGAGAACTATCTCTTTAGTTTAATTAATAAATGTACCACTTTCCTAAAAGGTCATGTATAAAACAGTATCATGCAAAATACTGAAACTGTTCACATCAATACCCTACTCTTAAAGATAACTGGTAAGTCCTTAGCAAACAATAGAACTACATATCCTATCTAAGAAACTCACAAATTCATCTTAACTCAAAATATGTACCAATTAAAATTATCCATAAGAACACACAAACATTTTAAACTGGCAAAAAAAAAAAATGCAGCGTCAGTTATTAAAGTATTGTAAGTCAGAAAAATATTGGCTGCTATACAGATTATGAAAGGTTATTTGCTATACAGTTAACATTTCACATGCCTTTTATCAAAACCTACTGCCAGTATTTCTTAAATTTTTTCTTTTCAGTGTATATAAGTTAGTCACGAAAACTGTATTGTCTAAAAAAAAAAGTCATAATAAAACTCTGATCCATAATGTCCTTACTCAAGAACAAGAAAAAAAAGTAAAGATCCCATAGCACTGGAGGGCAAAGAAAATGTCTTGTCAATCATAAACAGACTGTGAAGGCTGTTGAAGTTTCTGACCAAATGTAACTTCCTAAATCTTGAAAGCTATGTAACTGGTTCTTTTAAAATTTTAACAACTTTTCTACGTTAGGGAAAAGACTATAAAAAGTATGGATGTAGTTTAGTTACAGCAGCAATCTACTCATCATTTTCTTGTCTTTTTACAAAAAAAAAAAAAAATCAAAATAAGAAACATCACCTAGAAATGTAAACAGTTGTTTGAACAACTTACAGACTTTCCACTGAAATGGTAGCATAAATAACAAAATACACTATGGGAAAGCAGTAGCAGATTGCTTTTGAATACACAACCACAAAAACCTCACAGGGACAACATTAATGTACTGAAATATTTATTTATATGTCCTTAGGTTGTGCTTACCTGTTGCTTTTTTTGCAGCAGAACCTAAGGTGGAAGGTCTGGGAAGGCACTGTGAAGTATAAATAATTGCACTGTTTGCAATTAATAAAGATTTTAAACCTTAAATGAATCAAAATCAACAGCCTCCAATTTGTGAGTTATGTTACTGAATCCAACTGAGAACTATCTCTTTAGTTTAATTAATAAATGTACCACTTTCCTAAAAGGTCATGTATAAAACAGTATCATGCAAAATACTGAAACTGTTCACATCAATACCCTACTCTTAAAGATAACTGGTAAGTCCTTAGCTATTAAAACTTCAAACTAGAACTACATATCCATATCTAAATAAGGGCAAGGGAAGAAGTCACTCTAGGTTCTATAAAATAGTCAAAAACATTTCAAAATAGCTACAATGAACTATACTGCTATACTCTACCCTATAAATAATCTCAACATTTATGTCCTTGAACACCTCCTTTTATAGTTATATTCAGAACAAAAGATGGTGCTCCCCTACCACTGAAAGAACTAGTATATATATTTAGGAAACTGTATTAAAATCACTACATTGCTTAATATTTGCAAACTGAAAACCACTGTCTGATACATTTCAAGTCTTTCATATTAATATGTAAGATATGCATACTTTACACTGAAAAGCAATATATAGGAGCACCAATGAGTAATACTATTCAACTTTGTTAATGATCAGTTTTCTTTAGCTATAGCTAAAGCATATTTAAAAATACTTACCCATTAAGCTCACTTAGAACAAATACAGACCTATGAATTATTCTATGTTAAATTAAGAAGCAGTTATGGTTTTCCAAGATATAAGCACTGTATTCCAACATAATATTCACACAAAGTATGGCAATTGCATTATGTGGAACATTGACAAAAAGATACTGTTGCAGTTCATCAATTTGTCATTCTGATGTACTTACAGTGCAATGCTCCTTGAAGGAACACAATCAAGGATGATACACAGCACAGTCCTCCTCACCCCTACAGAGCTAGTTCTATACTGGCTGGATCAAACCTGCACTTCAACAGACAATGGCAAGACAGACTGTATTTGCATGTAGTCTAATATTAATATGCAAAGAGCCAACAAATATGCAAAGAGTAAAACAATGGATTTCAACAAAATTTCAGAACTTCAGCATGAGTGTTATAGAGTAATAAAATGATTTCAAGTACATAAAAAAATTAAGTTGATTCAATGACTGGACTTGTGCATTTACAAAACAAAGCTTATCTATACTGCAAAAAGAAAAAAGAAAAAGAAAAAAAAGCTCAAACATTTTCATACCGCAATGTTTCAATGGCAAATGTACTGTAGCTATAGTTTTTGCATACTATTCACTTTTTCTACCCTAAATTTAGAGAGAAACACACTAATATTGCATACCTTGCAAGAGTTCCTTTACATGAAAAAAACTGTTCTTGTTATAGACTACTCATATTTACTATCTGAAAACTGTTTAAAATTAGTTATGCTGAAACAGTCTTGGAAATCAAGTAATTATTAAATTAAAAACAGAAAGGTTAACTGTTATAGCAGCAGTACAGGTCTGAAACAGTGGTCATGTATAAAAGGAAATTTCACTGTTAATGCAATGAAAGTATGCCAAAAGATCATTGTACACACATGCAGTTTTTAATCAAACAGAAGGAAAAAAATGAAGATATCAGGATTACTTGTGCTGAAAACAGCCAAATACAATAAATGGAAAAGATCCTCCAATCTACTACTATACTGCAAGGGGGAAAAAAACATGCCAGTGTTTATAAAAACTCAAATTAATATTCATGGGGAAATCTTACATATTTGTGTATATGTATCTTAATTTATCATTACTAAGAAATTACGAATCCTTTAAATACCCACATATCCAACTTACCGACACAGGAGGTTTCATATCATTTATTGTAAAGCACAAAACAGGCATTTTAAAAGTGAAAGTATACATTGAAAAAAGTACATTTATATCACAAAGCATTGACCACATAATAGTTGCAAATACATTTGCTGGAATGTGTACATCTACACTAAATACTAAAAACAAACCAATTTTCATTTCTACACAGAAATATTAACCTCCTATCAGTAGTGATAGATATTTTGTACATTTTCAAAAAAAAAAAAAAAGAAAAAAGAAAAAAGAAAGAAAGGAAGAAAGAAAGGAAAAACACTATTTAAATCAAAAACAAAATTAAGATCTTCATCAAGCCGTCTGCATCCATATATTTAACAAAGGTTTTTTTCCCCCACACAATGAAGCAAATACTGTTTTGTCCACTTCTTATTATTGGCCCTGTGCAGAAGAGATACATAAGAAATACACAAAAAGTTAAAGAAAATCCTTTAAATGGAGCTAACTCAGGAGTGAATCCTTTAAGAAAGAAAAACTCGTTAATATAAATGGTGGTGGCTTCTTGCATGATTTGCAAATCCCTGGGGGAAAAAAGTTTATTTTTAAAATCAAAGGCATTATAGAAATATTCAGCACTCAGATGCCAGAAAGCATTATCAAGAAAAAAACCAACAACAAAACAACCCAAACAATATACCACAGTACTTCATTTATATTTTGCCAAATAAAAATTTAAAAGGCAAACATAATCCCAGACAACAGGAAACATGCAGAGAACATGACTGAAGTTGAGATCAACACATTAGCAAATGTATTATACCTGAGGTGCTGGAGGATGCTGTGGCATTCCCTGGGGACTTGTCTGGGCATAGTAGGCCGCTTGTTGTCTATAGTACTCAGCCCAGGCTGCACTATAATCTGGCTGACCACCTGGTGGAGCACCAGTAGGAGCAGGAACCGCTTGACCTTTGAAAAAACAAACAACTTTGTTGCTGTAACCACAATGAAAAGTCCCAAAGAATCTCATTTCTAATAAAAACAATACCTTGCTTCTTGTAATATTCCTCCCAAGCCTTTGAATAATCTTGTGTCTGCCCTTGTTGACCTAAAAAAAACCCCCTAAATTTTAATACAAAATTATATCCACTGTAAGTACAGGTTATAAAGACAAAAGCACAGAGGGTCAGAATTGCTCCTGTTTTACTTTAAATATTCCTAAGTGTCAGAAAACTACTCTGTACTTAAAAAAAAAAAAAAATCAAAAATGCTCTTTATTTTCTTTTTACCCTATACCTACCATAACTTTTAGTTCTAGAGCACTACTCTTACTAAAAAACAAAACTCGTTTCCTGACTCCGTTACAAGATTTATAAACTATTTATATCTTAAATTGAGTCTGAAACATGCAGTTCACAGTTCCCCAATGGTAATGTTGGGAGGAATGAACGGACCACTATTTTTCTGTAATTTCTTTATCTATAAAAGGAAAATCTTCAATGACGAAAAAACATTTTTTGAGAAACAAAACCCACCTAAAAGTTATTATTTAAAGACTTTTCTATTTTAAGATCTGGCCAAGATTTGTTGTTTCCATACTGATGACCTATAAACTACATGTATAAATGCTAATCTTCAAGATATCAGTTAATAAGACATTAAAAGCTTTAATGCTATGTCCAAATTATAACACAATTTTATTAAAAACAACCTGATTCAGAACATAAATAATAATCACTACTGAAGAGGTTTATAGGGCTTCCTTGTGAAATATTCAGCACTCAGATGCCAGAAAGCATTATCAAGAAAAAAACCAACAACAAAACAACCCAAACAATATACCACAGTACTTCATTTATATTTTGCCAAATAAAAATTTAAAAGGCAAACATAATCCCAGACAACAGGAAACATGCAGAGAACATGACTGAAGTTGAGATCAACACATTAGCAAATGTATTATACCTGAGGTGCTGGAGGATGCTGTGGCATTCCCTGGGGACTTGTCTGGGCATAGTAGGCCGCTTGTTGTCTATAGTACTCAGCCCAGGCTGCACTATAATCTGGCTGACCACCTGGTGGAGCACCAGTAGGAGCAGGAACCGCTTGACCTTTGAAAAAACAAACAACTTTGTTGCTGTAACCACAATGAAAAGTCCCAAAGAATCTCATTTCTAATAAAAACAATACCTTGCTTCTTGTAATATTCCTCCCAAGCCTTTGAATAATCTTGTGTCTGCCCTTGTTGACCTAAAAAAAACCCCCTAAATTTTAATACAAAATTATATCCACTGTAAGTACAGGTTATAAAGACAAAAGCACAGAGGGTCAGAATTGCTCCTGTTTTACTTTAAATATTCCTAAGTGTCAGAAAACTACTCTGTACTTAAAAAAAAAAATCAAAAATGCTCTTTATTTTCTTTTTACCCTATACCTACCATAACTTTTAGTTCTAGAGCACTACTCTTACTAAAAAACAAAACTCGTTTCCTGACTCCGTTACAAGATTTATAAACTATTTATATCTTAAATTGAGTCTGAAACATGCAGTTCACAGTTCCCCAATGGTAATGTTGGGAGGAATGAACGGACCACTATTTTTCTGTAATTTCTTTATCTATAAAAGGAAAATCTTCAATGACGAAAAAACATTTTTTGAGAAACAAAACCCACCTAAAAGTTATTATTTAAAGACTTTTCTATTTTAAGATCTGGCCAAGATTTGTTGTTTCCATACTGATGACCTATAAACTACATGTATAAATGCTAATCTTCAAGATATCAGTTAATAAGACATTAAAAGCTTTAATGCTATGTCCAAATTATAACACAATTTTATTAAAAACAACCTGATTCAGAACATAAATAATAATCACTACTGAAGAGGTTTATAGGGCTTCCCTTGTGGCTCAGATAGCAAAAAATTTGCATGTAATGCAGGAGACCTGAGTTCAATTCCTGGGTTGGGAAGATCTCTTGGCGAAGGGAATGGTAACTCCAGTATTCTTGCCTGGAGAATTTCGTGGACAGAGGAGCCTGGCAGGCTAACACTTTCACTCTTCCTGAATTAAGAGATCGCATGATACTTGAACAGGCTTTGGACTTCAAAAAAAAAAAAAGAAGAAGAAAAATCAACCCCACCCCTCCTCACACAAGCCATTTTTTCTGAGAACCAGGGAAACTTAAATATTATTGAAAATTTATTAGAGCAACAGTTTGCAACTTATTTGAAGCAGCTCAGGCAACAACAACAACAAAAAGTATATATATATACACAAAGTATGTGGCAAACTTCTTGAGAATGGTGAATCCGGATAGAAAATATAAATATGGCTGTCTGCTGTACTACTTTTTCTGATTTTTTTATATGGGGAGAGAGAAAGCATGATTTTTCCCATTTAAGTCATTTAAAAAAATTTTAGTTTGTAATTCATTTGATTTTATGAAATTACAGCTAGACAAAAAATAGTGGGAGAAAGCTGTTTTATGTTTGTTAAACGTGCCAACAAGGCAAGTTCATAGTTTTAGAAAGTAGTCTATCACCATCACAAAATGGTCAAAGAATAAAAGCAACTCAGTAAATAAGTATTTAAGATGTATGAGTAACTTAAAAAATGTAAGAAACTTCCCTTACTAACAAAGCCAACAGCACAGAAAAATCCCATATACTCTTCAACACTTCTGTTTTCCATACACTTTTCAAAGAAGTGAACTTTTTGATTTTATGAAGAGACACAATTCAAGTAAATCTAAAACCAGTTTCAGTATATAGACAAATGCCAGATATCTTGGTATCAATAGTAATAAAACTGCAGTTTTGTTTAAAGACTTTTCTATTTTAAGATCTATTTTTTCCATATGATGAAAAGCTCAGATAGCAAAAATTTGCATGTAATTTTTTTGCAGAACATAAATAATAATCACTACTGAAGAGGTTTATAGGGCTTCCCTTGTGGCTCAGATAGCAAAAAATTTGCATGTAATGCAGGAGACCTGAGTTCAATTCCTGGGTTGGGAAGATCTCTTGGCGAAGGGAATGGTAACTCCAGTATTCTTGCCTGGAGAATTTCGTGGACAGAGGAGCCTGGCAGGCTAACACTTTCACTCTTCCTGAATTAAGAGATCGCATGATACTTGAACAGGCTTTGGACTTCAAAAAAAAAAAAAGAAGAAGAAAAATCAACCCCACCCCTCCTCACACAAGCCATTTTTTCTGAGAACCAGGGAAACTTAAATATTATTGAAAATTTATTAGAGCAACAGTTTGCAACTTATTTGAAGCAGCTCAGGCAACAACAACAACAAAAAGTATATATATATACACAAAGTATGTGGCAAACTTCTTGAGAATGGTGAATCCGGATAGAAAATATAAATATGGCTGTCTGCTGTACTACTTTTTCTGATTTTTTTATATGGGGAGAGAGAAAGCATGATTTTTCCCATTTAAGTCATTTAAAAAAATTTTAGTTTGTAATTCATTTGATTTTATGAAATTACAGCTAGACAAAAAATAGTGGGAGAAAGCTGTTTTATGTTTGTTAAACGTGCCAACAAGGCAAGTTCATAGTTTTAGAAAGTAGTCTATCACCATCACAAAATGGTCAAAGAATAAAAGCAACTCAGTAAATAAGTATTTAAGATGTATGAGTAACTTAAAAAATGTAAGAAACTTCCCTTACTAACAAAGCCAACAGCACAGAAAAATCCCATATACTCTTCAACACTTCTGTTTTCCATACACTTTTCAAAGAAGTGAACTTTTTGATTTTATGAAGAGACACAATTCAAGTAAATCTAAAACCAGTTTCAGTATATAGACAAATGCCAGATATCTTGGTATCAATAGTAATAAAACTGCAGTTTTGTTTTTCAAAAAGTGCACACTTGAAAGCCTACTGATTTGATGCCAAACTTATTCAAAGCACCAACAACGTCTACTTCAAGTTTACAAATGAAACTAAACCCCATTAAGAGACATTCATGCTTTATAGGAAAAAAAATTTAACAGTATCAGGAAAAGGTATCAGAAAAATTCATCAAATTCAAAATGTTCCCTGAGAAAACACCTACCCCCAACTCAAATATTCCTATGGAAAGCTGAAAGTAAACACGTTAAACTCTAAGAAAAATGGACACTTAGTTATAACTAAGTAAGCCACCAACATTTGACATTCCAATCTCCAAGGTATCCACAGAAAAACTCACTCCACTTCTATCTGAAGAGCAAATGTGATAACTTTTTGCCCAGCTGAAAGTAAAGCAAGAACTTTTCCCACTGAATCTGTTCTGGCTCTTCCTCTGACCTCTTACCCTTTGGAAAAGCATGTACTTTTAGCAGAACATTACTTAACATTTACATATAACTTTACAATGTATGAAGTCTTCATTTCATTCAAGAGATAAGACTTGCCCTAGAGTTCACACATAACATTCTATTATAGTCTGATATAGCCCCGCTTAAAAAAATTCCACCCTCAGATACCTGTATCTTTCCTACAACCACTCTCTTCTGGCTTTTTTTTTTTTTTTTAAGATTTATTTATTTATTACTTGTTTTGGGTGGGGGACGGGTTGGGGAGCGGGTGGGACACTTATATTGGTCTTTTCTTTTTTTTTTAAAGATTTATTTATTTTGGGTAGGGGTTGGGTTGGGGAGGGAGGGGAAGCGGGCAGGCCACTTCCATTGGTCTTTCATTTCTCTATTTTCATCCGTCCTTGTTCTTTGTTCTTTGGCTCCTGTGGGCCTCCCATCGCGGTGGCGTCTGTCGTCACAGAGCACTGGCTCTGGGCGCATGCGCGCCAGAGCTCCGGCTCGGTAGTTGGACACATCAGTCCAGCCACTCCGCGGCACGTGGGATCTTCCCAGGCCAGGGATGGAACCGGCGCCCCTTGCACTGCAAGGCGGTGCCCTTACCCACTGGACCACCAGGGGAAGCCCTATTGGTCTTTCATTTATCTATTTTCATCTGTCTTTGTTCTTTGGCTCATGTGGGCCTCCCATCGCGGTGGCCTCTGTTGTTGCAGAGCGCCAGCTCTGGGCTCATGCGCTCCAGAGCTCTGGCTGGTAATTGGACACATCAGTCCAGCTGCTCCGCAGCCGGTGGGATCCTCCCGTGCCAGGGACCAAACCGGTGCCCCTTGCACTGCAAGGCAGACTCTTTACCCACTGGACCACCACGGAAGCCTTGAATTTCTTAAAAGTTCCTTTCTTTAAACCTCTAGAATCTCATCTTTAAAAGTTTCCCTCCTACATTTTCTTTGGGCTAATTGTAGGTAATTTAGAATTGTCTCAGAAAAAAGACAACTCATTTGTTTCAACAGAGGTTTATTTACAAATAAGCAACCTAAAAAATCACAGTGTTAGTGGGGATTTTCTATTCTTAACAGAAAAAGCTGAAATGGATTCAAAAGCTGGAATTGTCTTCCTAGTTTGGTGGGCACTGGATGGAAATCAGGACATCCAGAGTCCTAGGAAATCCTACCTCTGCCATTTGGAAGAGTAAAACCCAATCTCTCCAAACACAGGAGTTGATTTGGAGATAAAGATAATTGTCTCTCTCTGATATTCTATTACTCTTTCCTTTCCCGTTTAAAAACATCAAAGATTCAACTGATTAGTTTTATCTTTTAAGGTCTCATATGTAGCTATTCTAAAAAGATCTTAAGGACAAGCAATCCACTTAGGAGAAATCCAAGTAGTCATGCAAGCAATCATTTACCAAAAAAAAGAAAAAAAAAGAAAATTTCCACAGGAAAAACAAATGGACCTTGTATTTATTTGGATCACTGAAGACCTAACAACCTAACAATATTTAAGATTTACATTTAAGGGGAAATATTCAACCAGTTCACCCTGCTCATAAAATTAACAGCTTATCATTGCAGTGCTACAAAAAAACATACAAGTGAAAAGAAGGCAAGATTAAGGAGGCTCTTTAGAAAAACACAGAGTTTTAAGTTATTTGGATACCACCTTTTCCCACAAAGGACTCAAAGACAGTGCAGTAGACGATTTTTAAAATTAGAATTTTATACAGCAGTCAGCAGGGAAAAGGAAGAACACAATAAAACTTTTAAAAAGTCACAGTGAGGGGCTTCTCTGGTGGTCGAGTGAGTAAGGACACCGCCTTGCAGCGCAAGGGGCGCCTGTTCGATCCCTGGCCTGGGAAGATCCCACGTGCCGCGGTGCAGCTGGACCGGTGTGTCCAATTACTGAGCCGGAGCTCTGGAGCGCATACGCCCAGAGCTGGTGCTCTGCAGTGAGAGAGGCCACTGCGATGGGAGGCCCACACAGGCCAAAAAACAAAGATGGAAATAAATGAAAGACCAATGGAAGTGGACCCTCAAAAAAAGAAAAAAAAAAAGGGTAGACATTTCACTGTGCCTTTTTAGCTGATTTTTTTTTGGGGGGGCCACTTCTGTTGGTGGCCCATTTATTTCCATCTTTGTTCTTTGGCCTGTATGGGCCTCACATCGCAGCGGCCTCTCACGCTGAGCACCAGCTCTGGGCGTGCACTCCCGAGCTCTGGCTCGTAGTTGGACACACCGGTCCAGCCGCTCCACGCACGTGGGATCCTCCCAAGCCAGGGATCCAACCGGCAACCCTTTCGCTGCAAGGCGGTGTCCTTACCACTGACCACCAGGGACGCCCAATGTCTACCACAATAAAAATGTGAGTCTCTCTCTGATATTCTATTACTCTTTCCTTTCCCGTTTAAAAACATCAAAGATTCAACTGATTAGTTTTATCTTTTAAGGTCTCATATGTAGCTATTCTAAAAAGATCTTAAGGACAAGCAATCCACTTAGGAGAAATCCAAGTAGTCATGCAAGCAATCATTTACCAAAAAAGAAAAAAGAAAATTTCCACAGGAAAAACAAATGGACCTTGTATTTATTTGGATCACTGAAGACCTAACAACCTAACAATATTTAAGATTTACATTTAAGGGGAAATATTCAACCAGTTCACCCTGCTCATAAAATTAACAGCTTATCATTGCAGTGCTACAAAAAAACATACAAGTGAAAAGAAGGCAAGATTAAGGAGGCTCTTTAGAAAAACACAGAGTTTTAAGTTATTTGGATACCACCTTTTCCCACAAAGGACTCAAAGACAGTGCAGTAGACGATTTTTAAAATTAGAATTTTATACAGCAGTCAGCAGGGAAAAGGAAGAACACAATAAAACTTTTAAAAAGTCACAGTGAGGGGCTTCTCTGGTGGTCGAGTGAGTAAGGACACCGCCTTGCAGCGCAAGGGGCGCCTGTTCGATCCCTGGCCTGGGAAGATCCCACGTGCCGCGGTGCAGCTGGACCGGTGTGTCCAATTACTGAGCCGGAGCTCTGGAGCGCATACGCCCAGAGCTGGTGCTCTGCAGTGAGAGAGGCCACTGCGATGGGAGGCCCACACAGGCCAAAAAACAAAGATGGAAATAAATGAAAGACCAATGGAAGTGGACCCTCAAAAAAAGAAAAAAAAAAAGGGTAGACATTTCACTGTGCCTTTTTAGCTGATTTTTTTTTGGGGGGGCCACTTCTGTTGGTGGCCCATTTATTTCCATCTTTGTTCTTTGGCCTGTATGGGCCTCACATCGCAGCGGCCTCTCTCACGCTGAGCACCAGCTCTGGGCGTATGCACTCCAGAGCTCTGGCTCGGTAGTTGGACACACCGGTCCAGCCGCTCCACGGCACGTGGGATCCTCCCAAGCCAGGGATCCAACCGGCAACCCTTTCGCTGCAAGGCGGTGTCCTTACCCACTCGACCACCAGGGACGCTCCAATGTCTACCCTTAACAATAAAAAATGTGAATGTAAAATGTAAATTTTTAAAACACCTAAGTCCACCAATAGGGCTTTGGTTTTACCCAATTTTGACAATAAATACAGGAATGATACAAAGCCTATACACATTGTGAAACTACAACTTGACCTAATGATTTTTTTTAACCTTAACATGCTCAAATCTTTAATCTTTAGTAGTGATTCTACTTCATAACACCTAAAGTGACCAAAGGTCATGGTAACTATGTCATGAAGGAATGACTGCATTACCAGTTATTCTCAAAAGTATCCCAAATTGGGCAATAAATTGTGTGATAACTCTAATTATGATATTCTGTCTTGGGATCAAAGTTGTTTTCTTTTTTCTCAAAGTTTCTTTTTGCAGAAGTTTAGCTGTTCTAGACCTGTCTGAGACAAACTGCGTCAAGCTCGGTCACAAAAACATAAATTTAATGCATTTGTTACAACCTCCAGAGTAACATGTTGCACGACTTTTCTGAAAAGTCTTCCTAACAGGAAAAATTATTCTGTAAAACATCCTTATCATCAGTTATATGTACTTTTACATAAAGAAGATTAATATAATCACCATTCTGGAAATGTTTTTTTCTGTGAAAATGACATTCTTTGGAAAAGCACCCTGAAAATTAGGTTTTGCCGTGACTCCTCAAAACACAAGACTACAGTGCATGATACATGCTTAATTAAGATGGAAAAGGCATTAAATCTGTACAATGTGTTTTGAGAGATGACATTCACGTAACCCTTATTCAATATACTGTTATAATTGTTCTATTTTATTAATGTTGTTGCTCTCTTACTGTGCTTACCTAATAGTTATGTATATATAAGAAAAAAACATAGTACATATATAGGGTTCAGGGTTATCTGTACTTTCAGGAATCTATACAGGGAAGTACCTGAAATATAATACCCTATGGGGAAGGGGGGAACCACTGTACAGTTCTCTTCACACAAAGCAATTTGCAGTTTTCTTCCTTCAAAAACAGATCAGTTTAGCCACAGTCTTAGTATCCATGCCTTCGCTGCAAGGCGGTGTCCTTACCCACTGACCACCAGGGACGCCCAATGTCTACCCTTAACAATAAAAAATGTGAATGTAAAATGTAAATTTTTAAAACACCTAAGTCCACCAATAGGGCTTTGGTTTTACCCAATTTTGACAATAAATACAGGAATGATACAAAGCCTATACACATTGTGAAACTACAACTTGACCTAATGATTTTTTTTAACCTTAACATGCTCAAATCTTTAATCTTTAGTAGTGATTCTACTTCATAACACCTAAAGTGACCAAAGGTCATGGTAACTATGTCATGAAGGAATGACTGCATTACCAGTTATTCTCAAAAGTATCCCAAATTGGGCAATAAATTGTGTGATAACTCTAATTATGATATTCTGTCTTGGGATCAAAGTTGTTTTCTTTTTTCTCAAAGTTTCTTTTTGCAGAAGTTTAGCTGTTCTAGACCTGTCTGAGACAAACTGCGTCAAGCTCGGTCAAAAAAACATACATTTAATGCATTTGTTACAACCTCCAGAGTAACATGTTGCACGACTTTTCTGAAAAGTCTTCCTAACAGGAAAAATTATTCTGTAAAACATCCTTATCATCAGTTATATGTACTTTTACATAAAGAAGATTAATATAATCACCATTCTGGAAATGTTTTTTTCTGTGAAAATGACATTCTTTGGAAAAGCACCCTGAAAATTAGGTTTTGCCGTGACTCCTCAAAACACAAGACTACAGTGCATGATACATGCTTAATTAAGATGGAAAAGGCATTAAATCTGTACAATGTGTTTTGAGAGATGACATTCACGTAACCCTTATTCAATATACTGTTATAATTGTTCTATTTTATTAATGTTGTTGCTCTCTTACTGTGCTTACCTAATAGTTATGTATATATAAGAAAAAAACATAGTACATATATAGGGTTCAGGGTTATCTGTACTTTCAGGAATCTATACAGGGAAGTACCTGAAATATAATACCCTATGGGGAAGGGGGGAACCACTGTACAGTTCTCTTCACACAAAGCAATTTGCAGTAACATATTTGCAAAGTACTTGATCAACAAACGTAGTCTCCATTTGAATATAACAGAAGGGCAGGATTTCTAGGTGTTATGCCCACAGTCTTAGTATCCATGCCTATGCTTGGCATGTAACATATGCGCTACGTTTATTGAATGAAGACAGCAATTTTAGGTGACTGTTTTTTCTTTTGTGTATATACAAATGTTATTTAAGTAATTAATTTCCTCTATCACTAAGTTACTTCTATACCTGTTTATTTTGCAGCAAAAATAACATTGCACATGCTCAAGTTTTGCTTGGTGCCCTATAATTTAACCTATGCCATTTATGTTACGAACATACGTGCCAGTGTGAAAACTTTTAGTTTCAATTAGTAAGTGGCTGACAAATAAAATTTGTTTAGAAATAAAAAGGTTTCTTAACCACACTTTAATTTACTTGTAATGACCATGATGCATCTGAGAGTTCAGTGATTTTGGAAAGCATCCTTCTACAGTTCAAGATTTTTACTAAATGTTTTACTTTAACAAAATGCATAAAAAAAGAAATGTAGAGCATACCCATTTTCTTGTAGTACTCTTCCCAAGCCTTGGTATAATCAACCTGTCCAGTTGGAGCTGGATTCTGCTGATCTCCTTATTTATGAAAAATAAACAAAAAAAAAATCATGATTAAGGTTTTTAAAAAGCAATTTTGGCCCTTTTGGTTTTTCTTTTTCCTTTGAGAGGAATTGGGAGTTGTCTGTCATGGAGAGTGAAGGAAGGAGGGAAGAGCGGTGTGGCAGTGGCATCTTTGCTGGTGCCAAAGATCCAGGACTCTGGGGGTACAGAGATAGTGGGGAGAGAGATGGTCTGTAAAGAGAGTTACATTCAGCATATAAGTAAAATCACTGATCAGATAAGAAAACACACTAAAGATACCAAGACACCAGGTCTTTCAACATGGAAAACAGAAAAGTCAGGAAAAAAACTTTCAAGTCTCAGAATAGAATTTCAGGTTATATGCATGTACAGTTAAAAAATATATACACACATGGATATTTATGCATTTTCACATGTAGGTATGCATGCATGTAAATTCATTTCCTAGCTCTGTTACACTGAATGGAGCTAGCAGAAGTTAACACCTCAGTAGTAAAATAACTAGTTTAATCTAGAAATCTATGTAACCCTATTTGCAAAGTACTTGATCAACAAACGTAGTCTCCATTTGAATTACTTCTATTAGCCTTGTTATATGCTTGGCATGTAACATATGCACGTTTGTTGAATGAAGACAGCAATTTTAGGTGACTGTTTTTTCTTTTGTGTATATACAAATGTTATTTAAGTAATTAATTTCCTCTATCACTAAGTTACTTCTATACCTGTTTATTTTGCAGCAAAAATAACATTGCACATGCTCAAGTTTTGCTTGGTGCCCTATAATTTAACCTATGCCATTTATGTTACGAACATACGTGCCAGTGTGAAAACTTTTAGTTTCAATTAGTAAGTGGCTGACAAATAAAATTTGTTTAGAAATAAAAAGGTTTCTTAACCACACTTTAATTTACTTGTAATGACCATGATGCATCTGAGAGTTCAGTGATTTTGGAAAGCATCCTTCTACAGTTCAAGATTTTTACTAAATGTTTTACTTTAACAAAATGCATAAAAAAAGAAATGTAGAGCATACCCATTTTCTTGTAGTACTCTTCCCAAGCCTTGGTATAATCAACCTGTCCAGTTGGAGCTGGATTCTGCTGATCTCCTTATTTATGAAAAATAAACAAAAAAAAAATCATGATTAAGGTTTTTAAAAAGCAATTTTGGCCCTTTTGGTTTTTTTTTTTTTTTTTTCCTTTGAGAGGAATTGGGAGTTGTCTGTCATGGAGAGTGAAGGAAGGAGGGAAGAGCGGTGTGGCAGTGGCATCTTTGCTGGTGCCAAAGATCCAGGACTCTGGGGGTACAGAGATAGTGGGGAGAGAGATGGTCTGTAAAGAGAGTTACATTCAGCATATAAGTAAAATCACTGATCAGATAAGAAAACACACTAAAGATACCAAGACACCAGGTCTTTCAACATGGAAAACAGAAAAGTCAGGAAAAAAACTTTCAAGTCTCAGAATAGAATTTCAGGTTATATGCATGTACAGTTAAAAAATATATACACACATGGATATTTATGCATTTTCACATGTAGGTATGCATGCATGTAAATTCATTTCCTAGCTCTGTTACACTGAATGGAGCTAGCAGAAGTTAACACCTCAGTAGTAAAATAACTAGTTTCTAAATATCATCTAAAAGAAATCAGGGCTCCTTGGAAAAATGGGCTAGAGCCCCCAAAGCACAAATATGCATCTTACTGTGCAAGAAAAGTAGGAAAGTGCTTAGAGAAATTATAGGCATGTCAAAAGGACAGAGGCGCCATTTTGAAGGTATTCCTGACTGGCCAAATCTAGGACAATCAGGCTGAGATTAAAATATAACCTACACGGCTTCCCTGGTGGTCCAGTGGGTAAAGAGTCCACCTCGCAGTGCAATGGGCACTAGTTCCATCCCTGGCCCGGCAAGATCCCAGGTGCTGCAGAGCAGCTGGACAGGTTTGTCTAATTATGAGCCAGTGCTCTGGAGTATGTGTGCCCAGAGCCAGTGCTCGGCACTGAGAGAGTCCACTGCAATGGGAGGCCCACACAAGTCAAAGAATGAAAAGATGGATGAAAATAAATATAAATAAAAGATGCATGATGGGGAAAAGAAAAAAAGAATAACCTACAAAATAAATAAATAAATAAAATATAACCTACCAAATCCATACTGACATAAAGAAATAAACAGAAAGAAGGTCTTCCGTGGTGGTCCAGTGGGTAAAAAGTCTGCCTTGCAGTGCAAGGGACACCGGTTTGATCCCCGGCCTGGGAGAATCCCACGTGCTGCGGAGTGGCCGGATGGGTGTGTCCAATTGTGGGCCACTGCTCTGGAGCATGTACGGCCAGAGCCAGTGCTCTGCAACGAAAGGTCACTGGAATGGGAAGCCCACACAGGCCAAAGAATAAAGATGGATGGAAAAAAAGAAAAAGAAAAGGAAACATCTTCCTTAAAGTTTCACCTAATAAATGTAGAATGAACGATGGAAGCAGAAATCATCATCACATTTATAACTGAATCAGATGGGTATTATCAACAAAGGCTAAAGCCTTCAATGAGTAACAGAACTGTAAGTTTAACTGAGAAATCTTAGAAAGTTTTCTAAGGAAGTTTAGCTGTGGTATGTTTTGATCAGAATGCTAATTTCTCTTTGCTCTAGAGTTTTATAATTTGTACTACATCTTTATTTCTGTTGTCATTTGTTTTAAAAAAGTTAAAATTATAAATCACATCTAATCAAACTGAATTCTAAAATTCATACTCTTTTTTAAGCAAAACAATAAAATTAACCTTGCTTGTCTTGCCCAAAAGAAAGAACAGTGGTATAATCATAGTATAACTCTCCAGACAGTATTACTTTCCAAGAGAAAAATGCTGATTTTATAGAATCTTGGCAGACATTCATTTCTGAGGCATTCTTGACTATTGTATGTAAGCAGGAACATGACCTCATCTTAATGAGAAAAGGTTGAAGGGACCTATTCATAAGCATCTCACAAAAAGGTCTATACTTTCGAAAGAAAAAGATAGGAATTATTCTTGACCGACGAGAAATGGTTGGAACAACTGAGTATGGACTATGCCTGGGGATAGTAAGAGGTATCACTGTTGATTCTGAATGCTGTTTGATGGTTATGTATTTCTTGAGAGACACAGAAAGGAGCATTTAAAGGTAATGGGCCATTAATTCTACCCTTTGTTCTTAATAGTTCTGAAAAAGACTAATGAAAATAGATATGAATAATAAGATAGGGTAATGGAACAAATTGGGAAGATAAACATTTAACAGGTTATCTTGGTAATGTATCTTACAGCTTTTATGAAAGTTTACAGTTATTTTAAAGTAACTTCTTTTTAAAAAGCAAAGGCTACTTAAGCTATTATAAATATTTATAATTATTAATAATTACATTATAAATATAAATACATTGATGTACTTCATACATAATTCCAAACACAAATGTTCACTTCCATATACAAAATAAATTCTTTAGTTACCATAGTTACCTTGTCCATTGGTTTGCGTTGTAGCTGGTGCACCAGCGGGAGCTGCAGGTGGTGGCTGTGCTTGTTGTTGATAATAGTGAGCATAATAAGCAGCCCAAGCTGCTGAATTTGGATCCGTTCCTGTTTTAGCTAAAATAAACACAAGTTCTACATTCAAATCTAAAATCCAAAATCAATTAATCACACACATATATATCCCTCTCTAGCAAATAAACAGACCCCCAAGTTAACTTGACATTAAAAAATCATGCAAACTGAGAAATCTTAGAAAGTTTTCTAAGGAAGTTTAGCTGTGGTATGTTTTGATCAGAATGCTAATTTCTCTTTGCTCTAGAGTTTTATAATTTGTACTACATCTTTATTTCTGTTGTCATTTGTTTTAAAAAAGTTAAAATTATAAATCACATCTAATCAAACTGAATTCTAAAATTCATACTCTTTTTTAAGCAAAACAATAAAATTAACCTTGCTTGTCTTGCCCAAAAGAAAGAACAGTGGTATAATCATAGTATAACTCTCCAGACAGTATTACTTTCCAAGAGAAAAATGCTGATTTTATAGAATCTTGGCAGACATTCATTTCTGAGGCATTCTTGACTATTGTATGTAAGCAGGAACATGACCTCATCTTAATGAGAAAAGGTTGAAGGGACCTATTCATAAGCATCTCACAAAAAGGTCTATACTTTCGAAAGAAAAAGATAGGAATTATTCTTGACCGACGAGAAATGGTTGGAACAACTGAGTATGGACTATGCCTGGGGATAGTAAGAGGTATCACTGTTGATTCTGAATGCTGTTTGATGGTTATGTATTTCTTGAGAGACACAGAAAGGAGCATTTAAAGGTAATGGGCCATTAATTCTACCCTTTGTTCTTAATAGTTCTGAAAAAGACTAATGAAAATAGATATGAATAATAAGATAGGGTAATGGAACAAATTGGGAAGATAAACATTTAACAGGTTATCTTGGTAATGTATCTTACAGCTTTTATGAAAGTTTACAGTTATTTTAAAGTAACTTCTTTTTAAAAAGCAAAGGCTACTTAAGCTATTATAAATATTTATAATTATTAATAATTACATTATAAATATAAATACATTGATGTACTTCATACATAATTCCAAACACAAATGTTCACTTCCATATACAAAATAAATTCTTTAGTTACCATAGTTACCTTGTCCATTGGTTTGCGTTGTAGCTGGTGCACCAGCGGGAGCTGCAGGTGGTGGCTGTGCTTGTTGTTGATAATAGTGAGCATAATAAGCAGCCCAAGCTGCTGAATTTGGATCCGTTCCTGTTTTAGCTAAAATAAACACAAGTTCTACATTCAAATCTAAAATCCAAAATCAATTAATCACACACATATATATCCCTCTCTAGCAAATAAACAGACCCCCAAGTTAACTTGACATTAAAAAAATAGCAGGTGGAAATTCTCAAATTCTTCTACTCCTTTTACTGCCACAATTATCTTTTATTTTAGAAACCTGAGGCTTGGGTAAGTTACTAGAAAACCAGTCTGTGTCAGAGTTGGGATAGAAATAAAGATCTTCTGGTTCTAAATCCAATGCTTTGTCTCAAACCATCCTGTGTTTTTTCTATACCAGGTTTGCCTCAAGCACAGCAGTTCTTAGGAAAAAATTTCTAGGGGCCAACCTGTACAAGAAACAAACAACCATTTTACAACTATGAACTGTCCTATCTTGTTTCAATGAAGAGACAATTTAAAAATCTTAGAAAAAGAAATCAAGATTAGCTGTGTTTCATCTCATCATATTTCAGTGATTATCCTGAAAGATAAAATTGACATCAGGGCCCTATTTTAAATTCATTTATTTCCTGGGGTCTTTAGGACTATTAAAAACTTTTAAGTAGAGCATATCATTCAGCATTTTTACCAAGCTATTTGGACACAGTGGCTTACACTTTCCTTTCCAGTCTAATCTCTCTGCTGTCAATATTTTACCAACATTCAAGTTTTGAACACAGTAAACTGGCTGTACTTTTCAAATCATCATGCTTGTATTTGGGCCTTTCACCATGCTATGCTTCCCCTACACTTGATATATGCTCACTCATTCTACATAAAAAACTGATGTATTGGGGCTTCCCTGGTGGTCCAGTTGGTAAGGACACCGCCTTGCAGTGCAAGGGGCGCCGGTTCGATCCCTGGCCTGGGAAGATCCCACGTGCCGCGGAGCGGCTGGACCCATGTGTCCAATTACCCAGCCGGGGCTCTGGAGCGCACGCGCCCAGAGCCGGTGCTCTGTGACAACACAGGCTGCCGCGATGGGAGGCCCACACGGGCCAAAGAACAAAGATGGATGAAAACTAGATAAATGAAAGACCAAGAGAAGCGGCCCGTCCACCCCCTGCCTCCCCAACCCGCCCCCTCCATTAAATAAATAAATAAAATCTTTAAAAACAAAACAAAAAAACTGATGCATTAACAGTTTGAGACTTCTGAGTAAGAACAGAAATCCTTTCTGATTCTTTTATACTTGGGGCATCATAGGACACTGTATCTTTATTAGTTTATACCGTGGAAAGGAATGCAATTTCCAAAAACAAAAAAGAATGTAATTTCCCTAACCAGTCTATATCCATATGAAAACCAGTCTACATATGACTAATACATACTGAGTTTTTTTTTAAAAAATTCAAAATTAGTCCAATGCTTTGTCTCAAACCATCCTGTGTTTTTTCTATACCAGGTTTGCCTCAAGCACAGCAGTTCTTAGGAAAAAATTTCTAGGGGCCAACCTGTACAAGAAACAAACAACCATTTTACAACTATGAACTGTCCTATCTTGTTTCAATGAAGAGACAATTTAAAAATCTTAGAAAAAGAAATCAAGATTAGCTGTGTTTCATCTCATCATATTTCAGTGATTATCCTGAAAGATAAAATTGACATCAGGGCCCTATTTTAAATTCATTTATTTCCTGGGGTCTTTAGGACTATTAAAAACTTTTAAGTAGAGCATATCATTCAGCATTTTTACCAAGCTATTTGGACACAGTGGCTTACACTTTCCTTTCCAGTCTAATCTCTCTGCTGTCAATATTTTACCAACATTCAAGTTTTGAACACAGTAAACTGGCTGTACTTTTCAAATCATCATGCTTGTATTTGGGCCTTTCACCATGCTATGCTTCCCCTACACTTGATATATGCTCACTCATTCTACATAAAAAACTGATGTATTGGGGCTTCCCTGGTGGTCCAGTTGGTAAGGACACCGCCTTGCAGTGCAAGGGGCGCCGGTTCGATCCCTGGCCTGGGAAGATCCCACGTGCCGCGGAGCGGCTGGACCCATGTGTCCAATTACCCAGCCGGGGCTCTGGAGCGCACGCGCCCAGAGCCGGTGCTCTGTGACAACACAGGCTGCCGCGATGGGAGGCCCACACGGGCCAAAGAACAAAGATGGATGAAAACTAGATAAATGAAAGACCAAGAGAAGCGGCCCGTCCACCCCCTGCCTCCCCAACCCGCCCCCTCCATTAAATAAATAAATAAAATCTTTAAAAACAAAACAAAAAAACTGATGCATTAACAGTTTGAGACTTCTGAGTAAGAACAGAAATCCTTTCTGATTCTTTTATACTTGGGGCATCATAGGACACTGTATCTTTATTAGTTTATACCGTGGAAAGGAATGCAATTTCCAAAAACAAAAAAGAATGTAATTTCCCTAACCAGTCTATATCCATATGAAAACCAGTCTACATATGACTAATACATACTGAGAACTTACTAAATTCATTCCACATTTTATAGATAAAATAGATTTAGAGGGGTTCAAAACTTGCTTGCTATTTCATAATTACTAAGTTATTAGAGTAGGACTTACTCAAGTCTCTTACACTCAAGTATAAGTTATGTGACTATTACATAAATATTTCATAATCCATTAATCTTTTTTTTTTTTTTTAAAGATTTATTTATTTACTTTGGGCGGGGGTCGGGTTGGGGAGGGACGGGAGTGGGCGGGCCACTTCTATTGGTCTTTCATTTCTCTATTTTCATTCATCTTCGTTCCTTGGCTCCTGTGGGCCTCCCATCGCGGTGGCCTGTTGTTGCAGAGCCCCGGCTCTGGGCGCATGCGCTCCAGAGCTCCGGCTCAGTGATTGGACACATCAGTCCAGCCGCTCCGCGGCACGTGGGATCTTCCCAGGCCAGGGCTCGAACCGGCGCCCCTTGCACTGCAAGGCGGTGTCCTTAACCACTGGACCACCAGGGGAAGCCCCATTAATCTTTTAAAAAGACTTAATTCAGAGAATACTGACTTTATTGTCACTATACGGCTACATTAAAATGCCAAGGTATTTAACACAAATTCACAATTTCATTTAAATCAGTATTTTGGAAGATAATTGCCTTATTGTGCTTTTTTAAAAAAATTAATTAATTTATTTATTTTGGCACGGGTGGGGTGGGGAGGGAGGGGAGCAGGCGGGCTACTTCTATTGGTCGTTCATTTGTCCATTTTCATCCATCTTTGTTCTTTGGTCCGCGTGGGCCTCCCATCACGGTGGCCTCTGTTGTCGCAGAGCACCTGCTATGGGCACATGTGCTCCAGAGCTCCGGCTCCGTAATTGGACAGCCGCTCTGCGGCACGTGGGATCTTCCCAGGTCAGGGATGGAACCGGCGCCCCTTGCACTGCAAGGCGGTGTCGTTACCCACTGGACCACCAGGGGAAGCCCTTGCCTTATTGTTGTATTGGTCAGAGACCACTTCTTATTTCCATAATTTCTTTCAATCATACTACTTACCCAAACATAGCACCAAATAGGTGCAATTCTACAGATCCAAGTTAACAAATATAAATCTACCCCTTAATTTTTTCTGTCTCTTCAGTGGTGTGATTCCTTGGCTTAATAACACCATACCAATTAGTTTACAAAAGGGAAAGAAAAGTTCTTCCATTCTTTAAAGACTAACTTCTAGACTATCACACAATAAATCACACCTGACCTTTCTTCTGGTTAAATCATACTGCTAATACTTTAAGTATCTCTTCTGCTACAGAATGTAAATTCATTGCTGCATACTCAGACCTCAGCACACTTCCTGAATGTGCGGGAGTTAATTTGGTAACTGCCATGTTACATCATCATATTGCAAGGAGGATACCTCCTAATATTCCACAAGAGCATGTAAAACGAAAGGAAAAGTGTTAGTCACCCAGTTGTGTCCAATTTTCTCTTTCACTTTTCTGTGACCCTATGGAGCCTACCAGGCTCCTCCGTCCATGGGATTCTCCAGGCAATACTGGAGTGGGTACCATTTTCTTCTCCAAGGAATTTTCCCAATCGAGGGATCGAACCTGGGTCTCCTGCACTGCAGGCAGATTCTTCACCAACTGAGCTCTAAAAAGCATACCTCTTATGAAATTAAGGTATCCTGTAATACAGGACCACCCTCAAATACAAGAAATGTTTAATAAGTTTCCCTGAACAATTTTATTCAAATCAATTAGGTTTTTTTTTTTTAATAAATACACTAGCATGAAAAGGAATCCTTAATTCAGTACCTTCCTTTAAACTACTCCAGTGAAAAGTGGCCTACAAGGTGAGAGGCCTACAAAGTAGGTGAGAAAAAAGGATTATAAATAAAAGTTATTGGTTTCAATGAACACCCTCCTTGACCACTACGGAAATAAAATTACAGGGTAGGAAAAGACACAAGAATAGGATAAAATATGGGCTTCCCTGGTGGTTCAGAGGATAGAGTCCGCCTTGCAGTGCAAGGGGCACCGGTTTGATCCCTGGCTGGGGAAGATCCCACGTGCCGAGGAGTGGCTGGATTGGTGTGTCCAATTACAAGACAGTGCTCTGGAGCGCGTGTGCCCAGAGCCAGTGCTCTGCAACAAGAGAGGCCACTGCAATGGGAGGTCCACACATGCCAAAGAATAAAAGATGGATGAAAATAAATACAAAAATAAAATTGGCATGATGGCAGGAAAAAGAAAAAGGTAAGATGGAACAAATGCATAAATCTATATCTGAATAGAGAAAATATTAATCTGAAGAGTTCCAGCACACATATTTAATACAGGCCTGCTTTTTATTAAAATGTGAATTTATCAGGAATACTGAAACAGACAATTTACATATTTTATTTGTACGTATAATGCCAATGTATTAAACATTTCAATTGATTCGCGTGTTCTTTCAAGGATAAAGTTACAATTAACTGACAAGATACTTGACGGCACTAGCAACTAAAACTTAAGACACTGTAATTGTTCCTACAGCTTTGGTTTTTAGCATTCTGCTATATCACTTCAAATACAGAAAAAGCCAAAAGCAGGTAGGAAAAGATCCATGAAAACAAACCATATTCGTTAACAGACTGAGCTCTATGGGATTCTCCAGGCAATACTGGAGTGGGTACCATTTTCTTCTCCAAGGAATTTTCCCAATCGAGGATCGAACCTGGGTCTCCTGCACTGCAGGCAGATTCTTCACCAACTGAGCTCTAAAAAGCATACCTCTTATGAAATTAAGGTATCCTGTAATACAGGACCACCCTCAAATACAAGAAATGTTTAATAAGTTTCCCAGAACAATTTTATTCAAATCAATTAGGTTTTTTTTTTTTAATAAATACACTAGCATGAAAAGGAATCCTTAATTCAGTACCTTCCTTTAAACTACTCCAGTGAAAAGTGGCCTACAAGGTGAGAGGCCTACAAAGTAGGTGAGAAAAAAGGATTATAAATAAAAGTTATTGGTTTCAATGAACACCCTCCTTGACCACTACGGAAATAAAATTACAGGGTAGGAAAAGACACAAGAATAGGATAAAATATGGGCTTCCCTGGTGGTTCAGAGGATAGAGTCCGCCTTGCAGTGCAAGGGCACCGGTTTGATCCCTGGCTGGGGAAGATCCCACGTGCCGAGGAGTGGCTGGATTGGTGTGTCCAATTACAAGACAGTGCTCTGGGCGCATGTGCCCACAGCCAGTGCTCTGCAACAAGAGAGGCCACTGCAATGGGAGGTCCACACATGCCAAAGAATAAAAGATGGATGAAAATAAATACAAAAATAAAATTGGCATGATGGCAGGAAAAAGAAAAAGGTAAGATGGAACAAATGCATAAATCTATATCTGAATAGAGAAAATATTAATCTGAAGAGTTCCAGCACACATATTTAATACAGGCCTGCTTTTTATTAAAATGTGAATTTATCAGGAATACTGAAACAGACAATTTACATATTTTATTTGTACGTATAATGCCAATGTATTAAACATTTCAATTGATTCGCGTGTTCTTTCAAGGATAAAGTTACAATTAACTGACAAGATACTTGACGGCACTAGCAACTAAAACTTAAGACACTGTAATTGTTCCTACAGCTTTGGTTTTTAGCATTCTGCTATATCACTTCAAATACAGAAAAAGCCAAAAGCAGGTAGGAAAAGATCCATGAAAACAAACCATATTCGTTAACAGTCTTACAAGCTGTAGTGGAACCAGAATCTAACTCTCCTGCTAAAGGAGTGAAACAATGCAGAAAATGCACACGATACAGAATCTACACTGGAACACTCATGAATATAATAGGAGTGGCAAACAAAACACAGATTATACCCAAATGATAAGCATCTTTTACCTGGATCTGGAGGGGCCTGTTGCTGCCAATGTGGATATGCATTTCCCCACCCCTGGGGAGCGTAAGGGGCTGGAGGACCACTGAAAAGAGAGAAATCAGTGTAAAAATACCAAAATTTGGAATCTTTGAGGAAAAGCCTAGGTCAAAACTCAAAAACTTACTGTGGCGCAGGGCCAGGTGGTCCCGGATTATAAGGTGCAGGGTTATATGGTCCCATTGGAGTTCCAGGTCCAGGAGGCCCAGGAGGCCCATGGGGGCCTGGGACACCATGGGGCCCATGGGGTACAGGTGGCCCTAAAGGATTCACTGGGCCCTGCAAAAAAGCAGAAAGACAAAAATCAGAAAGGCAGTCATGGTTAAACATTCCAAAGCTCAAATAACCTTTCACTTCTACCCTTTTACCTACCCACAAGAAATCTAAAATGTTTTTCTTTCACTTCCTCACCCACGCTACAAAATTCTAAGTCTCCACACTAACAAAAATATATTTATTTATTTATTTTTGCTTACACTGGTTTTTTTGGGGGGGGGGGGAGTTTGGGGAGGGAGGGGGGCAGGCCACTTCTACTGGTCTTTCATTATTTATTTTCATCCATCTTTGTTCTCTGGCCCGTGTGGGTCCCCATCGCAGTGGCCTCTGTTGTCGCAGAGCACCGGCTCTGGGCGCATGTGCTCCAGAGCCCTGGCTCGGTAATTAGACACATCAGTACAGCCGGTCCAGCCACTCAGCAGCACGTGGGATCTTCCCAGGCCAGGGATCGAACCGGCGCTCCCTGCACTGCAAGGCGGTGTCCCTACCCACTGGACCACCAGGGAAGCCCCTATACTGGGCTTTCACTGCTGCTACAGGCTCTTTTCTAGTTGCAGGGAGTGAGGGCTACTCTAGTTGAGTCAAACAGGCCTCTTGTTGCAGTGACTTCTTTGTTGTGGAACTTGGGCTCTAGGGTACTCGGGCTTCAGTAGTTGCTGTGCATGGGCTCAAGAGCACAGGCTCAAGAGGTGCTCCGTAGCATGTGATCTTCCTGGACCAGAATCGAACCTGTGTCTCCTGCACTGGCAGGCACTTTGCCACTGAGCTACCAGGAAAACCCCTAAGTCTACCATAACTGTGAGACATAGAAAATTAAAATTAAAATCACAGCATTAGAAAGAACTATTTCCTTTACTTTCTACTTTTTTTTTTTTTTTTTTGCCTCTAAGTCATTGTTTATTTTTCATCTGTCTTTATTCTTTGGCCTCTGTGGGCTTCCCATCCCACTGCAGCGTCCTCTCTCAATCCAGAGAACTGGCTCTGGATGCATGCGCTCCAGACAGCAGGCCTGTAACTGGACACACCTGCCCAACTTCCTCAGCAAGTGGCATCTTCCCGGGCCAGGGATCAAACCGGTGCCCCTTCCACTGCAAGGTGGACTCTTTACCCACTAGACCACCAGGGAAGCCCTACTTTCTACTTATTTCGGACTACTCCTTTTGCTATTATTTCCCTTTCCTTGTACCTTTCTTACTTTTATCACTCCTTTATCTTAATCACACAAGTTTACCAAACATCATATTCTTTCCTTTACCTCTTCTGTCTCTGCAACTACTCTCCTAACATTACTCAGAGAAATATCTTGACCACACAGTAAAATGGCTACTGAATACTTCACCAATAAGGAATACTAAACCATAATGTTTAGCAAGTTCTCTCTCAAAAAATTTAGTCCTCCTCATACACAGCCTGTCACTGAACCCCATTTGAATCAATAATTTAAATTCATTTTCTCCCTTACCCTTTATCCTACTTTTCTAAATACAACGGATTCCTTTTTTAATTGATTAAAAAAAAAATCACAGAACATTTTGTATCCATTTCATGCTATGCCATAATTAATAATACTTAATTGATTCCTTTTTGATAATATGACTTGTAAGGACTACTATATTTACCTGATCTAAAATAAAATATAACTTTTATGTAGTTAATACTCACGATGTGATAATTTGGGCAAAAATGCTGAATCTGTATTTGGTTGGCAATTTTCTCACAATAAAGCTAAACCAAAACTTTTAAAGTCCCTTTATTAACCTGCCTCTCTTAAGTCTCTAACTGCTGCTATTATCCCTCACTTAGCATACCCTATCCTTTCCAAAGAGGAAAAAAAAAGATTACTGAAAGAAAAGCAGCTACATTTTTATAGGGCAGGCACACTTTTAAGGGATAGACACACTTACTTCAAACATTTCATTCCTATAACCTTGTAAGGTAGGTATGATTATACTCACTTTCAGAAGAACAAGAGGAAAAGAATACAAGTATCTTCCTCCAAGATCATTGTTTATTTTTCATCTGTCTTTATTCTTTGGCCTCTGTGGGCTTCCCATCCCACTGCAGCGTCCTCTCTCAATCCAGAGAACTGGCTCTGGATGCATGCGCTCCAGACAGCAGGCCTGTAACTGGACACACCTGCCCAACTTCCTCAGCAAGTGGCATCTTCCCGGGCCAGGGATCAAACCGGTGCCCCTTCCACTGCAAGGTGGACTCTTTACCCACTAGACCACCAGGGAAGCCCTACTTTCTACTTATTTCGGACTACTCCTTTTGCTATTATTTCCCTTTCCTTGTACCTTTCTTACTTTTATCACTCCTTTATCTTAATCACACAAGTTTACCAAACATCATATTCTTTCCTTTACCTCTTCTGTCTCTGCAACTACTCTCCTAACATTACTCAGAGAAATATCTTGACCACACAGTAAAATGGCTACTGAATACTTCACCAATAAGGAATACTAAACCATAATGTTTAGCAAGTTCTCTCTCAAAAAATTTAGTCCTCCTCATACACAGCCTGTCACTGAACCCCATTTGAATCAATAATTTAAATTCATTTTCTCCCTTACCCTTTATCCTACTTTTCTAAATACAACGGATTCCTTTTTTAATTGATTAAAAAAAAAATCACAGAACATTTTGTATCCATTTCATGCTATGCCATAATTAATAATACTTAATTGATTCCTTTTTGATAATATGACTTGTAAGGACTACTATATTTACCTGATCTAAAATAAAATATAACTTTTATGTAGTTAATACTCACGATGTGATAATTTGGGCAAAAATGCTGAATCTGTATTTGGTTGGCAATTTTCTCACAATAAAGCTAAACCAAAACTTTTAAAGTCCCTTTATTAACCTGCCTCTCTTAAGTCTCTAACTGCTGCTATTATCCCTCACTTAGCATACCCTATCCTTTCCAAAGAGGAAAAAAAAAGATTACTGAAAGAAAAGCAGCTACATTTTTATAGGGCAGGCACACTTTTAAGGGATAGACACACTTACTTCAAACATTTCATTCCTATAACCTTGTAAGGTAGGTATGATTATACTCACTTTCAGAAGAACAAGAGGAAAAAAAGAATACAAGTATCTTCCTCCAAGATCATGCACTCAGTAAATGATTCAGATTAATTTGAACCTAAAAAGCCTGACTCAGGAGTCCAAGTTCTTAAGTGTTTCTCCAGAACAATCCAACTTGTATGTCAATGCAATCCTGATCCATACATGCTAATGACAGGAAAAACCAAAACCAATGTCCACTATTCATTCTTTTGGCATCAATTTCTGCCATTACTGAGTCCAACAATTATCCTTCTTATGTTTCTGAACAATTACACTTATTCTCCTTACCAGAGAACTTAAAATATTTGTGTATATTTTAAAGGTATTCTTAAGTGTTTTTTGTACAACATTTTTATTTCCAAGTACGGAGAAACACCTCATTCACAGCATGGCAAACATCAAGGAGAATTTTCCTAAGATATTCTAATTTTTATTAATAATTTAAGAAACTCTCTCACAATATGTTAACTCTTCACAGTAAAACAAACATAGTAAAGCACTTCCTCATTATTTCCAAACTTGGCTGTGAACCAGGATCACTTGAAACATCCTTCTAAAATCAAATGCTGGGCGCTACTGCATTCTGAATCAGAACTGTATGTTAATGTGTCTAAGTGTAAAGTATAGAAGTGGTCTACATTTTAAAACTCCCTAGATGGAAAAAAAAAAAAAAAACTGTCTGGAGCCAGTCTAAGAACTAGGAATAATGCAGAGTTCTACTTTAATGTAGGGGGAGGCATCTGATTCTTCTTTGCCTCACCAAGATTGCCTTTAGTAAATAGTAGCCAAGAAAGTCCTTAATAAGTAGTGACTGCTGGTTAAATATTTCCTTTAAGTATTTCACACAACCCTCTACCAACCTTAATGTTGTCACATGTTAGCCTGTCTTATTTACCCACACTCAAGTACAAGAGATGTATGAATTAACATCTTATTTAACTAATAGAACCCATGCTATTAACTGGAAGTCTAAAGCACACTCACACCAATCTTTTCTTCTATGAGTTGCCGAGCATAATCGATTTGCTGTGGAGTACCACGAATTGTAAATAACTTCATATTAGGATCTGCATTAGGTGGAGGGTTTCTCTGAAGTTCTATTCTTGCACCAGACTGTTGGCTTATGCTTTTTATGGTTTCACCCCCTAAAAATGAAAACACAGTAACTTTTTTAAAGATTCAAACGATACAGGAGGAACTACTAGGAGGAACTGCTAACAATTAAGGAAAGTTTGAACATATCCCATCTGCCAATATTCTATTAGGAGTTTCCATTTATTATATAGTTTAATTAGAACTATAATCAATCATACTCATACATTTTAAGGTTTTAAGACATAACCCAGTATGTGTATATTTTAAAGGTATTCTTAAGTGTTTTTGTACAACATTTTTATTTCCAAGTACGGAGAAACACCTCATTCACAGCATGGCAAACATCAAGGAGAATTTTCCTAAGATATTCTAATTTTATTAATAATTTAAGAAACTCTCTCACAATATGTTAACTCTTCACAGTAAAACAAACATAGTAAAGCACTTCCTCATTATTTCCAAACTTGGCTGTGAACCAGGATCACTTGAAACATCCTTCTAAAATCAAATGCTGGGCGCTACTGCATTCTGAATCAGAACTGTATGTTAATGTGTCTAAGTGTAAAGTATAGAAGTGGTCTACATTTTAAAACTCCCTAGATGGAAAAAAAAAAAAAAAACTGTCTGGAGCCAGTCTAAGAACTAGGAATAATGCAGAGTTCTACTTTAATGTAGGGGGAGGCATCTGATTCTTCTTTGCCTCACCAAGATTGCCTTTAGTAAATAGTAGCCAAGAAAGTCCTTAATAAGTAGTGACTGCTGGTTAAATATTTCCTTTAAGTATTTCACACAACCCTCTACCAACCTTAATGTTGTCACATGTTAGCCTGTCTTATTTACCCACACTCAAGTACAAGAGATGTATGAATTAACATCTTATTTAACTAATAGAACCCATGCTATTAACTGGAAGTCTAAAGCACACTCACACCAATCTTTTCTTCTATGAGTTGCCGAGCATAATCGATTTGCTGTGGAGTACCACGAATTGTAAATAACTTCATATTAGGATCTGCATTAGGTGGAGGGTTTCTCTGAAGTTCTATTCTTGCACCAGACTGTTGGCTTATGCTTTTTATGGTTTCACCCCCTAAAAATGAAAACACAGTAACTTTTTTAAAGATTCAAACGATACAGGAGGAACTACTAGGAGGAACTGCTAACAATTAAGGAAAGTTTGAACATATCCCATCTGCCAATATTCTATTAGGAGTTTCCATTTATTATATAGTTTAATTAGAACTATAATCAATCATACTCATACATTTTAAGGTTTTAAGACATAACCCAGTATGTGTATACCCAACCTTAAAATAAGTTTAGTATCAGTATCTGCTTCAAAGAAACTGCTTTTATAAGCAATGTGAAAATAAACTAACACAACAATTTAAAAATTAAAAAATTTTAAAACATGTCAAGAAACAGCAAAATAAGAGCATTCAAACCACTTTTCCAGGTCAGAAGAAGAGTTTCTTACACTAACAATTAAACTGCTGACCCCCTTTCTAGAAGCCAATGTGATTCAAACCCCAGTTTTGATTTAAGTACATATAAGACCCTTCATTTAGGCTTTAGCTGTTACCTATCAGCAAAAAACCAATTTTCTACTAAAATATAACTTATATATATATATATATATTTATATATATAAGCCAAAGAAAAATCGTTGCTACTCATTTACAACAGCAACAGAAATATCATCCAGAAAATCAGATAGTGTTCTTAACCACACATTAATAGTTTTAAATACATTGCCTTTTCCTATTATTAATCCAGTTTTTCCAGTTGGTACAATGAAATTAAATTCCTGCAGTCCACCAGGTGGTCCCATGTTCCAGTTGCCTTGACCTCTACCTCTTCCTCGACCACCAGGTCCAGGTCCACCAGGATTACCAGCCTGAAGAGAGGAAAGACAAAGTCAGAAATATACTCTTCTTTCCATAATATTACTGCATGGCTTTTCCCCTCAACTTCCATTTCCTAAACCAGAAATTTAGAGAAGCTGGGAGACATCTGGCCATCCACTCCCAAATCAACTACCACCACTCATTCTTTTTTATTGTGATGAATAAAGTAGTGCACTTATATAGCGGTCTTCTTGTTCCAAGATGTCCACCTTAAAGCAATTTAAACTTTCTAGAAATTAATAAAACTTCATCAAACGGATTTTGATTAAAAAGAAAATATGGAGGGAGATTGCACATTTAATGAAGGAAAATATTTTTTAAATGAAAACAAGAAGAATATTAACATTCTATCAAACCTGAACACTTCGAAGAAGGTCTGTGATAATTTCTGCAGCGTGTTGACACCTGTCCGGAGGTCCTGTTATTTGTGCTATTCTATCAGGTGTTGTTCCGTCATCTTCAAAACAATGAAAACAAATTCGATTAATTTAACACTAAAGAATGTCAAAAGTAATTGTCAGCAATGGTTAGAAAATTAAACATAGTACTCACCAGGCTTAAACTGAATTCGAACACCAGCATCATTTTGTATTTTTTTAATCATCTCTCCATTTCTTCCTATTACAATGCCAACAGCAAATCTTGGAATGGGGACCTTACACAAAGAAGACTGAATATTACAAAAGCTATTTCCTGAAAAGTGTATCTGCCTTAAATGATAAAAGTACTATATTTGCATCAAAGAGGTTAACAAGATACAAAATACATACAATATATTAAGTTGAAAAGTGGGGGTGGGGTAGGGGACAACACAATGTTTGAGAAGGCTATGTAACACAAAAGAGAAAAAAAATCCTACTTCCTTTATGGACTAGCATTCAACCACTTCTAACTTGGTACTTTTACTTACATCTATTCCTTCATTTCCTCCTATTCTTGACCCATACTCATTTCGAACTTCTCTGAAACCACCTTGATCACGAATTAACTCTAACACCATCTCCTTGGCTTGCTGAAGAAGAAAAAGTACCCTATTTAGGAAGCATGTCTAAAAACACTGTAATTATTATTCATGCATGTTTTACCCCTCTACCATCCACCACAAATCCCTCTCTATAAAGTATAAACTAAGGTTTACTTGAACTTTGTATGGGTCTCCTGTAATCCTAAGAGGCTTGTCAGCACCAGTGTTCTGAGGTCCATCTTGGATCATAACCATTTTAACTCCAGCCCGTTCCTATTAATCATAGAAATCAGATGTATAAACAAAAGGAGAGAAGGAAACAGGCTTCAAAAGAGAAAGTTATCATTTTACAAAGTAATACCTGAAGTTGTTTAATAGTCTCTCCCCCTTTTCCAATAACTAATCCTGCTTTGCTAGCTGGAATCATTATTTCTTGAACTGCATTTCCTGGACCATCACCATGATGGAAGCCAGGGGCTGGTCTTCCTTTTTCAACAATCTGGTCCAGTAACCGTTTTGCTGATCTGTTAACAAATTAATAGTCAATACAAAACAATGTAATCAGGTATTCTGTCCATTACAATTCAGATTTAGGTGGCCTAAAACTAAATTTCAAAAATTCAAAGCTAATACCATCAGTAGCAAAGGCAGAAACCACGCAATAAATTTTCTAGGTATATAATCTTCAAGTATTTTTGAGAATAGTCCAAAATTAAATGACACATTTACTTTTTAAAACTTTGCTTTGGTTACTCACATGTTAATAAAATTCATTTGTTCATTCAACAAACACTTTAAAAATGTCAACTATATGCCAGGTACTATACTAGGAATGGGTTACAGCACTGAAATAGACAAGGTTCATTTTGGTGTGGCTTAACTTCATTAAACAAGTAAAAGCAGAAGCTTAAACAACTCACTTGTTAAGTGCTATAAAATTAAAGCAAGTAAGGAAGACAGATTTTGAGTATGTGTGTGAAGGGATGCTATTTTATGTAAAGCAGATAAATGAGGAATTCCCTGGCAGTCCAGCAGTTAGGACTCTGTACTTCCACTGCAGTGGGGCACGCGTCCAATCTCTGATCAGGGAACTAAGATCCTGGAAGCTACATAGTGGTGGTCAAAAAATAAGCATAAATAAACTTTACTGATAAGGAGACATTTAAGCCAAGACCTGAAGTAAGCAAAATAGTGACTATGAAAATGTCCAGGGGAAAACATCCCAGGAAACAAAAATAAGAAGTGCAAAGGACTCAAATGAGAAGCATTCTTGGTGTCCTGAAAAAAAATCAGAAAACAGGCTAAATAGGAAAGAGGCTAGAACCGTGAGTTGGGAGTTAAAATATGCAGTGAGAAAGATGGCAGGGAAACTGAGCCATGATAAAGACATTGACTTCTACTGTAAATGGGAAAGCAGTAGAGTGTTTTGAGCCAAAGTAGTATATGAATTGATTCATATTTTAAAAGGATCAGTTTGGCTGTACTATAATTGCACAAAGTTTTTTTAAAAAAGAAGAAACATCTTGCAGTAATACAGGCAAACGGTGCCACAGATAAGGTGACAGTATAGAAGGGTGCAAGAAGAGAGTGGATTCCAAGTAAATCATGAAAGAAAAAGATAAGCAAGACTTGCTTGCTTATGGATAAATGAGACATAAGAGAAAGATAACAGAATTAAAACAGAGTTGTCATACACTGAAATAAGATGAATTAGACAAGTAAAAGAAAAAATATGGACTGTAAAACAGTGATTCTGTCTTTAACAAGTCTACCTTTGAGATAGCTAATAGATACCTAAGTGGAGAGTATGCTGATGAAGCGACTGGATATATACCTGAAATTCAGGGAAAGAAATCAAGGCTCAAGATTCAAGTAGTGACCACCTTTAAAGGGATATTTGAGTAAAAGAGACCAGAAAAATAGAAATGTGGGGTTCAAAGATGGTTTTATGTTAAAATAGAGGAATTTATAAGCATGTTATGTCCTGTCAGAAATTTTTTTGAAAAGGGAAAGTCATAGTGCTGGAGAGAAAGTTGGTTCAATTGCAGGGACAATATACACAAGTAGGAAGGAGGGGATGGAACATGATTTTCATACTTACTGGACAGACTCAGGTGTTCCAGTTAACATACAAGATCTTTCTGGAAGGCCGCCACTGTCTGCAATTAAAAACAATCAATCTAAGGTCCAGAAAAGATTAATAGCATCAATTTCACTAGCAACTTTAAAAATGCTCGTTTTCTTGTCACTCTGAAAATTATAGCAAGAGTAACATTACCAGGAGCTATCTGTATTTTGCATCCAGATTCCTGTTGTATGCGTGAGATCTGTTCCCCTCCTCTGCCAATTACTATTAAAGAAAAAAAAAAAAGCCATGTGTTGAAACGTTTAACAGTATATCTTGATTACATTTTTTCAAAGTTTAAAAAAATTAGATTACTTACTAAATCCAACCATTCCATCCGAACTTTGTATTCTTCTGTCATCACAGACCTGCTAAGAAATGACAGAAACATGTTTCTTCAAAGAAATTTTTAAAACAACCTTAAAGTAGTATATGAATTGATTCATATTTTAAAAGGATCAGTTTGGCTGTACTATAATTGCACAAAGTTTTTTTAAAAAAGAAGAAACATCTTGCAGTAATACAGGCAAACGGTGCCACAGATAAGGTGACAGTATAGAAGGGTGCAAGAAGAGAGTGGATTCCAAGTAAATCATGAAAGAAAAAGATAAGCAAGACTTGCTTGCTTATGGATAAATGAGACATAAGAGAAAGATAACAGAATTAAAACAGAGTTGTCATACACTGAAATAAGATGAATTAGACAAGTAAAAGAAAAAATATGGACTGTAAAACAGTGATTCTGTCTTTAACAAGTCTACCTTTGAGATAGCTAATAGATACCTAAGTGGAGAGTATGCTGATGAAGCGACTGGATATATACCTGAAATTCAGGGAAAGAAATCAAGGCTCAAGATTCAAGTAGTGACCACCTTTAAAGGGATATTTGAGTAAAAGAGACCAGAAAAATAGAAATGTGGGGTTCAAAGATGGTTTTATGTTAAAATAGAGGAATTTATAAGCATGTTATGTCCTGTCAGAAATTTTTTAGAAAAGGGAAAGTCATAGTGCTGGAGAGAAAGTTGGTTCAATTGCAGGGACAATATACACAAGTAGGAAGGAGGGGATGGAACATGATTTTCATACTTACTGGACAGACTCAGGTGTTCCAGTTAACATACAAGATCTTTCTGGAAGGCCGCCACTGTCTGCAATTAAAAACAATCAATCTAAGGTCCAGAAAAGATTAATAGCATCAATTTCACTAGCAACTTTAAAAATGCTCGTTTTCTTGTCACTCTGAAAATTATAGCAAGAGTAACATTACCAGGAGCTATCTGTATTTTGCATCCAGATTCCTGTTGTATGCGTGAGATCTGTTCCCCTCCTCTGCCAATTACTATTAAAGAAAAAAAAAAAAGCCATGTGTTGAAACGTTTAACAGTATATCTTGATTACATTTTTTCAAAGTTTAAAAAAATTAGATTACTTACTAAATCCAACCATTCCATCCGGAACTTTGTATTCTTCTGTCATCACAGACCTGCTAAGAAATGACAGAAACATGTTTCTTCAAAGAAAGATAATTTGTTTACAAATAAAAGGCAAACATAAAAATGGAGCTGGGGTAGAGTTCAGGAAGTATCATTTTAAGTTATTTTAATTAGATGTTCTAAAGTGTGGCTAATTCTACCCATCCTTCCAAGTTACAAATGTATCTCATTCAGAAAGAAAACTGGTCA
Source organism: Tragulus kanchil (assembly GCA_022376925.1). Lineage (NCBI taxonomy): Eukaryota > Metazoa > Chordata > Mammalia > Artiodactyla > Tragulidae > Tragulus > Tragulus kanchil. Next base: position 36,311,607 of record JAIOJX010000032.1, read on the forward strand.
TTCATATTCACTATCACCTATCTGAGCCAAGGGAAATAAACTATATATATATATATATATACACCAAAAAAATTTAAAAAGCCAACACATGGGCTTCCCCTGGTGGTCCAGTGGGTAAGGACACCGCCTTGCAGTGCAAGGGGCGCCGGTTCGAGCCCTGGCCTGGGAAGATCCCACGTGCCGCCGAGCGGCTGGACTGATGTGTCCAATTACCGTGCCAGAGCTCTGGAGCGCATGCACCCAGAGCCAGTGCTCTACAACGACAGACGCCACCACGATGGGAGGCCCACAGGAGCCAAAGAACAAAGACGGATGAACATAGAGAAAGACCAATAGAAGTGGCCCGCCTGCTCCCCTCCCTCCCCAACCCGACCCCTGCCCAAAATAAATAAATAAATAAATCTTTAAAAGGAAAAAAAAAAAAAAAAAAGCCAACACATTCACTATATTCTAACTTGGTTATGTTTCACATAGAATTCAACTAAATCTTGCCAAGTACTCTCTAAAAAGCTTTTATTTTACTATACCTTTGCTGCTGATGCATCGGTGGTAACTGTGTTCCAAAAGCTACCAAAAAATTAAATGAAATGAAAATTATTTTATTTAAATCAACATATGTTTAACAATATAATCATTTAAAGCAATTCTAAAAGTTTCCCGACAACACCTTGAAAAGAATAAAATTTTATGCAGAATACTTAAATCAACACTGAGTCTGCAAGAAACTCAGTGAAAGGGCAGACATTATTAGCAATCGAATAGAAAAAATGTCTTTAAGTGTCATTAAACAAAGATTTAAGAAATGGAACTATAACACTTATGTCCACAGAAGCACCAATCACAACAGCCAAGCTATGGAAACAATCTAAACGTCCACTGACAGATAAATGGATAAAGAAGATGTGGTACGTATATATAGTGAATATACTATATACTATTCAGCCACAAAAAAGAATAAAACACTGCCATATGCAACCACATGGATGCAGCTATAGATTATCATACTAAATGAAGTCAGAAAGAGAAAGACAAATACCACATGATACCACTTATACGTGGAATCTAAAATATGACACAAATTAATCTAAGAAACAGACTCATGGGCAGAGATTAGCCTTGTGCTTGGTGGAGGGAGGAAGTTGGGGTTAGCAGATATAAGCTCTCTCTTTCTCTCTCTCTCTCTCTCTGTGTGTGTGTGTGTGTACATATATGGGTAAACAAGTTCTTACTGTATAGTACACAGAACTATATTCAGTATCCAATGATAAACCATGAGGATAACAACTACGCTTAAGTTTAAAAATGGAGTTATAAAATAAATTGAATACGTAAAATGATTTAGCAACCAAATCTTAATACACACACAACTATAATTGAGGCAGGAGATTATAAGGATAGGAGATATATTTTTACAAATAAATTCATTCAAAAAGAAAACTTAAGGCCTTCAAATACATGCATAAAAACATAACATCAAAATCCTGTTATTAAAATCCACAGCTTTTAACCCAATTTAAAATAAATACTTACAGTCATTTTGAGGAGCAACTTTCTTAGCATCTGGCTGATCTGAAAAATTAAGAGTCTTTTAATTTTTTGCCAATAAATACAAATACAAAACTCAGCTCTCCCACGCCCAATCAAGAACACCAATATATACATTTATTGAAACAGCTGAGGGTATGGTTTATCACTTGAACCAAAACCACCAAAACTCAGCCCAAACCCTTAGGAATGGAAACAAAGAAAACTGCACTTCTTTCATTCTCTTCATGTTAAAAGATGCACAGACATTACAAGAAAATGCTTTTTTACTGAATCAAATCACTGACCTTAGTGTATGTCAACCACTTTAGAATGATACAAGAAAAGTATTTAGTCCATTACTTAGCAAAACATCACATGCTAAAGTCTAATGATGCTTCCCACTGTAGGAACTGAAGATTGGAAGGAAAAGAACCTATCAAAATGTGAAATTTTGACATATCAAAAGCTGAATGTATCTGACAGTGAACACAAAGCTATGCAAAATAAGTAAAAAAAAAAAAAATAAATCACATTACAAAGCAATCTCAAGCTGAACTGTTCTATTGTTCCTAACCAAACATTTCACAGCATAAACTTCAGCAGAAACTCAAACAACTGCATGACTTCATCTTTATCTACATCCTTTACACACATGAATACAATGCATACCTTAGAACAGGCAACCTATAGCTTAAAGTACTACATTCTCCTCCCCCCTTCAAACTTAAACGATTAAACATCAGAATCTTGTGCAGCAAAAATTCAGACACATAATCCAAGAAATATTTGTGTCCATTTAAGAATCCACTGGTTTATTTCACGTTTACATACTGAACACAGGTAATAAATAAAAATTCCTGCCTTTAAAAGGAGAGGGCATTCCCTCCCAGTGTGTTGTACTGCTCGGACTTGTCCAAGAGCCATCTACACATAAAATAAAAAGAATACATTACATACAACATCTGAAGCATCATTAGCTCATTTTTTTTTGTATATTAAAACCTCACTATAAATGTGAAAGACACTTAAATAAAAGGAAACCAAGTACTCCTGCTCAAAAGCTACAAATACATTCTATAAGCTCATTCAGAATCCTCCTTTAAAAAAGGATAAAAGGGCAAAAAGAAAATGTATCAAAATTCATACATCAAATCTAAAACAAAAAATACTTGCAGACTTCTAAGTTCAGAAGCTTCAACAATTATGTTTTAAAAAAATACAAGGCACTGTATAGCTACTGTTTTAAGCCACATTTTGAGTTAAACCTGAAACACAAAACAAGGTACTAAAACAAACAAAAAAGTAACAAGAAATGGTATAACCTGCAACACACGAAAGTAGCAAACTATATAGCAACTTCAACCTTTAAAGTGAAATCTGAAATAACAAAGTAATGAGAATACAGCATCTCAGATTAATTTATGTATGATGAGAAAAACCAGTGAAATGTTTCCTAAATATTTTATCTTTTTGTTTACTTCAGTATACTAACAAGTTGTCTGTGCAAACTATCAATCCTAAAAGAGGGAAAATGATGTTTTCTAGTAAGACAAACTGGCTGGTTAACTGAAATTTTACCTACCTTGTTTAGGTCTCTTTTACCCCCTCTCCTTTTGAGGCCAACAGAACCCTTACAATTTTAAGAACCTTATTATAAAAGCAATGTTTCAAAAAAAGAACATTTGAAAAACACTGAAAATCACTTCAACTAAACTCTTGTGTAAAACAATTTAAAGTATTTATGGCTGTAACTTACCTCCATCTTCCAAAGGTCTTTTTTGTCCCCCATAACCATAGTCATTTGAATTCAGTGAAGTACCAGCATCACCTCCAATTTTTGCTGCAATCTTAAAAAGCAAAAACACATCATCAAGGACAGCATCACGGCTACTATATAACTATTCAGTACTAAATTTCCTCACATACGCTAAATATCTATCACATAAAATTAATTTGATAGACAAATTAAAATTACAGTTCAATCTATCACTACCATTAATGACATCAGAGTTATGTAATCATCACCTGAAATTAAGCTTCTGACATATCTCTATAAAAACAAAGAAGTAATCAATTAGGAATCTTTAAAAGACTGACTAAATTAACTTTGAGGAAAGTCTGGCTCCCAATTCTGTCTTCTCCACCTTCATGACTATGTGTTGGCACAGAGAGAACGTGAACAGCTTATGAGATGCTAAGGCTGTGCTGTCAAACAACGTAAAGCTAGCCACATTTAGTTACTAAGTATCTGACAGATGTACTTCAAGTGTAAAATACAGTGAAACCTTGGAACAAATACTAAGAATGGAAAGCATCCCTCAAATTTTTATACTTAATACATGTTCAAATAGTAATATTTTAGATATGTTGAGTTAAACAAAATATGTAACTTGCATAATACTTCTATTGGACAATCTTTTTCTAAGGGAACATGGTGGTGGGAAGTGGGAGAAATCTGGAAAGTTATACATCTAAGTTTATTGTAGAACCACAACGCATTTCATTGTTAAAGAGACATTTAACTTTTAAAGTGGGGCAAACACTGTATAAGAAATAGCAGCCTCAGATCACAAAGTGAGGCACAACCAGGGGATATTTACTGCATTTTTGTATAAAAAAGGAAATAGAACTAAAATTGCTGAGTGCCAGCAACAGGCCAAACTCTACATTAAAATAAACGTTTTATACTCATTTTGTCACTGAATCATCAGAACAGTTCTATGAAATAGAGTACTTAGTGAGACAGATAACCATTTTATAATTGAAAAATAAAAATCTCAAGAGGCATACAGTAAGTCAATGGTGAAGTCCCAATTTCTACAGAGCTCCACAGAAATTATTAAAAGGGGTAATCACCATTATAACAGTGACTTCCTCACAATGACGCTTACCTCCATCTTCCAAAGGTCTTTTTTGTCCCCCATAACCATAGTCATTTGAATTCAGTGAAGTACCAGCATCACCTCCAATTTTTGCTGCAATCTTAAAAAGCAAAAACACATCATCAAGGACAGCATCACGGCTACTATATAACTATTCAGTACTAAATTTCCTCACATACGCTAAATATCTATCACATAAAATTAATTTGATAGACAAATTAAAATTACAGTTCAATCTATCACTACCATTAATGACATCAGAGTTATGTAATCATCACCTGAAATTAAGCTTCTGACATATCTCTATAAAAACAAAGAAGTAATCAATTAGGAATCTTTAAAAGACTGACTAAATTAACTTTGAGGAAAGTCTGGCTCCCAATTCTGTCTTCTCCACCTTCATGACTATGTGTTGGCACAGAGAGAACGTGAACAGCTTATGAGATGCTAAGGCTGTGCTGTCAAACAACGTAAAGCTAGCCACATTTAGTTACTAAGTATCTGACAGATGTACTTCAAGTGTAAAATACAGTGAAACCTTGGAACAAATACTAAGAATGGAAAGCATCCCTCAAATTTTTATACTTAATACATGTTCAAATAGTAATATTTTAGATATGTTGAGTTAAACAAAATATGTAACTTGCATAATACTTCTATTGGACAATCTTTTTCTAAGGGAACATGGTGGTGGGAAGTGGGAGAAATCTGGAAAGTTATACATCTAAGTTTATTGTAGAACCACAACGCATTTCATTGTTAAAGAGACATTTAACTTTTAAAGTGGGGCAAACACTGTATAAGAAATAGCAGCCTCAGATCACAAAGTGAGGCACAACCAGGGGATATTTACTGCATTTTGTATAAAAAAAGAAATAGAACTAAAATTGCTGAGTGCCAGCAACAGGCCAAACTCTACATTAAAATAAACGTTTTATACTCATTTTGTCACTGAATCATCAGAACAGTTCTATGAAATAGAGTACTTAGTGAGACAGATAACCATTTTATAATTGAAAAATAAAAATCTCAAGAGGCATACAGTAAGTCAATGGTGAAGTCCCAATTTCTACAGAGCTCCACAGAAATTATTAAAAGGGGTAATCACCAAAGATGGGTGATGTGCTGATTAGAGTTCGTTATGTTATTCTTTTAATCTTGAGTATGTTTGAAATTTTCCACAATAAAAATTAAACAGACAATGAAACTTTTGGTGACTGGAATTCTTCCAGAGACTCCTTGATGCGGAACTAAACCAAGTGCCTCAAGCTTGATTATAATTAGAAAATTGTAAAGGGTAAGCGTAACACCTAAGTCCTAACTGATATTTATACATTATGTACTCCCATGTACCAAATGTATTTTCCAGGGTTCCCAGATTTCACTTTTTCTCATCTGTAAATGCAAACACCCACCACAAAGCATATTAGGATTAAATATAAAAATGCGTGTTTAAAAGTTAAACAATTATATATTTATTGATGCTATAGCTTTTGTCTAAGCTACCTTAATCATCTTTCACTTTCTGAAAAGCTTATTCATATACTGATTGAAATATTTTTTTTCTGAAAGTTTTCCTCATATCACCTGGAAGTTGCTTTCCCACGTTTTAGTTTTAAAGCAATCAGGATCTGAATTGTTGTGTAGGAGCTTCAATAAGCTTCTGGATACTGATTAATAAGGAAAGTATTTCAGATCTGAGAAATAGCAGTATTAATGAAGGACATGGTTCAGGCCGGTAATACCTTCTGCAATTAGCTTTTATAAATACTTAGCTTGGAAAGCAGCACTCCTTGAACTTCAAGGAACTTTTGCACAAAAAAAAAGAATACTTAATAGGATACCTTCCTATTCATTGAAGAGTTCTAAAAATACCAAATGAAAATGAAAGCTGATCTTTACTTCACTCAGAATCACCAGTTAACACCATCTCAAAAATTCCAAACAAATACAAAAACATTAGTGAAGAGCTTTTAGTAACACAAATTTGATCAGTTCTCCAAGATCAACAGAAAATATACACTTGCTAGGTTATTTCACAGGATTAATTTAAGAAAAATAGTAATCCTTAATATTCAACCTCCAGCTATATAAAATTCTTACAAAATCAGTACAATTAAGTGGGGAACTTCTTTGATTTTACATTATAATAAAAATCACAAGTGTCCTATTTGGACCCTCCCTACTTCTCAAATGGGTATTTTCTGTATTTTCATTGTTTTTAGCATTTTTTGCCTTTCTTCATTGATTATTCCTAGAATCCAATAATTCTGGAGTTGGAATTTAAGACATTTAGTCATACCACCTGATTTTCGAGATTAAAATAACAAATCACAAACACCCAAAAAACTGATTTTCAGAACCACTTAAATGCCCCAAATTACTATCTCCTAATTTTCAGTCTAAATGCCTCCTTAGGCTTTGGGGTCCAACCATGATCTGGGATCAGTGATAATTCTGGTTTAATTGCTTTATGTCCTTGCCAAATTTCCTTAAGCATTTTGTGCCTCATTCATTTTCTGTGTACAAAAGTGATAAACATTCTACACTCACCTTGTAGGATAGTTGAGAAAATTAAACGAATTAATATAAATATGGGCTTCCCTGGTGGTTCAGACAGTAAAAAATCTACCTGCAATGCTGGAGACCTGGGTTTGATCCCTGGGTTGAGAAGATCCCCTGGAGGAGGGGATGACAACGCACTCCAGTATTCCTGCCTGGAGAATCCCCACGGACAGAGGAGCCTGGCAGGCTGTAGTCCATGGGGTCACAAAGAGTCACAACTGAGCAACTGAGCATGAACTCACTCAATATAAATATGCTTAGCACAGAGCCCTAATATGTAGCATATAAACTGAAAGTTACCATGAACAAATCAGCATACTAAAATTCAACTATAATCCAGGGGTCACAAAATCATATATTTGGTTTAAAAATTCTAAGTATTTTATTTGTACTGGCCAAAGATACACATTTTGAAAGAAAGCACTATTTTCCAAACAAATTTCATCACTAACTCATTAACGATATCTGCTGAGTTAATTCAACATGAGTACCTACTACGGGCAACGTTCCTATGTACCAGAAATGCGAAGAGGACAGAAATATTACTAAGCGACCATTTAATTAAAATTGTCCCCTCTCTATAGTCAGAGTTTTCATTTATTATCATAATCAACTCTGGTATCTTGTTTCAAAATATGCTACTAAAAAAAGCCCCCAAAACACTCAAATGCTAACCTTCACTGAAAAGAATAATGCTAAGTAAAAAGTCAACAATTCTATCTTATAAATTTTTCATTTCATTCAAACATAAAACAGTTTAAAATACTTTCACAATTATCAAGGAAAAGATTTCAAGAACTGGGCTTCCCTGGTGGTCCAGCGGGTAAAGACACCACCTTGCAGTGCAAGGGGTGCTAGTTCGATCCCTGGACTGGGAAGATCCCACATGCAGCGGAGTGGCTGAACTGATGTGTCCAACTACCGAGGTGGAGCTCTGGAGTGCATGCGCCCAGAGCTGGTGCTCTGCAGCAAGAAAGGCCGCTGCGATGTGAGGCCCACACAGGCCAAAAGAACAAAGATGGAAATAAATGAAAAACCAAAAGAAGTGGCCAAGAAAAAAAAAAGATTTCAAGAACTGAGTACTTAACAACTAATTTAATCTTGCTTAACCGACAATCTACCACTCTACTCAGTCTCAGTCTCTGATTCACTTCTATCTTCATATAACTTTAAGGGGGAAAAGGTAGATATGTATTAATTTTCCAGTGTTTCAGTGACAGAACTTACAGTGTGATCACTAAATGTCTAAACAAAGAATTTCAACATCACCCTCTGTAGTTAAAACTGAAACACCCAAATATAAATTTCTAAAGTATACAGCCCCGGAAACCCAAACTAAAGAAAATTAGTGCAATGAGCATATAAAAAATTGCTTAGCACAGAGCCCTAATATGTAGCATATAAACTGAAAGTTACCATGAACAAATCAGCATACTAAAATTCAACTATAATCCAGGGGTCACAAAATCATATATTTGGTTTAAAAATTCTAAGTATTTTATTTGTACTGGCCAAAGATACACATTTTGAAAGAAAGCACTATTTTCCAAACAAATTTCATCACTAACTCATTAACGATATCTGCTGAGTTAATTCAACATGAGTACCTACTACGGGCAACGTTCCTATGTACCAGAAATGCGAAGAGGACAGAAATATTACTAAGCGACCATTTAATTAAAATTGTCCCCTCTCTATAGTCAGAGTTTTCATTTATTATCATAATCAACTCTGGTATCTTGTTTCAAAATATGCTACTAAAAAAAGCCCCCAAAACACTCAAATGCTAACCTTCACTGAAAAGAATAATGCTAAGTAAAAAGTCAACAATTCTATCTTATAAATTTTTCATTTCATTCAAACATAAAACAGTTTAAAATACTTTCACAATTATCAAGGAAAAGATTTCAAGAACTGGGCTTCCCTGGTGGTCCAGCGGTAAGACACCACCTTGCAGTGCAAGGGTGCTAGTTCGATCCCTGGACTGGGAAGATCCCACATGCAGCGGAGTGGCTGAACTGATGTGTCCAACTACCGAGGTGGAGCTCTGAGTGCATGTGCCCAGAGCTGGTGCTCTGCAGCAAGAAAGGCCGCTGCGATGTGAGGCCCACACAGGCCAAAAGAACAAAGATGGAAATAAATGAAAAACCAAAAGAAGTGGCCAAGAAAAAAAAAAGATTTCAAGAACTGAGTACTTAACAACTAATTTAATCTTGCTTAACCGACAATCTACCACTCTACTCAGTCTCAGTCTCTGATTCACTTCTATCTTCATATAACTTTAAGGGGGAAAAGGTAGATATGTATTAATTTTCCAGTGTTTCAGTGACAGAACTTACAGTGTGATCACTAAATGTCTAAACAAAGAATTTCAACATCACCCTCTGTAGTTAAAACTGAAACACCCAAATATAAATTTCTAAAGTATACAGCTGGAAACCCAAACTAAAGAAGCAATTTAGTGCCCCTGTGCTAGCTTTAGCTCACAGAATACTATAAAGTCTGAAAATTTCACATTAAAAAAAAAAAAGCTATTAGAAATCTATGGAAAAAAGACTGGGCAACTCCTCTACTGCCAGATGGAAACAATCAGCTAGAGTGAGTACAAGTTACTAGCGTTTACTAGACAGGGTCCAGGGACCCTAGTCATTTGTTGTTTTCCTGCATAACAAAAAGCACTGTTCAGCTGAAATGCCAATAGTTTCCCCACCAGTATGTAGCTTTTTGAAGGCAATAAGCTGTCCTTATATTCTTCCTTCTAAAGAACACAACACAATATGCTGGACAAAGAAAAGAAATTTAAAGTTAGATGGAGATTTTGGAAATACAATTCAGTATCCATTTAATATAAATAAGGAAAAAAGATATTAACCTAACTTGTTCCTTCAGCTCAAACACTTTCCCCTAATAGTCCACTTACATAATCAGAAAAGTAGCTACAGTCTATATATATGGAAGCATTCTCAAATACAATCAGAAGGGGCAGGTTCAACTCAAATGCTAAATTTGAGAATCTCAGATTTAGGATCAATTCTGTAGAAATAATCAAATTACAGCAAGGACACTTATCAACTGTACTGCAGGACAAGAAATTCATAGTTTGAGGACAATTTCTTTATTAAAAAAGAAGTCTAACTTACTAAGCAAATTGTCCTCAGAACTTATATCCACCTGTCTATTACTTCCAAGCATGGAACTGATGTGTCCAACTACCGAGGTGGAGCTCTGGAGTGCATGCGCCCAGAGCTGGTGCTCTGCAGCAAGAAAGGCCGCTGCGATGTGAGGCCCACACAGGCCAAAAGAACAAAGATGGAAATAAATGAAAAACCAAAAGAAGTGGCCAAGAAAAAAAAGATTTCAAGAACTGAGTACTTAACAACTAATTTAATCTTGCTTAACCGACAATCTACCACTCTACTCAGTCTCAGTCTCTGATTCACTTCTATCTTCATATAACTTTAAGGGGGAAAAGGTAGATATGTATTAATTTTCCAGTGTTTCAGTGACAGAACTTACAGTGTGATCACTAAATGTCTAAACAAAGAATTTCAACATCACCCTCTGTAGTTAAAACTGAAACACCCAAATATAAATTTCTAAAGTATACAGCTGGAAACCCAAACTAAAGAAGCAATTTAGTGCCCCTGTGCTAGCTTTAGCTCACAGAATACTATAAAGTCTGAAAATTTCACATTAAAAAAAAAAAAGCTATTAGAAATCTATGGAAAAAAGACTGGGCAACTCCTCTACTGCCAGATGGAAACAATCAGCTAGAGTGAGTACAAGTTACTAGCGTTTACTAGACAGGGTCCAGGGACCCTAGTCATTTGTTGTTTTCCTGCATAACAAAAAGCACTGTTCAGCTGAAATGCCAATAGTTTCCCCACCAGTATGTAGCTTTTTGAAGGCAATAAGCTGTCCTTATATTCTTCCTTCTAAAGAACACAACACAATATGCTGGACAAAGAAAAGAAATTTAAAGTTAGATGGAGATTTTGGAAATACAATTCAGTATCCATTTAATATAAATAAGGAAAAAAGATATTAACCTAACTTGTTCCTTCAGCTCAAACACTTTCCCCTAATAGTCCACTTACATAATCAGAAAAGTAGCTACAGTCTATATATATGGAAGCATTCTCAAATACAATCAGAAGGGGCAGGTTCAACTCAAATGCTAAATTTGAGAATCTCAGATTTAGGATCAATTCTGTAGAAATAATCAAATTACAGCAAGGACACTTATCAACTGTACTGCAGGACAAGAAATTCATAGTTTGAGGACAATTTCTTTATTAAAAAAGAAGTCTAACTTACTAAGCAAATTGTCCTCAGAACTTATATCCACCTGTACTTTTTCTCATCTCATTTTCCACCCTTCCCCACAGCCCTATCCTCCAAAGACTTCACTCAATTTCTCCTCTTCCCTCCAAATACCTTTGTACATGCTGCTTCTTTCTCCATTGGTCAAGCGCTCATTCTTTTTTTTTCAAACGCTCATTCTTTAAAGCATTGCTTAAAATATCAGTTCTTTATTCTCGCAGTAAGATACCGCACTCCCTGGTGGTGTACAATACCTGATTCACAGAAAAACTATAAATGTTTACAAAACAAATGGATGAGTTAGCAGTGCCCTATCTTGTCTACTTTTTGAAACCATTAATCAGATACTACTACTCTTTGCATTTGGTTCCTAGACCTATATCATGGATTCCTACAGGGCAAAAATCCAAACATATTTAAAAAGTTTCCAGCATCCAACTATAGTGATGGCAAGAACTAATTCAATATGCTGGTTAAATGAATTATTTCAGGCGCGTCTTCCAATCCAGTCTAATAAAACCCCTCTAACAAAGTTCCTGTCATTATATTAATGTTTCAATCACTATTTTAAACATCTTCAGAAGGAGTAAAAAAGCAGGTGAATAAATCGAAAATTTAGTGTTAATGATAACCTCCTATTGACTATTTGGAAAATTTGATTATAAACAAGTACATGGATATTTTTACTTTTAATGTATTCACATTACAAAAATAAGGGCGATTTGCTACATTACTATAGATTTTATGGATTTTGAGTCAAATGATCCTTTAATTCAACTAGGGGGGTAAAGAAATAAGCTGACTAAGTGAACTCCTAATGTAATCAAAACATACGACAAAATTGGTTTCTGATTACCATTAATTCAACGCTGTACTCCAAAAATGTCTTAAGCATATAATACGGAAGCATTCTCAAATACAATCAGAAGGCAGGTTCAACTCAAATGCTAAATTTGAGAATCTCAGATTTAGGATCAATTCTGTAGAAATAATCAAATTACAGCAAGGACACTTATCAACTGTACTGCAGGACAAGAAATTCATAGTTTGAGGACAATTTCTTTATTAAAAAAGAAGTCTAACTTACTAAGCAAATTGTCCTCAGAACTTATATCCACCTGTACTTTTTCTCATCTCATTTTCCACCCTTCCCCACAGCCCTATCCTCCAAAGACTTCACTCAATTTCTCCTCTTCCCTCCAAATACCTTTGTACATGCTGCTTCTTTCTCCATTGGTCAAGCGCTCATTCTTTTTTTTTCAAACGCTCATTCTTTAAAGCATTGCTTAAAATATCAGTTCTTTATTCTCGCAGTAAGATACCGCACTCCCTGGTGGTGTACAATACCTGATTCACACAAAAACTATAAATGTTTACAAAACAAATGGATGAGTTAGCAGTGCCCTATCTTGTCTACTTTTTGAAACCATTAATCAGATACTACTACTCTTTGCATTTGGTTCCTAGACCTATATCATGGATTCCTACAGGGCAAAAATCCAAACATATTTAAAAGTTTCCAGCATCCAACTATAGTGATGGCAAGAACTAATTCAATATGCTGGTTAAATGAATTATTTCAGGCGCGTCTTCCAATCCAGTCTAATAAAACCCCTCTAACAAAGTTCCTGTCATTATATTAATGTTTCAATCACTATTTTAAACATCTTCAGAAGGAGTAAAAAAGCAGGTGAATAAATCGAAAATTTAGTGTTAATGATAACCTCCTATTGACTATTTGGAAAATTTGATTATAAACAAGTACATGGATATTTTTACTTTTAATGTATTCACATTACAAAAATAAGGGCGATTTGCTACATTACTATAGATTTTATGGATTTTGAGTCAAATGATCCTTTAATTCAACTAGGGGGGTAAAGAAATAAGCTGACTAAGTGAACTCCTAATGTAATCAAAACATACGACAAAATTGGTTTCTGATTACCATTAATTCAACGCTGTACTCCAAAAATGTCTTAAGCATATAATACGCATCGTGTCATAAAGATTCTTACTTTTGCTTTAGACACAAGTTCATACCAACATCAGACATTTAATATTTACATTAAGGGACTGCCTAATAAAAGAAAGTTAAAATTAAATCCTAGAGCACAACGTTACTTTTTTTTTTGGAAATAACTTTCTTTTGGGAAAGAAGTGCCTTCAGGGCAAATGTACGCACCTACGTAATACAAAGAGTCTCGGTCAGTTTACGACTCTGAACTGAGAGGCAGATTCAAATTGAAACTTTGGGTGTAATAGACCTGAAGCCATTTTGAAAAATAAGAGAAAAGGAACCATAGAACACGCATAAATTCCGCCCTGAGAAGGGATTCCAGGCTGGGATACGAGTACTCCCTTAATTCTCTTCCTTGAATGTGTGAAAGTGAATGATACCGAAATATTAACTGCCGGAGAGTTCGAGTGGGCTGAAGGCTCTAAAGGCTGCTTTACTGACAGGTCCCTTCCCTTACTATGGCTCCTGTGGACCCTAGCTAGTCCTTTCCCAAACTCGGTCCTAGAAGCTTCCATACTATTGTGTAAAACTACGCGCGCTTTATCTCAACGAGGAGGATATTCACTCAGAAGAAAAGGAAATGCTAACTCCTTCGAGAAAAAAGCACGAGCACCGCGGAGAGGCAAACCTAACGCTATCTTCGCGGAACACGCGTTGGGGTTCAAAGTAGCTCACACTAAGAACACAAAGCCCGAGTTCCAGCTTCTAATCGGTACCACAAACGCGGGGAAACGTGGGTCTGCTCACATTTCAGAGGGCGGAAGGGCACTTCTTTCCTCTTCCCGCGGTAACTCAGCCAGTGGCCAATTACCGTCTGGGGGGTCACAGGTTTCATGCATCTAATGAAATTTTTCTCCTATTGACTATTTGGATTTTTAAACAAGTACATGGATAAGTATTCACATTACAAAAATAAGGGCGATTTGCTACATTACTATAGATTTTATGGATTTTGAGTCAAATGATCCTTTAATTCAACTAGGGGGGTAAAGAAATAAGCTGACTAAGTGAACTCCTAATGTAATCAAAACATACGACAAAATTGGTTTCTGATTACCATTAATTCAACGCTGTACTCCAAAAATGTCTTAAGCATATAATACGCATCGTGTCATAAAGATTCTTACTTTTGCTTTAGACACAAGTTCATACCAACATCAGACATTTAATATTTACATTAAGGGACTGCCTAATAAAAGAAAGTTAAAATTAAATCCTAGAGCACAACGTTACTTTTTTTTTTGGAAATAACTTTCTTTTGGGAAAGAAGTGCCTTCAGGGCAAATGTACGCACCTACGTAATACAAAGAGTCTCGGTCAGTTTACGACTCTGAACTGAGAGGCAGATTCAAATTGAAACTTTGGGTGTAATAGACCTGAAGCCATTTTGAAAAATAAGAGAAAAGGAACCATAGAACACGCATAAATTCCGCCCTGAGAAGGGATTCCAGGCTGGGATACGAGTACTCCCTTAATTCTCTTCCTTGAATGTGTGAAAGTGAATGATACCGAAATATTAACTGCCGGAGAGTTCGAGTGGGCTGAAGGCTCTAAAGGCTGCTTTACTGACAGGTCCCTTCCCTTACTATGGCTCCTGTGGACCCTAGCTAGTCCTTTCCCAAACTCGGTCCTAGAAGCTTCCATACTATTGTGTAAAACTACGCGCGCTTTATCTCAACGAGGAGGATATTCACTCAGAAGAAAAGGAAATGCTAACTCCTTCGAGAAAAAAGCACGAGCACCGCGGAGAGGCAAACCTAACGCTATCTTCGCGGAACACGCGTTGGGGTTCAAAGTAGCTCACACACTAAGAACACAAAGCCCGAGTTCCAGCTTCTAATCGGTACCACAAACGCGGGGAAACGTGGGTCTGCTCACATTTCAGAGGGCGGAAGGGCACTTCTTTCCTCTTCCTAACGCGCGAAGTAGCGGCCTACTCAGCCAGTGGCCAATTACCGTGAGCTGTCGGGACCCGCCGCGCGGTTCACTTACCTGCCGGGCTCTCTGCAATGCATCTTTGAAAGCATCGTTAACGCCTCCACCACCGCCGCCGCCGCCTCCGCCACCGGCTGAGCCCGACGAGGGTGGAGGCACCGTTGAATAGTCTGCCATGTCTACACTACAGCGGCCGCTACCGATTCTTCCCAGTGACCTCTCAGCCAACTGCTAAGAAAGAAAGAAAATGGCGGCCGTCGAGCCTGTATCGCATTCTTGTGCGACCATCGTGCCGTAAAGGGGCGGAGACCGAAAGGAGAAAATCTCGCGATCGTTTGAAGCCACGTACTAGCGTGAGGGGCGGGCTGGAAAAAGACTGGCAGGAAGACATCGCGAGAATTGTCTTTATATTTCGCGAGAGTGAGGTTTATCTTGGTCCCGCCTCTCGGTGCGTCCTGGCGTTGAGGTGGTGAGGTTTTCCCACTGGGGTAGTGGATAAGATTGTCGCGGCCGCTGGAGGTTTGCTTGAATTTTTGAACGCTTAGAGGAAAGGAGTAGTTGTTTCTTATTGGCCGCCGCCTCAGCGAAGTAGAGTGTGTGGATTTTCCGCCTAGAGTCATTCTGTGTATCCACGGGGAAGCGGGTGACGTCGATAGGTGGCAACGGCGGCGCAACAGTGTCTCGAGAGCGCGGCGGCCGGGAGTGCGCCTGGGAGAAAGCGCGCCCCGGCCGCCGCGAGGCGATGCTCCCGAAAACGTCCGCCTGGCTTATCGCGAACGCGGCCTGATTTTCAGGGTAGTAAAATGTCCCGGCATTTTGCTTCTGGATTGTCAGTTTTGAGTTTTCTCACAAGTGAGGATGAATTCAGGATGGAGGCCTTGGTTCTAGAGTTGATTTCAAAGTTTTTGTATAAATATTTTGGTTGAGGCTGTGAAGATATAACTGCCCTTTCTTTACCTTTTAAAAATGTGTTCCTAAAGTTTAGCTTTCACCACTTTAGTAACCTAATAGCGTGTGGTTTTCCCCAAAGTTAGCTTCTAATCGGTACCACAAACGCGTGGCCACGTGGGTCTGCTCACTTTAGAGGGGGGGCCCCCGCGCAAGTAGCGGCCTACTCAGCCAGTGGCCAATTACCGTGAGCTGTCGGGACCCGCCGCGCGGTTCACTTACCTGCCGGGCTCTCTGCAATGCATCTTTGAAAGCATCGTTAACGCCTCCACCACCGCCGCCGCCGCCTCCGCCACCGGCTGAGCCCGACGAGGGTGGAGGCACCGTTGAATAGTCTGCCATGTCTACACTACAGCGGCCGCTACCGATTCTTCCCAGTGACCTCTCAGCCAACTGCTAAGAAAGAAAGAAAATGGCGGCCGTCGAGCCTGTATCGCATTCTTGTGCGACCATCGTGCCGTAAAGGGGCGGAGACCGAAAGGAGAAAATCTCGCGATCGTTTGAAGCCACGTACTAGCGTGAGGGGCGGGCTGGAAAAAGACTGGCAGGAAGACATCGCGAGAATTGTCTTTATATTTCGCGAGAGTGAGGTTTATCTTGGTCCCGCCTCTCGGTGCGTCCTGGCGTTGAGGTGGTGAGGTTTTCCCACTGGGGTAGTGGATAAGATTGTCGCGGCCGCTGGAGGTTTGCTTGAATTTTTGAACGCTTAGAGGAAAGGAGTAGTTGTTTCTTATTGGCCGCCGCCTCAGCGAAGTAGAGTGTGTGGATTTTCCGCCTAGAGTCATTCTGTGTATCCACGGGGAAGCGGGTGACGTCGATAGGTGGCAACGGCGGCGCAACAGTGTCTCGAGAGCGCGGCGGCCGGGAGTGCGCCTGGGAGAAAGCGCGCCCCGGCCGCCGCGAGGCGATGCTCCCGAAAACGTCCGCCTGGCTTATCGCGAACGCGGCCTGATTTTCAGGGTAGTAAAATGTCCCGGCATTTTGCTTCTGGATTGTCAGTTTTGAGTTTTCTCACAAGTGAGGATGAATTCAGGATGGAGGCCTTGGTTCTAGAGTTGATTTCAAAGTTTTTGTATAAATATTTTGGTTGAGGCTGTGAAGATATAACTGCCCTTTCTTTACCTTTTAAAAATGTGTTCCTAAAGTTTAGCTTTCACCACTTTAGTAACCTAATAGCGTGTGTAAACATGGCCAGTTTTATCGAGGCCCTAATAGTTATGAACAGCAGCCATTTTTTGGCGAAAATTGTCTTTGTGGCTTCTTGGTTTCTTAGAAGTAGTGTCCCCCAACTTGTGAGAACTCTAGTTATTGTCATCCCAAGTTAGATTGTTATTTTATTATGTGTTTTGTGTTATCTTCTTCAATTACTAGGTAATTTCCTTTGAAGTGTATTGTTGCACGTACTACTAGTAGTATTGGTTTGGACTCGTTAGTAAGTAATAGTTTCACACTCATTAGAATGCTTTAGGTGTTACAGTGATGAGGAGTTTACAGTGCTTTAGGAGATTACGGTGATTGTATTCCAGCCACCCCTCCGTCAGATTCTTTCCACTTAGGTAACAGAATGACAAAAATTTTACTAACTTTAGTGTTTTGTGTTCAGTGAATTAGATCAGAAAAAGTACTTTTCCCATTGCTAGAGTAATTGAGAGAAATGTGTGCTGCAGTTTTCCTTATAGCTGAAATTAACCTGTCCACTTGCTCAAGGCCCAAAATAAGTTCGGTAATAGTTACATGCACACAGAAACAAGTGAGCCATCATTTTCCTGTAGTTAGCTTTTCCTACTGTCTTATGGCTCTGATTATCTTTTTCAGTGTGCATGGCCATCCACTTCGAGATGGGGGCAGTTTATATTTGGAAAAGCACTGAATGTGTTGGACTGCAGATTTAAACCTAACTGGTAAAAAGAAAAACTGTAAAAATAGTGTTAAGTGATATTAACAAATAGAATTTCTTAAATTGTTTATTGAGAAAGTCTGCCCAATAAATGGCATTTATTAGTCAGTAATTGATTTTTTCATACTTTATTAAGTAGACATATACCATTTAGTCCCCATCAACAGTGTTAGTCACGGAGTGCTAAAATTTATCTCCACAGAAATAGACATTATGTATACCACAATATCCGTTATCTCTAAATATTGAAAATGTTGCTTCCATTTCTGTTTTTTTGCCTTTTTCTTTTTTTGTTTGGTAAAGTCTCCCTGTACAGGTATTCTAGGATGGGAACTATTAGGAATCAGTCAAGGTCAGGATTTCTCAACCTCAGCACTGTTGAAACTTTATGGCTAGATAATGCTTTGTTTTGTAGCACTACTGTACATTATAGTATGTTTAGCAGCATCCTTGGCCTCTACCCGTGGATGCCAGAAGCACATCCCCCTATACCAATTATGACAATCAAAAATGTCTCTAGATATTGTAGCTGTTCCCTGGAAGGCAAAAAAAAAAAATCCACTTCCACATTTTAGTTGACTCTCTGACCTTCACTGCACAGTGAGAATCACTGGTCAGCCTTGATGGCTGCCCCTGATTTTCCATCAAGCAGATGTATTTGCCATCTTTCAGAGGTATATTCCACATTCCACTACTTTTTATCTCCACTACTAAGTTACCATTACCTCAGTCTTGGGTTGGTATAGTAGGATTCTAGTTTTTCTAGTTTCAACCTTGACATCTTTATAATTTACTTTTAAAAATTATGCAGTTTTGTACAGTGGAGTATATATATATTTAGGTTCTCAAAAATAGCAAGCACCTGGGACATCCCTGTTGGTGCAGTGGCTACGACTCTGAACTGCCAATGCAGGGGGCCCTGGGTTTGATTTCTGGTCGGGTAACTGGATCCTACATGCCGCAACTAAGACCCGATGTGGCCAAAACAAACAAAAAAAGCACCAGGTATCCACTTTCCAGGAATATTTCCCAAGAACCAGACCATTACCAGTACTTTTTTTTCATTACCAGTACTTTTGAAGCTCAAGGTTGCATCTACCTGATTGTATTACAATTGGTTCTTCATACAGCAGCTTAAAAGCTTTCTTTAAAACATGAATCGGGGCTTCCCTGGTGGCCCAGTGGGTGGGGACACCGCCTTGCAGTGCAGGGGGCGCCGGTTCGATCCCTGGCCTGGGAAGATCCCACGTGCCGCAGAGTGGCTGGACCGATGTGTTCAGTTACCTAGCCGGAGCTCTGGAGCACATGCGCCCAGAGCCCGTGCTCTGCGACAACAGAGGCCACCGCGATGGGAGGCCCACAGGGGCCAAAGAACAAAGATGGATGAAAATATATCAATGAAAGACCAATAGAAGTGGCCCGCCTGCCCCCCTCCCTCCCCAACCCGCACCCCTCCAAAAAAAAAAAAAAAACATGAATCATATCATTTTACCTATGTCTTTCTTACTGCACTTTAAATCCTGTCTCCTGGAATGACCTGAATGAAAGTTTTAGCCACTCAGTAGGATATGACTCTGTGATTCCATGGACTGTAGACCACCAGGCTCTTCTGTCTGTGGAATTTTTCAAGCAAGAATACTTGAGTGGGTTGCCGTTCCCTTCTTCGGGGTATCTTCTCAACTGAGGGATCAAACCCAGGTCTCCTGTGTTGCAGGCAGATTCATTATCATCTGAGTCATCAAGGAAGCTAAGGGCCCCATATAGTCAGGCTGATATCCAGACACTCCTGGTCCTAATTCCATTTGAGCCACCTGGCTGTCCAAGATCATTCTTACCTCTGCAGCTTTATACTTGGATTTTCGTGTGCCTGATTAAGATTTTCTTATAGACCTTCACAAGAATGAATTCTCTGAGACCCATCGTTTGGGTCTCAGTTCAGATGCCTTAAATCATCTCTGACTTCCTGTTGTGCCATTTTGCAGTCACTCCCTAGTTGCCATATTCTCTTTATAGAATTTATTGGAAATTGTATTATGTTGTATGTGTTAACTTATTTATTGTCTCTCTTCCATTAGAATGTAAACTGCTGGATAGCAAGGACTTTATCTCTACTGTTGACTAGTCCCTAATATGTAGGCTTAGCGTATTTGTTGAATGAATGAATATTTTAAAAAATTCACTTCCAAATTTTAGTTGACTCAGTGACTTTGGTCAAGTGAACTTAATTGCTGTGTCTAAGATTTTTCACCCACATAATGATCATAACCTGTGTTAGTATCTTCAAATGAAGTATATCTGTGAGCTCTTTAGAAACCAGAAAATGCTATCAAATAGAAATTGAAATTATTTTTCTTCCAGTATTTCACGACTAAGGCTTCCCAGATAGCACAGTGGTAAAGAATCCACCTGCCATTGCAGGGGGCACAGGAGATGTATGTTCAATCCTTGGGTTGGGAAGATCCCTGGAGTTGGAAATGGTAGCCCACTTCAGTGTTCTTGCCTGGAAAATCCCATGGACAGAGGAGCCTGGCAGGTCACAGTCTGTGGGGTTGCAAAGAGTTGGCCACAACTAAGCACACATAGCACATTTCATAATTAGAAGAGGATAATCCTTGTTTTTCACCACTTTTCTTTTGTCCTTTGTTAGCCACTCAGTAGGATATGACTCTGTGATTCCATGGACTGTAGACCACCAGGCTCTTCTGTCTGTGGAATTTTTCAAGCAAGAATACTTGAGTGGGTTGCCGTTCCTTCTTGGGTATCTTCTCAACTGAGGGATCAAACCCAGGTCTCCTGTGTTGCAGGCAGATTCATTATCATCTGAGTCATCAAGGAAGCTAAGGGCCCCATATAGTCAGGCTGATATCCAGACACTCCTGGTCCTAATTCCATTTGAGCCACCTGGCTGTCCAAGATCATTCTTACCTCTGCAGCTTTATACTTGGATTTTCGTGTGCCTGATTAAGATTTTCTTATAGACCTTCACAAGAATGAATTCTCTGAGACCCATCGTTTGGGTCTCAGTTCAGATGCCTTAAATCATCTCTGACTTCCTGTTGTGCCATTTTGCAGTCACTCCCTAGTTGCCATATTCTCTTTATAGAATTTATTGGAAATTGTATTATGTTGTATGTGTTAACTTATTTATTGTCTCTCTTCCATTAGAATGTAAACTGCTGGATAGCAAGGACTTTATCTCTACTGTTGACTAGTCCCTAATATGTAGGCTTAGCGTATTTGTTGAATGAATGAATATTTTAAAAAATTCACTTCCAAATTTTAGTTGACTCAGTGACTTTGGTCAAGTGAACTTAATTGCTGTGTCTAAGATTTTTCACCCACATAATGATCATAACCTGTGTTAGTATCTTCAAATGAAGTATATCTGTGAGCTCTTTAGAAACCAGAAAATGCTATCAAATAGAAATTGAAATTATTTTTCTTCCAGTATTTCACGACTAAGGCTTCCCAGATAGCACAGTGGTAAAGAATCCACCTGCCATTGCAGGGGGCACAGGAGATGTATGTTCAATCCTTGGGTTGGGAAGATCCCTGGAGTTGGAAATGGTAGCCCACTTCAGTGTTCTTGCCTGGAAAATCCCATGGACAGAGGAGCCTGGCAGGTCACAGTCTGTGGGGTTGCAAAGAGTTGGCCACAACTAAGCACACATAGCACATTTCATAATTAGAAGAGGATAATCCTTGTTACACCACTTCTGTACACCTTTTGGATTAAACATCTGTATTCAAGTCTTAGTTTTAGTAAAACCCAGGATCCTATAACAGCAGCTGAATTGTGGGAAAACTATAACTGGTGACTTTTTACTTGGTCATATGTGACTTAATTCTGAATCTACTCAGTCTTCTCAAAGCTATTTGTACTTTGCTGATTACTCTAGATAATTTCATTATAACTGTATAGTATATAGTGTATATATTATATGATATATAATGAAATCAGAGTTTTCTTTACTAAGTTCATTTTTCTTTGCAATCCAAATCCTCTTAAAAATGGGTTCAAACTTCCCCGGTGGTCCAGTGGGTAAAGAGTCCACCTTACAGTGCAGGGGGCACCTGTTTGATCCCTGGCCCGGGAAGATGCCACATGCCCAGGAACAACTGGACCGGTGTGTCCAGTTACCAGCCAGCACTCTGGAGCGTATGTGCCCAGAGCCAGTGTTCTGCAATGAAAGAGGCCACTGCAATGGGAGGCCCACATAGGCTGAAGAATAAACATGGATGAAAAATAAATAAATGAAAAATCAATGAAAAGAGGCCAAAAGAAAAAAAAAATTAAAGAATAAATGGGTGTATCATAGCTATAATCTAAGAACTGGTTTATTTTGCTTTTAGAGATTTTAAATTTTCAGATGAATTATATTTTATAGTCACTGTCTTAATATAGGAATTAGTATTCCATATTTAATCCTTAGGATGAAGCCAAATTCACTGTTTTTAAGCTTATAAAAGTCTAGTAGGGCATTTAGATTTATAAAGTAACAGAACAAAGAGATTAGCAAAGATAATACAAGTTGAGCTATTAAGCATACTGACAAGGTTCTTCAATTTCTCTTCTAATTTATTGGTTAACAAATGATTGAGTTATTGTTTCTCAGTATAACTTTCCATTATTGCATGTGTTAAATCTGTATGAAATATTACCAGATTCTTATTTTCATAGCTACTGAGGAAAAAATCATTATAGCTTTTTGGCTAGGTATTGAGTTTAAACCCATGCTGGCAGGTCACAGTCTGTGGGGTTGCAAAGAGTTGGCAAATGACATCAAAAAAAACTTGTTACACCACTTCTGTACACCTTTTGGATTAAACATCTGTATTCAAGTCTTAGTTTTAGTAAAACCCAGGATCCTATAACAGCAGCTGAATTGTGGGAAAACTATAACTGGTGACTTTTTACTTGGTCATATGTGACTTAATTCTGAATCTACTCAGTCTTCTCAAAGCTATTTGTACTTTGCTGATTACTCTAGATAATTTCATTATAACTGTATAGTATATAGTGTATATATTATATGATATATAATGAAATCAGAGTTTTCTTTACTAAGTTCATTTTTCTTTGCAATCCAAATCCTCTTAAAAATGGGTTCAAACTTCCCCGGTGGTCCAGTGGGTAAAGAGTCCACCTTACAGTGCAGGGGGCACCTGTTTGATCCCTGGCCCGGGAAGATGCCACATGCCCAGGAACAACTGGACCGGTGTGTCCAGTTACCAGCCAGCACTCTGGAGCGTATGTGCCCAGAGCCAGTGTTCTGCAATGAAAGAGGCCACTGCAATGGGAGGCCCACATAGGCTGAAGAATAAACATGGATGAAAAATAAATAAATGAAAAATCAATGAAAAGAGGCCAAAAGAAAAAAAAAATTAAAGAATAAATGGGTGTATCATAGCTATAATCTAAGAACTGGTTTATTTTGCTTTTAGAGATTTTAAATTTTCAGATGAATTATATTTTATAGTCACTGTCTTAATATAGGAATTAGTATTCCATATTTAATCCTTAGGATGAAGCCAAATTCACTGTTTTTAAGCTTATAAAAGTCTAGTAGGGCATTTAGATTTATAAAGTAACAGAACAAAGAGATTAGCAAAGATAATACAAGTTGAGCTATTAAGCATACTGACAAGGTTCTTCAATTTCTCTTCTAATTTATTGGTTAACAAATGATTGAGTTATTGTTTCTCAGTATAACTTTCCATTATTGCATGTGTTAAATCTGTATGAAATATTACCAGATTCTTATTTTCATAGCTACTGAGGAAAAAACAGTCCATTATAGCTTTTTGGCTAGGTATTGAGTGATAAAATTGTACAGACGTCCTGCCTCACTTTTATGTCCATCACCGATATCCTAACACTTAGCCAAAATGATCTGATAACTTCATGCTGCACTCTGTCATTTGAACCAAGCCTGTGCTTTCTCAGTGCACAGTCACAACAGATTCAGGTAAGATAAGAGGAAGAAAGTGTGCAGTTCAAAGTAAAATAAGTGGTCTACAATGTTACTTTAGGCTTTTTGATCATTAATGTTGTTTTCGGGTGGGTGATCATTGGTCTGAATGACTTTTGTATCCTTTCTGATTGAGTTTGTAGGATTCTATTTCAGACTAATGTGTGGTTGGCAGCAGGAAATAGTTTTATTTTAAACAACAAAGCTATACCTTGGGAACTTTGAGGAGAACAACAGTTTGACCAATGTCTGAAACTGGAGGCAGCCCCATGTAGTATAAAGAACTCTGGACTTGGTCCCAGAGGATCTAGATTCAAGTCTGACCTATGTGCCCTTTGGTAAGTCATGTAACTTCTTCCTTTTACCAGCATACTAAAAAGTGAGGGCACTTATCTGTTTTTGAAAAGTAAAGGATGAAGGAAAAGTCTGAAATGTTCTTACACAGTGATTTGTTTTCTCTTTCAGAAATATCATCTCACCTTCAATTATTAGAAATTCCTTCTCTGATTTGGATGTCAGATTTAGTAGTGTGTCCTAATGGAAAGGCTGTTAGCAGATTGACAGATCCTCCAGGATATTGCTCATGACCATTAATTTGCCGTAAGTTCAGCCTTTTGCCATCCTTGTCATTCCCACCTATTCTTAGCTGTAGAGTCCTTGGGCCTTTGCACATCTTTCACTTTGTCAGGAACACTTCCTCGTCTCTTTCATTTCACTGTTGCTTGTTGAAGATTTTCTATTTTTTCAGAAAAACTATATAAAACTAAAATTTAGGATTTTAATTTTTGTCATGTACCATGTCATGGTAATAATACTATAATACCATTTATTCTTTGTTTAGAATTCCACTAGATTGTAAGGTTCATGATTGCATGTGTTAAATCTGTATGAAATATTACCAGATTCTTATTTTCATAGCTACTGAGGAAAAAACAGTCCATTATAGCTTTTTGGCTAGGTATTGAGTGATAAAATTGTACAGACGTCCTGCCTCACTTTTATGTCCATCACCGATATCCTAACACTTAGCCAAAATGATCTGATAACTTCATGCTGCACTCTGTCATTTGAACCAAGCCTGTGCTTTCTCAGTGCACAGTCACAACAGATTCAGGTAAGATAAGAGGAAGAAAGTGTGCAGTTCAAAGTAAAATAAGTGGTCTACAATGTTACTTTAGGCTTTTTGATCATTAATGTTGTTTTCGGGTGGGTGATCATTGGTCTGAATGACTTTTGTATCCTTTCTGATTGAGTTTGTAGGATTCTATTTCAGACTAATGTGTGGTTGGCAGCAGGAAATAGTTTTATTTTAAACAACAAAGCTATACCTTGGGAACTTTGAGGAGAACAACAGTTTGACCAATGTCTGAAACTGGAGGCAGCCCCATGTAGTATAAAGAACTCTGGACTTGGTCCCAGAGGATCTAGATTCAAGTCTGACCTATGTGCCCTTTGGTAAGTCATGTAACTTCTTCCTTTTACCAGCATACTAAAAAGTGAGGGCACTTATCTGTTTTTGAAAAGTAAAGGATGAAGGAAAAGTCTGAAATGTTCTTACACAGTGATTTGTTTTCTTTCAGAAATATCATCTCACCTTCAATTATTAGAAATTCCTTCTCTGATTTGGATGTCAGATTTAGTAGTGTGTCCTAATGGAAAGGCTGTTAGCAGATTGACAGATCCTCCAGGATATTGCTCATGACCATTAATTTGCCGTAAGTTCAGCCTTTTGCCATCCTTGTCATTCCCACCTATTCTTAGCTGTAGAGTCCTTGGGCCTTTGCACATCTTTCACTTTGTCAGGAACACTTCCTCGTCTCTTTCATTTCACTGTTGCTTGTTGAAGATTTTCTATTTTTTCAGAAAAACTATATAAAACTAAAATTTAGGGATTTTAATTTTTTCTCATGTACCATGTCATGGTAATAATACTATAATACCATTTATTCTTTGTTTAGAATTCCACTAGATTGTAAGGTTCATGATAGTAAGGGTTATGTCTTTTTCTATGCCTTTACTGCATAGCACACTTTGAAGTGCTATATACTGGACACTGTTCTAAGTGCTTTAGACTTGCGTGGGTGCTCAGTCACTTCAGTCATGTTCAACTCTTTGTGACCCTTAGGACACATCCATACATGACTGTTGGAAAAACCATAGCTTTGACTATATGGACCTTTGTTGGCAAAGTGATGTCTCTGCTTTTTTTTTTTTTTTTTGGAGGCGGGGCGGGCCACTTCTATTGGTCTTTCATTTATCTATTTTCATCCATCTTTGTTCTTTGGCCCATGTGGGCCTCCCATCGCAGTGGCCCCTGTTGTCGCAGAGCACTGGCTCTGGGTGCATGCACTCCAGAGCTCCGGCTCGGTAATTGGACACATCGGTCCAGCTGCTCTGCGGCACGTGGGATCTTCCCAGGCCAGGGATTGAACCGGCGCCCCTTGCACTGCAAGGCGGTGTCCTTACCCACTGGACCACCAGGGAAGTCCTCTGCTTTTTAATAAGCTATATAGGTTTTTCATACCTTTTCTTCCAAGGAGCAAGTGTCTTTTAATTTCATGGCTGCAGTCACTGTCCACAGTGAATTTGGAGCCCAAGAAAATAAAGTCTGTCACTGTTTCCAGTGTTTTCCCATCTATTTGCCATGAAGTGATGGGACCAGATGCCAGGATCTTTATTTATTTATTTTTTTAAAGATTTATTTATTTATTTTGGGCGGGGGTCAGGTTGGGGAGGGAGGGGAGTGGGCGAGCCACTTCTATTGGTCTTTCATTTCTCTATTTTCATCCGTCTTTGTTCTTTGGCCCATGTGGGCCTCCCATCGCAGTGGCCCCTGTTGTCGCAGAGCACTGGCTCTGGGTGCATGCACTCCAGAGCTCCGGCTCGGTAATTGGACACATCGGTCCAGCTGCTCTGCGGCACGTGGGATCTTCCCAGGCCAGGGATTGAACCGGCGCCCCTTGCACTGCAAGGCGGTGTCCTTACCCACTGGACCACCAGGGAAGTCCTCTGCTTTTTAATAAGCTATATAGGTTTTTCATACCTTTTCTTCCAAGGAGCAAGTGTCTTTTAATTTCATGGCTGCAGTCACTGTCCACAGTGAATTTGGAGCCCAAGAAAATAAAGTCTGTCACTGTTTCCAGTGTTTTCCCATCTATTTGCCATGAAGTGATGGGACCAGATGCCAGGATCTTTATTTATTTATTTTTTTAAAGATTTATTTATTTATTTTGGGCGGGGGTCAGGTTGGGGAGGGAGGGGAGTGGGCGAGCCACTTCTATTGGTCTTTCATTTCTCTATTTTCATCCGTCTTTGTTCTTTGGCTCCTGTGGGCCTCCCATCGCGGTGGCGTCTGTCGTTGCAGAGCGCCGGCTCTGGGCGCATGCGCTCCAGAGCTCCGGCTCGGTAATTGGGCACATCGGTCCGGCCGCTCCGCGGCACGTGGGATCTTCCCAGGCCAGGGATCGAACCGGCGCCCCTTGCACTGCAAGGCGGTGTCCTTACCCACTGGACCACCAGGGGAAGCCCAGGATCTTTATTTTTTGAGTGTTGAGTTTTAAGCCAGCTTTTTCACTTTACTCTTTCACTTTCATCAGGAGGCTTTTTAGTTCCTCTTCACTTTCTACCATCAGGGTGGTATCATCTGCATATCTGAAGTTATTGGTATTTCTCCTGGCAGTCTTGATTCCAGCTTGATCTTCACGCAGCCTGGCATTTTGCATGATGTACTCTGGATATAATTTAAATAAGAAGGGTAACAATATAAAGCCTTGATGTACTCTTTTCCCAACTTGGAACCAATGTTTTGTTCCATGGATGGTTTAACTGTTGCTTCTTGATCTGCACACAGGTTTCTCAGGAGGCAGATAAGGTGATCTCATATTCCCATGTCTTTCAGAATTTTCCACAGTCTGTTGTGATCCACACAGTCAAAGGCTTTAACATAATCAGTGAAGCAGAATTAGATGTTTTTCTGGAATTCTCTTGCTCTATGATCCAACGGATGTTAGCAATATGATCCGTTTCCTTTGCCTTTTATAAATCCGGCTTTTACATCTTTAAGTTCTTGGTTTCACGTACTGTTGGAGTGTAGCTTGAAGGATTTTGAGCATCTTTGTAATTTCTAGGGTCTGATTCACAATTTGGTATTTCTTACTTGGATTTTTTAAATATTTGTGTTAGTGTTTGAAGACATAAGCTAAAATTCTTCGTGGGAAAGCAGCTCTTAATATAAGGTAGTAAAAATAAGAATTAGATTACTTACAAAATTTAAAGAACCCTTGTGTTGTATAATGTTATAGAAGTTTGTTTTTCTGTACTGATGAGGACATTGGTAGATTAGTAATATACTTTACTAAAGTGCATTATGCTTTATGGTATGTGTGTATATATACAAATATATCTGTATATTTGATGATGCTAAGTGTTATTTTTCAAATATATTGTCTAGAGGGCTTATGTATTTGTAGTATATATCACTACTTCCGACTGAAAGAGTCTTCATGAAGGACTAATTCTAGTGATCTTACCCTTAATTTAGTGGCTGTCTGCATTGGTTACAGGAAACTTTTTGTTTTAATGTTAAGGCTGAGCCCCAACTACCACTGCCAGAGATTGTCTAACTGGTATGTATCTGTAAAAATTGGAACAATGTTGATTTTTAAAGTGCAGTCCACACTTGAGAAGTAGAAAAGTTGAAATAGAAAATCTACATGCTGCATCAGACTTTTGCTTATTTTTAATGCATGTTTCTGAACCCTATCAACTTTTTGTGATAATTGAGCAGTGTTAATTGAATAGGGCCAACAGCATTGTCGGGGGATGCTTTGAAAAATGTACATATCTTGGCCCCATCTGGACCTAGCGAATCATATTCTGGGGAAATCTACATTTTAAAAATAAGCATCTTAGGGAATTCCTTGGTAATCCAGTGGTTAGGACTTGATACTGTCACTGCCAGAGGCCTGTTCTATGTCTGTTGGGGAACTAAGATCCTACAAGCCATGTTTTGTTCCATTGTTCTTCTTGATCTGCACACAGGTTTCTCAGGAGGCAGATAAGGTGATCTCATATTCCCATGTCTTTCAGAATTTTCCACAGTCTGTTGTGATCCACACAGTCAAAGGCTTTAACATAATCAGTGAAGCAGAATTAGATGTTTTTCTGGAATTCTCTTGCTCTATGATCCAACGGATGTTAGCAATATGATCCGTTTCCTTTGCCTTTTATAAATCCGGCTTTTACATCTTTAAGTTCTTGGTTTCACGTACTGTTGGAGTGTAGCTTGAAGGATTTTGAGCATCTTTGTAATTTCTAGGGTCTGATTCACAATTTGGTATTTCTTACTTGGATTTTTTAAATATTTGTGTTAGTGTTTGAAGACATAAGCTAAAATTCTTCGTGGGAAAGCAGCTCTTAATATAAGGTAGTAAAAATAAGAATTAGATTACTTACAAAATTTAAAGAACCCTTGTGTTGTATAATGTTATAGAAGTTTGTTTTTCTGTACTGATGAGGACATTGGTAGATTAGTAATATACTTTACTAAAGTGCATTATGCTTTATGGTATGTGTGTATATATACAAATATATCTGTATATTTGATGATGCTAAGTGTTATTTTTCAAATATATTGTCTAGAGGGCTTATGTATTTGTAGTATATATCACTACTTCCGACTGAAAGAGTCTTCATGAAGGACTAATTCTAGTGATCTTACCCTTAATTTAGTGGCTGTCTGCATTGGTTACAGGAAACTTTTTGTTTTAATGTTAAGGCTGAGCCCCAACTACCACTGCCAGAGATTGTCTAACTGGTATGTATCTGTAAAAATTGGAACAATGTTGATTTTTAAAGTGCAGTCCACACTTGAGAAGTAGAAAAGTTGAAATAGAAAATCTACATGCTGCATCAGACTTTTGCTTATTTTTAATGCATGTTTCTGAACCCTATCAACTTTTTGTGATAATTGAGCAGTGTTAATTGAATAGGGCCAACAGCATTGTCGGGGGATGCTTTGAAAAATGTACATATCTTGGCCCCATCTGGACCTAGCGAATCATATTCTGGGGAAATCTACATTTTAAAAATAAGCATCTTAGGGGAATTCCTTGGTAATCCAGTGGTTAGGACTTGATACTGTCACTGCCAGAGGCCTGTTCTATGTCTGTTGGGGAACTAAGATCCTACAAGCCATGGGACATAATCTAAAATGAACCAAAAAAGCATCTCAGATTCTTATGTTCATCAAAGTTTGAAAACTGACTTTTATACAGAATAGTATTTAAGAAATATTTGCATGATTAGGGTGAATTAAAATTTGTTTCTCCAGCTAGACTGATCTTGTCCTATCCAGCTTCCACTCTGTGTAAAGAGAAGGCTGTGGTCAAGGACTGGATCTTATTCTTTGGCTTGCCCTATTTGGCATAGTGCTTTTCTGCTGGTACAAGCCTAAATAAATACTGAATTGAGTTTTAGGTGTAATTGTACTTATTATTTTCCTGCAAAGCTGGAACTAAAAACAAATTGTTGAATATGATTATGAATGTTGGGGGCCTTTGAGGTTAAATGGCACTAAACAGTAGCTTCATTCAAACTATTTCTGAGAACTTGGAAAGACATTGAGGATCATCTAGCCCATTTATTTCTTATAGTGGAGAAAATTGTGACCCAGACTGCTTGAGTACTGTGTACCAAGTGATAAGATTAATTGCAAGACTAGATTCCTAACCCAGTGCTCTTTATTTCATGAAGTAACTTCTCTTTTGAAGCAGTAGTGACTGGGTTAAGTTTCAGATAGAGATTTTCTGCTTTTTAGATGCAAGGGGAAGAAAAATCTGTGCAGAACCAAAAACATCTTGATTTTTTTAATTAGGACATCTGCCTTTACTCGCATTTACTTCTTAAGATAGATTACTAGAAGGTGGAGGATCTTTGCCAATGAAATCTTTCACTGAAGATGGGTGGTTATGAGATATAAAACTCACTCGGCATCCAATTTTGTTGTTGTTTTTAGTGGATGTTTCTGAACCCTATCAACTTTTTGTGATAATTGAGCAGTGTTAATTGAATAGGGCCAACAGCATTGTCGGGGGATGCTTTGAAAAATGTACATATCTTGGCCCCATCTGGACCTAGCGAATCATATTCTGGGGAAATCTACATTTTAAAAATAAGCATCTTAGGGAATTCCTTGGTAATCCAGTGGTTAGGACTTGATACTGTCACTGCCAGAGGCCTGTTCTATGTCTGTTGGGGAACTAAGATCCTACAAGCCATGGGACATAATCTAAAATGAACCAAAAAAGCATCTCAGATTCTTATGTTCATCAAAGTTTGAAAACTGACTTTTATACAGAATAGTATTTAAGAAATATTTGCATGATTAGGGTGAATTAAAATTTGTTTCTCCAGCTAGACTGATCTTGTCCTATCCAGCTTCCACTCTGTGTAAAGAGAAGGCTGTGGTCAAGGACTGGATCTTATTCTTTGGCTTGCCCTATTTGGCATAGTGCTTTTCTGCTGGTACAAGCCTAAATAAATACTGAATTGAGTTTTAGGTGTAATTGTACTTATTATTTTCCTGCAAAGCTGGAACTAAAAACAAATTGTTGAATATGATTATGAATGTTGGGGCCTTTGAGGTTAAATACTGAAATAGTAGCTTCATTCAAACTATTTCTGAGAACTTGGAAAGACATTGAGGATCATCTAGCCCATTTATTTCTTATAGTGGAGAAAATTGTGACCCAGACTGCTTGAGTACTGTGTACCAAGTGATAAGATTAATTGCAAGACTAGATTCCTAACCCAGTGCTCTTTATTTCATGAAGTAACTTCTCTTTTGAAGCAGTAGTGACTGGGTTAAGTTTCAGATAGAGATTTTCTGCTTTTTAGATGCAAGGGGAAGAAAAATCTGTGCAGAACCAAAAACATCTTGATTTTTTTAATTAGGACATCTGCCTTTACTCGCATTTACTTCTTAAGATAGATTACTAGAAGGTGGAGGATCTTTGCCAATGAAATCTTTCACTGAAGATGGGTGGTTATGAGATATAAAACTCACTCGGCATCCAATTTTGTTGTTGTTTTTAGTGGAACTTTGCTTCTCTGTCCTGACATTTCCACATCTCTATTTATAGCAGTGATCTCTTTGGAATTTGCCTTCTGATTCTGTTTGTTCTTTTATGTTACTTCATATTAACTGATATTCTCACTTCATTTGTTTTAAAAAAAATGTATTTGAAAGGGCCTTAGAAGAAAAGTTAGGAATAAAATTTTTATAAGTATCTGAAATTGCTATTTTCCTGTGACATAACCATAATATTCTCTATAACATTATATAAATATAGTACCTAATGATACAGGTGCTAACTTTTCAAGATAGACTATTAATTTATTTTCTAAATTTAAAAGCATATGAAGTCTACAGTAAATTCCTTTTAACCAGGATAGGTATTACTTTAGTCTTAACTTGCTTTTTGAACAACTTGCTTATACTTTGATATAAGTGCAGAAGAGATTTTGTTTTAGTTAGAGGATTTCAGTGGTACTCTTTAAGAGCAGTGTCTTACTTACTTTTGAGACAATATAATACCTGGCATCTAATGGATGCTTATTAATCTATTCATTTATTCAGTTCAGTGAGAATGCTGGGCATTGTTCTCGGTGTTAGAGACACAGTAGTGAACAAAATAGACAAATATCCTCATGCTCAAGGAACTTATTCTATAAGTAAGTGGATGTTAAATGAAACTGTAAATCATTTTGTAAGGACTCTGTATTTGTTTTTTGGTAGTTATTTGCATCAGTCTCAGAAAGGATAGAGAATTCCCTGCTGGTCCAATAGTTAATACTTGGTACTTTCATTGCTTAGGGCCTGGGTTACATCTGTGGTTAGGAACTGGAATCCCTTAAGAGTGAGGTGTGAACCCTCCCAAAAAAAGGTAAAGACTAGATTCCTAACCCAGTGCTCTTTATTTCATGAAGTAACTTCTCTTTTGAAGCAGTAGTGACTGGGTTAAGTTTCAGATAGAGATTTTCTGCTTTTTAGATGCAAGGGGAAGAAAAATCTGTGCAGAACCAAAAACATCTTGATTTTTTTAATTAGGACATCTGCCTTTACTCGCATTTACTTCTTAAGATAGATTACTAGAAGGTGGAGGATCTTTGCCAATGAAATCTTTCACTGAAGATGGGTGGTTATGAGATATAAAACTCACTCGGCATCCAATTTTGTTGTTGTTTTTAGTGGAACTTTGCTTCTCTGTCCTGACATTTCCACATCTCTATTTATAGCAGTGATCTCTTTGGAATTTGCCTTCTGATTCTGTTTGTTCTTTTATGTTACTTCATATTAACTGATATTCTCACTTCATTTGTTTTAAAAAAAATGTATTTGAAAGGGCCTTAGAAGAAAAGTTAGGAATAAAATTTTTATAAGTATCTGAAATTGCTATTTTCCTGTGACATAACCATAATATTCTCTATAACATTATATAAATATAGTACCTAATGATACAGGTGCTAACTTTTCAAGATAGACTATTAATTTATTTTCTAAATTTAAAAGCATATGAAGTCTACAGTAAATTCCTTTTAACCAGGATAGGTATTACTTTAGTCTTAACTTGCTTTTTGAACAACTTGCTTATACTTTGATATAAGTGCAGAAGAGATTTTGTTTTAGTTAGAGGATTTCAGTGGTACTCTTTAAGAGCAGTGTCTTACTTACTTTTGAGACAATATAATACCTGGCATCTAATGGATGCTTATTAATCTATTCATTTATTCAGTTCAGTGAGAATGCTGGGCATTGTTCTCGGTGTTAGAGACACAGTAGTGAACAAAATAGACAAATATCCTCATGCTCAAGGAACTTATTCTATAAGTAAGTGGATGTTAAATGAAACTGTAAATCATTTTGTAAGGACTCTGTATTTGTTTTTTGGTAGTTATTTGCATCAGTCTCAGAAAGGATAGAGAATTCCCTGCTGGTCCAATAGTTAATACTTGGTACTTTCATTGCTTAGGGCCTGGGTTACATCTGTGGTTAGGGAACTGGAATCCCTTAAGAGTGAGGTGTGAACCCCTCCCCCCCAAAAAAAAAAGGGAATGAAAAAGGATAGACTGTAGTTTATTAAGCAATGTGTTGAAGAATCAGAATGGAAGAAGCTTAAAGATCAGATCAATCATTCATTTAAATACTTATTTCCTAGTGCATGTAAAATTATTTGAAATAAATATATAACTGCCAGTCTTTTTCATCCTGATTATCATTCATTTATTGTGTTCTGTTTGTAACTCCGAGTAAAATACTCTACTTGTAACTTGAGTAACGGTCTCAGCTGCTAGCCAGGTTAAAACCAGGAAACTTCATCAAAAATCTGACTACGCTGGCTCAGAACTCTGTACACACATAAGTTCTGGTTGGTTGGTTGTTGTCAGTGTTTCACACCACAGTGTGAGCTTCACCGGGTCTGTTTACTTGTCACTGTATCCTAAGTGCAGAAAATAATGTCACATAGTAGATGCTAATAAATGTTAATAAATCAATCCTTAACCACTCAAAATGCGATCTTCCTTCCTATGCCTAGCTGCTGTACACATTTGATCTTTTTTGGGAGAGGGGTGGGGTGGGGTGGGGTGGGGTGGGTAGGGAGGGGAGCAGGCGGGCCACTAACGTTGGTTTTTTCATTTGTCTATTTTCATCCATCTTTGTTCTTTGGCCCATGTGGGCCTCCCATCGTGGTGGCCTCTGTTGTTGCAGAGCACCGGCTCTGGGCGCATGCGCTCCAGAGCTCCGGCTCAGTAACCGGATACATCGGTCCAGCCGCTCCGCGGCACGTGGGATCTTCCCAGGCCAGGGATCGAACTGGCGCCCCTTGCACAGCAAGGCGGTGTCCTTACCCACTGGACCACCAGGGAAGCCCCACACTTGATCTTTATCTAGACTACACAATCAGTGTAAGTCTTCCATTCCAATATTCTCTTAAGACTTATTATTTTAGCCTGTTTGCTGACACACTCCTGTTCTTCTTGTCTTTTGGCACTTTTTTTTTTTTCCAGTCTCTCTTACTTCCTGGTCTTATTTGCCAGTCAGTTCAGGAATCCGCAACTCCCATTCCCCTTTGTTTTTCAGTTATGTCCACTCTTTAAATCCACCGTAAATCACTTAAAATAGACTTTGGGATTAGATAAGCTTCATTCACAATTTGCTACCTTTGTGCCAAGTTATTTAACCTGACCACATTTGATCTTTTTTGAGTCTTATTTTCTCATTCACTTTTTGTTCTTTGTGCTCTAACCATCGTTATGAAAATTAAATGAGATTACGGTAACCAGATACAATTGCCTGTAAGTAATGATAACTCTTATTAAATAATAACTGAAAAATTCAGGTGCAGAGTCACTCTAGGACTAGTTGGTTTATCAGCTCAATAATACATGAGGTGTCCATATTTTTATTTTTGTCCTCTGCAATCCTCAGCTGCTAGCCAGGTTAAAACCAGGAAACTTCATCAAAAATCTGACTACGCTGGCTCAGAACTCTGTACACACATAAGTTCTGGTTGGTTGGTTGTTGTCAGTGTTTCACACCACAGTGTGAGCTTCACCGGGTCTGTTTACTTGTCACTGTATCCTAAGTGCAGAAAATAATGTCACATAGTAGATGCTAATAAATGTTAATAAATCAATCCTTAACCACTCAAAATGCGATCTTCCTTCCTATGCCTAGCTGCTGTACACATTTGATCTTTTTTTTGGGAGAGGGGGTGGGGTGGGGTGGGGTGGGGTGGGGTGGGGAGGGAAGGGAGTGGGCGGGCCACTAACGTTGGTTTTTTCATTTGTCTATTTTCATCCATCTTTGTTCTTTGGCCCATGTGGGCCTCCCATCGTGGTGGCCTCTGTTGTTGCAGAGCACCGGCTCTGGGCGCATGCGCTCCAGAGCTCCGGCTCAGTAACCGGATACATCGGTCCAGCCGCTCCGCGGCACGTGGGATCTTCCCAGGCCAGGGATCGAACTGGCGCCCCTTGCACAGCAAGGCGGTGTCCTTACCCACTGGACCACCAGGGAAGCCCCACACTTGATCTTTATCTAGACTACACAATCAGTGTAAGTCTTCCATTCCAATATTCTCTTAAGACTTATTATTTTAGCCTGTTTGCTGACACACTCCTGTTCTTCTTGTCTTTTGGCACTTTTTTTTTTTTCCAGTCTCTCTTACTTCCTGGTCTTATTTGCCAGTCAGTTCAGGAATCCGCAACTCCCATTCCCCTTTGTTTTTCAGTTATGTCCACTCTTTAAATCCACCGTAAATCACTTAAAATAGACTTTGGGATTAGATAAGCTTCATTCACAATTTGCTACCTTTGTGCCAAGTTATTTAACCTGACCACATTTGATCTTTTTTGAGTCTTATTTTCTCATTCACTTTTTGTTCTTTGTGCTCTAACCATCGTTATGAAAATTAAATGAGATTACGGTAACCAGATACAATTGCCTGTAAGTAATGATAACTCTTATTAAATAATAACTGAAAAATTCAGGTGCAGAGTCACTCTAGGACTAGTTGGTTTATCAGCTCAATAATACATGAGGTGTCCATATTTTTTTATTTTTGTCCTCTGCAATCCTCAGCATTTGGCTTAGTGCCCCTAATGATTGTGTAATGGTTGCCACATTTCCCAGTGTTAGGCAGGCAGAAATAATTGTAATGTGGAAAAAAGTTTCTTTAAAGCAAGGAAACTTCTGAAAAAATTGTATGGACAATCTTAATTGCAAAATAGAATTAAAGATACAGATAATAGAGAACAAATGTATGGATACCCAATGGGGAGAGGAGGAAATAGATGAATTGAGAGATTGGGATTGACATATATACACTATTGCTACTGTGTATAAAGTAGATAACTAATGAGAATCTACTGTGTAGCATAGGGAACTCTCAGTGCTTTGTGATGACCTAAATGGTAAGGAAATCAAAAAAAAATGATATAGCTGATTCACTTTGCTATACAATAGAAACTAACACAACATTGTCAAGCAACTATGCCCCAACAACAAAAGAATTTTAAAAATTTTATTTATTTATTTTTGACTTTTCACTGCTGCCACAGGCTCTTCTCTAGTTGCAGGAAGTGAGGGCTACTCTCTAGTTGAGGTGAGCAGGCTTCTTGTTGTGGTGACTTCTCTCGTGGAACTCGGATTCTGGGATACATGAGCTTCAGTGGTTGTGACACATGGGCTCAATAGTTGCAGCTCAGGCTTCCCTGGTGGTCCAGTGGGTAAGGACACCGCCTTGCAGTGCAAGGGGTGCCGGTTCGATCCCTGGCCTGGGAAGATCCCACGTGCCACGGAGCGGCTGGACTGATGTGTCCAATTATGGAGCCAGAGCTCTGGAGCGCATGCGCCCAGAGCCGGTGCTCTGCGACAACAGAGGCCACCGCGATGGGAGGCCCAAACGGGCCAAAGAACAAAGATGGATGAAAAAAGGACAAATCAAAGACCAATAGAAGTGACCCACCCACCCTCCCCTCCCCATCTCCCCAAATAAATCAATAAATAAGTGTTTAAAAAAAAAAAAAAGTTGCAGCTCGGAGGATCTAGAGTGCAGGCTCAATAGTTGTGGCTCATGGGCTTAGTTGTTGTACAGCATGTAGCATCTTCCCAGATCAGGGATCGAACTAGTGTCTCCTGTATTGGCAGGTGTACTATTCATCACTGACTGAGCTACCAGGGAAGCCTTTCAACAAAAATTTTTAAAATAATAATAAACTAAAAGCAAGAAGACCCTTCTATTACCTCTACCTCCTTCTTCTGGATGCTGATTGACATAATCTTGTTCTGACCAGAGTGGAATTACTGGCTTATTCTAGCAAGTAACATACTGGTTTTGAATAATAAATATTTATCTCCTGAGACTAATAAGGTAGGGACTTATTAGTAATAGTTGCTCTTACTACTATGTTTGTAAATCTTAGGATTCTCTCCTTGGACTCTTTTTCTTTTTCTTTTTGCTATCCACATTGATTCTAGTGTAATTTCCTTTAGTCCTGTGATTTTAAGGTTCACTTCTACTTGTCTTTGTCTTCCCTCCATACTACCTCTATGAATACTAAACTCATATTCAAACTTTCTATTAGACATTACCACTGATATACTTAACCGGCATTTTAAACTTAACATGTCCAATAGTGAACTCTCCGGTTTCCTCCTAGCTTTTCTGTCTTCCTGTTTTAGTAAACAGCAGTTCTGTTCTTTTAGTTTACTGAAGCTGAAAAACCTTGGAGTCATTATTGATTTCTCTCATATCCCACATCTGATTCATTAGAAAATTCTTTTGGCCTTACCTTTAAAATAAATAAAACCTTCACTGCTACATCATGGACTAAATCACCCGCGCTACTATTATTTTTATTTATTTATTTATTTATTTATTTTTGGCTCTTCTTTAGTTGCAGGGAGTTGGGGCAACTCTAGTTGAGGTGAGCAGGCTTTTTGTTATGGTGACTTCTCTTGTTGTGGAACGCGGGCTCTAGGGCACATGGGCTTCAATAGTCGCAGCTCTGAGGCTCTAGAGCACAGGCTCAGCAGTTGTGGCTCACGGGCTTAGTTGCTCTGCAGCATGTGGAGTCTTCTTGGATTAGGGAATGAACCTGTGTCCCCTGCATTGGCAGGTGAACTCTTTACCACTGAGCTATCAGGGAAGCCCCTGTACTATTATTGCAATACATTTTTAGCTGGTCTTTCATCCTTGGCCACCATGCTTCTCTTCTAGAAGTCAAAGTAATCCCATCATTTTTCTGCATAAAACTCTCCCATGGCTTCTCACATTCCCTTAATTCAAGTAGAAGTCTTTAGCCTGCAAGGCTCAACACCATCTGGGCATCTGTTATTTCTCTAACATTTCCCAACTCTTTCACCACTCCTCTTGTTCAGTTACCCAGGTGTGACTCTGTGATACCATGGACTGAGCATGCCAGGCTTTCCTGTCCTTTACTATCTCCTGAAGTTTGCTGAAGTTCATATCCATTGCATTGGTGGTACCATCCAGCCATCTCATCCTGTGACACCCTCTTACCCTTTTGCCCTCAGTCTTAGCTTCAGGGACTTTTCTAGTGAGTTGGCTGTTTGCATCGGATGACCAAAATACTAGAGCTTCAGCTTCAGCATCAGCCCTTCCACCGAGTATTCAGGGTTGATTTCCCTTACGATTGACCGATTTGATCTCTTTGTTGTTCAAGGAACTTAACAGGTGTCTTCTCCAGCACCACAGTTCGAAGGGATCAATTCCTTGGCATTCTGCCTTCTTTACGGTCACAACCATAAGTGACCACTGAAAGACTATAGCCTTGACTATACGGACCTTTGTCAGCAGAGTAATACCACTGCTTTTCAACACACTGCCTAAGTTTGCCATAGCTTTCCTGCCAAAAAACAGTCATCTTCTGATTTCATGGCTACAGTCACCATCTGTAGTGATTTTAGAGCCCAGAGAGAGGAAATCTGTCACTGCTTGCACCTTTTCCTCTTCTATTTGCCATGAGGTAATGGGGCCGGCTGCCATGATCTTAGTTTTTTTTTAAATTTAGTTTTAAGCTGACTCTCACACTCCTCCTTCACCCTCATCAAGAGGCTCTTTAGTTCCTCTTCACTTTCTACCAATTGAGTGGTATCATCACACATCTGAGGTTGTTGATATTTCTCCCAGCAATCTTGATTCCAGCTTGTAACTCATCCAGCTCAGAATTTCTCATGATACTACTACCTTCTTTTGCCCTTTCTTGGGAACTGGGATGAGGATTGACCTTTTCCAGTCCTGTGGCCACTGCTGGGTTTTCCAGATTTGCTGACATAATGAATGCAGAACCTTGTTGGCATCATCCTTTAAGGATTTGAATAGTTCTGTTGGAATTCAATCACATCCTAGCAGTGCTTCCTAAGGCCCACTTAACTTCGCATTCCAGAATGTCTGGTTCTGGGTGACTGACCACATCATCGTGGTTATCCAGTTCATTTAAGATCTTTTTCTGTACAGTTCTTCCATGTTTTTTTTCCCATCTCTCCTTGATCTCTTCAGTGTCTGCTGGGTCTCTACTGTTTCTGTCCTTTGTGACAAGGTTCCTTCGAGCCTGTTTAGTCTTTCACGTCTTAAATCTGTGGTACCATCCAGCCATCTCATCCTGTGACACCCTCTTACCCTTTTGCCCTCAGTCTTAGCTTCAGGGACTTTTCTAGTGAGTTGGCTGTTTGCATCGGATGACCAAAATACTAGAGCTTCAGCTTCAGCATCAGCCCTTCCACCGAGTATTCAGGGTTGATTTCCCTTAGGATTGACCGATTTGATCTCTTTGTTGTTCAAGGAACTTAACAGGTGTCTTCTCCAGCACCACAGTTCGAAGGGATCAATTCCTTGGCATTCTGCCTTCTTTACGGTCACAACCATAAGTGACCACTGAAAGACTATAGCCTTGACTATACGGACCTTTGTCAGCAGAGTAATACCACTGCTTTTCAACACACTGCCTAAGTTTGCCATAGCTTTCCTGCCAAAAAACAGTCATCTTCTGATTTCATGGCTACAGTCACCATCTGTAGTGATTTTAGAGCCCAGAGAGAGGAAATCTGTCACTGCTTGCACCTTTTCCTCTTCTATTTGCCATGAGGTAATGGGGCCGGCTGCCATGATCTTAGTTTTTTTTTAAATTTAGTTTTAAGCTGACTCTCACACTCCTCCTTCACCCTCATCAAGAGGCTCTTTAGTTCCTCTTCACTTTCTACCAATTGAGTGGTATCATCACACATCTGAGGTTGTTGATATTTCTCCCAGCAATCTTGATTCCAGCTTGTAACTCATCCAGCTCAGAATTTCTCATGATACTACTACCTTCTTTTGCCCTTTCTTGGGAACTGGGATGAGGATTGACCTTTTCCAGTCCTGTGGCCACTGCTGGGTTTTCCAGATTTGCTGACATAATGAATGCAGAACCTTGTTGGCATCATCCTTTAAGGATTTGAATAGTTCTGTTGGAATTCAATCACATCCTAGCAGTGCTTCCTAAGGCCCACTTAACTTCGCATTCCAGAATGTCTGGTTCTGGGTGACTGACCACATCATCGTGGTTATCCAGTTCATTTAAGATCTTTTTCTGTACAGTTCTTCCATGTTTTTTTTCCCATCTCTCCTTGATCTCTTCAGTGTCTGCTGGGTCTCTACTGTTTCTGTCCTTTGTTGAGCCCATCTTTGGCGGAAATGTTCCCTTGATATTTCCAACTTTCCTGAAGAGATCTTTAGTCTTTTCCCCTTTTTTTGTTTGTTTTCAGTCTTATGCACTGTTCATTGAAGAAGGCCTTCTTGTCTCTGTGCTATACTCTGGAATGCTGTGTTTAGTCAGATTTACCTTTCCATTTCTTCCTGGCCTTTTTTTTTTTTTTTTTAAGATTTATTTATTTATTTATGGGGGGAGTGGGGAGGGAGGGGAGCAGGCGGGCTACTTCTATTGGTCTTTCATTTGTCTATTTTCATCCATCTTTGTTCTTTGGCCCGTGTGGGCCTCCCATTGCGGTGGCCTCTGTTGTCGCAGAGCACCGGCTCTGGGTGCATGCGCTCCAGAGCTCCAACTCGGTAATTGGACACATCGGTCCAGCCGCTCGGTGGCACGTGGGATCTTCCCAAGCCAGGGATCGAACCGGCGCCCCTTGCACTGCAAGGCGGTGTCCTTACCCACTGGACCACCAGGGAAGCCCTCTTCCTTGCTTTTTACTTCTCTTCCTTCTTCAGCTGTTTGTAAAGCCTTCTCAGATAACCACTTGGCCTTCTTGGTATTCTTTTTCTTTGGGATGGTTTTGTTCATTGCCTCCAATACAATGTTATGAACCTCTGCTCATAGTTCTTCAGGCACACTGTTAACCAGATCTAATACCTGAATCTATTCATTACCTCCACTGCATATTCTTAGGGGGTTTGATTTAAGTCTTACCTGGCTGGCCTGGTGGTTTTCCCCACTTCCTTTAGTTTAAGCCTGAATTTTGGTATAAGAAGCTGATGATCTGGCCTCCAGGTGTTGTTTTACTGACCAACTTCCTAGTGCTTAAAGAACCTTGTTGGCATCATCCTTTAAGGATTTGAATAGTTCTGTTGGAATTCAATCACATCCTAGCAGTGCTTCCTAAGGCCCACTTAACCGCATTCCAGAATGTCTGGTTCTGGGTGACTGACCACATCATCGTGGTTATCCAGTTCATTTAAGATCTTTTTCTGTACAGTTCTTCCATGTTTTTTTTCCCATCTCTCCTTGATCTCTTCAGTGTCTGCTGGGTCTCTACTGTTTCTGTCCTTTGTTGAGCCCATCTTTGGCGGAAATGTTCCCTTGATATTTCCAACTTTCCTGAAGAGATCTTTAGTCTTTTCCCCTTTTTTTGTTTGTTTTCAGTCTTATGCACTGTTCATTGAAGAAGGCCTTCTTGTCTCTGTGCTATACTCTGGAATGCTGTGTTTAGTCAGATTTACCTTTCCATTTCTTCCTGGCCTTTTTTTTTTTTTTTTAAGATTTATTTATTTATTTATGGGGGAGGTGGGGAGGGAGGGGAGCAGGCGGGCTACTTCTATTGGTCTTTCATTTGTCTATTTTCATCCATCTTTGTTCTTTGGCCCGTGTGGGCCTCCCATTGCGGTGGCCTCTGTTGTCGCAGAGCACCGGCTCTGGGTGCATGCGCTCCAGAGCTCCAACTCGGTAATTGGACACATCGGTCCAGCCGCTCGGTGGCACGTGGGATCTTCCCAAGCCAGGGATCGAACCGGCGCCCCTTGCACTGCAAGGCGGTGTCCTTACCCACTGGACCACCAGGGAAGCCCTCTTCCTTGCTTTTTACTTCTCTTCCTTCTTCAGCTGTTTGTAAAGCCTTCTCAGATAACCACTTGGCCTTCTTGGTATTCTTTTTCTTTGGGATGGTTTTGTTCATTGCCTCCAATACAATGTTATGAACCTCTGCTCATAGTTCTTCAGGCACACTGTTAACCAGATCTAATACCTGAATCTATTCATTACCTCCACTGCATATTCTTAGGGGGTTTGATTTAAGTCTTACCTGGCTGGCCTGGTGGTTTTCCCCACTTCCTTTAGTTTAAGCCTGAATTTTGGTATAAGAAGCTGATGATCTGAGCCACAGTCAGCTCCAGGTGTTGTTTTTACTGACTGTATTTTTTTATTTTTGGCTGTAATGGATCTTCATTGCTGCAGATTTTCTCTAGTTGTGACGAGTGGGGCTACTCTGTAGTTGCAGTGTGCAGGCTTTTCATTGTAGTGGCTTCTGTCTAGTTGCAGAGCACAGGCTCTAGGTGTGCTCAGTAGCTGTGGTTCACAGGCTTGGTTACACCATAGCACATGGGATCTACCCACACCAGGGATTGAACTCATGTCTCCCATATTGGCCAGTGGATTCTCAACCTCTGGACCACCAGGGAAGTTCCCTACCCCATCATTCTTAACTAACCAAAACTCAAAGATGTCTGGCATTGCCTCACTCTAGGCTTTTGTACTTGATATTTCCCTCTACCAGGTTTGTTCTGCCCTCTGCCCTCCCCATGTTTTATATAGCTTTCCTTTCAGGTCAGAGTACAAATGTTATTTTCTCTGTGAAGTCCTTTCTGGCCACCCATCTAAAATTTTAATTCTCTTATTTCCTTTTCCCACGTTATTTTCCTTAGTGCCTGCCACCATCTAATATTTCATATAGTATTTTAAAAAAAATTTTAATTATTAAAAATTTTATCTTCTTTATTAGAAAGTAAAATACATGAGGCAGGAATTGTTGTTCTTAATTTTTCCCCAATACCTGGAACAGTGCCTTGGCATATGGAATGTTTATGAAGAAATGAGTTAAATGAGTGTCAGTTCATCTTATCATGGTTTCTGGTTCTGGCTAGGTCCTCAGTGAGACTTGGTAATCCTTTATTTCTGATTAGTTCCCTTCCTAGTTCCCTTAACTTCCATGTCAGACGGTCACCATTCTGTCAAATGTCCTATTTTTACTCCTGGCTCCTTAGTTGTGGTAGACTTCCCAAGTGGCTCAGACAGTAAAGAATCTGCCTGCAATGCGGGAGACCTGGCTTCAGTCCCTAGGTCGGGAAGATCTCCTAGAGAGGGGAATGGCTACCCACTCTAATATTCTTGCCTGGAGAACTCCATGGACAGAGGAGCTTGGTAGGGTACAGTCCATGCGGTTGCAAAGAGTCAGACACGATGGAACAACTAACACTTTCACTACTTGTGGATGTCCTTTTTACTCCTCCTAGTCCTCTTGCCTTCAAATTTACAAATTTTTCGCTTATTTATTTTCTTTTAATTTTGGAGCCTTACTTCTAATTTTGTTCAGATTTTCTCTCTTTGCAATCTTGGCACCAAACTCCCTTCCTGTCTCCTCTGAAACCTGACTTGAGCAATTATTTCTTATGTATTTGTATTATTTTTATGCACCTCATTTTCCCCTGTTTTCTTCTTCTCTCAATTATTAAGACTTTCTTTATCCCTGCTATATTACACGTCTCTCTTCTTCCCTTAGATGACTTTCTTTAAGTGCTTTAAATTTACTATTTCGTTTTCATAACTCTCTTATTGTACAATTTGCTGGATTCTGGCTTTTGCTTTCATTGCCCACAGTTTCATCTACCT
The DNA here is from genome assembly GCA_022376925.1 of Tragulus kanchil. Lineage (NCBI taxonomy): Eukaryota > Metazoa > Chordata > Mammalia > Artiodactyla > Tragulidae > Tragulus > Tragulus kanchil. The sequence goes on from JAIOJX010000032.1 coordinate 36,356,349, forward strand.
CCTTAGATTGTTGTGAAAGATTAAGTGAGGTTACATGGAATAAGTTTTTAGAATAATACTTGCATGTAGCTAATGATTGAGTGCTTACCATGATTAGTTATAACTACTAAAAACAGAATTTTTCTCACTCTTTTGGATACTTTTCTATCACCCTTCGTGACTTTCCCATATTCTTTATGAAACACTGTTTTTCTTTTGGTTTGGGGGAACCAGTGATAAGATGATTTCAGCTCTAAGTAATGGAGTTTCTCTAACAATAAGACCAATGATTGATGGTTCCAATATTGGTTCAAGGAGGCAACAGCACTATCAAGGACCCGGTCTCTTGTTTTCTTTGTACTTTCTTTTAACATGTTTACAGTTGTTCCGCACAATGCGGAGACCTGGCTTCAGTCCCGTAGGTCCGGAGAACTTCCATGTCAGACGGTCACCATTCTGTCAAATGTCCTATTTTACTCCTGGCTCCTTAGTTGTGGTAGACTTCCCAAGTGGCTCAGACAGTAAAGAATCTGCCTGCAATGCGGAGACCTGGCTTCAGTCCCTAGGTCGGGAAGATCTCCTAGAGAGGGGAATGGCTACCCACTCTAATATTCTTGCCTGGAGAACTCCATGGACAGAGGAGCTTGGTAGGGTACAGTCCATGCGGTTGCAAAGAGTCAGACACGATGGAACAACTAACACTTTCACTACTTGTGGATGTCCTTTTTACTCCTCCTAGTCCTCTTGCCTTCAAATTTACAAATTTTTCGCTTATTTATTTTCTTTTAATTTTGGAGCCTTACTTCTAATTTTGTTCAGATTTTCTCTCTTGCAATCTTGGCACCAAACTCCCTTCCTGTCTCCTCTGAAACCTGACTTGAGCAATTATTTCTTATGTATTTGTATTATTTTTATGCACCTCATTTTCCCCTGTTTTCTTCTTCTCTCAATTATTAAGACTTTCTTTATCCCTGCTATATTACACGTCTCTCTTCTTCCCTTAGATGACTTTCTTTAAGTGCTTTAAATTTACTATTTCGTTTTCATAACTCTCTTATTGTACAATTTGCTGGATTCTGGCTTTTGCTTTCATTGCCCACAGTTTCATCTACCTCCTTAGATTGTTGTGAAAGATTAAGTGAGGTTACATGGAATAAGTTTTTAGAATAATACTTGCATGTAGCTAATGATTGAGTGCTTACCATGATTAGTTATAACTACTAAAAACAGAATTTTTCTCACTCTTTTGGATACTTTTCTATCACCCTTCGTGACTTTCCCATATTCTTTATGAAACACTGTTTTTCTTTTGGTTTGGGGGAACCAGTGATAAGATGATTTCAGCTCTAAGTAATGGAATTTCTCTAACAATAAGACCAATGATTGATGGTTCCAATATTGGTTCAAGGAGGCAACAGCACTATCAAGGACCCGGTCTCTTGTTTTCTTTGTACTCTTTTAACATTTTCACTCTGTCACACATGTTTACTTTCAGGGTTGTAAGAGAGCAGGTATGGTGTTTTATCATCTCAACTCAGAAAGGCACTGCTGGCTTTTCTTCTAAGTAGGTATCTTTTTATAGGGAAGGCAGTCTCCCCGAGTTCCCCAGAGCATTTCCCTTGCATGTCATAGGCCATGTGTACACCCATCACTGGCAAAAGGAAATGTGATTACCATGGTTGACTTAGACTAACCACAAGTCATTTCCTGGGGGAGGCATCGACCTTCCTTGAGTTCAGTGTTCTAGAAGAAACTAGATATCTGTTTTCTAGAAAAAAAGATAGGAATGGCTATTTGGTTCATAATTGGTAGTGTCTGCTGTACCACTCTCACCTGGTTGATCTCTGATTGTAACTTCTTAGTATTTTCATTTTCTCCTCTTGATTGATGTGTCCCCTGAATGCTACCGTCCCAAAATACTGTTTTTGAGTCTTTAAAAAGTTTTTCTTTTAATCCTTCAAAATACCACCTGTGTTATGGTCTTTTCTGAATCTTTATTTCCAGCTAAGACTTCTTTCCTAAGCTTGTGTAGAGTATCCAGCTGTCTCCTACACAACTTCATCCACATTCAATTCAGTTAAATACTGTTATGCTAGGTTTTGGGGAGTCAAAAGGTAAATAAATCTTGCTCTGTATGGTCTTACATTATAGTTGGAACAAGTTATTCCAACACAGGTAGTACTTAGGAATGCAGTTTTATCAAGCAGTAATGTTGTCTAAGTATAGATGTTGCATAGATGAAGGGTTATAGGCAACTAAATGCAACTCATCTTTTTTCAAATCTACTCTTTTTATATTCTGTACTTTCATTAGTTAGTAGCCCAGCTATGCATATCTTTGGCCTAATAGTTAATGATTCCGGGCTTTCATTTCCGTGGCCTGGGCTCACTCCCTGGTTGGGGAAGATACTGCAAGCCACGCAGCCAAAAAAATAAAAAAAAAGAAATAGAAACCAAGGCAGTCTAAAATCCTTTCATATCCCCTGTATAAAGTTGTCTGGCAAATTGTATGTATTCTAACCTGTGTTAGATTTACCCATTTGTCTTTTTAGATCATACTCCTAATAATTTAAATCCTTGTAATTTGTCATTTCATTGAATTATTTGCTCAGTAGAAGTTAATTGAACAGGGTTTCCCCTGGTGGTCCAGTGGGTAAGGACACCGCCTTGCAGTGCAAGGGGCGCCGGTTCGATCCCTGGCCTGGGAAGATCCCGCGTGCTGCGGAGCGGCTGGACTGATGTGTCCAATTACTGAGCCGGAGCTTTGGAGTGCATGAGCCCAGAGCCAGTGCTCTGCAACGACAGACGCCACCGCGATGGGAGGCCCACGGGAGCCAAAGAACAAAGATGGATGAAAATAGAGAAATGAAAAGACCAATAGGCGTGGCCCGCCTGCTCCCCTCCCTCCCCAACCCGACCCCTGCCCAAAAATAAATAAATAAATAAATAAATTTTAAAAAAAAGAAGGTAATTGAACAGCAGTGTATATTAAGGCCTTAGACTAGGAAGATGTTCTTTAAAAATACTGTATGGAGGGCTTCCCTGGTGGTCCAGTGGTTAAAGAGTCCCCCTTGCAGATGAAGGGGCATCGGTTCGATCCCTGGCCTGGGAAGATTCCACATGCCATGGAGTGGCTGGACTGATGTGTCCAGTTACTAGCCAGCGCTGTGGAGCGCATGCTCCCAGAGCTGGTGCTTTTCTGTGAGAGAGGCTACTGCAATGGGAAGCCCACACATGCCAAAGAATAAAAAGATAGATGAAAATAAATATAAATAAAGAAGAGGCACGATAGGGAAAAAAGAAAAAAAATTACTGTATGAAGGCAACAGGTCAGTGAGCAGCATATAAGCAAACAGATGACTACCTACTTGTGATAAGTGGTAGAGATACTGAGAAAAATGTGAGAACCTGTGGTCAGAGGAACCTGACCCAGGTTGGAAGTCTGATTTTCCCAATTAGAGGCTGAGTCTCAAAGCAGTACTAAGCTGAGTGTACCTTACTCGATTTATGCATGCTAAAGAAATATTACTTTAAAGACATTACTTTGGGTGACTATGTAGTATTTTTCTGCTGCTTAAAAATAATTTTTAACTGATCATAATTTAATTATCCATAGTAGAACATGTATAATGATACAGTTCATCCATTATTCACCAGTTCTTTCAAATTTGACCACTCACTAAAATTTACTTATAACCCTGAAATTAGTACTCAGGGTGCTATCCTGGTTGTTTGCATGTGCATGAGCAGAGCAGCAAAGAAAAATTTGAGTCTTATGTTCACAGCTGATAATCCAACAAGGCAATGCTTAGCCTTCTCATTTTCAGCTCTCATGAATAAATCTTTGTATTCTGTTTAGTGCATTTTTGTGGCCTTTTTTTTTTTTTTTGGTGATTTTACTGTTTAAATAGCGATTTCAGTGTGGTACTAAAGTGTGTTCTGATGTTCCTCAGCACCAGAAAGCTGTGATGTGCCTTATGGACGGAATACACGTGTTAAGACAAGCTTCATTCAGGTAGGACTTACAGTTCTACTTGACCATAAGTTAGGTGTTATAATAAATAAAGTATCTTTATATAGAAACACACATGAAACAAGGTTATATGTTGATGAGTTAACCCAGCATTTCCCTTAGGGGCAGTGATTCAGTATTTGCAAATTCAGTGTTCATGCAATGTAACTATGGTAAACAATGAGACAAAATTTGACTTTGGGAACAGCCATTTATGCTACCACATGCCATGGAGTGGCTGGACTGATGTGTCCAGTTACTAGCCAGCGCTGTGGGCGCATGCTCCAGAAGAGAGGCTACTGCAATGGGAAGCCCACACATGCCAAAGAATAAAAAGATAGATGAAAATAAATATAAATAAAGAAGAGGCACGATAGGGAAAAAAGAAAAAAAATTACTGTATGAAGGCAACAGGTCAGTGAGCAGCATATAAGCAAACAGATGACTACCTACTTGTGATAAGTGGTAGAGATACTGAGAAAAATGTGAGAACCTGTGGTCAGAGGAACCTGACCCAGGTTGGAAGTCTGATTTTCCCAATTAGAGGCTGAGTCTCAAAGCAGTACTAAGCTGAGTGTACCTTACTCGATTTATGCATGCTAAAGAAATATTACTTTAAAGACATTACTTTGGGTGACTATGTAGTATTTTTCTGCTGCTTAAAAATAATTTTTAACTGATCATAATTTAATTATCCATAGTAGAACATGTATAATGATACAGTTCATCCATTATTCACCAGTTCTTTCAAATTTGACCACTCACTAAAATTTACTTATAACCCTGAAATTAGTACTCAGGGTGCTATCCTGGTTGTTTGCATGTGCATGAGCAGAGCAGCAAAGAAAAATTTGAGTCTTATGTTCACAGCTGATAATCCAACAAGGCAATGCTTAGCCTTCTCATTTTCAGCTCTCATGAATAAATCTTTGTATTCTGTTTAGTGCATTTTTGTGGCCTTTTTTTTTTTTTTTGGTGATTTTACTGTTTAAATAGCGATTTCAGTGTGGTACTAAAGTGTGTTCTGATGTTCCTCAGCACCAGAAAGCTGTGATGTGCCTTATGGACGGAATACACGTGTTAAGACAAGCTTCATTCAGGTAGGACTTACAGTTCTACTTGACCATAAGTTAGGTGTTATAATAAATAAAGTATCTTTATATAGAAACACACATGAAACAAGGTTATATGTTGATGAGTTAACCCAGCATTTCCCTTAGGGGCAGTGATTCAGTATTTGCAAATTCAGTGTTCATGCAATGTAACTATGGTAAACAATGAGACAAGATAAATTTGACTTTGGGGAACAGCCAAGGCCATTTATGGCCAGAAGTGATGAATGAGATGGTCAAGCCGGACAGTACAGAGGTATGATTATTAAAGTATTGTGAAAATTTAAAACACATGATCCTCTTTTGATAAACATCTCACTTCACTACCCTAAGTTTTCTAACATGTTCCACATACTGAACATGCCCAGGTTGAGAATTTTAGTTTACAAGTTTCATTTTGCCATCAGTCAGGCTGATGTTTTATAAGCTATGTTTATAGTGAAAATGATGGTGTTTTTTTTTTTTAATTTACTAGGTATTATAAAAAATTTATTGTGTCCACTGCTGTTATGGCCTCCCCTCTGCCTCTAGTCAAAGAATGGTTTGTGTAAAGCAGGGCTTGGAAATTTTCTCTTTAGGGCCAAACAGTAAGTTTTTGGGCTTTGTGGGCCACACAGTCTCTGCTACAGCTATTTATTCAGGTCTGCCACTATATGGGGAAAGCAGCAACAGATAGACAGTAGGTACTGTTTTATGCTTATATTATAAGGATCATGCCTTAGAATTGTTTTGATTTCAGTAACTGTTGCCTCAACTTGCTGATTTAGCATAGAAAATAAAAAGATTGTATTTTAAAACACTAAAAACTCAAACATTAAAGGAGAAGGAAATGGCAACCCACTCCAGTATTCTTGCCTGGAAAATTCCGTGAATGGAGAAGCCTGGCGAGCTACAGACCATGGGGTTTCATATATATATATACATACATATATATATATATATCTTTCCTAATAGCTCAGTGGTGAGAAATCTGCCTGCCATGCAGGAGACCCGGGTTCTGTCCCTGGGTTGGAAAGATCCCCTGGAGGAGGACATGGCAACTCACTGCAGTATTCTTGCCTGGAGAATTCCATGGACAGAAGAGCCTGGCAGGCTGCAGTCCATGGGGTCACACAGAGTTGGACATGACTGAAATGACTAAGCAGCAGCAGCAGCAAACATTAAAACATTAAATATCAAGCATTAAAACCCATCAGTTTAAAATTATTCTTGAATTCCTTCTTTCTCTTATCTATAAACATCTTCCTTTAAAGTGATGAATGAGAAATGAGTTTCTTTGGGAACAGCCAAGGCCATTTATGGCCAGAAGTGATGAATGAGATGGTCAAGCCGGACAGTACAGAGGTATGATTATTAAAGTATTGTGAAAATTTAAAACACATGATCCTCTTTTGATAAACATCTCACTTCACTACCCTAAGTTTTCTAACATGTTCCACATACTGAACATGCCCAGGTTGAGAATTTTAGTTTACAAGTTTCATTTTGCCATCAGTCAGGCTGATGTTTTATAAGCTATGTTTATAGTGAAAATGATGGTGTTTTTTTTTTTTAATTTACTAGGTATTATAAAAAATTTATTGTGTCCACTGCTGTTATGGCCTCCCCTCTGCCTCTAGTCAAAGAATGGTTTGTGTAAAGCAGGGCTTGGAAATTTTCTCTTTAGGGCCAAACAGTAAGTTTTTGGGCTTTGTGGGCCACACAGTCTCTGCTACAGCTATTTATTCAGGTCTGCCACTATATGGGGAAAGCAGCAACAGATAGACAGTAGGTACTGTTTTATGCTTATATTATAAGGATCATGCCTTAGAATTGTTTTGATTTCAGTAACTGTTGCCTCAACTTGCTGATTTAGCATAGAAAATAAAAAGATTGTATTTTAAAACACTAAAAACTCAAACATTAAAGGAGAAGGAAATGGCAACCCACTCCAGTATTCTTGCCTGGAAAATTCCGTGAATGGAGAAGCCTGGCGAGCTACAGACCATGGGGTTTCATATATATATATCATACATATATATATATTTTCTTTCCTAATAGCTCAGTGGTGAGAAATCTGCCTGCCATGCAGGAGACCCGGGTTCTGTCCCTGGGTTGGAAAGATCCCCTGGAGGAGGACATGGCAACTCACTGCAGTATTCTTGCCTGGAGAATTCCATGGACAGAAGAGCCTGGCAGGCTGCAGTCCATGGGGTCACACAGAGTTGGACATGACTGAAATGACTAAGCAGCAGCAGCAGCAAACATTAAAACATTAAATATCAAGCATTAAAACCCATCAGTTTAAAATTATTCTTGAATTCCTTCTTTCTCTTATCTATAAACATCTTCCTTTAAGCAGTTATAGTACTTCAGGCTCATTGTATTTGAGGTTAGGCTGTCAATGGCCTAATTTTATAGCAATTTGTGAATACTACAGAACAGGCTTACTTATTTTATACATGTCCTAATACTTAATTTTTGATGTCTGCAATGAAGTCTTTGAATCGTATTTTAGTTTCCACAGTGACAGTGGTTTAATTATTTATGCCTTCACAGATGCATTATATAAAGATACTTTGTAGTTAAGTACTAATTTAAATTTAAAATAAATTGTTTTATTGAGTTATAGATTTCCTTACCAGCCCATTTGCTTTTCTAAAAGCATTATGTCTTTTTTTTTTGCATTATGTCTTTTAAAGTATGATACCCATGCTTCCTTATTTCCCTCTGGCCAAGCCATTACCTATCTTTGCACCAAAATTTTAGTATAATTTTAATTTATTTTTTTTACAATCTTAGATTTTTTTAAAAATTATTTTTGGCTGCACTGGGTCTTCATTGCTCAACTTAGGTTTTCTCTAGTTGTGGTAAGCAGGGACTATTCTAGTTTTGGTGTGTGGGCTTTTCCACTGCAGTAGCCTCTCTTTGCAGAGCACAAGCTCTAAGGTCCATGGGGTCCATGGCATGTGGAATCTTGTGGAATCTTCCTTGACCAGGGATCAAAACTATTTCCCCTATATTGGCAGGTAGATTCTTAACCACTTGACCACCAGGGAAGTTCCATATCCATCTTTTAAGACAAGTTTTATTGTACCCATCAGATTCTATAAAATGGGCACTCAAATGCTTTTATTGACTGCCTGATTTCAAATAATGAGTCCAAATTACTGTAATTACCCACAGAAGGACATTTAGAATTAAGCGAAAAGAAAACCAGCCAGGGTTTATAGGATAACTTAGTTTCAAGTAGATGGTGTTTAATGTCTTTTAAGATACTTGCTTTGTTTACTTTTTCTGTTTTGTAACTTGGATGGAGTAAGAAATGAACTTTTTCAAAAATTTAAACATTTTTTTTTTTTACCTAAAGTTGCAGTTGTAATCATGACAAAATTTTTAGGTATTATAACTTCTGATCATTCCACAAGAATGAGAATATAGTATCCAAATTCCAAATTCACAAGCAATTTGCTATAAGAAGTGTATGATAATGATGCCTTAGTGCTTGAAGGCATTTTAGGAAGTTATAAAATGCGAGGTAAAATATATTAGATGTAATTATTTGGTATATCTAAAATGAGGACCAAATGTTAGAACAGACATAGCCTAGTACTACTCCTTTTGTGCCTGCTAAGTTGCCTCAGTCATGTCTGACTCTGTGACCCTGTGGACCATGGCCTGCGAGGCTTCTCTGTCCATGTTCTCTAGGCAAGAATACTGGAGTGGAAAAAAAAAAAAAAGAATACTGGAGTGGGTTGCCATGCCCTACTCCATGGGGTCTTCCCAACTGAGTCTCTTATATCTATTGCATTGGTAGGAAGGTTCTTTACTGCTAACACCACGTGGGAAGACCAGTAGTACTCCTTGCGTTTTTATTAATATTGGAACAATGTCTGTTCAAGTATTGTTAGAATTATCTTAAGTCACTATTAGATTGCTAGCCACTGAAATGTTCTTTGAAATCTTGTCACTGGTTTCAATATCAGATGTGTATGCATATATGTAGATTACATATGAGAAAGCACATGGAAGTGTCTGATATACTGTAAACTAATATATAAGTAATTATTACAGAGAAGTCATAGAACAGTTTTTTTTTTTTTTTTTTTTTTCTTAACACCAATTATGAGGCTAAAATTCAGAAATAAAGGTCTGAAAAGGGAAGATGGTAAGGGGCATGACCTTACAGGATGCCTCAGTCCTGTGGGGGTGATTCTGACAATTACTCTGATGCTTTATACCAAGTAAAATTTCCTCAGTGAAGAGAGATGATTAGTCAGTAGACCTCCAAGTAGTAGCAGAATAGTTTGTATAGCTTAAAATAATGAAAACAGTTTATATGTCATTATTTAAGTTTTACTGCTTTCGTGCCCTTTGTGAGTTAGGAATTCAGAGAAATTAAATGACTCGTCTAAATTACCTATTAAATGGCAGGGCTGAGATTAGGAACCAAGCACTGAAATTCTTAGGTCTTTGTTTTATTTTAAAAAATTTTTACTTTTAATCAGAGGATTGCTTTACAGTGGTATCTTGATTTCTGCCATACTTTTATTATTTGACTTATTCTTTAGACATTTGTAGCCCCGTTATGCTAGTCCACTAATAGGAATTGAAAATTCAGTGAGAAATAATAGTTTTCTTGAGGCATCTTTCAAGTAATATAGTATGATTAAAGTATTTGAAGCCACAACAGAAATCAAGACTGAAAAGATTTTCTGCCTACAGCCATACCACCCTGAACGCGCCCAATCTCGTCTGAAAAGATTTTCTGACTGTAAATTCAAACAGACATATTTTAATAAACACTGAACTTTTATCCACTTAAAAAAAATTTGTTATAAATACTCTGTTTTTTAGGTCAGTTTTAGGTTCACAGCATAATTTAAAGGAAAGTTCAGAGATTTCCTATATGCCTTCTGCCTCTACACCTGCATAGTCCCTCCACTATCAGCATCTCCCACTAGATGGAACATTTGTTTACAACTGATGAACTGATACATTATTATGACCCAGAGTCCATTATTATGACCCAGAGTTCATTAGGTTTCACTCTTGGTGTTGTATATTGAATGGGTTTGGACAAATATATATATTGACATGTGCCTACCATTCAGTATCATACTGAGTAGTTTCACTATCTTAAAAGCCTCTGTACCCTATCTGTTTACCCTTCCCTTCCCTTTAACTTTTGGCAACAACTGATCTTTTTATTGTCTCCATAGTTTTGCCTTTTCCAAGATAATACATAGCTTGTAACCTTTTCAGACTGACTTCTTTCACTTAGTAATGTACATTTAACTTTCCTCCACGTTTTTACATGGCTTGATAGCTCATTTCTTTTAATTTTATTTTTAAATCTATTTTATTTTGTAAAAAATCATTTCTTCTTAGTGCTGAATAGTATTCCACTGTCTGAATAAGATTTTAGCACAGTTTATTCACCTACTGAAGGACATCTTGGTTGCTTCCAAGCTCTGGCAATTATGAATAAAGGTGCTATAAACATTCATGTGAAGGCTTTTGTGTGGATATTGGTTATTGAGAAACGTGATTGCCAGATCACACAATAAATGTCTTTTATCTTTGTAAGAAACCACCAAACTGCTTTTCAACGTAGAAGACATTCCTACCAGCAATGAGAGAGTCCCTGTTGTCCAAGCCAGTATTGGTATTGCCAGAGTTCTGGATTTTGGCCATTCTCATAAGTGTATTATGGTATATTATTGTTTTAATTTGCATTTCCTGATGACGTACATTATGGAGCATCTTTTATATGGTTACTTACCATTTGTATATCTTCTTCGGTGAGATAACTGTTAAGGTCTTTGTTAAGGTATCTTGTTAAGGTTTGAAAAATGTTAACCCCCTTTTTATTAAGTGGGTGGTTTTCTTATTGTTGAGTTCTAAGGATTCTTTTATGTATTTTGGATAACAGTCCTTTACTAGGTATGTCTTAAAATCCTTCCTTCCTGCCTATGGTTGGTTTTTTCTTCCTTTTGCCAGTGTCTTTGTCAGTAGAAAATTGTAATTTTAATGAAGTCTGGTCTATTAACTGTTTATTTCATGAATTGTGCCTTTGTTATCATATTTATTAATAAAAAAATTGTGAAACCCAAAGTCATCTAGATTTTTTTCCTCTGTTCTAGGAGTTTTATCATTTTGCATTTTATGTTTAGGTCTGTGATCCATTTTGAGATAATTTTTGTGAAGGGTATGAAGTCTGTATCTAGATTTATTTCTGTACAAGTGGGTGTCCAGTTGTTCAAACACTATTTTGAACAGTTTTCCCCTGTTGTATTGCCTTCATTCGTTTGTCAAAAATCAGTTGACTGTATTTCTGTGAGTCTACTTATGGGCTTCATATTGTTTTTTTTTTTTTTTTTTTTTTTTTTATCTTTTATTTATTTATTTATTTTTGTACATGTATGTTCCCAGATCAATCAGATGCATATCCCTTGACCCTCCCCCCACCCAGGTTCCCCCCCCAATCCCTCCAGACCATTGCTCCAAGTGGTTGTAGGTATTCCTATTCCCCTAGCACAATGACAATAGCTATCTTTTCTACACATGACAGTATAGGTTCCCATGTTACTCCCTCCCATTGTTCGGTCTCCACAATGTCTTTATGTCTATTCTCTGTTTTTTCATGAGTTCACTGTGTGTGTTATCATGACCATCTTACTAGATCCCATATATATGAGTTAGTATACTATACTTGTCTTTCTCTTTTTGACTTACTTCACTTTTTATGTTAGGTTCTAGAGCCAGCCACCTCATTAGGACTGAGTCTTCTGCATTTCTTCTTCATATTGTTTTATTGATCTGCTTGCTTTTTCTGATCTATTATTTTTTCACCAGTACCACACTGTCTTGGTTATTGTCCTTGTACAATGCATTTGAATACAATGAATGCCACCTATATAAAATCTTAATGATTATAAATTTTAACAAGAGTCAGGATGAACAAGTAGAAAATACTAACAGGAATATTTGGAAAAAGCCATTTCTTCTTAGTTGGTAGCTTTTGTGTGAGTGGATGTGTATGCTTGCATATAAGGGCATTTTGGTATACATAAAGTACAGTAATCATTTTTCTAGGAAAAAATTCTAATTCATATAAGATCATTGTCATAATAGTAGCTAACATTTGCATGAACTTTATTATTTGCCAGTCACATTCACAGCCCTTTGAAGTAGGTAGTAATGTCAATCCTATCTGACAAAAGGAAACCTGAGGCTCAAAGAGGTTAAGTCAAAGGCCACACAACCAGTAAGTGATGTTGCCAGGATTCTGATACAGGCAGTCTGACTCCAGAGTCTGTGCTTTTCATCACTACACTATAAATATTCCCTGATGCACCTTAGTAGATTTTATAGCCACTATTCAAATATTGCAAGCCCTATTAACAAGGTATAAAAGAGACTCAGTTTGCTTATTCTTAGATAAGAAGTATCATAATTTATTAATATTAATACTAGATGTGTGATTTCAGGTCTGAATGCACCCAGTTAAAGAATTAAATTTTAATTAAATATTAATAGAAGTTTTCAGCAGGAATGTTGGTAAACTATTACAAATCATTTGTCTCCCAAGTATTTCAGTGACCTAAATTTTAATAGCACTTTCTTCTGAGACTTTAGAAGGCATTCTCTCTTTCTCTGTATTTGTTATAAACAGAAATGATTTGTGAGCTGGAGAAATAAAACTTATTTATTTATTGTCTGTGAATAAAGCCAAAGTAGAAGGTGAGGATGGTATCAGTTAAATGACTAGTTATATACTTTTAGGGTTTTTTTTTTTTTTTAGTTAAAATACTATCTTTAGCTCTTTTTATCTAAACATAGTTAATATTTAAATTGTGATTATAAAATCGAAAAAAACTCATACTTCTATAAAAATAATTTCTCTGTACTTATTTTTAAAGTATAATATTTCAAAGGGAGCTTTGTTAAATTTATTAAAAATAGAATGTAATGTCATTAGAATATTTACTTAATTCTGGCCCTTGGCTCCCTAAAAAAGAGTGACACACTTTCCTCAAATGTATCATTAAGCACAAAAGCTTTGTTGGTATTAACAGTTATAAACAAATAATAAAGTTTTATGATTTGATTGAAAAAATTAAAATCATTTCTTTAAAATACATTAACTGTCCTTCAGTTAGAAACCACCTCTACCCTAACATAAGAACTTGATCTTGTAAACTATAAACATTAAAGAATCTCAGTCTTGTAATTTTATTTTAATAAAGGGAAGAGAAAATTGTGTTTTCATGGAATAACCTCATCAATGTTTGAGTAGTAAAAATAAAAAAGTACACATGTCATATTTGTTAAAATAATAGCGGCCTTAAATTAAAGGGGAAAAAAGTGCATTTTCTAAAGTGGTTGGTTTTTTTCTTCATATTTTCTCCCACATATACACATATCTTGTGATTTTTAAACAATGTTTCAAATAGACTACTTTTTTTTTTTTTAATTTTGGCTTCTTTTATTGCTTTTTCATTTATTTTCATCCATCTTTATTCTTTGCCCTTTGTGGGCTTCCCATTGCACTAGCTTCTCTTGTAGCAGAGCACTGGCTCTGGGCACACGCGCTCCAGAGGGCTAGCTCGTAATTGGACACGCCAGTCCAGCCACTTCGCGGCATGTGGGATTTTTTGGATCCAGGGATTGAACCGTGTCCCTTGCACTGCAAGGCAGACTCTTTACCCACTGGACCACCAGGGAAGCCCTAAATAGACTCCTATTATGTATTTTTTTGGCTTTATTTTTGTTTTTACTTTTAAAAACATTTATTAAATGAATGTTGCTTACATCTCTGCTCCATCTTCCCTACAAACTGCCATTATTTTCCTTTTACACACACTATTTTTGTCATGATAATTATTTACAGGGTTTGCAACTGCTCTTGCACCACCCACCCAAAAAAGAAAGAAAACAGCCCACATTCAGTAAACCTGGATGAGGAACATTCGATGTAAAATGATTTTGTAATGGATTTTCAGCTCTTAAGTGATAGAAGAGACAGCTCGGTTTGAAAAAGTAAATGTAAGAGTAAAGTGTCTTTCAAGTACTGTGTAGTTTAATAATGACGGCATTGATTCATTACCCTCTTGTGTAATTGCAGTGAGTTATATTGGTGTATATGGTTTTACTTAGAGTTATTATCTAAGGACAGATTTCCAGGTATGATATTTACATTGCTTCTAAAATCATTTTAAATAACCAGTCCCACATGTTTGAAAGAATTCTTTATAGTGCTTATTTACCAAAACCTAGCTAGATTATTTTATTATTTAAAGTTTCAAAATGATAATTGCTTCCTTATTAACTTGGAATTTCCAAATTGAGGTGAATTCTTGAATTTCAACACTACTACTATAATTCTGTGTGTATTTTTTTTTTCTTAAATAATTAATCCCTCTCTGTGTATTTGTGATATTTGAAAAAAATGAAAGTCCTTTATCACTCTTCTCTATGAAGTGTCATATTTCTTTCCATTTGTTAATATGTAATGCCTCTTTCAGAAATGTGAAATAGCTAGTCTTTTGGTTCTAAAAACACTTAATATGTCAATTCCTGATAATATTTTGATTAAATCAGATAAGAATCTTTTTTTAAGTTTCCAGAATTACCCTCCAGAACAATTCAATACTTTTCATACTGCTATACCAGTGTTCTTTGATAATGAATATTTAAAGGAATTTTCTTAGAAATTAATTCTAGAATAAGTTATTTTTATTACATTTTTGCTCTATTCTCAGTCTTGATCCTTGCACTGGATTCCAAATTGCAACATGCTTAAGAGTCTTAAGGTGACTTTTGATATTAGCATTTTTCCCCAGGTTTTTCAGACTTGGAAAGTTCATCTTTTGATGTATTGGTTGCTTGGTGGTACTACAAATTTTTGCTGAATAGCTGACAAACCTCTGTAACCTATAAGTAGGCTAGATAGATATTATATCTTTCTATAACAAGGTGTTTTTAAAGTATATTTTTGAGAAATAGTAAATCCTAGTTGTTAAAATGCACAAAGATGAACATTATGAAAGAATTGCTGAGTCATGAATGTAAGGCTGCTTGGTTTATAGAGTAGGCATTCCCATATCTTTAAAGGTTAACATGTGATCCTTGCCTTTTCATTATACTCTACACTTATGTACACTTACTTTTTTTCATAAATGCTCTTTTTAAATTTTACAAACTTAAGATTTTTTAAAAAATATTGTTATTTTTGTCTGCATCGTGTCTTGGTTGTGGCACATGAGATCTTCATTCTGTGTGGACTTAATTGTCCCTCAGCATGTGGGATCTTAGTTCCCTGACCAGGGATGGAACCTGCACCCCCTGTACTGGAAGGCAAGTTCTTAATGGCTGGACCACCAGGGAGGTCCCTAAACTTAAGATATTTAAATACAATGCTCTCTGCAATTCTTTTGACATTCTCTTATTAATCCATCTTTCCAATATTAGAACTAGGATTTCAACACTACTACTATAATTCTGTGTGTATTTTTTTTTTCTTAAATAATTAATCCCTCTCTGTGTATTTGTGATATTTGAAAAAAATGAAAGTCCTTTATCACTCTTCTCTATGAAGTGTCATATTTCTTTCCATTTGTTAATATGTAATGCCTCTTTCAGAAATGTGAAATAGCTAGTCTTTTGGTTCTAAAAACACTTAATATGTCAATTCCTGATAATATTTTGATTAAATCAGATAAGAATCTTTTTTTAAGTTTCCAGAATTACCCTCCAGAACAATTCAATACTTTTCATACTGCTATACCAGTGTTCTTTGATAATGAATATTTAAAGGAATTTTCTTAGAAATTAATTCTAGAATAAGTTATTTTTATTACATTTTTGCTCTATTCTCAGTCTTGATCCTTGCACTGGATTCCAAATTGCAACATGCTTAAGAGTCTTAAGGTGACTTTTGATATTAGCATTTTTCCCCAGGTTTTTCAGACTTGGAAAGTTCATCTTTTGATGTATTGGTTGCTTGGTGGTACTACAAATTTTTGCTGAATAGCTGACAAACCTCTGTAACCTATAAGTAGGCTAGATAGATATTATATCTTTCTATAACAAGGTGTTTTTAAAGTATATTTTTGAGAAATAGTAAATCCTAGTTGTTAAAATGCACAAAGATGAACATTATGAAAGAATTGCTGAGTCATGAATGTAAGGCTGCTTGGTTTATAGAGTAGGCATTCCCATATCTTTAAAGGTTAACATGTGATCCTTGCCTTTTCATTATACTCTACACTTATGTACACTTACTTTTTTTCATAAATGCTCTTTTTAAATTTTACAAACTTAAGATTTTTTAAAAAATATTGTTATTTTTGTCTGCATCGTGTCTTGGTTGTGGCACATGAGATCTTCATTCTGTGTGGACTTAATTGTCCCTCAGCATGTGGGATCTTAGTTCCCTGACCAGGGATGGAACCTGCACCCCCTGTACTGGAAGGCAAGTTCTTAATGGCTGGACCACCAGGGAGGTCCCTAAACTTAAGATATTTAAATACAATGCTCTCTGCAATTCTTTTGACATTCTCTTATTAATCCATCTTTCCAATATTAGAACTAGGAATGTTTTTGAAAAGATGAATAAATTATGTAGAAGATAAAAGATGAGTTATATACCCTGAAAATATTTCTTATAAATATCCAAAATACACATTAGAAAAGCTTATATCAAAATGGTATGTAAATGATATATGATATAAACTTTGTTAATAAAAAATATAGAAAACTGCAACAAATAACCATAAATATTCATAGGAAAAGAAAGGATTAGAAGGAAATGCTGACATTCAGCAAAGGATTACCTAAAGTGGTAGGATAGGAAGGTTTTTAAAGTCAAAACGTTTTTTTTTTCTTTTTTCTTTCTGTGTTTTCCAAAATCTTCAATGAGTATTTATGTTTATAATTTGAGAAAATGTGGTTTCTTTTAGTAGGAAAACCTGAAAAATTTATTTAGTAGATAGGCATGGAATTTTTTTTTTTTAAAGATTTATTTATTTATTTATTTACTTGGGGGGGGGGGGGCGGGTTGGGGAGGGAGGTGAGCAGGAGGGCCACTTCTATTGGTCTTTCATTTCTCTGTTTTCATCCGTCTTTGTTCTTTGGCTCCTGTGGGCCTCCCATTGCGGTGGCCTCTGTTGACGCAGAGCACTGGCTCTGGGCGCATGCGCTCCAGAGCTCCGGCTCGGTGACTGGACACATCAGTCCAGCCGCTCCGTGGCACGTGGGATCTTCCCAGGCCAGGGATTGAACCAGTGCCCCTTGCACTGCAAGGCGGTGTCCTTATCCACTGGACCACCAGGGGAAGCCCAGGCGTGGAATTTTTAATCCTATAAATACAGCATAAAGTTTTTTCATTTTCTTTACCACAAACTTTGCATTTGACCACAAAGAAAACCTTAATTTTTTTTCATAAAATTGAGATCCTGTAAGGTTACATACTCCAGTCCTTATATGATGAAATTAGAGGTTAAAAACGGATGAACAAAGGTTAACTGCTTAAAATTAAAAGAGGTCATTAAAACTGAAATTGCAAGATATAAGGCAATCAAAAGGAAAATATTTCATACTGAACCAGTGGGCCCTAGCTAAAACTGTGCACAGAAAAATGCATATTTTTTTAAAAGAAAAAGTATTTCTCATATTATGCCTTATAAATAGCATATCCAGATTCTAAGCTGATCCAGTTTAAGTCTTAAACATGAGTTTTTACTGTCTGAAATCTGATACTTTCTCCTGTCTTTTCTGAAGCAGCACAAAAATTCTTGAAATAGTGACCCCAGGAATGAGGACGGCAGATCTCATTCTGTTTTAGTTGAAGTGACTATAATCAGTTATGAAGCTTTCACAAGTGTTAGTTTGCCTGAACTATTAACTCTTGTATACTACAAAAAAAAAAAAAAAAGCTTGTTAAAATTATCAGCTAAAGTCATATGTAAGTCCTTTACCTATTTTTAAAGTCCTGCTTTTGACATTTATATATAGCCTTTTACAATGGGAAATTGTTGGCATTTCTGATTTGTAGACTCAAGCAATTTTGAAAATGACACAAATTATTTGACAATTTTAATTGAAGCAAATCATATTTTAATATTGTATATCTTAATTTAGATAACTTTAAGTTGAAATTAAAATACCTAAAGTAAGTATTTTTATTTGTATAATATCTGATTTTAGTAAGTTAAGATACCTAATGGCTATCATGATTTTTTGTTTTTTTCACCTAGACTGGAGTAAATAAATGTGTAGTTATGATATTCTATGTTGAAATACTGGTTTCTTAATCCACTTGGCCTCATTAAAAGGAAACAAATGTGGTAGAGCCAGAAGGAAAATGAATAGTTAATCGTGGAGGAGGAGAAAACCTAGCACGGTACTTTGACTAGAGGCAGCTGGGGAAGTGACGTCCTGTAGCATTTGCTGTTCTAGAAAGTGCAGAGACACGTAGTGAAAATGGGAGGATCTAGAAGGAGGCCGTCTCCTGTGTAGTGTATATTTATCTGTAAGTGAGCTGTTGGGGAAGGAATTAAATACGGAGACGCTGTCTGCTTGCTGCCTTAAGACAGCGAAGCTAAATTGCTGCTTTACTTTAACTTTTAAAATACCCAGCTTGGTTTATTTTTCTTAGAATCATTGTATTGCTAAGACTGGGGACGCTGTTTTCTTTCACAAAGGGAAATCTAAGTTCATTCCAAGGCACTCGAAATGGGGAAAGACTATTATTGCATTTTGGGAATTGAAAAAGGAGCTTCAGATGAAGATATTAAAAGGCTGAAAACAAGCCCTCAGATTTCATCCGGATGAACGGTTTACTGCGAAATCTGATACTTTCTCCTGTCTTTTCTGAAGCAGCACAAAAATTCTTGAAATAGTGACCCCAGGAATGAGGACGGCAGATCTCATTCTGTTTTAGTTGAAGTGACTATAATCAGTTATGAAGCTTTCACAAGTGTTAGTTTGCCTGAACTATTAACTCTTGTATACTACAAAAAAAAAAAAGCTTGTTAAAATTATCAGCTAAAGTCATATGTAAGTCCTTTACCTATTTTTAAAGTCCTGCTTTTGACATTTATATATAGCCTTTTACAATGGGAAATTGTTGGCATTTCTGATTTGTAGACTCAAGCAATTTTGAAAATGACACAAATTATTTGACAATTTTAATTGAAGCAAATCATATTTTAATATTGTATATCTTAATTTAGATAACTTTAAGTTGAAATTAAAATACCTAAAGTAAGTATTTTTATTTGTATAATATCTGATTTTAGTAAGTTAAGATACCTAATGGCTATCATGATTTTTTGTTTTTTTCACCTAGACTGGAGTAAATAAATGTGTAGTTATGATATTCTATGTTGAAATACTGGTTTCTTAATCCACTTGGCCTCATTAAAAGGAAACAAATGTGGTAGAGCCAGAAGGAAAATGAATAGTTAATCGTGGAGGAGGAGAAAACCTAGCACGGTACTTTGACTAGAGGCAGCTGGGGAAGTGACGTCCTGTAGCATTTGCTGTTCTAGAAAGTGCAGAGACACGTAGTGAAAATGGGAGGATCTAGAAGGAGGCCGTCTCCTGTGTAGTGTATATTTATCTGTAAGTGAGCTGTTGGGGAAGGAATTAAATACGGAGACGCTGTCTGCTTGCTGCCTTAAGACAGCGAAGCTAAATTGCTGCTTTACTTTAACTTTTAAAATACCCAGCTTGGTTTATTTTTCTTAGAATCATTGTATTGCTAAGACTGGGGACGCTGTTTTCTTTCACAAAGGGAAATCTAAGTTCATTCCAAGGCACTCGAAATGGGGAAAGACTATTATTGCATTTTGGGAATTGAAAAAGGAGCTTCAGATGAAGATATTAAAAAGGCTTACCGAAAACAAGCCCTCAGATTTCATCCGGATAAGAACAAATCTCCTCAGGCAGAGGAAAAATTTAAAGAGGTCGCAGAAGCTTATGAAGTATTGAGTGATCCTAAAAAGAGAGAAATATATGATCAGTTTGGGGAGGAAGGTAAGTATTCAGTGTATATCTTTCTGTTTCTCCAGCTCTGTGACTCTCTTTTTTCTCTGTTAGGTTTCAGGTTATTAAATTCTCTGACTTCAAAAGTAGAAGGACAAATAATAGATAAAAAACAAGATTTCATCCCTGATCATATGAATGAATGTTAAATAGATATGAATGAAATGTATTTGTTTGCCTTTTTTTTGACTTTGACATTTTGTAATATATGTATTCTACCATTAGATTTGTAGTATTAACATTGTATTTGAAAAGAAACCTTAAATTCCCACACTCATTAAGAAATTGTGTCAAAAGTCTTATGCAACCTGTTTTTTTTTCCCTTAATGAATTTTCTGCCAAAATCAACAAAGGTTCTTCAGTCATTTAAAATCTTAAGACTGGCAATTCAGACTCTTAGTAGTTTATATTTTATTCACGAAAACAAAAGAAGTTTTCTGCCTTTCTTATGGCAAAGCTAGTTTAGATTAAACAGGACAGAACCGTCTCTCTGGGAAGCCGAAGGCCCAGGCATTTAGCTGTAGTTGTTTTTGGCATTCTGCCTGGAGAGGAAAGAATTTTCCTGATGTCATAAAATACCAGAACAAGTTTTTAGCTTAATTGTAAACAGTAATTGTGTGCCAAGAAAATGAGATCTCAGAAATACAGTTTTTGACCTAAAATGGCCACCTTGTTAGAATAGTTATTGATTTGCTTTAAAATAACATTTCTTTTGAAATCTTACTATCTAGGTGTAGAGGAAAGCATGATAACTTCCCTTTCCTCTCCCTGCCACAATTTTGTTTCTTGGATTATGAGATCCAGAACTAGTTTAATACAGTAAATGGGAGTAAAATTTAAGATTATCCTTCTATCATTCTGGATTTTAAATTGTTCATCATCTCCATATAAATGTAACTGTAAAGTTAAGACTTTTAAATTGCTAAACAAAAACAACAATACACAGCAAAAACACTTCAGTTTCTACAGGTTCTGGGATTTCAACTTTTTTTTACATCAGGACTAAGTTGTTACTAACTCTTCTCGCCAAATGTTCTTTTTAAAATCATGAAGTTATGAAAACTTTGTTTTTTTTAGGTTTGCTTTCTTTATTGCTTCCCTAATTGAAAATATATCTTACAATACAGTGAAGCAGGGACTGCTAAAAAAAAAATTTAGATAAGCAGGGTGATTGTGTAGAGGTTTTTTTTCTTTCTTGTTTTGTTTTTTCTTTTTGATCTGAGTTGCCCCCAAATGCAGTTTGTGCTACTATTAGGACCTGCGGTGTCAGGTTTTAACAAAGTAAATATTGAAAAATGCAAGTAGTGGGCAAGCAGTTCAGTCCTGCTGGTTCCTTATGGCCATTACTACTCAAAAATACTATGACTTGTTTCACCTCAAACACTAAGCAGGATTCTGAGATACTACTAACCATATACTACACTTTCTGAAGAAGTTATTGTTAATTTTGTAAAGAAATCTACAAACATGGTGTAACACTATGAATTACCATGAAAAAGCAAATATCCTCTGCTTTAATCCACATTCTCACTAACAGCTCAAATCTGTAACTAAACTATAAGACTCATTGTTTACTAAGGATATTTATCTTCAGAATTTTAAGTTACAAATAATACATTTTTCTTGGCTTAACATGATCTCTTAATAGTGTTTTTCTTGAGTTATATTTCTCCAGTTTGATTTTTGCTGAGCATTATCAGTGAGTGCATTTAAAAAAAAACTAAAACAGGATAATCTGTTTACCTTAAATCTCTTATTGTTCTTGACTCAGATAATTGATATAAGCAATAGAGGAAATAGTGAAGGAAGAATAAATTTTTAAAGCATTGAAACATATTCAGAAATACCATTCTCTACTTGTAAGTTACTTCAAAATACAGTTCTGTTAAATGAGTCATTTATGTTGTAGAAATTATTCTTCCTTTACAGAAAAGCACTGTAATTTTCATCATCTCCATATAAATGTAACTGTAAAGTTAAGACTTTTAAATTGCTAAACAAAAACAACAATACACAGCAAAAACACTTCAGTTTCTACAGGTTCTGGGATTTCAACTTTTTCATCAGGACTAAGTTGTTACTAACTCTTCTCGCCAAATGTTCTTTTTAAAATCATGAAGTTATGAAAACTTTGTTTTTTTTAGGTTTGCTTTCTTTATTGCTTCCCTAATTGAAAATATATCTTACAATACAGTGAAGCAGGGACTGCTAAAAAAATTTAGATAAGCAGGGTGATTGTGTAGAGGTTTTTTTTCTTTCTTGTTTTGTTTTTTCTTTTTGATCTGAGTTGCCCCCAAATGCAGTTTGTGCTACTATTAGGACCTGCGGTGTCAGGTTTTAACAAAGTAAATATTGAAAAATGCAAGTAGTGGGCAAGCAGTTCAGTCCTGCTGGTTCCTTATGGCCATTACTACTCAAAAATACTATGACTTGTTTCACCTCAAACACTAAGCAGGATTCTGAGATACTACTAACCATATACTACACTTTCTGAAGAAGTTATTGTTAATTTTGTAAAGAAATCTACAAACATGGTGTAACACTATGAATTACCATGAAAAAGCAAATATCCTCTGCTTTAATCCACATTCTCACTAACAGCTCAAATCTGTAACTAAACTATAAGACTCATTGTTTACTAAGGATATTTATCTTCAGAATTTTAAGTTACAAATAATACATTTTTCTTGGCTTAACATGATCTCTTAATAGTGTTTTTCTTGAGTTATATTTCTCCAGTTTGATTTTTGCTGAGCATTATCAGTGAGTGCATTTAAAAAAAAACTAAAACAGGATAATCTGTTTACCTTAAATCTCTTATTGTTCTTGACTCAGATAATTGATATAAGCAATAGAGGAAATAGTGAAGGAAGAATAAATTTTTAAAGCATTGAAACATATTCAGAAATACCATTCTCTACTTGTAAGTTACTTCAAAATACAGTTCTGTTAAATGAGTCATTTATGTTGTAGAAATTATTCTTCCTTTACAGAAAAGCACTGTAATTTTCATCCTTTATTCAAAATATCTCATTAAGTATACTGTTAAAACGTGGAAAAGTATTTTTTGTCTCTGCCTGTCATTGATCTGTTTGTGCCTGCAGGCCTGGTTCCTGCAGGAACAGCCCTCTGTTTCTCTAGGAGTAACAAAACACTAATATTAGGACTTTGGGGCCATTACGAATTTACCTGATACACTGTTTCCTCCCAATTACTACATTCTCTTGCAAGGCCTGAAACTGGGAATAAGGAACCATGAACTGAAAACTATATGAGTTAAGCATGCTGAATTTATGTATTTATTTATTTATATATTTAAGACCTAGCCTAAGCCAGAGATCCCTGCATATTCGTGGTTTGAAAATCTCTAATATCCATATTTTTAAATGCTAGATTTTAAAAAAGATGGATTAAAAAAGGTGTTTTAAATTTATCATATGACCCAGCATTTCCACTCCTACTAATTTATAAAAGAGAAATGAAAGTACAGGTCCACACAAAGACCTGTACCTGAGTGTTCACAGCAGCATCATGTGTGATGGCTCTAAATTAAAAAATCTGAAAGTATCATCTTTTAGTAAGTAGACAAGTGAAGTGTGGTATATATGTATATATACACACACACAAATACTACTTAGCAATTTAAAGGATTGATTTAATAAAACATGCTTACTAAATGAAGTAACCTCAAAACTGCTAAGTAAGATGTAAATGACTACATATTCTATTGTTTCATTTATATGAAATGCATGGAAAAGGCAAGTTTATAGACAAAAGGAGATCAGTGGTTGCTTAGAGCTAGAGGCAGGAGCAGGGATTAACTGCAAATAGAAATGAAAGTACTCTTTGGGATGATGGAAATGTTTTATAACTGGATTGTGGTGATGGTTGCACAGTTCTACAACTTCACTGAAACCATTGTATATTTAACATGGGTTAATATTATAGTATGTAATAAGTAAAACTTTTATAATAGAGACATTTCTCCATGGTTAAATCATTTGAAAACCAAAATACAGTTCTGTTAAATGAGTCATTTATGTTGTAGAAATTATTCTTCCTTTACAGAAAAGCACTGTAATTTTCATCCTTTATTCAAAATATCTCATTAAGTATACTGTTAAAACGTGGAAAAGTATTTTTTGTCTCTGCCTGTCATTGATCTGTTTGTGCCTGCAGGCCTGGTTCCTGCAGGAACAGCCCTCTGTTTCTCTAGGAGTAACAAAACACTAATATTAGGACTTTGGGGCCATTACGAATTTACCTGATACACTGTTTCCTCCCAATTACTACATTCTCTTGCAAGGCCTGAAACTGGGAATAAGGAACCATGAACTGAAAACTATATGAGTTAAGCATGCTGAATTTATGTATTTATTTATTTATATATTTAAGACCTAGCCTAAGCCAGAGATCCCTGCATATTCGTGGTTTGAAAATCTCTAATATCCATATTTTTAAATGCTAGATTTTAAAAAAGATGGATTAAAAAAGGTGTTTTAAATTTATCATATGACCCAGCATTTCCACTCCTACTAATTTATAAAAGAGAAATGAAAGTACAGGTCCACACAAAGACCTGTACCTGAGTGTTCACAGCAGCATCATGTGTGATGGCTCTAAATTAAAAAATCTGAAAGTATCATCTTTTAGTAAGTAGACAAGTGAAGTGTGGTATATATGTATATATACACACACACAAATACTACTTAGCAATTTAAAGGATTGATTTAATAAAACATGCTTACTAAATGAAGTAACCTCAAAACTGCTAAGTAAGATGTAAATGACTACATATTCTATTGTTTCATTTATATGAAATGCATGGAAAAGGCAAGTTTATAGACAAAAGGAGATCAGTGGTTGCTTAGAGCTAGAGGCAGGAGCAGGGATTAACTGCAAATAGAAATGAAAGTACTCTTTGGGATGATGGAAATGTTTTATAACTGGATTGTGGTGATGGTTGCACAGTTCTACAACTTCACTGAAACCATTGTATATTTAACATGGGTTAATATTATAGTATGTAATAAGTAAAACTTTTATAATAGAGACATTTCTCCATGGTTAAATCATTTGAAAACCAAAAAACATAGAGCTACAGAAATTTAAAGTTGGATTTTGATCTAGGTTCTCCCCCAAAGTTTTTAGGTTTAGTTCTGAATTGTTCTGTGAATGCCAAAAGAAGTTTATATTAAAAGACTTAAAAAAAGGTTTTTGATAACACATCGTTACAGTAGTCTAGTTTCCTCATATTTTTCTTTATATCTTTTTTATTATTTCACTCAGTAACTTAAGTTTAATATTGAAAGTATTTATATGATCAAATTTGTCTTTGCTGTATTAATGTTTTATTTATTTATTTACAGTTTTGTTATTTTACTATATTAATTTTTATACTAGCTTTTTAATCTTTTTTACTAGCTTACAACTTCTTTGTGTAGTTTATTAACTCAATCTCTTTATTTACTATATTTTTAAATATAATTGGATTTTTATGAATCAAAACTGTTTAAAGACTCTCATTATGCTAGTTAACTCTTAATATTGTTATAAATCTCGAGTTTTACATATTTGACCTCCTTAAAGGAAGTTATTAAAGTCATACAATTTTTTCCTTTAATATTTGAATTCTTTTCCATTGCTGTATTTTTTGATAAACGTTTAGTCAGCTAACTAATGGATATCAGTGTTAAGGATCCTATCCCAGACACTTGTTTTTAGATGGCAAATTGGTTGGTTTGTTGTTTTCTAAACAATAGCAGTCTTGGTACAGTATAAGTAAAGTTGACTCTGGAGTACATTTCTTGCTCACACAAAGTGATAATAGTGTCTAGAAAAAATTTTGGATAGCAGAGGGAATCTAGCTATTAAAATTTTCCATGAGCAGTCAAAGTGTATGCAGTAAAGAGTTGACTGTATAGTTGATGACAGGCTGTTACAATTCAAGTACTGGGCAATGCAACTGATACTTGTGTAATAATTCATCTTATATTGGTGTGAATTTTGGTGGGATTTTCTGAGTCATATTAGTACATAGTTGACTATTTAGTGTCAAAGCTTCAGTGGAGGCTGTGTGTTAGCTTTGATAAACGTTAGTTCAGACAGTGTGTGAATCTTCTTAGGGGCTCTGTAATCCTCTGTAATTGAGTTACCATTTTTGGCAGAGGAGGGAAGGGCTTTTAGGGAAAAGCCAAACTCATGATGTAATAACCTAAAATGTTATTCTTTCTTTTCATGAATCCATTGTACATCCAGAACATTTGGATTTTGTCTTGCAGAGGGTCCAATTGAGCAGTCTAATTTAGTCAGTTTACTTTGTTAACTCTTAAATTGTTATACTCTATTTGTGGAATGGAAGATGAAGTGATTGAAATAATTTAGCATTGTTTTAATTACATTGGTAATCACCTTGAGTTATATACATATGCTGCTATTTTAAAAAATCTGCCACTAGCTTTTTTGGTTTTTCTTAACCAAAGAAAGATTTTTCTTTGGTTTTTCTTGGAGTTATAACTGTACAACTAAAATTTAGAAAAAGGAGTTTTGAATCAGCTGTATGTTAAAAGTTCTTGTCCTGCTTATACTTGTCATTCTATTTCTACAAGGCATATTCCCTAAGTGGAAGATGCCAAACAGAATAAGACACGTAAAATTCTCTGTAAAAGCAGGCTGAGTGACTTCAGTAGAATTTTTTATTATTAAATTTCACATATATGTATGAGCGATTATACTTTACACTGTTTTTGCTTCTGCTTTTCTCTTTCTTGACACTGAAGACACATTTTGATGTTTCTTTCAAAGATTTTAAGAATTAGTTCTTCCCTTTATTCAGTAAACATGAGTGGCTGTCAGATCTGTATGCATGAACAATGCAGAAATATATTTCCTGCCCTCAAGTTAGTCACTGCTTGAACATATTTGAATCTCTTAGTTTAATTTGGATGAATTTTTTTTTTATAGTTTTATAATTTTTAGATTTTGTTTCTGCTTGTTTCCTGGTCAGGAATGCCCATAAGGGTTATTCTGAAACTTTGCTGAAACTATAATGATATAAATTAGCCAGTATTGATCCCTTAAAAGATCATTATACTATTGTTTTGTGGGTTTTAGTAGACTCTTTCTTCAATATATAGTAGAAAAAGGTACTTCAAATATGTAATCTCTTGTGAGCTACTTACTGCTTAGCTGAGTCTTAGAGAACAGGATCAAAGAGTCACTGTCTTGGTGTCTGAAGCAGGTTGTCCATAATATACAAAATATTTTTGTAATTGAGTTACCATTTTTGGCAGAGGAGGGAAGGGCTTTTAGGGAAAAGCCAAACTCATGATGTAATAACCTAAAATGTTATTCTTTCTTTTCATGAATCCATTGTACATCCAGAACATTTGGATTTTGTCTTGCAGAGGGTCCAATTGAGCAGTCTAATTTAGTCAGTTTACTTTGTTAACTCTTAAATTGTTATACTCTATTTGTGGAATGGAAGATGAAGTGATTGAAATAATTTAGCATTGTTTTAATTACATTGGTAATCACCTTGAGTTATATACATATGCTGCTATTTTAAAAAATCTGCCACTAGCTTTTTTGGTTTTTCTTAACCAAAGAAAGATTTTTCTTTGGTTTTTCTTGGAGTTATAACTGTACAACTAAAATTTAGAAAAAGGAGTTTTGAATCAGCTGTATGTTAAAAGTTCTTGTCCTGCTTATACTTGTCATTCTATTTCTACAAGGCATATTCCCTAAGTGGAAGATGCCAAACAGAATAAGACACGTAAAATTCTCTGTAAAAGCAGGCTGAGTGACTTCAGTAGAATTTTTTATTATTAAATTTCACATATATGTATGAGCGATTATACTTTACACTGTTTTTGCTTCTGCTTTTCTCTTTCTTGACACTGAAGACACATTTTGATGTTTCTTTCAAAGATTTTATGAATTAGTTTTTCCCCTTTATTCAGTAAACATGAGTGGCTGTCAGATCTGTATGCATGAACAATGCAGAAATATATTTCCTGCCCTCAAGTTAGTCACTGCTTGAACATATTTGAATCTCTTAGTTTAATTTGGATGAATTTTTTTTTTATAGTTTTATAATTTTTAGATTTTGTTTCTGCTTGTTTCCTGGTCAGGAATGCCCATAAGGGTTATTCTGAAACTTTGCTGAAACTATAATGATATAAATTAGCCAGTATTGATCCCTTAAAAGATCATTATACTATTGTTTTGTGGGTTTTAGTAGACTCTTTCTTCAATATATAGTAGAAAAAGGTACTTCAAATATGTAATCTCTTGTGAGCTACTTACTGCTTAGCTGAGTCTTAGAGAACAGGATCAAAGAGTCACTGTCTTGGTGTCTGAAGCAGGTTGTCCATAATATACAAAAATAACCATCCCCAAAGGTCTTACAGGTCAAAAGGGTTTACAGCTCATGATTTCAGTTTTCTTTTTACATGCTGTTGAAATTAATGCTATCATGTGGTATGCCTAGATAAACAATTTCATTATGTAGGATATGGATATCAAGTTCAGTGTCTACAACTTTTTTTATAGGATTTTGTGTTATTAAAATTTTTCCATTTCTGCTACAAATGAGTTATGTTTTAATTCTTAAACAGTGAAAGATGATCTGAAATAATGCTAGTTAATACAAATACGATATTTTATATAACTGCTATGTGTTCACTGATAAAATGGTGCTCAAGGTTACATATTTTGTCTGCATTGATTACTGAAGACCTTTCAATTGACTTTTTATTTATATTTTTGCTATTTTAAAAATTATTGTTTAAGTATAGTTGATTTACAGTGCTGTATTAATTTCTGCCATACAACAAAGTAATTCAGGTATACATATATTTTTTTCATTCATATTGTTTTCCATTATGACTTGTCACAGGATATTGAATATAGCTCCTGTGCTTTGTTTATTTTCTTTTTCTACCCATGGGACAGGCAGTCAGAAGTAAATTATCATTAAAGATGGCGATTTGGAGGAAAAATTTGAAAGCTAAAAATTTCACCTAGGGTGGAATGACTGGAAGTTATATAGCTGTTCTGTATTTAGTTACAAGGACATTTCCAGCTAATATTAATAAATAGCAACCTAAGTTAGAGTTTATGAGTAATAGAGTTTTTGAAAGTTTAAAGAGTTGTAAGTATTTCTCTGACTATGCTTATCTCCTCATTTAGGGTTGAAAGGAGGAGCAGGAGGTACTGATGGACAAGGAGGTACCTTCCGGTACACTTTTCATGGTGATCCTCATGCCACATTTGCAGCATTTTTTGGAGGTTCCAACCCCTTTGAAATTTTCTTTGGAAGACGGATGGGTGGTGGTAGAGATTCTGATGAAATGGAAGTAGATGGAGATCCTTTTGGTGCCTTTGGATTCAGCATGAATGGGTATCCAAGAGACAGGAATTCTGTTGGGCCATCCCGCCTCAAACAAGATCCTCCAGTTATTCATGAACTTAGAGTATCGCTTGAAGAAATATATAGTGGTTGTACCAAACGGATGAAGATTTCTCGGAAAAGGTTAAACCCTGATGGAAGGAGTTACAGAACTGAGGACAAAATTCTCACCATTGAGATTAAAAAAGGGTGGAAAGAAGGCACCAAAATTACTTTTCCAAGGGAAGGAGATGAAACACCAACTAGTATTCCAGCAGATATTGTGTTTGTCATTAAAGATAAAGATCACCCCAAATTCAAAAGGGATGGATCAAATATAGTTTATACTGCTAAAGTTAGTTTACGAGAGGTAAGTTAGTAGGGCATAGGATTCTGAAACCAAGCAGAATTAGGCATGTAATCTTAGGGAATTTATCTAAATAATGGCTAACATTAATTTAATGTTTATTACACTTTATTTTAAAATTTTTCACAAGAACTCTGAAGTAGTACTACTGTTTTACCTCATGTGTGGATAAGATCACATTTGCTAAGTTTAATTATTTATACTAACAATTTAAATGCTAGTTTTAAGTACTAACTGGATTATATGCTATGAGGATAGTATGGATGAACTCTATTCTCTTTTTACTGTTTATCAGGCCTGCATTGTAATCTCATCCCTTAGTCTGTATATAATATTTCTTTCAAAGTTTTTAACTTGGAGTAATCATTCTATGACAAAAATGCATTAAAAGACAAAATAATTGGCGCTTCCCTGGTGGTCCCGTAAGGACACCGCCTCGCAGTGCAAAGGACGCCGGTTTGATCCCTGGCCTGGGAGGATCCCACGTGCTGCGGAGGGACCGATATGTCCAATTACCGAGCCAGAGCTCTGGAGCGTATGCGCCCAGAGCCGGTTCTCTGCAGCGAGAGAGGCCACTGCAATGGGAGGCCCACACAGGCCAAGAAACAAAGATGGATGAAAACAAAATAAATGAAAGACCAATAGAAGTGGCCAAAAAAAGAAAAAAGACAAAATAATTTATGAGGGTGCTGCTTTAATACATTTGTTTGTATTTATTATGTTTTTAGGCACTGTTTCTCAAGTTGGATTATAATCCTATAGATATGACCATGTTAGTTCCCTGCTTAAAATTCTTAAGTGACTGCATATGACATCTACCATAAAGTCTAAACTCTTTAGCTTAAAATAAAAGATTGTTTTTAATCTGACTTCTACCCATAAATGTGTGCATTTCCCTAAGTTTGATGTATTATAATCTTGTATACCTATGTGTCATTGTCTGAGCTATCCTTTATGAACAAAGCTGTTCCTCACTCTGCCTCAATACCTGCTTCTGGTCCAATACTTATTTCAAACATTCTGTATTTCCAGAAGCTAAGAGAAGTAGGTTGGGTGGCCTTTCTCTCATAGAAGACTTCTGCAGATATTTCTCTGATAACTTTATACTGTATTATAATTACTGGTTGCTTCTGAATTCTCTATGCATTCGTTGAGGTGGAGTCTGTGTTCATGGTCCCTAAATGTTCACATATAGCAGAATATATGGCGTATATAGTACTCAGTGAATATTTATTTTATTTTTTTTTCAGTGAATATTTATTAAGTAACTAAATATATCTCTTGTCCTAACATCTTCCCTGTAGAGAAGTGTGTAGTTACTCCTATCTTATTTCTTCTGGTCCTCAATTTTCCCCTCTTTTCCAATTTCATCCCTGCACCTTGAATGTTGTAATAGCTGCCTCCAACAGTCCATTACATTCCAGGGCAATGTGAAAGACATTCTTTACCCCTCTATTCCTTTTCCTTTCCTTCCGCTTCTCTTTTCCTTCTTTTGTAAAATGTTTGAGTATGTGTGTCCTGAAGGAACTTCCTTATGGGGAAAAAGTCCTATAATTAGTGATACTCTTTTAGAGGTTAAAATTTTACCTTAGTATCATCCTTTACAGCTGGTAATATTTTAGTTTAGACTGGTATGTTTTGAAGCTTGTTAATTTTATTTGGTCTATTTTAGGCATTGTGTGGCTGCTCAGTTAATGTGCCAACCATTGATGGAAGAACCATACCTATGACAGTAAATGAGATTGTGAAACCTGGAATGAGGCGAAGAATTATCGGATATGGGCTACCTTTTCCAAAAAATCCTGACCAACGTGGTGACCTTCTAATAGAATTTGAGGTGTCCTTCCCAGATACTATATCCTCATCATCCAAAGAAATACTTAGGAAACATCTTCCTGCCTCATAGAATGAAAAACTTTGTTACCCATATTTTGATAAGGCACTGAAAATATAAAAGGACTGGCCATTTACTGATGTAGATGTGAATTCTATATAAAGACATGTAAATTATTTTGAGGGTTCATTACATTGCATGAATAGAGACGGGTCAAAAAAAGGCAAAAGGGATTCTTACAGTTAGAGATGAAGAGAAAACCATTCACTGCATTTTATTTCTTCCAAATCAGAAACTTTTAGTATTTTGCTTACATGTAAAATTCATTTCTATGGCGTTAACAGATATATTCCTAATAAAGTACTAGGTTGTCCAAATACTTTATTTCTTATATATTTACATTGTCAGTATGATAGGTTCTCGTTTATAATATAAATTTAAATTCTTAACTAAACTATACATGTGATAGGTACTTCTAGAAAAGAAGAACCCAAGTTACTTGGAAATCTGTTTAACTAGATTCAAATCACCATATTGAAATGCTGCTATAGGGCTGGTACCCATAAAAGAATATCCTAATACATACATTTTACCATTTTGATTTTTAAAGTATACTGTAGCATTTCTTAATAGCATAGTTATAATATTCTTAAGATACCTTTTCTTCATAAAAAGGAAGTTAATGGCAATTTATCTCCTGTGGAAATCCCAATTGCCTGAATTACTGATATTTTAGAAATAGGTTGTTTTTAAAATGCCATATATAATTTTATGCAAGTTGACTATATATCTTGGACTTAATAAATTATAGGTACATTTTATTGTCCATTAGTTAAGAATAATTTGTTTGATAATAAATGTGTTTTTAGAGGAAATATTGTTACTTGGAATTAATTTTCCAATTACACAGTCTTCTATAACTTACTCATAATATGCTCTGTGTACCATATGCAACTTCCCTAAAAAAGAATAAATTACCACTATGATATTAAACCAAAATATGGGGAAAATAAACACTAACTGCTGCTTATGAATGATGTTGCTACTACTTGTTATGCATATAAATATTTTACTTTTTCACATGTATAGATTGCATTTCTTAGGTATTTTAATTTTCAAAATATATTTACATTTAAAAATTACTCTCTTTTCTGTTTTATAGGTATAGTAATCATATTTTGAAACAAAGTTTTTGGTTCCAAAGTAATTTTTAGAATAATTGGTATACAAGGTACATTGGACCCTTTCACCTTTTAGCAGAAAATGGTCTTTTAGAAATCCAATACATATGTTTTAATCACCATATACTTTACAGCTTTATTGAGATATAATTCACATGCTAACAAGTTTACCCTTTTAAAGTGCACAATCTGGTGGTTTTAGTATATTCACCTTATGCAGCCACTTTCTAAATTTCAGAACATTTACATCACTCTAGAAAGAAACCACATAACCATTAGCAC
This sequence comes from Tragulus kanchil, assembly GCA_022376925.1. NCBI lineage: Eukaryota > Metazoa > Chordata > Mammalia > Artiodactyla > Tragulidae > Tragulus > Tragulus kanchil. The sequence goes on from JAIOJX010000032.1 coordinate 36,389,539, forward strand.
TCACTTCCCATTCCTGCAGTCCCTGGCAAACACTGATCTACTTTCTTATATGAATTTCTCTATTCTGGACATTTCCTATAATTGAGATTAAACAATATTTGGCTTTTTTGTTTGTTTCACTTAGCATAATGTTTTCAAGGTACACCCATGTTGCATCAATTAGGACTTCGTTCCTTTTTTTTTTTGGCCACTTCTGTTGATCTTTCATTTATTTATCTTTGTTCTTCGGCTTGTGTGGACCTCCCATCACAGCGGCCCCTCTCGTTGCAGAGCACTGGCTCTGGGCACATGCACTCCAGAGCTCCTGCTTGGTAGTTGGACACATCGGTCCAGCTGCTCTGCGGCACATGGGATCTTCCCAGGCCAGGGATTGAATGGGCACCCCTTGCACTGCAAGGCGGTGTCCTTACCCACTGGACCACCAGGGAAGCCCTCGTTCCATTTTTTATGGCCAAATAATATTCCATTGTTTGGATATATCACAGTCTGTTTATCCATTAATTGATGGGCATTTAGGTTATTAACACTTTTTGGCTATAATGACCACTATGACCATTTTTGTACAACCTAACCTTTTCTGTACTTAATTTTTCAGTTTTCTTGGGTATATACCTAAGAGTAAAATTGTTGGGGATAACTATATGTTTTATTTACAAGTGGAAAATGCTTGAAAATGTCAGAGAATTCAGCTAATCATGCATATTATTCCATTAATTCATAAATGATTCCCTTATAACTTTCTCTGAGTGACAGTTAAAACTCCTTAAGGAAATGTGAACATCCTGGAAACTTTCTCAGGTCTAAAGAGATTAAAGCTGAAAAGCATCAGTGAGAGAGGCAGGTGTGGTTTCTATTTTAAACCCACTGTCATTTATTTTAATTTTCTTGATTAAGTATTTTCTCCCAGGTTAAATGAGTTGTAGATTAGATACATACTCTTTGAATTAAAGACTAGTTGCTAAAGTATAGAGAATTATTCTAGTAGAGAAAAAAAAATCAATTGACACTGCTATATAGGCAGAGTTTATTAGGGAATCCCTGGTGGTTCAGTGGTTAGGACTCAGCACTCACTGCTGAGCCCTTGGTTCAGTCCCTGGTCAGAGGACTAAGATTTCACAGGCAAAAATAACCCTGTGCAGCACTGTAAAACCATGTATTAATATCTTCCATGTCTTCAAGGGTATCAATAATGCCTTGGTATATAGTAAGTGCCCAATCTTCATTTGTTAAGTGTTGACTTAATGCAAAAGTTGAGTTTTAAAGTTTTCTTATTTGCTTATGTTATGAAGGTACTTTCGATTTTAAAATGTTCTCTTTGAGTTAAACCAGGTTCTTGGATACGTGGAATAGTTTAGAAGTATTGTGGATCTCAGTAAGCTGATTGATAAATGTGTCTACCTGTCTTTCCTATAACTAAAATTTAGTACATCATCTCTGTAACTATTAGAATTTTGATTTTTGTGAATGTAGTTCTCTCTTTTTTTGTTCCTTTGGCGCTGCCATGTAGCTTGCTGGATCTTGACCTGGGATGAACCTCCAGCCCACAGGCAGTGAAAGCACTGAGGCCTAACCACTGGACCACTAGGGAATTCCCAGTTTATGTGAATGTAGTTCTTAAGCCATTCTTATAAAGAGGAAACTGGAGATTTAGGAAATGAAAAGGAGAGTAAAGTGAATGACTGAGGAAAATGAGTTTTGGATGCAACCTCAATCATGAGAAATAAAACAGGCAAAGAACTCGACTCCTGTTTCTGTTAAAGGGATGGCGCTAAGATGAAGATAAAGACCTGGACCAGAAGTACTCTTGTATTAAATTATAATAGGAGGTCTATGTTAGAGAAGAACTTGGGAAATACTAATTTTTACATTAAAGTTTACACAGTTTTAACCTCAAGTATATATTTTTCATATCTGGGGCTGGGGTTCAAAAGATGGGATTGACTGAGAGTCCTAAAACCTGAAAAATAGGAAAACGTGTGGAATAAGATTAGGTTTCTTTTTCTCCTTTATTGCCTTGTTTATATGCCTATTATGTCTAACAAAGTAAAAATGAATTTGCAAGCATCTTATCGAAACAGAATGAAAGATCCTGACAGGTTTCTAATAAGCAAGGAATGGTAAACCGTATTTATTACTAATTAAAAGTATAAACTATCACTTTTTATTTAGTACGACATTCATTTTAGTAAACATAAAAACTGACTTATGGGTGCAGCCCAACTCAGCCCACATTCCCCACCCCCCTCACCCAATCTCCCTTACTCCAGGCCTGTCAAAGCCCACCAGGCTTGTGCAGCCCCCCTGCTCCCTGCTCAGGGGCACATGCTGCCTCCCCTACGTGGGATCCCCCCACACACACCTTGCCTCCTGTAGGACTAGACACCATTTCTGGGCCCACCCACCTCCCATTCCCTCGTTCCCCCTCGTCCCTCTGATAAAGTTCCCAGGACTCACAGGAAGATGCATGCTGACCATCCAGTCCCCAGCTCTGGTGACCTCATGACCCGGACCTCTCCCCTTAAGTCCCTGGGCCCTTTGCGCTCTTAGGTGCACGGGTTCCCCTCTTCTCATCCACCCCATCTTGCGTACTCAACAGCCTCTCCCAGGGGAGCACCCAGGTAGTGCTCCCCAGTGGCTTAGCCTGGCTCAGGCCAGGCAGACCCACCCTCCTCAAGGAAGGGCAGGTGGTGGGGCTTTGTCAGAGGGCCTGGCCACTGGGGCTGGGGTACCAATCTACAACGCTCCCCACCCGCATGGTTCCTAGAAAAGTGTTAACCTAGAAGCTGATGATTAGGTCGGAATCCATACGCCCCAGGTCGGGGCTTCTGAGAGTTTTTATCTGTGTGTGCTGTCTTCAATTGGGGGCAGTATGTGTGTGTGTGTGTGTGTTTCTTTGATTATTTTTGTCCATCTCTTCAGAAACTTGGAATGGGATTGCTTGTGGAACAGTTTCTTTCAGCAAGTGTTTCCTGTTCTGTAGTGTTTATGGGGAGGAAAGTTTAGAACCATCCAGAGCTTCCTGTTTGTAAGGTCATTAAGGACATAGGTCAGTTAGAAATCATAAGGTGGTCAGTAGGTGCCCTGGTGTGAGCCACACAGACAGAATCAGTCTCTGCCCCTGTGGGTGTGTTTCTTCTTTGTGCACGTGTTCCTCTGTGTGTGTGTGTGTGTGTGTGTTTGAGTCTTCTTTGTGCACGTGTTCCTCTTTGTGTGTGTGTGTGTGTGAGAGAGAGAGATTTTCTGATTTTTGTGTAATGAACTTGCTTTGCTTTTGGCGAGGGTGGGGCAGAACTGAGGCAGTGGCGGGAACATGAACTACAATAGAAAGGAACACCAGTATTTTTCAAGTTTGGATTTTAAAGTCTCAAATCCAAAAAAAGAAAAATGAAAAAGAAAAATCTGACTTCTTAGGGTTCAGCTTAGAACTTTTTCATAACAACTTAAATTCCTCAGCTAATTGTTTTCCTATCAAATGCTTTCAGAAACATAACCATTTCAATTAGGGAAATTATATTTCACTCTGGCTTTTACAAATTACATTCCCTTACTCACTAAAGTAAACATGAGAAGTGGCACAACCCACTTCAGAGTAGTAAGTGTACAATAGGACTAGTTAAATATTTTACGCTTTTCCCCCCCAGACTCATAATTCTTGAAGGAAATTTTTCAGAAGTTAAAAGTGGAACCCTTAACTGATAATGGGCCTTTGGCTGTGGTGGTTTAGTGACTAAGTTGTGCGGTCCAACTCCTGGACTGTACTTGCCAGGCTTCTCTGTCCACGGGATTTCCCAAGCAAAAATACTGCAGTGGGTTGCCATTTCCTTCTCCAGGGAATTTTACTGACCTGGGGATTAGAACCCAGGTCTTCTGCATTGCAGGGAAATTCTTTACTGACTGAGCCACTAGGGAAGCCCAATAGTGTCTTAGTATTATTTAAAAATTACTCACTGGCTGGCAAAGCTCCCTCACCTGCCCGCTTGTATCTCTTATAAGCATCCTGTATTAATCTATTTTTTGCCTATCACTTTGCCTTTTTTTTTTTTAATCACTTTGCCTCTTGATGAATTCCTTTTGTGCTGAGACACAAAGAACTTGAGCCTTAGTAGGTCCAGAGACCAGGCCTAAAGATCTTACAAGGCAGAACAACTCATTAATTTATTTGACATGGCCTCAGGCAAGCTTTGTATAGAGATTTACTTTTCTGAAGAATTCTTTTTTATTTATTTATTTATTTATTAATATCTTTTGTTTTATTAATGTATTTCGCTGAATTCGGTCATAGTTGCAGCATGTGAACTGTTAGTTGTAGCATGTGAGAAGTTCCCTGACCAGGGATTGAACTCAGGCCCCTTGCATTGGGAGACAGAGTCTTAGCCACTAGACCACCAGGGAAGCCCCCTGAAGAATTCTTATCGAACTCCCTGGGGAAATATATCTGTCTTAGTTGGCAAACACCAGAATCGCTGAAATCTGTTACTACTAAATTACAATTCATTAAAATTAGGAAGGATTTCAGAGAAAAAATAGTTAGTGGCCTATATAGGTTTAGTCTCATTACACTTAAGGTACATATGATGACCAACCAGGATTTATTTTAGGAATGCAAGACTGATTTGTAATTTCGCCAATACAGACAAAAACTGTAAATTGTTTTTTAAGTTGTTCTCACCTCTTTCATGGTGGTGTTGGCAAAATTTAAAAATTCTACAAATATACTACATATAAGTGTACAATAGGACTAGTTAAATATTTTACGCTTTTCCCCCCCAGACTCATAATTCTTGAAGGAAATTTTTCAGAAGTTAAAAGTGGAACCCTTAACTGATAATGGGCCTTTGGCTGTGGTGGTTTAGTGACTAAGTTGTGCGGTCCAACTCCTGGACTGTACTTGCCAGGCTTCTCTGTCCACGGGATTTCCCAAGCAAAAATACTGCAGTGGGTTGCCATTTCCTTCTCCAGGGAATTTTACTGACCTGGGGATTAGAACCCAGGTCTTCTGCATTGCAGGGAAATTCTTTACTGACTGAGCCACTAGGGAAGCCCAATAGTGTCTTAGTATTATTTAAAAATTACTCACTGGCTGGCAAAGCTCCCTCACCTGCCCGCTTGTATCTCTTATAAGCATCCTGTATTAATCTATTTTTTGCCTATCACTTTGCCTTTTTTTTTTTTTTAATCACTTTGCCTCTTGATGAATTCCTTTTGTGCTGAGACACAAAGAACTTGAGCCTTAGTAGGTCCAGAGACCAGGCCTAAAGATCTTACAAGGCAGAACAACTCATTAATTTATTTGACATGGCCTCAGGCAAGCTTTGTATAGAGATTTACTTTTCTGAAGAATTCTTTTTTATTTATTTATTTATTTATTAATATCTTTTGTTTTATTAATGTATTTCGCTGAATTCGGTCATAGTTGCAGCATGTGAACTGTTAGTTGTAGCATGTGAGAAGTTCCCTGACCAGGGATTGAACTCAGGCCCCTTGCATTGGGAGACAGAGTCTTAGCCACTAGACCACCAGGGAAGCCCCCTGAAGAATTCTTATCGAACTCCCTGGGGAAATATATCTGTCTTAGTTGGCAAACACCAGAATCGCTGAAATCTGTTACTACTAAATTACAATTCATTAAAATTAGGAAGGATTTCAGAGAAAAAATAGTTAGTGGCCTATATAGGTTTAGTCTCATTACACTTAAGGTACATATGATGACCAACCAGGATTTATTTTAGGAATGCAAGACTGATTTGTAATTTCGCCAATACAGACAAAAACTGTAAATTGTTTTTTAAGTTGTTCTCACCTCTTTCATGGTGGTGTTGGCAAATATTCTACAAATATACTACATTTTTATATGTTATGGTTGATACATTACATAGATCTCATTTCATATAATTGCTTCCTAAATCATTAGAAAGAAAGAAGAAATTGATTTGCATTGTCTTTTATAATTACATAATTACCTCTACCTGTGCTCTTAGTTTGTTCACATGGATTTGAGTTACTGTCTGAGGTCACTTGCTTTCAGCAAGATCTTCTGTTAGTGTTTCTTGTAATGTGGGTCTGCTGTCAACAAATTTGTTTATCTGAGGAATGTCTTGATTTTACCTTCATTTTTGAAAGATAGCTTTCCTGAATACAGGATTCTTGGTTGACAGATCTTTTTTCTTTGAGCACTTTTGATATCTTATCCCACTGTCTCTGATCTCCCTTATTTCCAGGTATAAGTAAGCTGATTTTATTGGGGTTCATTTCTAAGTGAAGGGTAGTTTATCTCTTGATGCATTCAAGATTTTCTTTGTCATTGGCTATCAGCATTTTCACTATGATGTCTATGGGATCTTCATGCTTATCCTAGGTGGAGTTTGTTGACGTTGGTAGATATATAGACTAATGTTTTTCATTAAATTTGGGATATTTCCAGCCATTATTTTGTTAAATTTTTTTTCTTCTCCTTTCTTTCTCTCCTCTCCTTTTGATTTTCCATTGTTGTATATATTGATGCATTTAATGGTGGTGTACATTTCTCAGAGGCTCTGTTCATTTTCCTTCATTCTTTTTTCTGTTTGTTCTTCATTTCTCTATTCATAGAATTGCATCTTTATCGATCTGTCTTCAAGTTTGTTATTTTTTTCCTCCTGCCAGTTCAGATCTACTCTTGAGCCCCCTTAAGTGAGTTATTTCAGCTATTACCATTTTAGCTCTAGAATCTCCATTTGGTTGTTTTTCATAATTTCTCTGTATTGACATTCCCTATTTGATGAGGCATAGTCATCATATCTTCTATAATGAATCGTGATTTCCTTTTGTTCTTTGAACATATTTATAATGGCTGCTTTGAAGTTTTTGTCTGTAAAATCCAACATCTGGCTGCTTCACATGTGGTTTCTCTGCCTTACTTTCTGATGGAGGGGTCATACTTTGTTTCTTTTCCTGACTTGTTATTTATTTATGTTTTTATATTAAACGTTTTCAGTAATATAGCTACTCTAGGTACTGGTCCCCACTTTCTTTGAGGACTTGTTATTTACATGTTTGCTGGCTTACCTGGTCGCTCGTGGTAAAGAATCTGCCTGTAGATGTGGGTTTGATTTCTGGGTGGAGAAGATCCTCTGGAGAAGGACATGGCAACCCACTCCTGAATTCTTGCCTGAAAAATCCCATGGATAGAGAGGCCTGGCAGGCTACAGTCCATGGTGTCACAAAAGAATCAGAAACAGCTTAGCAACTAAACAACATTTACATCTTTAGAGACTGGCTGAATAACTTAGTGAAGACTGCATTCCTGTGATGGGAAGCCTCTGGTGATGCTCTTCAGAGAGTGAAGGAGGGTATTACCCAGCATCCTGGGATAACAGTGGTTTTAGTAAGTAAGGCTTTGTCTCCCTGACCACATCCTACAGTTAAGGTGCACTAATTGCTGACTGATACACTGACCTTGGGCAATAAACTGCTCCACAAACTGATCAAACCAGATGCCTTTGAAAGGATAGTTCTGAAACTTTGTTGGAGATTTGTTCTGACCCCAGGAGGGCTCATCTCCCCTTTTCTCTTTCCTCTCTTAGGCAAACTAGTGATGGCAGATAGGAACAATATTGCCAGTCTGAGTGACGCCCTGGCTTTCAGAGATGAGTGCTGCTGGTGTGGGGACAGTTTGAGAGTGACACCAGCTCTCCTCAGCTCAGTCTCCCAGCATGGACACTCTGCCAGTTAGTATCAGGACACTGAGGGTTTCAGTATTCTCAGCTGTGGTGCTCCCAAAGTAGATCTTCAGCTTAATGGGAAGTAGAAGGGATCCTCAACTCTCCCTTGCATGCTTAGTCACTTCAATTGTGTCCATCTCTTTGTGACCCCATGCTCTAGAATCTCCATTTGGTTGTTTTCATAATTTCTCTGTATTGACATCCATTTGATGAGGCATAGTCATCATATCTTCTATAATGAATCGTGATTTCCTTTTGTTCTTTGAACATATTTATAATGGCTGCTTTGAAGTTTTTGTCTGTAAAATCCAACATCTGGCTGCTTCACATGTGGTTTCTCTGCCTTACTTTCTGATGGAGGGGTCATACTTTGTTTCTTTTCCTGACTTGTTATTTATTTATGTTTTTATATTAAACGTTTTCAGTAATATAGCTACTCTAGGTACTGGTCCCCACTTTCTTTGAGGACTTGTTATTTACATGTTTGCTGGCTTACCTGGTCGCTCGTGGTAAAGAATCTGCCTGTAGATGTGGGTTTGATTTCTGGGTGGAGAAGATCCTCTGGAGAAGGACATGGCAACCCACTCCTGAATTCTTGCCTGAAAAATCCCATGGATAGAGAGGCCTGGCAGGCTACAGTCCATGGTGTCACAAAAGAATCAGAAACAGCTTAGCAACTAAACAACATTTACATCTTTAGAGACTGGCTGAATAACTTAGTGAAGACTGCATTCCCTGTGATGGGAAGCCTCTGGTGATGCTCTTCAGAGAGTGAAGGAGAGTATTACCCATCATCCTGGGATAACAGTGGTTTTAGTAAGTAAGGCTTTGTCTCCCTGACCACATCCTACAGTTAAGGTGCACTAATTGCTGACTGATACACTGACCTTGGGCAATAAACTGCTCCACAAACTGATCAAACCAGATGCCTTTGAAAGGATAGTTCTGAAACTTTGTTGGAGATTTGTTCTGACCCCAGGAGGGCTCATCTCCCTTGTCTCTTTCCTCTCTTAGGCAAACTAGTGATGGCAGATAGGAACAATATTGCCAGTCTGAGTGACGCCCTGGCTTTCAGAGATGAGTGCTGCTGGTGTGGGGACAGTTTGAGAGTGACACCAGCTCTCCTCAGCTCAGTCTCCCAGCATGGACACTCTGCCAGTTAGTATCAGGACACTGAGGGTTTCAGTATTCTCAGCTGTGGTGCTCCCAAAGTAGATCTTCAGCTTAATGGGGAAGTAGAAGGGATCCCTCAACTCTCCCTTGCATGCTTAGTCACTTCAATTGTGTCCATCTCTTTGTGACCCCATGAACTGTAGCCCACCAGGCTCCTCTATCCATGGGATTCTCCAGACAGTACTGGAGTTGGTTGTCATACCCTCCTCCAGGGAATCTTTTCCATCCAGGGATTGAACCCAAGTCTCCTGCATTGCAAGGAGATTCTTTACCACTGAGCTACCAGGGAAGCCCCCAGCTCTCCCTTATAGGCACCCAGAACTTAGCCTCAGCAACAGATAATAGGGCATATGAGAAATATTATATCCTGACTTCCCAGAAAGATAATCCTTTGGGTTATAATCCCTCCCATTACAGGAATAGGGTACTCTTGGCTGTGGCGGTCTGGAGTGGAATTTCCTTCTCACTGAGTTGGAAGAGGAGAGACAGTGTGTGGTTTAGTTCAGATACCACAGATTCTCACTATTCTCACAAAATCTTAGCAGCTTTTCTGGAATAAATGTTTCTTTTGTGCCATAGGCTATTAGAACAATCTCTAGAGACTTTAAATATTTGTTTTTAAAAAATAATTTTCACCAGTTTTACCGGGGAATGGATCTGTGGAGCAGATCATTACTGTCTCATACCAGAGCCTCATAATGTCTAAATCCCAATGGTTTAAAAAAAGTTTCTTGTAAGGTAATAGATCAGTTGCTTATGTTGTTTGTATTAGTGTAACTTTTAAGATGCTTAAGTTAATGATGATGTATTTTGACAAGTGTCTTTGGAGAAACAGTGGATATGCCTATATTCTTTTGTTGTTGTTAATTTTTTTGGCCTCCTTTATTGGGTTATTTATTTATTTTCATCCATCTTTATTCTTTGGCCTGTGTGGGCTCCCCATCACAGTGGCCTCTCTCATTGCAGAGCACTGACTCTGGGCACATGTGCTCCAGAGAGCTGGCTCGTAATTGGACATGTGGGTCCAGCTGTTCCACGGCTCGTGGGAATCTTCCTGGGCCAGGGATTGAACTGGTGTCCCTTGCACGTTAGTATCAGGACACTGAGGGTTTCAGCTTTTTAAAGTAGATCTTCAGCAATGGGAAGTAGAAGGGATCCTCAACTCTCCCTTGCATGCTTAGTCACTTCAATTGTGTCCATCTCTTTGTGACCCCATGAACTGTAGCCCACCAGGCTCCTCTATCCATGGGATTCTCCAGACAGTACTGGAGTTGGTTGTCATACCCTCCTCCAGGGAATCTTTTCCATCCAGGGATTGAACCCAAGTCTCCTGCATTGCAAGGAGATTCTTTACCACTGAGCTACCAGGGAAGCCCCCAGCTCTCCCTTATAGGCACCCAGAACTTAGCCTCAGCAACAGATAATAGGGCATATGAGAAATATTATATCCTGACTTCCCAGAAAGATAATCCTTTGGGTTATAATCCCTCCCATTACAGGAATAGGGTACTCTTGGCTGTGGCGGTCTGGAGTGGAATTTCCTTCTCACTGAGTTGGAAGAGGGAGAGACAGTGTGGGGTTTAGTTCAGATACCACAGATTCTCACTATTCTCACAAAATCTTAGCAGCTTTTCTGGAATAAATGTTTCTTTTGTGCCATAGGCTATTAGAACAATCTCTAGAGACTTTAAATATTTGTTTTTAAAAAATAATTTTCACCAGTTTTACCGGGGAATGGATCTGTGGAGCAGATCATTACTGTCTCATACCAGAGCCTCATAATGTCTAAATCCCAATGGTTTAAAAAAAGTTTCTTGTAAGGTAATAGATCAGTTGCTTATGTTGTTTGTATTAGTGTAACTTTTAAGATGCTTAAGTTAATGATGATGTATTTTGACAAGTGTCTTTGGAGAAACAGTGGATATGCCTATATTCTTTTGTTGTTGTTAATTTTTTTGGCCTCCTTTATTGGGTTATTTATTTATTTTCATCCATCTTTATTCTTTGGCCTGTGTGGGCTCCCCATCACAGTGGCCTCTCTCATTGCAGAGCACTGACTCTGGGCACATGTGCTCCAGAGAGCTGGCTCGTAATTGGACATGTGGGTCCAGCTGTTCCACGGCTCGTGGGAATCTTCCTGGGCCAGGGATTGAACTGGTGTCCCTTGCACTGCAAGGCGGACTCTTTACCCACTGGACCACCAGGGAAGCCCTATTCTTTATTTTATGAGCAATTTTTTGCTTACTTCAAAAGTACATAATAATATGGTAGTAGAAAGTGGTCTGCCTAAAATATGATCTGTTAATGAAGGAGAGCAAAATGTTGGTTGGAAGAATATTGTTAGGCATTGGGTTTTGCTAATAACTAACATTTGTAATCTTGGACAGGTGGTTTAATCTCTTTGCTTTAGGTGTTCCTCATTGATAAAATAAAACTTTAGTAAAATGTTTTCTAAGTCCTAGGCCACTTGGAAATATTGTATTTCTAACAAAGACAATTATGGAGTAATGACTTCCAGAATTTATTTTAAAATTATTTAAATTTAATAATAATAATAATCACTTCCCTGTGGTCCAGTGGTTAAGACTCCACGCTTCCACTGTGTAGGGTATGTGATTCAATCTGTGGTCATGGAACCAAGATCCCACATACCAGGTGGCCCCCGCCCCCAATTATTAGAACACTGCTAGGACCCCAAAGTACCCTGTATACCCTTTCCAGCTTTAACCTCTTCCCTCCCTTACAGGTAACCAGTGACCTGATTTTATAATAATTTTTTCTGGCTTTTTGTATACTTTCTTCTACACTCCTAACAACATAGTTTGTCTGTTTTTCAGGGTTACATGGTGAGATGTGTACTTTTGTGTTTCGCTGTTGCCTAACATGTCTATGAATGTATCCATATTGTTGCCTGGAACTGGAGTTCATTTTTATTGCAGGATACTGATCCACTGCATGAGCACACGCCACCTATCAAAGATGGACATTTGGGTTATCGGTTATCTTCAGGTCTTGTTTACCATGAACAACAGTGCTGAGAAAATTATCGTCCATTACTCATAGCACACATGGCTGGATTGCAATTTTTTGTTGTGTCCTCCTTTATTGGTTATTTTATTTTCATCCATCTTTATTCTTTGGCCTGTGGCTCCCCATCACAGTGGCCTCTCTCATTGCAGAGCACTGACTCTGGGCACATGTGCTCCAGAGAGCTGGCTCGTAATTGGACATGTGGGTCCAGCTGTTCCACGGCTCGTGGGAATCTTCCTGGGCCAGGGATTGAACTGGTGTCCCTTGCACTGCAAGGTGGACTTTTTACCCACTGGACCACCAGGGAAGCCCTATTCTTTATTTTATGAGCAATTTTTTGCTTACTTCAAAAGTACATAATAATATGGTAGTAGAAAGTGGTCTGCCTAAAATATGATCTGTTAATGAAGGAGAGCAAAATGTTGGTTGGAAGAATATTGTTAGGCATTGGGTTTTGCTAATAACTAACATTTGTAATCTTGGACAGGTGGTTTAATCTCTTTGCTTTAGGTGTTCCTCATTGATAAAATAAAACTTTAGTAAAATGTTTTCTAAGTCCTAGGCCACTTGGAAATATTGTATTTCTAACAAAGACAATTATGGAGTAATGACTTCCAGAATTTATTTTAAAATTATTTAAATTTAATAATAATAATAATCACTTCCCTGTGGTCCAGTGGTTAAGACTCCACGCTTCCACTGTGTAGGGTATGTGATTCAATCTGTGGTCATGGAACCAAGATCCCACATACCAGGTGGCCCCCGCCCCCAATTATTAGAACACTGCTAGGACCCCAAAGTACCCTGTATACCCTTTCCAGCTTTAACCTCTTCCCTCCCTTACAGGTAACCAGTGACCTGATTTTATAATAATTTTTTCTGGCTTTTTGTATACTTTCTTCTACACTCCTAACAACATAGTTTGTCTGTTTTTCAGGGTTACATGGTGAGATGTGTACTTTTGTGTTTCGCTGTTGCCTAACATGTCTATGAATGTATCCATATTGTTGCCTGGAACTGGAGTTCATTTTTATTGCAGGATACTGATCCACTGCATGAGCACACGCCACCTATCAAAGATGGACATTTGGGTTATCGGTTATCTTCAGGTCTTGTTTACCATGAACAACAGTGCTGAGAAAATTATCGTCCATTACTCATAGCACACATGCAGAAATTCTTCTAGGGTAAACTCCCGGAAGAGAAAAGACTTGTCTGAGGCTGTTTCCAAGGTCACATGATAATTGTCAGATCTCTTATATACAGGGACATAAAAACAGCATCTCACTGTGCTCTTATTTTGCATTTCCTTGATTACCAATGAGTGAGCAGCTTTTCACATGCTTACTGCTCATTTGTGTTCTCTCTTTGGTGAAATGACTGTACCTGACTTTTTCATTTTTATTGGGTAATTTGTTTTCGTATTGCAGTTCTTTATATTCTGGACATTAATTACTTGTTCGCAAAATGTGTTGCAAATATGTCCTTCAAGATTGTGGCTTGTGTTCTGGGTTTCTTCATGGCCTTTTTTAGGTGACTAGAAACTCTTAATGTTTAATGTAATCTGGTTTCTCAATCATTTCTTTTATGATTTCGATTTCTTGTGTCTTCAGAAATCTTTACCTATCCTGAAGTCCAAAAGATCATCTTTATATTTTCTAGAAGTTTTCAAGGTTAAAACAAACAACAAAAATCCTCACTTAAAAAATATTAGTCCCGGGCTTCCCTGGTGGTCCAGTGGGTAAAGAGTCCACCTTGCAATGCAAGGGGCACCAGTTTGAGCCCTGGCCCGGGAAGATCCCATGTGCCGTACAGTGGCTGGACTGATGTGTCCAATCACCGAGCCAGAGCTCTGGAGTGCATGCGCCCAGAGCTGGCGCTCTGCGACAACAGACGCCACCGTGATGGGAGACCCACAGGAGCCAAAGAACAAAGACGGATGAAAACAGAGAAATGAAAGACCAATAGAAGTGGCCCACCCGCTCCCTTCCCTCCCCAACCCGACCTCTGCCCCAAAATAAATAAATAAATAAATCTTTAAAAAAAAAAAAAAAAAAAGAATCTGCTTGCAGTGAGAGATCTCCAGGAAGATACCCTGGAGAAGGGAATGGTCTACCTTCTCCAGTATTCTTGCCTAGAGAATCCCATGGACAGAGAGGAGTGTAGACTAACACTTTCACTTTTCACTTTTAACCAATTGTCACAGTATCATTTATTCAGCAGACATCCTGGGCTTCCCTGGTGCAGGTTCAGTGGGTAAGGACAATGCCTTGCATTGCAAGGGGCGCCAGTTCGATCCCTGGTCTGGGAAGATCCCACATGCCGCGCAAGTGGCTGGACCAATGTGTGCAACTACCGAGCTGGAGCTCTGGAGCGCATGCGCCCAGAGCCGTTGCTCTGCAGTGAGAGAGGCCACTGCAATGGGAGGCCCACACAGGCCAAAGAACAAAGATGCAAATAAATGAAAGACCAACAGAAGTGGCCAAAAAAAAAAAACCCCTCATGATTCAACAAACCATCCTTGCCTCAGTTGATCAGCAATGCTGCTTTGGGTATTTCATCTTCTGGGAAACCTGGAATCTAGGAGTGAACACTGTGGTGGTTCCATCAGATTTCAGCTCTGGTTCAAGCAACAGGCTACCTGAAGAGCTGGAGGAAGGGAATGAAGGAGGAGTGGGAAAGAGGGAGCAGCAGGAAAGAGGTTGCAAGGTGCGGGCATCCAGTGAGCATTGTGTCTGCAGCTCAACGTTATCTTTTAAAAAATAAAAGTTTAAACTCATGGTTTCTAAGGATTTTATTTTTCACATATTGTTTTATTCAAGTTCTCTAAATTTTTAAAAATAATATGTGTTATTAGAACACATACTGTTTTCACTTAAAATTTTTCAAGGTATTAAAATAAAATTTATTGATCATTTTATTTAAAAAGCCTTCATTTAGTTATTAAACAAGTATCTACTTAGCATATGGTGTATATACATCATTGGTGTAGGTGTGAAGGATATAGTCCTACCATTAAAGATCTTATATTCTAATCATGGAAGATGAAAATGTTTAAAAGTAGTGTAGTTTTTGGATGATGATAAGCATTTAAAAAATGATAATGGGGGGCTTGCCTAGTGGTCCAGTGGCTAAGACTCTGAACTCCCAATGCAGGGGGCCTGAGTTCGATCCCTGGTCAGGGAACTGAGATCCCACAACTAAGACCCAGAATAGCTAAATAAATAAATATTTTAAAAAATGATAATGGGATAGAATCTGATTGGTAAGGAAAGAATAGAGCAGCCAAAGAATGCCTCTTTTTTTTTTTTTTTTTTTAAAGATTTATTTATTTATTTATTTTGGGCGGGGGTCGGGTTGGGGAGGGAGGGGAGCGGGCGGGCCACTTCTATTGGTCTTTCATTTCTCTATTTTCATCCGTCTTTGTTCTTTGGCCCATGTGGGCCTCCCATCGCAGTGGCCCCTGTTGTCGCAAAGCACCGGGTCTGGGCACACGCTCTCCAGAGCTCCGGCTCGGTAATTGGACACATTGGTCCAGCCGCTCTGGCACATGGGATCTTCCCAGGCCAGGGATCGAACCGGTGCCCCTTGCACTGCAAGACAGTGTCCCCACCCACTGGACCACCAGGGGAAGCCCCAAAGAATGCCTCTTTGTGAAGAGTGATATTTGCACTCAGACCTCAATGACTCAAAAGGGGCAGCTGTCCAAGACCTGGAAGGGGAGTATTTAAGGAAAAAGGAATAAAAATTATAAAAGTCCTGAGATATGGGAACCTTTATTGAAGAGAAGAAAAACATTTAAGATTTAC
Organism: Tragulus kanchil; assembly: GCA_022376925.1. Classification (NCBI taxonomy): domain Eukaryota; kingdom Metazoa; phylum Chordata; class Mammalia; order Artiodactyla; family Tragulidae; genus Tragulus; species Tragulus kanchil. Next base: position 36,405,251 of record JAIOJX010000032.1, read on the forward strand.
TTCCTAAATTTCAAATACTACTGATATTTCCTAATTCATGTGTCTGCAGCTCAACGTTATCTTTTAAAAAATAAAAGTTTAAACTCATGGTTTCTAAGGATTTTATTTTTCACATATTGTTTTATTCAAGTTCTCTAAATTTTTAAAAATAATATGTGTTATTAGAACACATACTGTTTTCACTTAAAATTTTTCAAGGTATTAAAATAAAATTTATTGATCATTTTATTTAAAAAGCCTTCATTTAGTTATTAAACAAGTATCTACTTAGCATATGGTGTATATACATCATTGGTGTAGGTGTGAAGGATATAGTCCTACCATTAAAGATCTTATATTCTAATCATGGAAGATGAAAATGTTTAAAAGTAGTGTAGTTTTTGGATGATGATAAGCATTTAAAAAATGATAATGGGGGGCTTGCCTAGTGGTCCAGTGGCTAAGACTCTGAACTCCCAATGCAGGGGGCCTGAGTTCGATCCCTGGTCAGGGAACTGAGATCCCACAACTAAGACCCAGAATAGCTAAATAAATAAATATTTTAAAAAATGATAATGGGATAGAATCTGATTGGTAAGGAAAGAATAGAGCAGCCAAAGAATGCCTCTTTTTTTTTTTTTTTTTTTAAAGATTTATTTATTTATTTATTTTGGGCGGGGGTCGGGTTGGGGAGGGAGGGGAGCGGGCGGGCCACTTCTATTGGTCTTTCATTTCTCTATTTTCATCCGTCTTTGTTCTTTGGCCCATGTGGGCCTCCCATCGCAGTGGCCCCTGTTGTCGCAAAGCACCGGGTCTGGGCACACGCTCTCCAGAGCTCCGGCTCGGTAATTGGACACATTGGTCCAGCCGCTCTACGGCACATGGGATCTTCCCAGGCCAGGGATCGAACCGGTGCCCCTTGCACTGCAAGACAGTGTCCCCACCCACTGGACCACCAGGGGAAGCCCCAAAGAATGCCTCTTTGTGAAGAGTGATATTTGCACTCAGACCTCAATGACTCAAAAGGGGCAGCTGTCCAAGACCTGGAAGGGGAGTATTTAAGGAAAAAGGAATAAAAATTATAAAAGTCCTGAGATATGGGAACCTTTATTGAAGAGAAGAAAAACATTTAAGATTTACTTCCTAAATTTCAAATACTACTGATATTTCCTAATTCATACCAAAGAGGCAGGAGATAATGTCAGAGAAGGAAAATGGAACTAGAAAATGTCAAGTGTTTACCTCTGATCCTGGCTTTCAGGGCTATAGAGCCTCAATCAAATTTCTTTTCATGTTTGTTTTACCTACTTGTATATGGAGAATATTTATCTCTTCCTAATAATATATGATACTATATAAAGAATACTAGGTATGGACAAGATGATATTAAGAGAAAAGTTTACTGATACATTTTAAATTAGTTAAGTTCAAAATTTATCTTTGGGGACTTCCTGGTGGTCCAGTGGTTAAGACTACACAGTCAGTGCTGGTGGCCTGGGTTCAATTCCTGCTCAGGGAACTAAATCCTACATGCTGAAACTAAGAGTTTTCATGTTGCAATTGAAGCTTCTGCAAGCCACAACTAAGACCAGTGCAGCCAAATAAATAAACAAATTCAAAAAACCAAATCTTTGGCTGAGGTTTTTTTTTTTTTTTTTTTTTTTTTTAATTAATGAATTTATTTATTTATTTTTGTACATGTATGTTCCCAGATCAATCAGATGCATATCCCTTGAACCTCCCCCCACCCAGTTCCCCCCCACATCCCTCCAGACCATCACTCCAAGTGATTGTAGGTACTCCTATTCCCCTAGCACAATGACAATAGCTATCTTTTCTACACATGACAGTATAGGTTCCCATGTTACTCCCTCCCATTGTTCGGTCTCCACAATGTCTTTATGTCTATTCTGTTTTTTCATGAGTTCACTGCGTGTGTTATCATGACCATCTTACTAGATCCCATATATATGAGTTAAATGAAGATTTTGACATACAGTTCTATAGCTCTTAGGCTGCTGATTTATTTATGAGATAAAAACATTTCTGCATATTCTTGGAATGTGAAATTCTTACCTTTTGAAAATAAAAGTACAGAAAAGATTTACATCAAATGTTTTAAAAAACAGAAGTATTGGGGCTTCCCTGATGGTCCAGTGGGTAGAGAGTCCTCCTTGCAGTGCATGGGGCGCCTGTTCGATCCCTGGCCTGGGAGGATCCCACATGCCCGGTGTGTCCAATTAGGAGCCAGTGCTCTGGAGTGCATGTGCCCAGACCCAGTGCTCTACAACAGTGCTCTGCACTGCGATGGGAGGCCCACACGAGCCAAAGAATAAAGATGGATGAAAATAAATGGATAAAAAAGATCAATAAAAGAGGCCAAAAAATTAAAAAAAAAAAAAAAAAAACAGAAGTATTTTATGGTAGAAACAATGTCATAGTCTTGGTTTCAACCTTCCTATACCAAATCGGCCTTACATTGTTTCCCCCCTTAAGCCTTTTTTTTATTTAATTTTTAAAAATTTTATATTTATTATTTCTTTATTTGGCAGGGGCGGGTTGGGGAGGGAGGGGGCGGGCGGGCCACTTCTATTGGTCTTTCATTTATCTATTTTCATCCATCTTCGTTCTTTGGCCCGTGTGGGCCTCCCATCGCGGTGGCCTCTGTTGTCGCAGAGCACCGGCTCTGGGCGCATGTGCGCCAGAGCTCCGGCTCGGTAATTGGACACATCGGTCCAGCCGCTCCGCGGCACGAGGGATCTTCCCAGGGCAGGGGTCAAACCGGTACCCCTTGCACTGCAAGGCAGTGTCCTTACCCACTGGACCACCAGGGAAGCCCCCCTTAAGTCTTGTCAAGGAATTTTCTCTGCTGAACAGACTATATTTATTAATAATGGTAGCTTTTAATATATCAAACAATGTACCTGCATGTCACCTACTAACAAACAGAATGTAAACAACTAGAAAAAAGGCTTTGATGTTTCAAAATTATCCTCAGTTATCTGTTGGAGGATGTGTGAGTCCCATTTAGTGATCTGGAATATTACAAGTAACTTGACTTCTATTACTTCTACTGTAGCTAGCTTCCTTGGCCTCTGGAGACCTCAGATTATGAGTCACAATTCTTTGTCTTTGATTGTAATTTTGGTGATTTCTATTAGTTAACAATGATGCGTTAGATGAGGTCTATCCTCCTATAGGTGAAACTGCCTTTAGTGATCATACTATAAATTTAATTCATTACATAACTATGATGTGTTAGATGAGGTCTGTCCTCCTATAGGTGAAACTGCCTTTAGTGATCGATCATACTATAAATTTAATTCATTAATCTGTGTTTGTTTTAAAAATCATGAGCCAAAAATTCATTTGTACCATTAACAACTTTGGAAGGTCCTGCACGTTTCTTTTTTTTAATTTTGAAAATAATTTTAAAATAATTTTCAATAAAGTATTTTAATTATTTAATTAAAAAAATAATTATTTAAGATAATAAAATTTAATTTTTTAAAAAGAATCTATTTGGCTGCAGTCAGTCTTAGTTGAAGCATGTAAGATCTAGTTCTCTGATCAAGGCTCAAACCAGGGCCCCCTGCACTGGAAGCGTGGAGTCTCAGTCAGTGAACCGCCAGGGAAGTACTAGTCTTGCAGTTTTTTTTTTTTTTTTAAGTGCTACTAATGGCTTCTCTGGTAGCTCAGTGGTAAAGAGTTTGCCTGCCAATGCAGGAAACATAGGTTTGATACCTGATCAGGGAAGATCCCTGCTGCAGAGCAACTATTGAGCCTGTGCTCTAGAGCCTCAGAGCCACAATGATTGAGCCCACATGCGGCAACTACTGAAGCCCATGAGCCCTAGAGATCCGCAACAAGAGAAGTCACAGCAACAAGAAGCCTGCTCACCTCAACTAGAGAGTAACCCACACTCCCAACAGTAGAACAGAGCCTGTGGCAGCAGTGAAAGCCCAGAATAACCAAAAATAAATTAAAGAAAAAAAAAGACTATTATCATGGATGACTTCTTAAAAAAAAAAAAAAGTGCCTCTAATTATTATTAGAGTAGAAAAAATAATGTATGCTCTTCACAAGGGTAGAAAATCTTACTAAATGGTACATGGAATTTAAATTAGGTATGTTACTGCTTAATAATGCTTTGATATTTAAACTTTTTTTTTTTTGGGCGGGGATCAGGTTGGGGAGGGAGGAGAGTGGGCGGGCCACTTCTATTGGTCTTTCATTTCTCTATTTTCATCCGTCTTTGTTCTTTGGCTCCTCTGGGCTTCCCATCGCTGTGGCCACCGTCGTCGCAGAGCGCCCCGGGTCTGGGCACAAGCGCTCCAGAGCTCCGGCTCGGTAATTGGACACATTGGTCCAGCCGCTCCGCGGCACGTGGTCTCTTCCCAGGCCACGGATCGAACCGGCGCCCCTTGCACTGCAAGGCGGTGTCCTTATCCACTGGACCACCAGGGAAGCCCGACTGGGAAGTTTTAACTCATATAATTGTTGGAACAGCAAGAGATATAGCTCTTTCTTGGCTGAGACAAATTCTTATAAGACCATTATTCCAGTTAGTTTATAGACAAGTTCATTCCTCCCTCTTCTCCAGAACTTAAGATAATTATAGGTAGGAATGTAAATTTGTATTAAATTTGCCATATGAAAGGCCCATAACATGTCAGTAACATTCAGATTGCCTTCAAATTCTTTTCAAAAACTTAAGTTTAAAAAATAAAATTTTCTTTTGGTGTATTTGGAAAAATCCGTAAAATTTGGGGGATTAAAATTGCATAGATGCAACCAATAATTAATCAAAAAAACATTAGTGGTAAAGAGTTTGCCTGCCAATGCAGGAAACATAGGTTTGATACCTGATCAGGGAAGATCCCTGCTGCAGAGCAACTATTGAGCCTGTGCTCTAGAGCCTCAGAGCCACAATGATTGAGCCCACATGCGGCAACTACTGAAGCCCATGAGCCCTAGAGATCCGCAACAAGAGAAGTCACAGCAACAAGAAGCCTGCTCACCTCAACTAGAGAGTAACCCACACTCCCAACAGTAGAACAGAGCCTGTGGCAGCAGTGAAAGCCCAGAATAACCAAAAATAAATTAAAGAAAAAAAAAGACTATTATCATGGATGACTTATTAAAAAAAAAAAAAAGTGCCTCTAATTATTATTAGAGTAGAAAAAATAATGTATGCTCTTCACAAGGGTAGAAAATCTTACTAAATGGTACATGGAATTTAAATTAGGTATGTTACTGCTTAATAATGCTTTGATATTTAAACTTTTTTTTTTTTGGGCGGGGATCAGGTTGGGGAGGGAGGAGAGTGGGCGGGCCACTTCTATTGGTCTTTCATTTCTCTATTTTCATCCGTCTTTGTTCTTTGGCTCCTCTGGGCTTCCCATCGCTGTGGCCACCGTCGTCGCAGAGCGCCGGCTCTGGGCACAAGCGCTCCAGAGCTCCGGCTCGGTAATTGGACACATTGGTCCAGCCGCTCCGCGGCACGTGGTCTCTTCCCAGGCCACGGATCGAACCGGCGCCCCTTGCACTGCAAGGCGGTGTCCTTATCCACTGGACCACCAGGGAAGCCCGACTGGGAAGTTTTAACTCATATAATTGTTGGAACAGCAAGAGATATAGCTCTTTCTTGGCTGAGACAAATTCTTATAAGACCATTATTCCAGTTAGTTTATAGACAAGTTCATTCCTCCCTCTTCTCCAGAACTTAAGATAATTATAGGTAGGAATGTAAATTTGTATTAAATTTGCCATATGAAAGGCCCATAACATGTCAGTAACATTCAGATTGCCTTCAAATTCTGTTTACACATTATGTTAGCAACCAATTTTTAAAAATTAAGTTTACATACCAAAAACCTTATGAACATCTTACTTTGTGAGAGATGGTGATTTGGGAAACTTCCCTGATGGTCCAGTAACCAAGACTCAGAGCTCCCAATGCAGGGGGCCCGGGTTCCATACCTGGAGAACTAGATTCCACCTGCCTCAACTAAGACCCATGCAACCAAATAATTAAATCAAAAGAAACATTAAAAAAGAGAGAGAGAGAGAGAGAGAAATGGCATTTTAGTAAGAAATAGAAATGTCTTAAATTTCTTGTATTTTAAAATATTAATTTTGAATGGACTTGAGTGAGCCTAATTCTGATGTGTTTCTTTACCCTGAGGGAAGATCATTTAAAATAAAGCACATTTTTACTTAAATTTTTTTAAAAATCTGCTTTAAATTTCAAAGTAAATCAAATTTACTTTAAAGAACTTCATTCTTTTTGCAAGCATCACAATTTCTCTCAGGATTACATATGAGAAAACAAAGTACCATTAAAAATGCCTGATTAAATTCTCTTTTCACATGATTTTAAATTTTATGATCATCATTAATGACCACAAAAATAATGTAAGAAAAAATATGTTTCCCAAGTTGTTGCGTTCAGTGAGTTTCATTTGTAAGCATGAAGTGTGATCTTGATGTTTTAGGAGGCTGCATAGAATTTATGTGTAGCTTATTGGAATTCATAGACATTTGGGGAAGTGTCCCCTGTATTACTGTTATTTCTGTATAAGATATGCTTTGGGGACATAAATAAATGGGCCACAAGCATATATCTCTAAGAAATTGTTTATTATAACTGCTCTTATAAAAAATTGGAAATTATCAGAAAATTTGCATTAAGTGATGTGTGTGTATGCATAAATTCCAAATAATCACTGATAATAATATCTGACTCAATAATAAGTATTAGCTATTATTAACCATAATATTTTTTTTCATCTGAAAGTGAAAGGGTTAGGGAAAGGGGCAGGGCACAATTTTTGAAAGAATGAACATAGCTCAGGGGCACAGCATAAACGCATTAGAATCAAATGGGTCTAAAATGGCAGACTAGACCTTGATCCTTAGTTAGTAAGCTAAATGACACACCCAGAGGCACCATGATAGTTCAGCTCTTTCCCCAAAAGAGCTGGAATAATCCTCCCACTCATTAGCATATGGAATTACCCAGCCCATAAAAGTTAAGAATGCCATGTTTTTGAGTCCGCTGGATTTGTTCTGCGATGGCCCACACTATGTCTGTGGAGTGTGCTTTTCTCTGAATCTGAATAAATCCATTTCTTACCTATCACTTTGTCTCTCACTGAATTCTCTGTAAAGAGACATGAAGAACCTGAGCTCCGTTAGGTCCTAAAATCAGGTACGGTTGATTTTGCCTGAGTTTGAGTCCCAGCCATGTGGGTTCAAGTCTGAAACAGGGTTTTGGCTGGGTTCAAGCCCCAATCATGTGGGTTCGAGTCCCAAACTGGATTTTGGGTTTAAGTCTCAAGCAGAGGTAGAACGCTTTCAAAAGTGAACTTAGAATTCTAGTTTCAGGCTTTAACACCAGGATTTATTCATTCAATAGTAATTAAACATTTAAGAGCAACTATATGCCAGGCATTAGAGAAGGAAATGTCAGTCCACTCCAGTGTTCTTGTCTGGGAAATCCCGAGGACAGAGGAGCCTGGTGGGCTACAGTTCATGGGGTCACGAAGAGTCTGATGTGACCGTAGCTACTAAAAACCAGCAGCATGTGCCAGGCATTAGATATGAAAGCAGCAGGAGCTTCAAACTCCCTATCTGATAATCAACCCTAGGGAATCTATAGAGCCGGGTAGATATAAGAGGAACTCTGCAGAGTTTGAACTCTCTTGAACTAGGTTGTCAGGATTGATTGGCAAGTTGGTAGCAAGTTGTTGAGGCAGCAAAAGAGGATCAGTTGGAAGAAAGCTTAAGTTTGTACTTATCTTTCTCCTGCATTACCTTGTAATAGACATTACTTGCAGCTTTACTTCTCAAAATGGGGGCAACAATCCAGGTTGCAGATGCTGATGACTGTAGAGTATTAAAGGGCAAAGCCTCATTGGGATAATGATGGATATGAAGGCAGAATGACTGGTGTCGAGTTGCTCAGTCATGTTCAACTCTGCAGCCCCATGGGACTGTAGCCTGCCAGGCTCCTCTGTCCATGGAATTTTCCAGGCAAGAATACTGGAGTGGGATGCCATTTTCTTCTTCAGGGGAGCTTTCCCTCTCAGGGCTTGAACTTCCATGTCTTTTGTGTCTCTTGTGTTGTCTTTACCACAAAGGTCACCTGAGAAGGTCAGATATTCCTTGGATATTTATTCTTCCTCCACCTTACTTTAAAAGTCTTTGGACTGTTGAAATACTTCTCCCAATGTGCTTTTCCCTAAGGAAAGGTTATACTCTGACAAAGGAGTTGCTTAATGAATAATTAGCAAACCAGAATGACTGATAGAGTTTAGGCAGTACCTGTGCCCTTGGGCTCCTCCCAAGACCTTTTAGCTCACCAATTCTCTTTGTCAATTTACGTATCACCTAGAGATCTTAGGGAGATGTGGCCTAAGTAGATAACAACGGGGCATTTTTCTTTCCATGCAAAGTGGACAGTCAAGTGAGCAGCCTAAATTTCTGCACACTGAGGGGATTTCCCTTCATCAAGTGTTTCAGAGCCACCCCAAGTGGGATGTCATGCCATACCTTTCCCCTTCTGGCTGGTGCCAGCAATACTGTGCAGATCCAGGCCTGTGTTTTCTCTTGTTTTCTAACTAGTCTTTACTTGGCTCCAGTGTTACCATATCACTTCTATTTAATAGGATGTGTGGGGAATGCTCAGTCTGAAACTGTGTCTGAAATTGTGTCCAACTCTTTGCAACTCATGAATATAGCCTGCCAAGCTCCTCTCTCATGTGATTTCCCAGACAAGAATGTTGGAGTGGGTTGCCATTTCCTACTCCAGGGAGCTTTCCTCTCAGGGCTTGAACTTCCATGTCTTTTGTGTCTCTTGTGTTGTCTTTACCACAAAGGTCACCTGAGAAGGTCAGATATTCCTTGGATATTTATTCTTCCTCCACCTTACTTTAAAAGTCTTTGGACTGTTGAAATACTTCTCCCAATGTGCTTTTCCCTAAGGAAAGGTTATACTCTGACAAAGGAGTTGCTTAATGAATAATTAGCAAACCAGAATGACTGATAGAGTTTAGGCAGTACCTGTGCCCTTGGGCTCCTCCCAAGACCTTTTAGCTCACCAATTCTCTTTGTCAATTTACGTATCACCTAGAGATCTTAGGGAGATGTGGCCTAAGTAGATAACAACGGGGCATTTTTCTTTCCATGCAAAGTGGACAGTCAAGTGAGCAGCCTAAATTTCTGCACACTGAGGGGATTTCCCTTCATCAAGTGTTTCAGAGCCACCCCAAGTGGGATGTCATGCCATACCTTTCCCCTTCTGGCTGGTGCCAGCAATACTGTGCAGATCCAGGCCTGTGTTTTCTCTTGTTTTCTAACTAGTCTTTACTTGGCTCCAGTGTTACCATATCACTTCTATTTAATAGGATGTGTGGGGAATGCTCAGTCTGAAACTGTGTCTGAAATTGTGTCCAACTCTTTGCAACTCATGAATATAGCCTGCCAAGCTCCTCTCTCATGTGATTTCCCAGACAAGAATGTTGGAGTGGGTTGCCATTTCCTACTCCAGGGAAATCTTCCTGACCCAGGGATCAAACCTGTGGCTCCTGCACTGGCAGGCAGATTCTTTACTACTGAGTCACTAGGGAAGGCCAAACTGAATTATATTACCTTAAATGACAGAGGTTATGTTATACTGAGTAGTTTTCAGATAAAAATCTTAGTTTTAAAACTTTCCAGGGGGTTTCCCTGGTGGTCCAGTGGGTAAGGACACTGCCTTGCAGTACAAGGGGCGCTGGTTTGATCCCTGGCCTGGGAAGATCCCACATGCCAGTGGAGTGGCTGGACCAATGTGTCCAATTACGAGCCAGCGCTCTGGAGCACATGTGCCCAGAGTTGGTGCTCTGCAGCGAGAGAGGCCACTGCAATGGGAGGCCCACACAGGCCAAAGAACAAAGATGGGTGAAAATAAATAGATGAAGGACCAATAGAAGTGGCCAAAAAACCCCCAAAAAGTAATTAAAAGAACACCCAACTTTCTGGGTAAATTCAGTATTCTAATTTAAATTATAAGGCATGGCAAAATATTTCTGGACGTTTACTGGTATAATTTTTCCAGTAAGACCGAGGAACAAAATGAAAAGTATTTGGCCATGTTTGTGAACCTGTTATTTGCATGTATTTCAAATTAAACATGGAGCAGATGGAGACAATTGTCTCGTTATCACTAATCAGGTACTGACAATCTGTCACCTTTTCCCCCAGCAAATGGACATTAGAGCAACCCCAGATTTCATACTTTTTACGTGTAATATAATTGCATCAGAATTTCTATTCTTATGTGAGACACTTTTTCTTAGAAAAATTATTTATATCTTAACCTGAAAGTCACTATAATGATCCCCTTCAAAGGCTACATAGTTATTGTTATCATTAAATATATTTGTTACTCTAAACACTATTTAAATGTTATTTTGGACTCTATATGAAGGAAATTATTGGCTCAACTCTGAAGGGTCATTAAGGGCTTATATGCCAACTAATTACTATTTACAGTTTTGATGACAGTTCTTGAGTGATTAAAATATGTGACTTCTGAATAAGACTGTTTTCTAAATCCCATGCAATTTTTTCCCATTTAGGTTATTATAAAAGGACTGATTATGTTCATTTAGTTTACTGTTCCCTTCTATTTTTGTTTCTTTTCTGTTTGATGTACCATAACCTTAGAGATGCAAAGTTGGATTCCAAGTCAGAAGATTTTCTCCAAGTATCCATGGATGAGATAATGCGTGTAAAATAGTGCACACTAGGGCTTCCCTGGTGGTCCAGTGGGTAAGGACATCGCCTTGCAGTGTGAGGGGCACCGGTTCAATCCTTGGCCTGAGAAGATCCCACGTGCCGTGGAGCGGCTGGACCGGTGTGTCCAATTAGGAGTCAGTGCCCTGGAGCACATGAGCCCAGAGCTGGTGCTCTGCAATGAGAGAGGCCACTGCAATGGGAGGCCCATACAGGCCAAAGAATAAAGATGGATGAAAATAAATAAATAAAAAACCAATAAAGAAGACAAAAAAAATTATATATATATATATAAAATAGTGGACACTATCCCAGCCACATAGTGTGTGCTCAGTAAAAATCTACTTATCATTAACTTTATTCTTACTACTATATTACTTTACCTCCTTTTCTCCTCCTCATTTCCCAGGTCTCTATTTCCAATTATTCCTCCAAGGATTTATCTGGATTTCAGCTAAATAAGGGTTATTTCCGTGCCTACTTGTCATCTTCAGTTGTTCATTGTTGCCATGCAACTATAAAACATGCTATCTTTAGTTTCCGGGAAAACTGCATATGGTTTAACAAATCCTGTGTTTATTTTTTCTCAAGTATTTGCTTACTGGATACATAGCTAACTAGGGTGTGGGAAGGGAAGGGTTTTGAGGAGGGTGAGCTGTGTGTGTTTCTTCAGAATTCTTAATGTTACATGTAATTAGAGGCTATATTTGCTGGAAAAAACAAATTAGTAAATTTGTCTTGTAATTCATTTGATGACTACATGTTTTCTTTCAAACAATAACGTAATAATATTATTGCTTTGGGCAGACATATAAGGTTATATTAATTTAATCCTAGATTTTTTTTTTTATGACTCACTCATACTTGATTTTGTAGTTGATATTGTTAGAAACATGAAACACTACAGACTGGAAATATGGTAGATTGATAAGGTTGACCTATAAGCCTGGATGTAAAGCAAAGACAATATTTTTGATTAGTTGTGGTTAATTCATTTATTTTAGGTAGGAACAAAGATCCATTTACTATATCCAATTGTATTTACTTGATATATATTACATATACAGAAATTCATGAGAATTTGGAGAGGATACCAAAGAGGAATGTGAAATGTGTTTCTACCCTCAATGTGTGTTTAGGTAGACAATTTACCATGTGTGAAGAAAGTCAGCAAATATACAGATTCACAACTGAAGAGTCATCAAGGGCTTTTATGCCAACTAATTAGTATTTTGAGTTTTGAAAGCAGTTCTTGAATGATTAAAATATGTGATTTTTCAAAGAATTGTTACTATTACAATAAAGGGAATTAGGTGGGCTGGTATTTCAGCCTTTCTAGATCCAACCTTCATCTTTTCCAGTTTTTCCTGGGCACATCTGCAGCCTGGACTATACCAATGGAAACTTGCTTTCCTCTAGTGTGTGGTTTGGTCCACAATTCAATTTGGTCAGGTGATCTGGGAGGAGAATGAAGTCAGGGTTTGCACACATATGGAAACTGGAGGCCCAGATACCATATCCTAACTATTGAAAACTAATTGCTTAAAGACAAACTGTCAAATAATGTATGTTCTAGCCTCCTATTCTGACCAATATATTATAGTAATGATCTGAAAAGTCAAGTTCAAAATTTGAGGTCCCCGGTTCATCAGAGTTACACAGGATTGCAGGAAAATGGGGAGACACAGGTCTCTGCCCGAAGTCTATCCCATTCTTTTCTTCCCCAACTCTGCTCTGTACTCCTCCCTGCCCTTGACCTCTTTCGGTGACAAAGAACTGCTCCTAGGTCACCCCCCAGGCATACCTTTGTGTACATCAGGTGCTGGTCTGCCTTGACCCTGGGAAAGACAATGCAGATTTTGGAACCAGATACAGGCCCGCCTGCGGCAGGAAAATTCAGAATCCTGGGTATCCAATGCATGATCTAGAAGGGACAGTATGAGTTCCAGGTGACTATGCCCCTTTACCCTATGGACTCCATATTTTGTAGGATTTTGTGTAGCTGAAGGAGGGCTTGAGCAGAGGTTTGTTTTGCTCAAGTCTAGGTCAGGGTATTTGTTTCCTCATCTGCTTTCCTTCTTCTAGATTGCCTGTGGCTGGACGTTTCCTTCACACAAATGTCACAGCTCCTCTTAAGGTGATTCTATAGAATTTCCTGGTTTCTCATCTCTTCGGACTTGGCAATAGAAAGGGCCAAGGGGCACTATACTATATGTCATGGGTATACCCTGTCTGCTACCTATCCATTCCCTTTGTTAAACCATCACCAAATAGTCTTGAAATGAATGATTCTTTTTTTGTTTATTCTGACTGCACTGCATGACTTGAGGGATTTTAGTTCCCTGACCAGGCATTGAGCCCAGGCCCATGGCTGTGATAGTGCTGAATTCTAACCACTGGACTGCCAGGAAATTCCATCACCAAATATCCTTCTCTTACTATGGCTGATACAACTGGTCCCCAAGTTTGTTTCTTTTCTTCTAGTTTTATTGAGATATAATTGATATTTAGCACGCTTAAGTGAGATTTTACGGTAAAGGTGAACTTGAATTAGGTCTTCAGGGAAACTTTCACTTTCTAGGCAAAGAAAAATAGGATTTAGAAATTAAAGGGATTTGAAAGGCTATAGAATCTGAACTTCCCACATGCTAATACTTCTGCTCTGGGCACTTGATATTTTATTTGACACAGCTTTAAGGGATTTTTATCTTTTCTTAATTTCATACCCTCTTGTGTTCCCTTGTACTGATCCCTCTTACCTCATTTGCCATATATCCTATGATAACTCGCTTCTCTTCTTTCTTTTCTTCAGTCAGATTTCAGTGAGCTTTTTATTCGCATGATGCATTATGATGGCATTTGCCTTTCGTTTGATGCAAATATGTTATTTATACTACTTACTAGTTTTTACAGTTTTCTTGTTAACTTAAGACAAAGTGATGCTCTTTGGTTCTGTAAAAACTATAAATACAAAAAAGAAAAATACAAATACAAAGACAAATTCAAACTTTGTGATCCCAGAGCAGTATTTCAGGGAGTATTAAAGCAGTGCAGGAAATGCAGAAGACATGGGTTTGATCCCTGAGTCGGGATGATCCCCTGGGGGAAGAAATGGCAACCTACTTCAGTATTCTTGCTTGGAAAATCCCATGAACTGAGGAACCTGGTAGGCTATAGTCCATGGAGTTGCAAAAGAGTTGAACACAATTGAACACATATGCACACATGAATCGGAATATAAATCACAATATGTTTATATTAATTTCTTAAGTAATAGGAACATAAACACAAAACGTTTTAAGTAATCCTAGGAATTAATTGACCCACTTTCTCTTCCCCTATACATCTGCTAACCTTAATTTGAAAAACATAAATTTTCAGGCCTGAACTGATATGAGAGGTGAAGGAAAAGGAAAAAGCTTGATATGATGACTTGGATATATCTGGTCTGGGCCACAGAGTATGCAATCATTTTTACTGACATCAGGAGAAACAAAAAGATCTTTTCAGGAGAAAGGATGAGTTTGTACAATCTCTATTTTAGTTTCCTACAGTACATTCCCTCTCTGGTAGATTGAGCCACAGATACAGATTGAAGGTCAACAACATATGCTGAAACCAGAAGAATAGAAGTGGTCATTCAGGGACAGCATGCTGGCTAAGAAGACAAGATGGGCAAGGAAAAAGGCAGAACACAATGTCTGGAGTGTAGCACTTAGTGAAAACAGGCATAGGTAAGGAAGTGGCAACTAATGAAGGCTGATTGCCATGTGATTAATCTTTGATCAATCTTTTCAGTCTCTATAGGGATTGAATTATTAGGCACTGCAGCGGCTGACCATTAACACATCCTGAAAGGAGGTCAGGGTGAGGTACTCTGTGCCCTGGGAAAACTGGCAGAACAGATTTTCAGGTAGTTAAATATTCAGATAGCTAAATATATTCAGGAGAATTTTCTATGAAGCTAGAGTCTTACATCTTCCCATACTTGAGAAAGCACCAAAACCATTAATGAAGGTATCTGTTCCTCATGACTAGCAGCAACCTCCTACTGAGATGTGTGCTTGACTGCATGTACCTCCTTTGCCAAAGTCACAAATATACTGACCTCTCCCCTTACTTCTTCTGAGAAGTTCCTCAGAACTATCCAAGAGGCTGTCTCCCGGTTTATGGTCTTAAGTCTCAATAAAACCAAAAATCAGAGCTCTCACGTTAAGTGTTTTTATTTCAGTTGACAGTTTTGGTGTCCATTAAAGGACCAGGGCCTTCCCAGGTGGTGCTAGTGGTAAAGAACCCAAATGCGGAAGATGTAAGAGATGCTGGTTCGATCCCTGGGTTGGTAAGACCCCCTGGAGGAGGGCATGGCAACCCACTCCAGTATTCTTGCCTGGAAAATTCTATGGACAGGGCTTTCCCTGGTGGCTCAGTGATGAAGAGTTCACCTGCCAATGTAGGAGGCATGGGTTTGATCCCTAATCTGGGAAGATTCCACATACTGCGGAGCAAGTAAGCCCATGTGCTGCAACTACTGAAGCCCGTGAGCCCTAGAGCCTGAGTTCCACAACGTGAAAAGTCACCGCAACAAGAAGCCTTCTCACCTCAACTAGAGAGTAGCTCCCACTCCCTGCAACTAGAGAAGAGCCTGTGGCCAGCAGTGAAAACCCAGAATAGCCAAAAAAAAAAAAAAATCCATGGACCGAAGAGCCTATGATCTATAGTTTCTAGGGTCTCAAAGAGTCAGATATGACTGAAGGTGACCTGGCACATATGCAAGGGACTCAGAGGAGACTTCTCTCCTTTACCTGAACTGTATGTGGATCTGGAGTCTTGGTTTCAGCAGGGCCCCTAGTGCCTGTCTGCTTCCTTGGTGTGTCCAGACAAATTGGAGTAAGCCTTTTTTGGTTCTTACACTTTTCAATTACTGGTTGATGAGCCTAAGTTTTCCTTAGTGGTATGTCACAGGCTCTCCAGTTGAAAGATACTGGAAGTTTCTCAGTTGAAAGACACTGCGTGGTCTGAACTGGATGATTAGGTGGAAGATTGGCCTAACATCTTTCCTAAATGAGGGTTGTCAGAAAGCTGGCCTCCAACTAACACTCAAGCCAGGTTGTATACATACAGAACTCATACAGTAGCACACAAAACCATTAATGAAGGTATCTGTTCCTCATGACTAGCAGCAACCTCCTACTGAGATGTGTGCTTGACTGCATGTACCTCCTTTGCCAAAGTCACAAATATACTGACCTCTCCCCTTACTTCTTCTGAGAAGTTCCTCAGAACTATCCAAGAGGCTGTCTCCCGGTTTATGGTCTTAAGTCTCAATAAAACCAAAAATCAGAGCTCTCACGTTAAGTGTTTTTATTTCAGTTGACAGTTTTGGTGTCCATTAAAGGACCAGGGCCTTCCCAGGTGGTGCTAGTGGTAAAGAACCCAAATGCGGAAGATGTAAGAGATGCTGGTTCGATCCCTGGGTTGGTAAGACCCCCTGGAGGAGGGCATGGCAACCCACTCCAGTATTCTTGCCTGGAAAATTCTATGGACAGGGCTTTCCCTGGTGGCTCAGTGATGAAGAGTTCACCTGCCAATGTAGGAGGCATGGGTTTGATCCCTAATCTGGGAAGATTCCACATACTGCGGAGCAAGTAAGCCCATGTGCTGCAACTACTGAAGCCCGTGAGCCCTAGAGCCTGAGTTCCACAACGTGAAAAGTCACCGCAACAAGAAGCCTTCTCACCTCAACTAGAGAGTAGCTCCCACTCCCTGCAACTAGAGAAGAGCCTGTGGCCAGCAGTGAAAACCCAGAATAGCCAAAAAAAAAAAAAAAAAATCCATGGACCGAAGAGCCTATGATCTATAGTTTCTAGGGTCTCAAAGAGTCAGATATGACTGAAGGTGACCTGGCACATATGCAAGGGACTCAGAGGAGACTTCTCTCCTTTACCTGAACTGTATGTGGATCTGGAGTCTTGGTTTCAGCAGGGCCCCTAGTGCCTGTCTGCTTCCTTGGTGTGTCCAGACAAATTGGAGTAAGCCTTTTTTGGTTCTTACACTTTTCAATTACTGGTTGATGAGCCTAAGTTTTCCTTAGTGGTATGTCACAGGCTCTCCAGTTGAAAGATACTGGAAGTTTCTCAGTTGAAAGACACTGCGTGGTCTGAACTGGATGATTAGGTGGAAGATTGGCCTAACATCTTTCCTAAATGAGGGTTGTCAGAAAGCTGGCCTCCAACTAACACTCAAGCCAGGTTGTATACATACAGAACTCATACAAGTAGCAACTTAATTGGGAACAAAAGGAAATCTTGTCCCTCAAATGGCCGAAATAGGACTCTTTTCTTGCATGTGTTCTTTTCTTTAAGTTAAAAAAAAAGCCAGCTTGATAAAACATCTTTTTGTCTCAGAGAAACTCGCATTCCTCTCTTTGTATCTTGGGATATACGTGTTCTCCTAGAGCTCTTAGGAGCTTATTAGCAGTGTGACTGAGAAAAAAAGGAGGGAAAGGCCATTTTAAACTCAGGTGAGTAAATGTAACGTATTCCAATTGTTATTTACTAGTTAGTGAGTTTTATATCATAATACTTGGTTCATGACTAAGGTTTAAAATCAAATTGTGAGATCTCTATATCTATATGGATATATGCACGTTAGAGACATGATATGTCTCTACCTCCAGATGGTATTACCAAAATTAATTTGCAAATGAGCTCTATTTAATTGATTTAAAGAAAAGGGCTTATATAAATTCTCAGAAATATAAAAGAAACTAACCCAAATGAATTTCAGGTTCATGTGAACTGGGAAATACTCAGTATTAAATTAATATTTGATATTAAAGTTGGTTTAAGTTTGTTGGTTTAATTAATACAGACATGTCTTTAGAACTATCAACATTAAGTATCATAGTATGGTTGTACCTAGGTTTACTAGCTGTCAAATAAGATTTTACTATATCTGGTGGAAAACTTATCAGCAAGAAAAATGATATAATATGACAACATATTCATAAGTAAATTAAGTGTAAATAAGATAAGAATATTTAGGTAAATTCTTTGGGAGTAATTATGTTTTAGGAATATCTACTTAAAAATCGCATCTCCAGAGTCTGAAAACTTGAAACTTTAGAGTTTTGCTAAATTAAGTTAGATCACGGACATTTATTGACAAGGTCATTCTCAAAATAAGATACTGAAACATTAATTACTGAACATTGGGTTTCCTTTACAGAGAAACTAAAGATATTTAGGACAATTAGTAAATATGTGTGGTGTCACACTGGGACATTTTCTATAAGGAAGCACGTTGTATTTTGGGACATTGTAAATATGTAAAATTTTGCCAGTCTACAGAATGGTAATGTAAAACTTCCTAAGTGCATACTTCTCAGTTTTCAGTAGAAATCAAGATTTTTAAGAGTTGAGGGTTCTAATAAAAGTATGTATTAAAAAATGTAAAAAATGTATTAAAGCTACTAGAAATAATAAGGGAAGCATTTCAGTATGCAAGGAAAATAGAAGTTGTGTTTTCAGTGAAAGATATGGGAATGAAACTGTGTTATGTTAAGGGAAAACAAGGGCTTCCCAGGTGGTTCAGTGGTGAAGAATCTGTCTGCCAATGCAGGAGACATGGATTCAATACCTGGGTTGGGAATATCCCCTGGAGAAGGAAATGGCAACCCACCTCACTATTCTTGCCTGAGAAATCCCATGGATAGAGGCTCCTGGCAGGCTACAGTTCATGGGTCACAAAGAGTTGGACATAATTGAGTGACTGAACAACATCAACGAACGCAAAAGAAAATGAATTTTGTCTTAAAGCTGGCTATTTTTTAATAAGAAAGAAAACTATTATGGATATAGCAAGTTGTGGAAAGTTCTTGGGGAAGAAATAAAAAATAATCTTTAGAAAGGAATTCTGTGTGTGGTTAGTATTAAGATTAGAATAAATTTCTTTATTTTTGACTGTGCTGGGTCTTCACTGCACTGCTGTGTGGGCCTTTCTCTAGTTGCACTGAGTGGGGGCTACTCTTCCTTACAGTGCTTGGGCTTCTCATTGTGGTAGCATCTCTTATTGTGGGAGCAAGGTCTTTAGGGCATGTGGGCTTCAGTAGTTGTGGCACACGGGCTCAGTAGTTGGGCTGAGCTTCATGGGCTCTAGAGCACAGGCTCAATAGTTGTGATGCACAAGATTCATTTCTCCTTGGCATGTGCAGACCAGGGATCCAACTAGTATCTCCTGCATTGGCAGGCTGATTCTTTACCACTGAGCCACCTGGGATGGCTCTCTTTTTCCAAGCTGCTTAAAGCTCAACATTCAAAAAGCATTACTTCATGGCAAATAGAAGTGAAAAAAGTGGAAGCAGTGACAGTCATTCTATTTTCTTGGTCCCCAAAATTACTGTAGACAAGGATTGTAGTCATGAAACTAAAAGATGTTTGCTCCTTGGAAGGAAAGCTATGACAAACTTAGAGAGCATATTAAAAAGCAGAGACATCACTTTGCCAACAAAGGTCCATAGTCAAAGCTATGGTTTTCCCAGTAGTTATATATGGTGTGAGAGCTGAACCATAAAGAAGGCCAAGTGCCAAAGAACTGATACTTTTGAATTGTGGCGTTGGAGAAGACTCTTGAGAGTCCCTTGGACTGCAAGATCAAACCTGTCAATCCTAAAAGAAATTGATCCTGAATACTATTGGAAGGACTAATGCTGAAATTGTAGCTCCAATAGTTTGGCCACCTGATGTGAAGAGCTGACTCATTGGAAAAGACCCTGATGCTAGGAAAGATTGAAAGCAAAAGGAGAAGGCTGCAGCAGAGAATGAGATGATTAGATAGTATCACTGACTCGATGGACATGAATTTGGTAAACTCTGGGATGTAGTGAAGGACGGGGGAGCCTGGTGTGCTGCAGTGCATCGAGTCACAGAGGCAGACACAACTTTGTGACTGAACGATAGCAACAACACTAGAGAAGTCCCCTGAGATTACAATAAATTTAATTGAGTAGATAAGTTTTAAAGTTAAAAGTAAAGTCAGGCAAAACTTGAATTTAGTTTTCTCTCTCTGTTAAGAAAACAAAGTTCTCTCAGACAATCTGCTTTTGATAGATTGTAAAATTTCTTTGTCTTTTAAGTAATTTGTCATAACTATCAGTATTTGCCTTTAAAATCTTCTATTGTCACTTTGGCTAAGTGAATAAGTACTGACATTATTTCACAATGATCTATGACCCTATTTGATAAAGTGTTTTAAAACCTTTTTTGATATTTTTGACAAATCTCCCAATGATCAAATTCTAAGTGAAGTTCATTTGACTTCCAGCTAGCTTTGTAGTTTTCCAAAGGGCCTCTGGAACTCCTCAAGTGATTTGTTTTGTCTTCTTATCAAAGGAGGTATTAAATTAATTAGGCTTATTTGGTATGTTAAATTACATGGGAAGCACTGTCAAATGATAAACCTTAGATTATATAGTAGAGGTACAATCATTAACATAGATGCACTAGAAATTATATGGAATTCCTAAAAGTCTGGTATGTCTTGGCAAAATGTTATCAGTCATAATGCTACTTTATCTAAAAATGTTGTATGTCACACCAGTAACCAAGTTTATTTGTCAATTGCACCGAAATCAGATCTTTAGCCTTGCCTTTTAAAATCTTTTGTCATTTATAGACAATTATTATACTGATGCTTTTCTAAAACAAAAACCTTTCATCTTCAAGAAGATTCATAGGTAGGACTTTTGGACAAGTACAGATTTCTGATAAATTTTATATCGTATAAGAAATTAAAGAATTTTAATGGATACTTTGATGGCTTCATAAAATTGTCAGCAAGAGATTAAAGATTAGTTATAAAGGACTGAGTGAGCTGCTGAATGTGATTATGATTTTTACTTTTTTTCTTTTTTGGTCTGAAATGTTATTGGCTTTTAACTTATGTCTGTGTTTCCCAGACATAAGAAAACATTTTTCCTTAAGTTAATTATGACTTACAGCAATTTGGTAAATCATATCCTTGTAAGTGGGCTTCCCAGGTGGCTCAGGGGGAAAGAATCCACTGGCAATATAGGGTATGCAGGTTTGATCCCTGGATTGGGAAGATCT
This sequence comes from Tragulus kanchil, assembly GCA_022376925.1. Taxonomy (NCBI): domain Eukaryota; kingdom Metazoa; phylum Chordata; class Mammalia; order Artiodactyla; family Tragulidae; genus Tragulus; species Tragulus kanchil. The sequence goes on from JAIOJX010000032.1 coordinate 36,426,118, forward strand.
CCTGGAGAAGGAAATGGCAATCCACTCCAGTATTCTTGCCTGGAAAATCTCATAGACAGAGGAGCCTGAGGGACTACAGACCATGGGGTTACAAAAGAGTCAGATATTACAGCAACTAAAATAACAAACAACAAATAATCCTTGTAAGTGGAATTGAAACATTTATCTCTTCTCTCTATCTGATCCCTCCAGAAATTGGAAACTCTTAGATTCCCAGAAACCTTATCAAGTGAGTAATGAAGGCCACCTCAAAGAATCTCAAAATATCTTAGAGATTTCAAGGAGAGGAATTTGTCCCAGTTTGTAGATATCACAACTGGAATTGAGTTATTCGCCACTGTAGGTGCTGACCTTTAAGATACCCTGAAAGGAATTCAAGACGGAGATTAGGAGCAAAATTCTGGGAAAACTGGTAGAACAGGCTTTCAGACAGTTAAATATTTTCAGAAGAATCTTTTTTTTTTTTTTTTAAATAAACTTGGATTCTTGCATCTTCCCACACTTGAAAAAGCACCAAAACCATTAATGAAGGTATCTGTTCCTCATGACTAACAGCAACCTCCTACTGAGATGGGTGCTTGATGGCATGTACTACCTTTGACAAAGTCACATACACAATGACCTCTCCCCACCCCCGCGCCCACCTCTTCTGAGTAGTTCCTCAGGCTATCCGGAGGGGCTGTCTCTTTGGCTACGTTGTTGTTTAGTCAGTAAGTCATGTCTGACTCTTTGTGACCCCATGGACTGCAGCACGCCAGACTCCCTTGTCTTTCATTAGGTCCGGAGTTTGCTCAAATTCATATCCTTTGAGTCAGTGATACTATCTAACCATCTCTTCCTCTGCTTCCCCCTTCTCTTTGTGCCTTCTGTCTTTCTCAGCACCAGGGTCTTTTCCAGTGACTCCGTTCTTTCCGTCAGTTGCTAACAGTACTGGAGCTTCAGCATCAGTCCTTCCAATGAATTTTCAGGGTTGATTTCCTTTAGAATTGACTGGTTTGACCTCCATTGCTGCCCAAGGGACTCAAAAGTTTTCTCCAGCATCACACTTCAGAAGCATCAATTCTTTGGCACTCAGCCTTCTAAATGGTCCAACTCTTACATTGCACCACTAGGCTATAATCCTAAGTAAATCTCAAAATAAAATTGAAACTCAGAATTCACATGTTGTACATTTTTATTTCAGTGGACAGAAGCCAAAACAGAGGCATGATTTAAGAATAAGATGGTCAATTCAGTCAGATACTCCAACAGGTAAAGTATGATAAAGACTGAAGAGTGTTAATCATACCTGGTGACTAAATACTGACCATAGTAAGAGCGATTTCAGTGATGTGTTGGGGCAAAGTCTGATCACAGTGAGTCCAAGAGCAAAGGGAGCATTTGAGGAAATGCAGCTAATAATTCAAGACTGTTTTGCTGTGCTGTGAAAATGTAGAGGTGAGTGCACAGGCAGAGGGGTAGAGGTCTTGAAAACAGTGTAAAAGGTTTGGGCTTTTAACCATCATTAGGTGGTACCAGGTGACTAGGAGAAAAGACAAGAGTTAATAGATAGCTTAAACATAGAGATTCTGAGGAATGAAGCCATCAGAACAAGGGTCAAATAAAAAGATTTGTTCAGAGTTTGGAGGAAGGAGGTGAATGGAGTTACACACAAAGGGTGAGGAATTGAGAGGTTCAGGAGTCACACTGGAAGGCCTCAGTTTCCTCTGTAGAAAAGAGACAGGATTTTCTACAGAGACCAAGGAGGGCAGAGGTGGAGCAAATCAGTAAGCGAAAATGCTGAACGTTTGGGAGAGAAAAGTGTCCAGAAGAAGTAAAAAGGATTACTGAGAGTTGTTGAGTGCTTAGCTGAGGGTGTTTGACTATAAATCTAATGTGGTAGCTACTCTCAAAACTTTTCCTTCCAATTCTCCCTTGCAGGGTGTACGGTACAGAGAAAAAAAGATGGAGATTAATTTCTGCTTAAATTCTTTTCTTTTTTTTTTTCCGCTTAAATTCTTATCCCCAATATACAGCCAGGAAGGGATGTGGCCCAGACACAAGCATGTGAGCACCTACCACACGTCTGTGACTGCCACCAGAAGGGCCATCATGGTTTTTTTTTTTTTAAAGATTTATTTATTTTTGGGTGGGGGTCGAGTTGAGGAGGGAGGGGAGTGGGCAGGCCACTTCTATTGGTCTTTCATTTCTCTATTTTCATCCGTCTTTGTTCTTTGGCTCCTGTGGGCCTCCCATCGCGGTGGCCACCGTCGTTGCAGAGCACCGGCTCTGGGCGCATGTGCTCCAGAGCTCTGGCTAGGTAATTGTACACATTGGTCCAGCCGCTCCTTGGCACGTGGGATCTTCCCAGGCCGGGGATCGAACCAGCGCCCCTTGCACTGCAAGGCAGTGTCCTTACCCACTGGACCACCAGGGGAAGCCCGGCCATCATGTTTTTATTCTAACACGTGTTGCTCTGCAAGAATCAGCATCCTAAGGTTTCTATAGGAACTGAGCTTTTATTTTTTTAAGAGGGGAAATAAGCTAGGAGATGAGATGAGGGAGTGGGCTATCAACTAAAGAACATGCCAGCCAGAAGCTCCGAGTTCAGTTTCACCTGGGGACCTCACTACAGTTGAGGAGATAGCCTCTCAGCTCTGAGAACCTGCTCAGAAGCAGTAAGGGAGGAGCCAAGGACACATGAGTGTTTCCGTTGGATAAAAACATGTAGACTGGAACATCAAAAGATTACTGCTAATCCTCAAGAACAGACACCTCGAGTTAACGACTGTAGTGTTTTTCTGTGCAAGGGAAGCTGCAAGAGTCTGGATTCACTGAAATTTTTCCTTAAGATATGCATCATATTTATATGACTAATCTGGGAACATACATATCTGTAAACAACAAAACTCTGTAAAAGTTAAAAGTAAAATAAAAGTTTTTTTAAAAAAGAAAAAAGATATGCATCTTAACCATCTAGGAACACTCCCCAAAGCACAGAATGCTTCCTTGTTTCTCCATCCTGAATTCCCCTCAGGGCAAGGGGTAGGAGGAGGGTCAGTTGCTGCGGCTGAGGGCTTGATCCTTGCAGAACTGGAATGGTAGGCAACATTCCCTATCCTGAGGTTCAACTTTTTTCTCTCAGGTCCCTTCAGAGGGCTGGGGCTGCTCTGCGTGCAGGTGCAGCTCCTCCCAGTGGAGGGGGCCTTGACCAGGCGAGGCCGCGAGGAAGGGCCTCTGCTATTGGCCCAGCCCGGGAGCACCTGCCTAGAGCGGGCGGGCCCCCAGCACAAAGTCCAGGGGGCCGGCCAAGGAGGCAGCAGCCTACTGGCAGCGCAGGTGGGTCCCCGCTCGTGGCCAGGCGAGATGCCTTTGGGGCTGCGGAGAAAAAAGAAATTCAATACCAAGGAGACCTCCCGACTGGTGGAGGGCGAGCAGACGGATGCGGCTGTCCGCAGCCTCCCCAGTCCTCCGGCGCCCACCCGCAGGCTGATTTTCCACACACAGCTGGCCCACGGCAGCGCTACTGGCAGAGTGGAGAATTTCTCCAGCATCCAGGAGCTCTACGCCAAGATTGCGGGCGTGTTTGAGATCCCTCCGTCGGAGGTAAGCGCCTGGTGCTGGGGCTCAGCCTCTCTCCGCCTCTCTCACCCTGGACGCGCAGGCTTAAATTGGCTGCGACTGCGTTTCCCAGCTCCTGAGGTCGGAAGCGAGATGGGGTACCCGGTGAGCGCCTAGGGGAGAGCGAGAGGCCCTTCCGGGGAAGGGAAGAAGTCAGCGCCTGGGAGAGTCACGTTCTCCAGGCTTGATCTGGCTTCTAGGAAACCCGAGACGACCTTTCTTCCTCATGCAAATAAGTATCCTCTGGTAGCCCTAGATTCAGTAGCTTCAGCGCCTGCCCAGCGTCGAGAGCTGGTTGGTAAATTAACACCTTTCACTTTATCTGAACTTTGCCCCCTTACTTCCTCTGCTAGTGTGAGAGGGCTACATTGAGCATCTCCAGGATTGCGGGGCTAGGGGTTGCCTTCCAGGTGATACTAAACTGAGCCCTACTTTGTCCTTCATATGTCATGTCCAGCACCAACGCTTTGGTATTTCCAAGAAGATTATTATGCCAAGGGTGGATAAGTAAGAGTTATACGTAACTGAGCGGGACTGTTGACAGAAATTTCAGAGAGGGGAGCTCTAAATTTTACAGCATATCCTCCAAAGGAGACTGAAATTTGCATTAATTAGATCGATAGCATGTGCTGGGAACTGGAGTTTGTTATAGGGTGAGCTCCAAAGCACTCGTTTGGGTGGACATTTCTGTGACCACTTTGGTGATACTTACCAAACTAACGGCAAATGCAGGTGTGAAAAGTTAGCCCAGGAAAATATTTTGTCCACATTTCAAGGAGAAGCACAAGATCCTGTTGCCCTAAAGGGCTCCGCTGCTACCTCAGAGGGTAAAGAATCTGCCTGCAATGCAGGAGACACAATTCTATCCCAAGGGAATCCTGGCAACCCCTGCAATGCAGGAGCAGACGGATGCGGCTGTCCGCAGCCTCCCCAGTCCTCCGGCGCCCACCCGCAGGCTGATTTTCCACACACAGCTGGCCCACGGCAGCGCTACTGGCAGAGTGGAGAATTTCTCCAGCATCCAGGAGCTCTACGCCAAGATTGCGGGCGTGTTTGAGATCCCTCCGTCGGAGGTAAGCGCCTGGTGCTGGGGCTCAGCCTCTCTCCGCCTCTCTCACCCTGGACGCGCAGGCTTAAATTGGCTGCGACTGCGTTTCCCAGCTCCTGAGGTCGGAAGCGAGATGGGGTACCCGGTGAGCGCCTAGGGGAGAGCGAGAGGCCCTTCCGGGGAAGGGAAGAAGTCAGCGCCTGGGAGAGTCACGTTCTCCAGGCTTGATCTGGCTTCTAGGAAACCCGAGACGACCTTTCTTCCTCATGCAAATAAGTATCCTCTGGTAGCCCTAGATTCAGTAGCTTCAGCGCCTGCCCAGCGTCGAGAGCTGGTTGGTAAATTAACACCTTTCACTTTATCTGAACTTTGCCCCCTTACTTCCTCTGCTAGTGTGAGAGGGCTACATTGAGCATCTCCAGGATTGCGGGGCTAGGGGTTGCCTTCCAGGTGATACTAAACTGAGCCCTACTTTGTCCTTCATATGTCATGTCCAGCACCAACGCTTTGGTATTTCCAAGAAGATTATTATGCCAAGGGTGGATAAGTAAGAGTTATACGTAACTGAGCGGGACTGTTGACAGAAATTTCAGAGAGGGGAGCTCTAAATTTTACAGCATATCCTCCAAAGGAGACTGAAATTTGCATTAATTAGATCGATAGCATGTGCTGGGAACTGGAGTTTGTTATAGGGTGAGCTCCAAAGCACTCGTTTGGGTGGACATTTCTGTGACCACTTTGGTGATACTTACCAAACTAACGGCAAATGCAGGTGTGAAAAGTTAGCCCAGGAAAATATTTTGTCCACATTTCAAGGAGAAGCACAAGATCCTGTTGCCCTAAAGGGCTCCGCTGCTACCTCAGAGGGTAAAGAATCTGCCTGCAATGCAGGAGACACAATTCTATCCCAGGGTAGGGAAGCTCCCATGGAGGAGGGAATGGCAACCCACTCCAGTATTCTTGCCTGGAGAATTTCATGGTCAGAGGAGCCTGGTGGGCTACAGTCCATGGGGTTGCCAAGAATGGGACATGACCAAGCCTGAACTCTTGGGAGTACAGAGAACTACTTTTGGCTGTCTGTTCTTTAATGTTGTTTATCAGATGTAGTGAAATTGAGGTCAAGGCAAAATTCCAAGAGGAAGAGATTCCAGATAAAAGAGAGATTGAAGCTAACCTTTCAGGGTTCCAGGCCCTGAGGGTCAGGCAAATCACAAACCCTTTCTGTGAGGTTTCAGTTCAAAAAGTGCTCTTGCAGGAAGAATGTTCTTTGGTCTTCTCCAGGAGAGGAAGGAAGGTCTTTGGGTAATTAAGTACAGGATTTGGAGATTGATAAACCTGGCTGTGGATCCAGGTTCTACCACTTTCCAGCTGGGTTGCCTTGAACAAGCTTATCTTCTCTCAGTTTCAGCCATTAGTAAAACAGAGGTAAGAGCATCTACCTTGAAGGGTTTTTGTGAAGTCTGGAGCTCATCGATAAACTTATCAGATTGTGTTGGTCTATGGTCAGTGCTTTATATATAGTGACTATCAATAATATCATTAATACCTAACAGTTAAATGAGTGGGCTGAGGTAAAATGTAACTGGCCTTTGGCCACAGTCCCATAGCTAGCAACAAAAACACTGGACTGTTATTTCAATTTGGATCTTCTGGTTTCTAAGCTAAGTGAGCTTGTTAACATTCTAAATTGACAATTTTAAATGTCTCTTCTGTAACCAGAGACTCCAGATTTATTTATTTTGCATCATCTTCCTTCTAATGTAATATTATTTTGAGCTAAAGATGCATGACTTTACTCAATCCACTTTTCCCTGAGAAGTATTGTTATTAGCCGTGCTTCGCATATGGGAAACCAGTGTTTTGAGGTTCAGAAAATTTTCAAAATTACATATGTTTGTGGGGTTTTTTTGGCTGCACCTCAAGGCCTGTGGGATCATAGATCATGCTACAGCAGAAGCATGGGATCAACCACTAGACCTCCAGGGAAGTCCCTAAACCCTGGGTTTCTTCAGGCTCCAAATTCCATTAAGTTAGATTGCTCTATTGCTTCCCAAGTTTCCAGGATGTCTCAGCAATAGCTTGACAACCATGTTCAGCAGTTTAGGTTTCTAACACACTGACTTGTGTTAACATTTCAAGATAAATACTAGGTATTTTGATGTGCTTTATCAAAGTTCATACATTTTTATAACCCTAGTTATATATGTATGCTGTTTTTCAGTTGCTAAGTCATGTCCAACTCTTTGTGACCCCACGGACTGTAGCCCACCAGGCTCATCTGTCTATGGGATTTTCCAGGTAATAATATTGGAGTTGCCATTTCCTTCTCCAGGGGGTCTTCTCGACCCAGGGGTCGAACTCGGGTCTCCTCACTGCAGGCATATTCTTTACCACTGAGCCACCAGGGAAGCCCCATATGTTAATGCATATAACCAACATTAATGCAGGTTTTCCATTACCTACACTAATGCAAATTAATTGGACTAAAGAAAGTATTGATGATAAAGTATTGATCATCATCATATATGTCAAAGTGTCTCAATAGTTACTTTTAAAAATAACTAGTTAATTTTTGGCTTTGCTGGGCCTTTGTTGTTGCACACGGGCTTTCTGTAGTTGTGGTGAGTGGGGAGGAGGGGAGCTGCTCTCTAGTTGTGGTATGTGGGCTTCTCATTGCTGTGGCGTCTCTTGTTTCAGAGTGTGGGCTCAAGCTTCAGACTTCAGTAGTTGCGGGGCATGGACTCAGAAGTTGCGGCACATGGGTTTAGTTGGCATGTGAGATCTCCTGGAACAGGGACTGAATTCATGCCTCCTGCATTGACAGGCGAATTCTTAATCACTGGGCCACCAGGAACGTCCTCCGTAGTTACTTTTGAAACAAGTAATTTATTAAAATGCACACCACTGAGATCCCATTTGTGATCCCATTCTTCCAGCAAGAGGAATAGTGGTATAAACTTTTGAGATATCCATGGAGAAAAAAATATTTCTCCCTTTTAAATGATTATCTGAGAAGTTCTTCCTTTTCTCTAGAAAGATGGCTACAAAGATACAAATGTCTGAAGAACTACACTTTCTACTAAGGAAGAAAGGGAAGGCGTTGGCTTGACCTGATGGCAGGTGCAGCAGATCCAGGCGGATCTGCTGGGAGTCTGTAAGGTGTCTGTGGCTGTGCCAGGTGTGTAAGTCTGCAGGGTGCTCATTCCATCCCCGCCGTTGCACTAAGGCGAGGATTCTTTTCATTTTGCCGACGAGCCAAGTTGAGGCTCTGAGCAGCCAAGCAGCTTGCTTTGAGTCATGATACTGGGTGGGGTGGAGTTGGGATTCATAATAACTTTTCCCAGTTCCAAGTTCACTACCTAGCGAGCATGGGATTCTCGGTAACTTCATTTGAATTGCAAATACAAACCCAGCAAAACTTCTTTTTTAAACAAATGATCTTTTCAAGTAAAGCCTTGGACTCAACCACAAAAATACTGCCTCAAAAAGATGCTGTTGTGAAACTGATAATTATGGATTTCACCTATTTCCTGGTTCCTGAAGGAGGAAGATAATGAAACCTAAGAATTGCTTGCAGGGTGCAGTCTGTAATCATTACCTTGAAACAGATGGCCAATTATGCAAAAATCTCTTACGGCTGATATCATTTTGCTAAACGAGCAATTCAGTAAAAAGAAAAAAGAAAATCTCATCTAAAAGAACAGTTAGCTCATACATACTGGGACACTCTCACAAAATGTTTAACACTATCTTTTAGAATATTCAGGATTCATTTGAGTTGGTCACTCCACTCTTACACTGTAGTCATAAAACTTGTTGAAGGGTACTTTGGTTACTTGACCACTGTAATTGACAAGTAGTTTGTGTCATGACGATGTGTTTTCCTAATTCTCTATTATGTGGAAAGATTGTAGGAAAAGAGTGAATTTGAAAGATATTGAAAATCATTGTAAAAACAGAAATGAAACTATATTCTATCCTTTTCCCAGGAATAAGGGTGGTACTTTTGAAACAAGTAATTTATTAAAATGCACACCACTGAGATCCCATTTGTGATCCCATTCTTCCAGCAAGAGGAATAGTGGTATAAACTTTTGAGATATCCATGGAGAAAAAAATATTTCTCCCTTTTAAATGATTATCTGAGAAGTTCTTCCTTTTCTCTAGAAAGATGGCTACAAAGATACAAATGTCTGAAGAACTACACTTTCTACTAAGGAAGAAAGGGAAGGCGTTGGCTTGACCTGATGGCAGGTGCAGCAGATCCAGGCGGATCTGCTGGGAGTCTGTAAGGTGTCTGTGGCTGTGCCAGGTGTGTAAGTCTGCAGGGTGCTCATTCCATCCCCGCCGTTGCACTAAGGCGAGGATTCTTTTCATTTTGCCGACGAGCCAAGTTGAGGCTCTGAGCAGCCAAGCAGCTTGCTTTGAGTCATGATACTGGGTGGGGTGGAGTTGGGATTCATAATAACTTTTCCCAGTTCCAAGTTCACTACCTAGCGAGCATGGGATTCTCGGTAACTTCATTTGAATTGCAAATACAAACCCAGCAAAACTTCTTTTTTAAACAAATGATCTTTTCAAGTAAAGCCTTGGACTCAACCACAAAAATACTGCCTCAAAAAGATGCTGTTGTGAAACTGATAATTATGGATTTCACCTATTTCCTGGTTCCTGAAGGAGGAAGATAATGAAACCTAAGAATTGCTTGCAGGGTGCAGTCTGTAATCATTACCTTGAAACAGATGGCCAATTATGCAAAAATCTCTTACGGCTGATATCATTTTGCTAAACGAGCAATTCAGTAAAAAGAAAAAAGAAAATCTCATCTAAAAGAACAGTTAGCTCATACATACTGGGACACTCTCACAAAATGTTTAACACTATCTTTTAGAATATTCAGGATTCATTTGAGTTGGTCACTCCACTCTTACACTGTAGTCATAAAACTTGTTGAAGGGTACTTTGGTTACTTGACCACTGTAATTGACAAGTAGTTTGTGTCATGACGATGTGTTTTCCTAATTCTCTATTATGTGGAAAGATTGTAGGAAAAGAGTGAATTTGAAAGATATTGAAAAATCATTGTAGACAGATACATGTCTAGAAACTGAAAACTATAGATCTCAAATTATTGACATTGATTTAGTTATATTATAAGTTTGTATATGAGGTAATACTAAGTAATTTGTTGATTGAATAGGTCAAGCAATACAGCCCCTTATGTCTCAGTACATAAAGACGTCAACTAAAGTGTACTTGTGAAGCAGAAAAGGCGAGAATTGTGATTTTAATTTCACGTCATATATTCAACTTGCATTCATGTTACCGCTCTTAAAAAACAAAACATTTCTCCCCCTGCTCCTACCCTTACGCTATTACCCATTTCTCCTTTTACAGCAAACTCAAAATTGTTGTCTCCAGTGATAAACATTCCAAATCTTATTTCTCCGCTCAGGACTGATAGCTCCTTATTTAACTTAGAGCAAAAGTCAAAATCCAATGACATTTATAGGCCCTGGGCCCACTCTAGCATCACTGTTCCTTCTCTTCCAGCCAGTCTGGCCTCCAGGCTAGTCCTTGGACTCTGGAGCCTTAGGGCATTTGCAGTGGCATTGATCTCTCCAAGAATCTGTCTCTCCTTGGAATGCTTTTCTTTTTTTTTTTTTTTGTTTTGGCCCACCGCCAGTGGGTTGATGAATCCTAGTTCCTTGACCAGGGAGCAAACCCACACCCTCAGCAGTGAAAGCTCAGAGCTCTAACCACTGGACCACCAGAGAATTCCCAGAATGCTCTTCCTTAAGTCTGCTCTGTTGCCTTCTCAGTGAGGCTGGTACTGATCATTCCATTTAAAATTACAACACCCCTAAAAAAAGAAGCAAAACAAAGCCCCTAAATTATAGCACCTTCAGCACCTTTTTTCCTCCACTGACACTAACATTCTATGTATATTTAACTTATTTATTTTGTCCTTTTCCTCTCCTGTGTACTAGAATATAAGTGCCACAAAGAATTTTGTCAATTTTGTTTACTGATGCAGCCCCAAGGGCCTAGAATTATATGTGAAAGATCTTTTGGATTCAATATACTTGTTGAATAAAAGACTTCTGTGAAAACAGAGTATTTAAATTCCTGTAGCTTTAGCATAAAGCGTTATTGCTAGTTACAATACTGGTATATTATGTAGGTGCTAATTTTTTCTGTTTTTTTTAATGCTGTAGGATGAGGAAAAAGAGTAACTTTTTCTTTTGGAAAAAGACTAACATTTCAGGGAGTTAGCAGTGAGGAGCATCACTCGTATCTTGACCAGGGAGTAGTAAGAGGGTGAAGTATGGACACCGAGAAACTCAGTAAAAATGATTTAGGCCCAGTGTTTACATGTCCACAAATTCTGGAAATGGCAAAGTTGAAACCTCTGTAAGCAGAATGCTTCCTAAGCAAGTTACAGTGTATGGGGTGCTGTTGTGTGAAGCTTTCCAGAAACTGAAACTTCTCAACTTGCTGCCTCTAGCATGGAGCCTTTGTGGGAGTCAGTATTCTTGTCTTTACGTGACACTTCATGTGGAGACCGTGAATGGTGCTGCAGACTTGATCATTCCCAGCAGTGCAGGTAACTAGCAAGTCAAACTGTGTCTTTCTGCTTCCCATATGGGAAACCAGGAAGAATAGTACAAAACGGGTCTCCCCGACTTGGGATACTGCTCCCCTAGGAAGAACAATAGGAATACACACTTCAATGAGAAAATGGGAAGTTCTCTGTGTATATTCTCCTTGAGAGCTGAGGAGTATGAAGCAAGCCCAACAAAACTGAGTAGAACGAGTGTAAGAGAAAGTTGGTTCCTGCAATCTGTCAGCTGACCTGACTCTCACAGGCAGGCCTTGCTGGTTTCCTGTTGGATATAAAAATTTCATAGAACATCAGCATCAGAAAAAACCACTCTGTGACTATGATGGGTCAGACAGAAATAAGGTATGTAATCATGTCTAAACAGAGACAAAAATTCATTCTCTGTACCACAGAAATAATCAGACATCCCCCTGTCTTTACTGACATAATTGACTACAGCTCCTTTTACCAACCACAGCTTTATGTTTGATGATTTTCCCCACCTTGTAGACAGGTTTACTAAGACACCGAGTCATAGACTTGGCCTCACTTCTGGCAGCAAGCCTGTGCTGCCCTAACATCACCTAATAAAAGCCCTCATCTTTCCTACTGCCCTCCTACTCAGACTCTCTCCACTGTTCTTCACGGTGCGCTGTGTCTCCTTTGTTACAAGGAACAGTAAACTAGGAATGAGAACTCCTGGTGGGGTTTTTGGCTGGATGGCATTGACAGTGGTTACTGCTGGATTATTACAGCACAGGTTCAGGGGCGCCCTGAATGTGGTTTCCGTGATTCCACCCATCTTCTGCTTTATTTTATTTTTTCTTTCAAAGGTTTTTTTCTTTTTTTTTTTATTTCACCATGCAGTGGGTAGAATCTTAGCTCCCCTATGAAGGGTCTAGCCCTTGCCCCTGCATTAACCACTCGACAAGCTGTCTCAACTTGGGTCTGTGTGAAGCTTTCCAGAAACTGAAACTTCTCAACTTGCTGCCTCTAGCATGGAGCCTTTGTGGGAGTCAGTATTCTTGTCTTTACGTGACACTTCATGTGGAGACCGTGAATGGTGCTGCAGACTTGATCATTCCCAGCAGTGCAGGTAACTAGCAAGTCAAACTGTGTCTTTCTGCTTCCCATATGGGAAACCAGGAAGAATAGTACAAAACGGGTCTCCCCGACTTGGGATACTGCTCCCCTAGGAAGAACAATAGGAATACACACTTCAATGAGAAAATGGGAAGTTCTCTGTGTATATTCTCCTTGAGAGCTGAGGAGTATGAAGCAAGCCCAACAAAACTGAGTAGAACGAGTGTAAGAGAAAGTTGGTTCCTGCAATCTGTCAGCTGACCTGACTCTCACAGGCAGGCCTTGCTGGTTTCCTGTTGGATATAAAAATTTCATAGAACATCAGCATCAGAAAAAACCACTCTGTGACTATGATGGGTCAGACAGAAATAAGGTATGTAATCATGTCTAAACAGAGACAAAAATTCATTCTCTGTACCACAGAAATAATCAGACATCCCCCTGTCTTTACTGACATAATTGACTACAGCTCCTTTTACCAACCACAGCTTTATGTTTGATGATTTTCCCCACCTTGTAGACAGGTTTACTAAGACACCGAGTCATAGACTTGGCCTCACTTCTGGCAGCAAGCCTGTGCTGCCCTAACATCACCTAATAAAAGCCCTCATCTTTCCTACTGCCCTCCTACTCAGACTCTCTCCACTGTTCTTCACGGTGCGCTGTGTCTCCTTTGTTACAAGGAACAGTAAACTAGGAATGAGAACTCCTGGTGGGGTTTTTGGCTGGATGGCATTGACAGTGGTTACTGCTGGATTATTACAGCACAGGTTCAGGGGCGCCCTGAATGTGGTTTCCGTGATTCCACCCATCTTCTGCTTTATTTTATTTTTTCTTTCAAAGGTTTTTTTCTTTTTTTTTTTTGATTTCACCATGCAGTGGGTAGAATCTTAGCTCCCCTATGAAGGGTCTAGCCCTTGCCCCCTGCATTAACCACTCGACTATCAGGGAAGTCCCATACCCCTCCTCTATTTTAATATTGATGTTCTGATTATACCAATATCATACAATACCTATAAGTCTCTCAGTTACTGTCTTATTCCTTTCAGACTGCTACATTAAAGAAAATAACACCAACTGGGTAGCTTCATCACGGGCACCTTCTTTCTGTGTCCTCATTTGGTGAAAGGGTCTTATGGCCCCTCTGGAGCCTCTGTGATAAGGCACTAATCCTGTTTATGAGGGAATTTGCTTAGCATTTGAGCAGTGCCCAAAGGCCTCACCCATTAACACACTAAGATTTCAACATCTGAATTTTGGCGGATGGAGCATAAACACAGCATTTACAAATAACCCCCACCAGCCAAATGTCCCCTAGTCTGGCCTGTCTGTGTAGTCCTGCCTCATGCATACCCAAGTTTCATGTCATAAAAACCTTTTTTTTTTTTTTTTTAGGTAAGAAATGGATTTATTTAGATTTAGAGAAAGCACACTCCACAGACAGAGTGTGGGCCATGGCAGAGCAAATCCAGCAGCCCATAAAAACCTTTTTCATCCAGAATGTTAAACTGTTTCATTCTTCTGTGCCTTCTCTCATGATGTTCTCACTTTATTCTGATAGTTCCTACTCACCTTTCTAGTCTCAACTTCCTTCAAGAAGCCTTCTTTGTTAATATGCCAATCTAGCTATGTTTAATACCCACAACTGCATGATTTTAACCTAGCATTAGCACACTGAATTTAGTTACTTCCTTATTTCTTACTGAGGACTGGGAGGATTTTTTCTTAAAATCCCCATTTTCAAAAATGTTTTAATTAGAAAAAAAAATCCTATTTTTGGAGTTGCTACATGACTTAGTTGTTCCATAGAAGTTTAATAAATAAAAGTAGATAATGGATGACATATATGTATGTCTAACAGATTCATTTGGCAATATACTTGAAACTAGCACAACATTGTAAATTAACTATATCCCAATAAAAATGAAACAAAAAGTAGATGATACATATATACAGAATGAGATAAAGCTGAAGATGTAGATAGTAGTGAGATTACAAATGTTTTAATTAACTATATCCCATGCATTAACCACTCGACTATCAGGAAGTCCCAACCTCCTTTATTTTAATATTGATGTTCTGATTATACCAATATCATACAATACCTATAAGTCTCTCAGTTACTGTCTTATTCCTTTCAGACTGCTACATTAAAGAAAATAACACCAACTGGGTAGCTTCATCACGGGCACCTTCTTTCTGTGTCCTCATTTGGTGAAAGGGTCTTATGGCCCCTCTGGAGCCTCTGTGATAAGGCACTAATCCTGTTTATGAGGGAATTTGCTTAGCATTTGAGCAGTGCCCAAAGGCCTCACCCATTAACACACTAAGATTTCAACATCTGAATTTTGGCGGATGGAGCATAAACACAGCATTTACAAATAACCCCCACCAGCCAAATGTCCCCTAGTCTGGCCTGTCTGTGTAGTCCTGCCTCATGCATACCCAAGTTTCATGTCATAAAAACCTTTTTTTTTTTTTTTTTAGGTAAGAAATGGATTTATTTAGATTTAGAGAAAGCACACTCCACAGACAGAGTGTGGGCCATGGCAGAGCAAATCCAGCAGCCCATAAAAACCTTTTTCATCCAGAATGTTAAACTGTTTCATTCTTCTGTGCCTTCTCTCATGATGTTCTCACTTTATTCTGATAGTTCCTACTCACCTTTCTAGTCTCAACTTCCTTCAAGAAGCCTTCTTTGTTAATATGCCAATCTAGCTATGTTTAATACCCACAACTGCATGATTTTAACCTAGCATTAGCACACTGAATTTAGTTACTTCCTTATTTCTTACTGAGGACTGGGAGGATTTTTTCTTAAAATCCCCATTTTCAAAAATGTTTTAATTAGAAAAAAAAAATCCTATTTTTGGAGTTGCTACATGACTTAGTTGTTCCATAGAAGTTTAATAAATAAAAGTAGATAATGGATGACATATATGTATGTCTAACAGATTCATTTGGCAATATACTTGAAACTAGCACAACATTGTAAATTAACTATATCCCAATAAAAATGAAACAAAAAGTAGATGATACATATATACAGAATGAGATAAAGCTGAAGATGTAGATAGTAGTGAGATTACAAATGTCTTTGAAGCTCTGTGGGTTTTATTCTATAGGCAGTGAGAATAACTCAAGTGTTTTTCAGCAGAGGAATGATCCCTGAATGGTGTCTTATAAAGTTGAAACACGATTGACCATCTGTTTGCTGTGCTTTCTTAATAAAGTTTGATTTACATCAAACAGGATGGTATTTTCTGAAATTGCACAGTACTATCTGAGAAGTTCTAAGTGTGCTGCAGTCATTATATATGGTTACTATCCCTTTGGAGCATCAGCCTCAGTTTTATATGAAAAGCTCAAGCAAAAACAAAAAAGAAAACCCCCAAAGAAACCCCAAGAGCTGTGAATCATTTTGAGAAGTGGGAGGTTACTCTCACCAGACTGCCCTATAGATGTTGCTGCCATCAGGAGGGTAAGAAATGGGTAAGATTGTTGCTTTGTGGGCTGGAAATCCTCTAAAGTAGGTATGTAAACAACTGTAGAATCAAGTCTGAACCCCTCCCCAAGCCTCTGCTACCTCACAGACAGATGGTGGCCCCTTTGCCATCCCTCACCTGCTTCCACCCCTCCAGACATCCTGAATGCAGATGGGAGGCTCTTGCAGGTGTTAAGAGATGGAGACAGTCATGCTCCTTGGACAGCGTGTATGTCGCTTATTGGGACATACAGAAAGGTGAGGAAGCCCAGGATCCCCTCTGAAGCTGGGCACTTCGGTGGACAACTGGAGTATTACTTATGCTTGTCTGAGTGAAAGTAGTAACTTTAGGAGAACCAAAAGCAAATCCAGTTGTCCTTCAGCTTCTCTCTCCATCTCTCCCTACTTCTTACTCTGTTCTTTTTTATTTTCATTTTATTTATTTATCTATTTTATTTTGACTGTTCTGGGTCTTTGTTGCTTTGCACAGGCCTTCTATAGTTGTGGTGAGTGGGGGCTACTCTTTGTTCTGGTACAAGGGTTTCTTGTTGTAGTGACTTCTCCTGTTACTGAGCACACAGACTTCAGTAGTTGCAGTATTCTGGCTTGGTATTTGTGGTTTGAGGGCTCTAGATGAGCGGGAGGGACGAGATCAGAGGTCAATAGTTGTGGAGCAGGAGCTTAGTTGCTCCATGCTGTGAGGAATCTTCCTGGATCAGGGATTGAACCCGTGTCCCCTGCATTGGCAGGTGGATTCCTATCTACTGTGCCAGCAGGGAAGTCCCTCTTCCTCTGTTCTGAATTGCTTCTCTCTTTTTGTCCTTTGACTTTGTTCCTTTAACCCCAATAAAGTTTGATTTACATCAAACAGGATGGTATTTTCTGAAATTGCACAGTACTATCTGAGAAGTTCTAAGTGTGCTGCAGTCATTATATATGGTTACTATCCCTTTGGAGCATCAGCCTCAGTTTTATATGAAAAGCTCAAGCAAAACAAAAAAGAAAACCCCCAAAGAAACCCCAAGAGCTGTGAATCATTTTGAGAAGTGGGAGGTTACTCTCACCAGACTGCCCTATAGATGTTGCTGCCATCAGGAGGGTAAGAAATGGGTAAGATTGTTGCTTTGTGGGCTGGAAATCCTCTAAAGTAGGTATGTAAACAACTGTAGAATCAAGTCTGAACCCCTCCCCAAGCCTCTGCTACCTCACAGACAGATGGTGGCCCCTTTGCCATCCCTCACCTGCTTCCACCCCTCCAGACATCCTGAATGCAGATGGGAGGCTCTTGCAGGTGTTAAGAGATGGAGACAGTCATGCTCCTTGGACAGCGTGTATGTCGCTTATTGGGACATACAGAAAGGTGAGGAAGCCCAGGATCCCCTCTGAAGCTGGGCACTTCGGTGGACAACTGGAGTATTACTTATGCTTGTCTGAGTGAAAGTAGTAACTTTAGGAGAACCAAAAGCAAATCCAGTTGTCCTTCAGCTTCTCTCTCCATCTCTCCCTACTTCTTACTCTGTTCTTTTTTATTTTCATTTTATTTATTTATCTATTTTATTTTGACTGTTCTGGGTCTTTGTTGCTTTGCACAGGCCTTCTATAGTTGTGGTGAGTGGGGGCTACTCTTTGTTCTGGTACAAGGGTTTCTTGTTGTAGTGACTTCTCCTGTTACTGAGCACACAGACTTCAGTAGTTGCAGTATTCTGGCTTGGTATTTGTGGTTTGAGGGCTCTAGATGAGCGGGAGGGACGAGATCAGAGGTCAATAGTTGTGGAGCAGGAGCTTAGTTGCTCCATGCTGTGAGGAATCTTCCTGGATCAGGGATTGAACCCGTGTCCCCTGCATTGGCAGGTGGATTCCTATCTACTGTGCCAGCAGGGAAGTCCCTCTTCCTCTGTTCTGAATTGCTTCTCTCTTTTTGTCCTTTGACTTTGTTCCTTTAAAGCCCTTATTGCCTTCTCTTTGTGCTTTTCAGTTTTTTTTTTTGTATTTATTTTCATCCATCTTTCTTACTCTTTAGCATGTGTTGGCCTCCCATTGCAGTGGCCTGTCTCACTGCAGAGCATCGGCTCTGGGTGCGTGCACTACAGGGCTCTGGTTCATAATTGGACACACCTGTCCAGCCGCTCCATGGCACATGGGATCTTCCTGGACCAGGGATCGAACTGATGATGCTTGCATTTCAAGGCAGACTCTTTACCCACTGGACCACCACAGAAGCCCGCCTTTTCGTTTTTGCCTCTGTATTTTCTGTGTCTCACTTGCTCTCAAACCTGAACTGGCTGAGAATGAGTCTCTGTTGGTGGGGCAGGGTTCAGGACAGGTGGGGCAGAATTGGCCTGTCGGTCAGGGCACTTCTCTGGTCCAGTGCGTCTAGGTCCTGTGGTACAAGGGTACACGGACAGTGAATAAGTAGTCCTGTTGGAGAGGACAGTGGCAGAGAAGGTAGTCTGAGACTTCTTTTTTTTTTTTAACATTTATTTTATTTATTTATTTTTTGGGGGGTGGGGGGGGGGGGGGGTGGGGCGGGCCACTTCTATTGGTCTTTCATTTCTCTATTTTCATCTTTGGCTCTTGTGGGCCTCCCATCGCGGTGGCCTCTGTTGTCGCAGAGCGCTGGCTCTGGGCGCATGCGCTCCAGAGACCCGGCTCGGTAATTGGACACATCGGTCCAGCCGCTCCATGGCACATGAGATCTTCCCAGGCCAAGGATTGAACCGGCGCCCCTTGCACTGCAAGGTGGTGTCCTTACCCACTGGACCACCAGGGAAGTCCTGAGACTTCTTGAATTAGGGATAAGGCAGATATCTTCCATGGCTTGTACAGAACAGGAAACTACTCTTCATTCTCTGAATTATATCTATTCTTCCTTTTACCTGGAGAATTTCCCCTATTCTTTCCCTATTAACACTGTTAAAAGATAAACTGGGGCATATCAAAATTGAGTATATTTGAGCAAAAATTGATTTGGGCACCGGTAAGCCAGAAGTGGTTAGGAGTGCTCTGCCTACAGGAGTTGGAGGCAAGGTTTTTTGTTTTTTGTTTTTTTTTAATTCTTTATTTTAAAGATTTTACAGAGTTTTGTTGTTCACCGACATGTATGTTCCCAGATCATTCACATGCATATCCCTGGTGCCTGCCACCTCCCCCACCAGTTCCCCCCCTCCCACCCCTCCGGACCATCACCCCAAGTGATTGTAGGCACTCCTATTCTCTTAGCACAATGACAATACCTATCTTTTCCACACATGACAGTATAGGTTTTGATGTTACTTTCTCTATGCCTTCCTCCCACTGTTTGTTCTCCACAATGTCCTTATGTCTATTCTCTGTCTGTTTTTCCATGAGTTCACTGCGTGTGTTATCATGACCATCTTACTAGATTCCATATATATGAGTTAGTCTCTTTTTGACTTACTTCACTTTTGATGATAGGTTCTAGAGCCAGCCACTTCATTAGGACTGAGCCTTCTGCATTTCTTTTAACAGCTGAGTAGTATTCCATTGTATATATGTACCAGAGCTTCTGGATCCATTCATTTGTCGATGGATGTCTAGGTTGCTTCCATGTTCTGGCTATTGTATAGAGAGCTGCAATGAACATTGGGGTACAGGTGCAATATTGGGGGAGGGGGACGGGCGGGCCACTTCTATTGGTCTTTCATTTCTCTATTTTCATCTTTGGCTCTTGTGGGCCTCCCATCGCGGTGGCCTCTGTTGTCGCAGAGCGCTGGCTCTGGGCGCATGCGCTCCAGAGACCCGGCTCGGTAATTGGACACATCGGTCCAGCCGCTCCATGGCACATGAGATCTTCCCAGGCCAAGGATTGAACCGGCGCCCCTTGCACTGCAAGGTGGTGTCCTTACCCACTGGACCACCAGGGAAGTCCTGAGACTTCTTGAATTAGGGATAAGGCAGATATCTTCCATGGCTTGTACAGAACAGGAAACTACTCTTCATTCTCTGAATTATATCTATTCTTCCTTTTACCTGGAGAATTTCCCCTATTCTTTCCCTATTAACACTGTTAAAAGATAAACTGGGGCATATCAAAATTGAGTATATTTGAGCAAAAATTGATTTGGGCACCGGTAAGCCAGAAGTGGTTAGGAGTGCTCTGCCTACAGGAGTTGGAGGCAAGGTTTTTTGTTTTTTGTTTTTTTTTAATTCTTTATTTTAAAGATTTTACAGAGTTTTGTTGTTCACCGACATGTATGTTCCCAGATCATTCACATGCATATCCCTGGTGCCTGCCACCTCCCCCACCAGTTCCCCTCCCACCCCTCCGGACCATCACCCCAAGTGATTGTAGGCACTCCTATTCTCTTAGCACAATGACAATACCTATCTTTTCCACACATGACAGTATAGGTTTTGATGTTACTTTCTCTATGCCTTCCTCCCACTGTTTGTTCTCCACAATGTCCTTATGTCTATTCTCTGTCTGTTTTTCCATGAGTTCACTGCGTGTGTTATCATGACCATCTTACTAGATTCCATATATATGAGTTAGTCTCTTTTTGACTTACTTCACTTTTGATGATAGGTTCTAGAGCCAGCCACTTCATTAGGACTGAGCCTTCTGCATTTCTTTTAACAGCTGAGTAGTATTCCATTGTATATATGTACCAGAGCTTCTGGATCCATTCATTTGTCGATGGATGTCTAGGTTGCTTCCATGTTCTGGCTATTGTATAGAGAGCTGCAATGAACATTGGGGTACAGGTGCTTCTTTCAGTTTTGATTTCATCAGGATATAGGCCTAGTAGTGGGATTGCTGGGTCATAGGGTGCTTCTATTTTTAGCTTTTTAAGGAATCTCCATACTGTCTTCCATAGAGGGTGTATCAGTTTACATTCCCATCAGCAATGCAAGAGGGTTCCCTTTTCTCTGCACCCTCTCCAGCATTTATTGTCTGTCGATTTATTGATGATGGCCAGAGGCAAGGTTTTTATAGAGGAGCGTGCACATGCATGCTCAGTTGTGTCAGATTCTTTGCAACCCTGTGAACTGTAGCTCGCTAGGCTGCCTTGTCCATGGAATTTTCCAGTCAGGAATACTGGAGAGTGTTGCCATTTCCTTCTTCAGGGGCTCTTCCCAATCCAGGAATTGAACCTGTATCTTCTACGTTGGCAGGCAGATTCTTTACCACTGTGCCACCTGGGAAGCCCAATTTAGTTATATGTGTACGTGTATCTTTTCTTTTTCAGATTTTTTTCCCATATAGGTTATTACAGAATATTGAATAGAATTCCTTATGCTATACACTAGGTTCTTATTGATTATTTTGCATAAGTTGTGTGTGTATGTTAATCCCAGGCTTCTAATTTATCCCTTTATCCTCCCTCACCTTCCTCTTTTGGTAGCCAAGATGAAGTGTTTTTTTTTTTTTTTTTAGATTTTTATTTATTTATTTACTTTTGGGGGGGGTCAGGTTGGGGAGGGAAGGGAGTGGGCGGGCCACTTCTATTGGTCTTTCATTTCTCTATTTTCATCCGTCTTTGTTCTTTGGCTCCTGTGGGCCTCCCATTGCGGTGGCCTCTGTTGTCGCAGAGCGCTGGCGCTGGGCGCCTGCGCCCTAGAGCTCCGGCTCGGTAATTGGACACATCAGTCCAGCGGCTCTGCAGCACGTGGGATCTTCCCAGACCAGGGCTCGAACCGGCGCCCTTTGCACTGCAAGGCGGTGTCCTTACCCACTGGACCACCAGGGGAAGCCCCGAGATGAAGTGTTTTAAACTCAATAAAACCCTTGGGAAATAGAATACCGTGTATACAATTCAATAAGGTTCAGTGCTACGAACTTGAAATAATATGTTAGGAGCTAAGATATTTTCTGCTTTTGTGACATCAAATATATTGCTTAGACATTCAGGATTGTGATGTCACCCAAGTTTTTTTGTAGTTGACTCAAAACCTTTTAGATATAAGCAGAATAACTATCATCCATATGAAAGATCTGTTTCTAACCTACCTTGTCTCATCTCTTGACTTCCTGTTCAGTGTTATTTATTGTAACCTACCTCTCAGGTCCTCCTCCACCGTCTGTTGGCTCTCTTTTAATGAGCAGATCCATGATGTTTGACCACAGGCCCCCAAACGAAATTAATTTCTGTGGTTTTGTTTATTCATTTACCAAATCTCCAAACAGAAATTACTCTCTGAAGCAGAAGTACACCATGGAACTACATACTAAATGTTATTTTAAAACCAGTCTTTGGTTTAATTGGAAACACAATGTATGTACTTAGTAGAATTTTTTAAAAGTCAGTCAGTATTCACTTTTTTTTGTAAGGGGAAAAAAATGGGAACCTTGGTTCCCTAGTCATCTTTCCCCAGAAGCATCTGCCTTGGCTACTTTTTGGACCATTCTTACAGAAAAAGAAAATCTGTGAATTTATAAGTGTGTGTGTGAAAGTAGAGGTACATCTACTTGAGTGTGTGCTAAGTCACTTCAGTTGTGTCCGGCTCTTTGTGACCCCATAACCCCCAGGTGTCTCTGTCCGTGGGATTCTCCAGGCAAGCATACTGGAGTGGGTTACCTTGCCCTCCTCCAGGGGATCTTCCTGACCCAGGGGTGGATCCTGCGTCTCTTGTGGCTCCTGCACTGCAGGCAGATTCTTTGGCACCAAGCCACCGGGGAAGCCCAAATGCATATCTACATTGGTGTCAACCAGCTCTGTTGTCCTTTTAACCAAATTAGGAGCATAGAGCATATCTGTTCTGTACAGTTGGTAGTAGCAGATGCGAAAAAGTAGATCTTAGAGAAAAACACTGAAGCCTGAGGATGACAGAGTTACTGGGGTCCTTTCAGGGTTTACAAAGTTGCCATCACAGTGTCATTTACGTCAGGAGAACTGATACTGTGTCTTTAAAGACAGTGAGCCAATTTTTAGTAATTTCTAAGAAGTCTGTCTTCTGAAAATATTTCCTGTACTTTTGCTTCCCTGTGTCTCCTTAGGATAAACCCCACCATGTGAGATAGCAAAGGTTTCTTTTTTTTTTTTATTGAAGTATAGTTGATGCACAGTATTATGTTCCAGGTGTACAGCATAGTGATTCACGATTTTTAAGTTCTATTCCATTTATACTTGTATTGGCTATATTCCCAGGTTTTACAATGTATCCTTGTAGATTATTTATGTAGTAGTTTGTACCTCTCAGTTTCATATCCCTTTTTCTCCCTCCTTCCATCTTTCTATAGGTAGCTACTGGTTTGATCTTTGTATCCATGAGCCTGTTCTTTTTTTGTTGTATTAGCTAGTTTTTGTACTTTGTTTTAGAGTCTACCCATAAGTGAGTCTTTGGTTTAATTGGAAACACAATGTATGTACTTAGTAGAATTTTTAAAAGTCAGTCAGTATTCACTTTTTTTTGTAAGGGGAAAAAAATGGGAACCTTGGTTCCCTAGTCATCTTTCCCCAGAAGCATCTGCCTTGGCTACTTTTTGGACAATTCTTACAGAAAAAAAAAATCTGTGAATTGATAAGTGTGTGGGGAAAGTAGAGGTACATCTACTTGAGTGTGTGCTAAGTCACTTCAGTTGTGTCCGGCTCTTTGTGACCCCATAACCCCCAGGTGTCTCTGTCCGTGGGATTCTCCAGGCAAGCATACTGGAGTGGGTTACCTTGCCCTCCTCCAGGGGATCTTCCTGACCCAGGGGTGGATCCTGCGTCTCTTGTGGCTCCTGCACTGCAGGCAGATTCTTTGGCACCAAGCCACCGGGGAAGCCCAAATGCATATCTACATTGGTGTCAACCAGCTCTGTTGTCCTTTTAACCAAATTAGGAGCATAGAGCATATCTGTTCTGTACAGTTGGTAGTAGCAGATGCGAAAAAGTAGATCTTAGAGAAAAACACTGAAGCCTGAGGATGACAGAGTTACTGGGGTCCTTTCAGGGTTTACAAAGTTGCCATCACAGTGTCATTTACGTCAGGAGAACTGATACTGTGTCTTTAAAGACAGTGAGCCAATTTTTAGTAATTTCTAAGAAGTCTGTCTTCTGAAAATATTTCCTGTACTTTTGCTTCCCTGTGTCTCCTTAGGATAAACCCCACCATGTGAGATAGCAAAGGTTTCTTTTTTTTTTTTTTTATTGAAGTATAGTTGATGCACAGTATTATGTTCCAGGTGTACAGCATAGTGATTCACGATTTTTAAGTTCTATTCCATTTATACTTGTATTGGCTATATTCCCAGGTTTTACAATGTATCCTTGTAGATTATTTATGTAGTAGTTTGTACCTCTCAGTTTCATATCCCTTTTTCTCCCTCCTTCCATCTTTCTATAGGTAGCTACTGGTTTGATCTTTGTATCCATGAGCCTGTTCTTTTTTTGTTGTATTAGCTAGTTTTTTGTACTTTGTTTTAGAGTCTACCCATAAGTGAGATCATATAGCACTTCTTTTTCCCTACATGAGTTATTTCATGTAGCATAATGCCCTCCAGGTCTATTAATGCTGCAGTAGGGGGAAAATTTTATTCTTTATGGCTGAGTAGTACGCCACTGTGTGTAATACCACATCACCTCTATCCATTCATACACACGTAGGTTGTTTCCATTTCTTGGCAATTGTGAATAATGCTTCTGTGAATTTTGGTGTGCATCTAAAACTGTTCCTGGAAATTATTTATTCAGATGAAGTAAGTAACAAATACCTTTGGACTAGACATGTGCCAAGAGAAAGAGAAAGCCAACCAAGAATGGATGACTATCATTGTTTCTCTGGATGGGGATCCTAAAACTGCCTTTTTTTCCCCCTCACTGTCTTAGAAACTGTAGCCTTTCTGTTTGGGGTATGATGAGTCCTTTAAAGTTTTGGTGACTAAAATGTGGAGTAGGAAGTTGGAGCTTGGACATGGCTGGTACCAGGGAGCTCGTGTAGATTCCACAGATAAGCGAAAGGGCAGAAGGGATCTTAGGCCTTGTCAGTGAAGGAATATTTGCCTTTTAGGGACAGAGTTGATCCTCAGTTAGCAGTGGCCAAGAGGCTCAAGAATTCCAGCACTCCGGAAAGTGTACTTGCTATTGTGTAAAAATCTCCATGGAGATAATCAAAGCACATGGAGAGGAAGAGTTCCAACTTAAAAAAATAAAAAGTGGCTAAAATCCAAGATCTAGGTCTCAGTCTTTAAAATCACAGGGTCTTATGTTACAGTGTTAACTTGAAGCGGTCTTAAAGGGATACACAATAACAAAGTTGAGAACATGATAATTCTGTATCCATTCTTAAAACAATTCATTCACATATCCATATATTGCATTAAGTGGTAGTGTTTGTAGTAGTGTTTGTGTGATTGGTACTAACACCATGTTCTTTATGATCCAGGGCCAGAATGTAACTTGAACCTTCTCACATTTGAAACTAGCAATGTATCCTAGGTGTAGTTAAGTAATAGATACTGGTCATGATTTGTACTCCCTTTCTCCTTCTGTATGCTTTATACTTCCTGCTTCTTCTCTTAATGTTCCTATCTTCCTGTACAGGTAAGTAGAAGAGGGAAGCACAGCTTGAGCATTGAGAAGGGAGTTATTGTTGAACACCTATCATGACCACTTAACCTGTGCTGTCTTGTCTGAAGTCACAGTTCTTAACAGAATTGACTGTAGTGGATACATGAGGTAATTGGGGCTCAGAACAGAAATAAACTATTCAAGTGATGTAATTCAAAGAGGCTTTTTTTTAAAAAAAATTTATTTGGCTGCACTGGGTCATAGTTGTGGCATGTGGGGTCTTGTTCCCTGATCAGGGATTGAGCCCAGGCCCCACTGAATTGGGAACACAGAGTCTTAACCACTGGACCACCAGGGAAGTCCCCAAAGAGGCATTTTTTATCTTCGGTTTGTAATACTCCCAGCCCATGCCCTTTCCTTTATACAAGTGGTTCTTAGCTTTATTGGACCCCAAAGTTCCCCGGTAATATATATTTTGTGGCATTACTTTTACTTAACCTCAAGTAAAAGTTTAAACATTAATGCTTACCTATATAAATAACTTTAAAAATTAATATATTCTTTAATAGTAATATCAGAAAAAAATATGAATATAATGCAAATACTTGGGAAAACTATCTTAGAAGACATAATGAAGCAGTCAGTTGCTTGTACCTATACTTAATAGCTGATAAATTTGGACTGGAGAGAAAAGAGTAATCAAAGCACATGGAGAGGAAGAGTTCCAACTTAAAAAAATAAAAAGTGGCTAAAATCCAAGATCTAGGTCTCAGTCTTTAAAATCACAGGGTCTTATGTTACAGTGTTAACTTGAAGCGGTCTTAAAGGGATACACAATAACAAAGTTGAGAACATGATAATTCTGTATCCATTCTTAAAACAATTCATTCACATATCCATATATTGCATTAAGTGGTAGTGTTTGTAGTAGTGTTTGTGTGATTGGTACTAACACCATGTTCTTTATGATCCAGGGCCAGAATGTAACTTGAACCTTCTCACATTTGAAACTAGCAATGTATCCTAGGTGTAGTTAAGTAATAGATACTGGTCATGATTTGTACTCCCTTTCTCCTTCTGTATGCTTTATACTTCCTGCTTCTTCTCTTAATGTTCCTATCTTCCTGTACAGGTAAGTAGAAGAGGGAAGCACAGCTTGAGCATTGAGAAGGGAGTTATTGTTGAACACCTATCATGACCACTTAACCTGTGCTGTCTTGTCTGAAGTCACAGTTCTTAACAGAATTGACTGTAGTGGATACATGAGGTAATTGGGGCTCAGAACAGAAATAAACTATTCAAGTGATGTAATTCAAAGAGGCTTTTTTTTAAAAAAAATTTATTTGGCTGCACTGGGTCATAGTTGTGGCATGTGGGGTCTTGTTCCCTGATCAGGGATTGAGCCCAGGCCCCACTGAATTGGGAACACAGAGTCTTAACCACTGGACCACCAGGGAAGTCCCCAAAGAGGCATTTTTTATCTTCGGTTTGTAATACTCCCAGCCCATGCCCTTTCCTTTATACAAGTGGTTCTTAGCTTTATTGGACCCCAAAGTTCCCCGGTAATATATATTTTGTGGCATTACTTTTACTTAACCTCAAGTAAAAGTTTAAACATTAATGCTTACCTATATAAATAACTTTAAAAATTAATATATTCTTTAATAGTAATATCAGAAAAAAATATGAATATAATGCAAATACTTGGGAAAACTATCTTAGAAGACATAATGAAGCAGTCAGTTGCTTGTACCTATACTTAATAGCTGATAAATTTGGATTTACAAAAAATAACACAAAAGCCACCTGAATGTTTTGACTGTATGTTATCTTTTGTTCTCTAAATACTTGTAGATAGTCATAGAACTGTATAACAATAATAGGAGTGACCGATATGTTTTACGTTAAATTCAAGTAAGATGGGGAATACTGCTGACTGTGACTCAATTTTCTGAGATGATGAACGACTTGATAAGTTTTACACAAATAAGAAAATCTTTCCTTGATTTACATGATAATTGCAGTTCAGGAAAACTCATACAGAAAGAGTAAGCTTTATCTTTATCTAGATTTTAATCTATATATATATATATTCTCTTCCCAACATGAATCTCTAGTAGGACATTTGAAAATCATGCTGGGGACTTCCTGGTGGTCAGTCCAGTGGCTAAGACTCTGTACTCCTAATGAGGGGGCCCATGCTTGATCCCTGGTTGGGAAACAAGATCCTGCATGCAGCATCTAAGACTCAGCACGGCCCCTTCCCCCTCTCTCCCCTCTCCCCCCTCCCCCCGGCAAAAAAAGGAGCAGAAAATCATGCAGAATGCCAAGCAGCTCTTCACTGAGCTGAACCTCTCTGAGCATCAGAGTTCAGATGTGCAGAGTTCAGATCCTTACCTCATCCTCTATTTCTCCCAGGGCCAATGGTGTCACATAATCATTGTAACAACCAAAAAAAAAGCTCCCCCCTCCCCCCACCCAGTTTCAAACAATTTTACATTATCACCCTATCTACCTACCAGGAGACATGCTTATTTGATCAACTTAATAGAAGCAGCATTATAAATAGATGGCCATGTAACTTATAAATCTTACTCAAACACTTCACAGAGTGAAAAGGAAGGTATTAATAATTACTCTGGGACAACAGAGGTAAACTAGGACCCAGAGTCTTTCTAATAATAGAAAAGGAGGAAAAAAGTCAATGGCAGAAAGTTTATTGTACATTTGCTAATTAAGCACCTTCAAGACACAAGCCAGTTTCCTGGGCAGTAAGGAAGGTTTTGAATGGTAGGCATCTGGGGACAGAGTAGGGAGAGGAGGAGGTGGAGATTCAAAATAGAAGCAGGTAGTGAAGGCACAGTGTCAGCATTAAGCTTGGAGCCAGGAGACTCTGGTACTGCCCGTCCTGGCTCTGGCCTACCCCTGAATGTTTTGACTGTATGTTATCTTTTGTTCTCTAAATACTTGTAGATAGTCATAGAACTGTATAACAATAATAGGAGTGACCGATATGTTTTACGTTAAATTCAAGTAAGATGGGGAATACTGCTGACTGTGACTCAATTTTCTGAGATGATGAACGACTTGATAAGTTTTACACAAATAAGAAAATCTTTCCTTGATTTACATGATAATTGCAGTTCAGGAAAACTCATACAGAAAGAGTAAGCTTTATCTTTATCTAGATTTTAATCTATATATATATATATTCTCTTCCCAACATGAATCTCTAGTAGGACATTTGAAAATCATGCTGGGGACTTCCTGGTGGTCAGTCCAGTGGCTAAGACTCTGTACTCCTAATGAGGGGGCCCATGCTTGATCCCTGGTTGGGAAACAAGATCCTGCATGCAGCATCTAAGACTCAGCACGGCCCCTTCCCCCTCCCTCCCCCACTCCCCCCTCCCCCCGGCAAAAAAAGGAGCAGAAAATCATGCAGAATGCCAAGCAGCTCTTCACTGAGCTGAACCTCTCTGAGCATCAGAGTTCAGATGTGCAGAGTTCAGATCCTTACCTCATCCTCTATTTCTCCCAGGGCCAATGGTGTCACATAATCATTGTAACAACCAAAAAAGCTCCCCCTCCCCACCCAGTTTCAAACAATTTTACATTATCACCCTATCTACCTACCAGGAGACATGCTTATTTGATCAACTTAATAGAAGCAGCATTATAAATAGATGGCCATGTAACTTATAAATCTTACTCAAACACTTCACAGAGTGAAAAGGAAGGTATTAATAATTACTCTGGGACAACAGAGGTAAACTAGGACCCAGAGTCTTTCTAATAATAGAAAAGGAGGAAAAAAGTCAATGGCAGAAAGTTTATTGTACATTTGCTAATTAAGCACCTTCAAGACACAAGCCAGTTTCCTGGGCAGTAAGGAAGGTTTTGAATGGTAGGCATCTGGGGACAGAGTAGGGAGAGGAGGAGGTGGAGATTCAAAATAGAAGCAGGTAGTGAAGGCACAGTGTCAGCATTAAGCTTGGAGCCAGGAGACTCTGGTACTGCCCGTCCTGGCTCTGGCCTGGTGACACATTCTTGGGAGTTGAGGATGGAACCCTGCAGCAGCCTGCCAGCTTCTTCGGGAAGCTTCCTGGCCCTGCTGGGCTCTCTTCCCCGCTTCTCTAACTCCTGCCCCTCTAACTCCTGCCCCAGTCACAGGAGTCCTACAGGCAGGAAGGGTGGGAATGTTGGCAAGCAGAGGGTGGGAAAAAGCTGCTTCGTGAGGGGGCAGGGTGGGAGCGGGTCATGAACAACTTGGAGCAAAAGTGAGAGGCTCCAGCCAGAGCTGTGACTAAGTGTCTCCGATGCTCTGACACAGTTCTATTCCTGGCAGCTCCTCTCCATGTCTTCCTGGTCTCTGGGGTGGAGGTGGCTCGAACTGGAGCAACCAGAGGTTAGAAGAATCTTCACACGCTCTCTCCACTCATGGCTAACCTCCCTTGTGTCTCATTAATCCTACCCACGGGTGAAGTTTCTGTGCATCTCAAGGTTTCCAGTGAATAAGGGTCTAATGTGGTCAGTGAGTTGCCTCCACTCCCTCACCCCGGCCCTTTGCCACTTCTCCTCAAGGGAACCCTACAGTATATTTTCCTCTGTCCCCTCTTGCCCTGTCATTTTTCTAATGTCTTTTGGGTACCCTAAGTTAGAATAAAAATCAATTGCACTCTTTCACTCTCAAGATGTTTATAGTTTCTTGCATGGTGCATTTTCTTCACCATGTGCTCATCTTTTTCTGTCAGGATCACATCCCTGCGTCACTCTGTCTTAATCCCTGAGTGGCTCCCCTGTGTTTTTTCACTAATAAAAGTAGACATTAATTAAATCTTACTCAAACACTTCACAGAGTGAAAAGGAAGGTATTAATAATTACTCTGGGACAACAGAGGTAAACTAGGACCCAGAGTCTTTCTAATAATAGAAAAGGAGGAAAAAAGTCAATGGCAGAAAGTTTATTGTACATTTGCTAATTAAGCACCTTCAAGACACAAGCCAGTTTCCTGGGCAGTAAGGAAGGTTTTGAATGGTAGGCATCTGGGGACAGAGTAGGGAGAGGAGGAGGTGGAGATTCAAAATAGAAGCAGGTAGTGAAGGCACAGTGTCAGCATTAAGCTTGGAGCCAGGAGACTCTGGTACTGCCCGTCCTGGCTCTGGCCTGGTGACACATTCTTGGGAGTTGAGGATGGAACCCTGCAGCAGCCTGCCAGCTTCTTCGGGAAGCTTCCTGGCCCTGCTGGGCTCTCTTCCCCGCTTCTCTAACTCCTGCCCCTCTAACTCCTGCCCCAGTCACAGGAGTCCTACAGGCAGGAAGGGTGGGAATGTTGGCAAGCAGAGGGTGGGAAAAAGCTGCTTCGTGAGGGGGCAGGGTGGGAGCGGGTCATGAACAACTTGGAGCAAAAGTGAGAGGCTCCAGCCAGAGCTGTGACTAAGTGTCTCCGATGCTCTGACACAGTTCTATTCCTGGCAGCTCCTCTCCATGTCTTCCTGGTCTCTGGGGTGGAGGTGGCTCGAACTGGAGCAACCAGAGGTTAGAAGAATCTTCACACGCTCTCTCCACTCATGGCTAACCTCCCTTGTGTCTCATTAATCCTACCCACGGGTGAAGTTTCTGTGCATCTCAAGGTTTCCAGTGAATAAGGGTCTAATGTGGTCAGTGAGTTGCCTCCACTCCCTCACCCCGGCCCTTTGCCACTTCTCCTCAAGGGAACCCTACAGTATATTTTCCTCTGTCCCCTCTTGCCCTGTCATTTTTCTAATGTCTTTTGGGTACCCTAAGTTAGAATAAAAATCAATTGCACTCTTTCACTCTCAAGATGTTTATAGTTTCTTGCATGGTGCATTTTCTTCACCATGTGCTCATCTTTTTCTGTCAGGATCACATCCCTGCGTCACTCTGTCTTAATCCCTGAGTGGCTCCCCTGTGCTTGCTTTCCAGTTTTCCCTGATTTATTTGAGTGGGTGTTTTGTTTTGCTTCTGTTTGGCAACGCTGCGTGGCTTCTGGGCTTTTAGTCCCCTGACAAGCAATTAAATCCGGGCCCTCAGCAGTGAGCATGCAGAGTTCTAACCACTGGCCTGCCAGGGAATTCCCTTGGGTGGTTTTTAAATATCACATACCTTGTAGATATTTTAGCATAAGGGTTATAAGTCTGCCTCCTGGTTAATATGAACACAGCACTACAAAAAGATTCTGCCAAACAAATCACACAATTTTGTTTAAGGACACTTTGTGGATCTGATGGCTTTTTTTTTTTCTTAAATAATTCATGTGCATATATTTAGTAAACTGGAAAGTTTAATCATAGGCCTTTTTACTAATGATTATAATTTATAATTGTATGTCTCATAAACTACTCTGCTACATTCTTGGATGTAAAACCTCTCCTCATAGTTTTCCTTTTCCCTTTTGAGGTTCTCTTGCATCTTAAACAAGAGGAAACTTAAGAGGATAAGTGGTTTAGGAACCTGGAAAATTTGAGACAGCACCTGACACAGACAATAGCAGTGATTTATGATGTCTTTCAAATTGGCATGTAACCTTGCAGCATTGTTAGACTAGGCTGAAGCTCAGCTATCTCTTCTGACCTGAAGCATATTGTGGAAGAGATGGATATATATAGCTATACACTTTTGATGTATCTCGTTCGTTGCTTTAGTGTCTGTATAATATCCAAAAAGGCAAGACTAAAACCTATCTATCTTCTTTTAACCTTTCTGTGTTTCAAGGATTGCTTCGAGAATTTTACTGTTTTTGGTCACAATTGCTTTGGTTGACAAAATGTTCTTTTGGTTACTCTGGGAAGTCATTTCATAGATTAAAATATGTGATTTGATTTTCTGTCTTTTGGGGGGCGGGAGGAAATAAAATTATTTTTGTCACATTATTTTGTCCATTAAAAAATCTGGGGAGAAACAGTGGTTGTACCAGGGAAGGAACAGTACAAAGAAGGTGCATTTTCTTCACCATGTGCTCATCTTTTTCTGTCAGGATCACATCCCTGCGTCACTCTGTCTTAATCCCTGAGTGGCTCCCCTGTGCTTGCTTTCCAGTTTTCCCTGATTTATTTGAGTGGGTGTTTTGTTTTGCTTCTGTTTGGCAACGCTGCGTGGCTTCTGGGCTTTTAGTCCCCTGACAAGCAATTAAATCCGGGCCCTCAGCAGTGAGCATGCAGAGTTCTAACCACTGGCCTGCCAGGGAATTCCCTTGGTGGTTTTAAATATCACATACCTTGTAGATATTTTAGCATAAGGGTTATAAGTCTGCCTCCTGGTTAATATGAACACAGCACTACAAAAAGATTCTGCCAAACAAATCACACAATTTTGTTTAAGGACACTTTGTGGATCTGATGGCTTTTTTTTTTTCTTAAATAATTCATGTGCATATATTTAGTAAACTGGAAAGTTTAATCATAGGCCTTTTTACTAATGATTATAATTTATAATTGTATGTCTCATAAACTACTCTGCTACATTCTTGGATGTAAAACCTCTCCTCATATTTTTCCCTTTTTCCCCTTTTGAGGTTCTCTTGCATCTTAAACAAGAGGAAACTTAAGAGGATAAGTGGTTTAGGAACCTGGAAAATTTGAGACAGCACCTGACACAGACAATAGCAGTGATTTATGATGTCTTTCAAATTGGCATGTAACCTTGCAGCATTGTTAGACTAGGCTGAAGCTCAGCTATCTCTTCTGACCTGAAGCATATTGTGGAAGAGATGGATATATATAGCTATACACTTTTGATGTATCTCGTTCGTTGCTTTAGTGTCTGTATAATATCCAAAAAGGCAAGACTAAAACCTATCTATCTTCTTTTAACCTTTCTGTGTTTCAAGGATTGCTTCGAGAATTTTACTGTTTTTGGTCACAATTGCTTTGGTTGACAAAATGTTCTTTTGGTTACTCTGGGAAGTCATTTCATAGATTAAAATATGTGATTTGATTTTCTGTCTTTTGGGGGGCGGGAGGAAATAAAATTATTTTTGTCACATTATTTTGTCCATTAAAAAAAAATCTGGGGAGAAACAGTGGTTGTACCAGGGAAGGAACAGTACAAAGAATGAATCACCTTTTATTTAAGACTTCCCACTGCTGACCCAGGACTGCTAATTTAGAAGTGAATCATTTATAGAAACTTCTGCATAGTTTGAGGCAGGGCTTTGTATGATATCCTCATGAAGGTCTAAAATAGAGCATACAGTATCAGGTTTCTAAATATTTGTCTTGTTGCCAATTTCATTTCTTTGCCAAACTGAAGCTTTTTTCTAGATGACTGTAGTCATTGACAAGGTGAAGGCAAAGGTATTGCATTTATAAAATAATGTATATTAAAAAAATCAAACCTTTAGAAATTTATTGCACGTATTGTACTGGGAAAATATGGATCTTAAATATCTGTTTAGTTACGTTCGTTTATTTGGGTTATGGTCAGTTTTAAAATTAACTGGAAGAAATAACTTAAAATGACATATTGAGTCAAATTAAACAATGTATTACTATTTAAAAAAATACTTATTTGTCTGTGTTGGGTCTTAGTTGTAACATGCAGAATCTTTAGTTGCAGCCTATGGCATCTAGTTCCCTGACCAGGAATTGAACCTGAGCCCCCTGCACTGGTAGAGTGGAGTTTTAGGGACTGCACCACCAGGGAAGTCCCTGGTATTAATATTTTGATATGAACTGATCACCTAATCATTTGATTTTTAAAGTTCAATGGCAAAAGCTCCTTTTTGTAAGCTACCTTAACTCCTCTTTCAAAAAAAAAATTAAAAAAGATTGTTTATTTATTTGGCTAGACTGGGTCTTAGTTGCAGCATGTGGGATCTAGTTCCCTGAGCAGGGATCCAACACCGAACCCCTTGCGTTGGAAGCATCGATTTTTAGCCACTGGCTCACCAGGGAAGTCCCTTAACTCAAGAGGTGGGTGGTTTATTAAATGAGCAGTGTATTTGGCTCAGTGTAGAGCAAAAACTTTGTTGTCTCTGTCTTCTAGGAGTTTTAGGTTTAACGTTGAACTTGTATTTACATCACAGCTATGGTATCATAGCTTAGAAAAAGCACAGAAGTCTGAATTTCAGTTTGACTCTGTCATTCACTCGCTATGTGACCTTAGACAAATCACCTAAGGGGTGTTGAGCTGGTTTTCTTTTCTTCGGCACAGGGCGTAGTGACGCCAGCACTTTATGACCTGATACACTGAGCTAATTGATTAGTTGAGCTAATGCTTTAGGACATGATCAGTAATTTGGATGTCTCTATGTAGATGTTAGTTATTAGAGAGGCAATGTTGTAGGAAAAAGAACTTAGAATTGGACAACCAGAGTTGAAGTTATATGTGCACCAACTGCTACTTAATCACAAACTGTTTTATTTCTCTAAATTTTCTCTCTAAATATTCTCATCTGTAAAAAGTGGATGTAGAAATACCACTCACATAAAAGAAATGCCTGGTACACACAAGTGATCAATCAATGTTTCTGACATACTAATTTTTATTTACGTTTTGTTCTTTCAGACCTTTATCTTCCCAGTTTCTTCACTTTACAGTGCTGTACTAGGTAGGAGTGGGAGCCAGTCTCCAAACTGAGAGGGATGGGTAGGTGTCCCAGTCCATGAATATCATTGAATTGTTTTAGTTCTAGACGTTCCTTGATACAACACATCTACCAAGTATTCTGGGGAATCATACAGGATAAGACACTGAGTTTTGGGAATTTTGGGTAGTATAATTCTGTTACTCTGGTTTGGCTAGAGTTGCTTCATTTTGTTCAAGCACTAAGAGGAGGTGGATGTTGTTCTTTTCCTCAATAACTATTCTTAGCTTCAGCTTCTTTTTGATTCCTTCTATTTTAAAGGCAATTAACTATATGGAAATACAGTCTTTTTTTCTCTTTTTGAGAAAATAGCCCGTGAGGCTTAGATAATAAGAATAGCCCAGGTAGAGCCTTAGTCATTAACAAAGAAAGCATAATCCAAGTAGTTCGTTTGTGTGCAGTGATGATGGTATTAACTCCTGATGAATATGTGGTTTAGTTAATTACTAGGTTTAGTATTATTCACTTTCTCATCTTTATTTTCTACTTTATTTTCTGTAATGACATTGGCTGATATTTCTATAATGCTTATTTTAGAAAAATATAAAGAGTTAGTAAGGATCTTGGTAGATTATGATGTAGGAAAGTAGTTGTATTAAAGTATTTAGTAACACTGTTATTTTAGATAATCACAGGAGATAATTGTTTTGGTTGCTTATGTTTAAAATCACATTCCCAAATACTGTAATGTGAGCCACGCAAGCCCATAGTTTCTTCCAGAGATCTTTGGAACATGTGGAATCTTGCTTGGGCCAACTCAGTTCCTGTTTAAGGAAGGCATTCAACAAAAAGTTAGAAACGGACTTCCTGGAGTTTTAAAAATGAATCTGATGAGTTTTTTGAGTGATTTTTATTGTGTTTGTGGGCCAGAATATCTTTTTGTCAGCACTAATAACGAATGATTTATTTAACCCTATTCACAAAGCACACTTGTGGAGTGTACAATGGTACCATCAGAGAAAAAGTAATTAATTAATGCAAGTAATTAAATAAAAGTGTTATTTTATATTAGTGGCTCTTTACGGTAGTTCAGACTCTTATCTTTCCCAGCCATATTAAGTTTCTAGGGTGGATAATCATAACCATGTGATAAGAACTGAAAAACAGCAGTTGAAATTTAAATGCATGGTAAATGGTCATGGGTTACACTCAGCAAGAAAT
Organism: Tragulus kanchil; assembly: GCA_022376925.1. Taxonomy (NCBI): domain Eukaryota; kingdom Metazoa; phylum Chordata; class Mammalia; order Artiodactyla; family Tragulidae; genus Tragulus; species Tragulus kanchil. The sequence goes on from JAIOJX010000032.1 coordinate 36,462,155, forward strand.
GTTGAAGGATAATGTAATTTATGGGAGAAAATGAAATCTATCCTGGTTATGACATTAAAAAGGAGCAAAATCTAATTTTCTGGAAAAATGATGCAATTTAAGAAGCTGTCCAGCATAGGTGTAAATATTATTCAAGAAGCACCTATATTCTAGGAATAATACTAATAATAATCTTTAGAGTATTTTAGTTTGAAAAGCACTTTTATGTATAATCTCTCATTGGGTTCTAGCAACAGCTGTGTGTAGACCAAGCTTTACTAATGCCAAGAAGTCCATGAAGACCAGGCATGTCAAATGACTGAACTCATAAGAGTACAGAATTGAAACTGGATCTAGGTCATTTGCCTCTTAGCCTACTGTTTCCTTCTTTCCTTTCCTTCAATTTTTTCTTTCTTTCTCACAGCCATCACAGGTGTAACACAGCTCCTCTCCAAATATGTTTTGCTGATATTGAAAGTATGGTGAGGTCTTACTTTGTGCCTGGAATTGTTGAGAGGATAAGAATACATAACCCTTCAATGAATAGCACTTCATTGCATAACACTTCAGTGCATTAAAAAGAAACTTAATTCACAATAGACTTCAGAGTTACCTTTTTTTTTAAAGATTAAAATGAGATAGGTAGAAGGAACTTTTAAACTGTGAATTATGAGGAATTCCGTGATGGTCTAGTGGTTAGGATTCTGTGCTTTCACCACCTTGGCCCAGGTTCAGTTCTTCACTGGGGAACTGAGGTCCTACAGGCTATGTGGTAAGTCCAAAAGCAAAACAAAACACTCCTGTGTGTTATGAAGACACAGAGGATAATGATTCTGTCAGTTAGAAATCTGTTGAAAGCAACAGAAAATCCAGCCCAGACTGGGTTACTAAAATGATTGACTTCTGGGATAGGACTGGGTATCAGATAGGATGTTTTGGGCTACAAGTAGCACAGAGCTAGTTAAACTGCCTATGACAAATAACTTATTTTACGTAAAAGAGGTATAGTGGGCACCAGAGCTGGTTAACAGAGCAAATCACCTGCGTCAGGGACCTAGATTACTCTGAATCTTTGCCTTTCTTGGGGTTGATCTTTTCCTCAGTTGGTAGTGAGGTAGTGGTGAGGGAGTTCCTAGATCACATATAGGCAAGGAGACATTCATTGGCTGAGGGGATGGCTGTCTTTCACTGTGTTTGTTTCTTAGGAGTGAAAAGCTCCCTTGAAGTTTCCTGGACATCTTCCTCCCATGTCTTGTTGGGCAGGATTGAACCACATGCTTACTCCTGTGTCACCTCTTCTACTAGTTTAAGCCTGTGCCTGTACAGAGGAGGTGACTTTTCCTCCAAAACACACAGGAGGGATAGATACCTGCTCTCTGAAAACTACCTTAGGAGGGGAAGAGGGGAACAACTAGTGTCCATTACTGACTATCTTTGGGTGAGACTGGGCCCAGAAGCTCTGCCCTTCTTCGTGTGCCAGCTTTGTTCCCAAGGCCAGTCTTCTAATGTTGAAATGACAGCTGCAGTAGGTAGACATTGGATGGGGAGAGACACCTTTCTAGGAGCTTCTGTGGAAAAGAAGATTCCTCAAGAAAACTCAACAAATTCTTGTTATCTTTTTTTATAGTAAACATTTTTATTTGACTGTGCTGAGTCTTAGTTGCAGCACTTGGGATCTTCTGTCGTTAGCTGAAGCATGTGAGATCTAGTTCCAAGATCAGGGATCATCAAACCTGGGCTGCCTGCATTGGGAGCTCAGAGGCTTAGCCACTAGACCCCAGGGAAGTCCCCGTTTCTTGTACCTTACTGGCCTAAGTTGGATTATGAATTAGTCACTAACTGATTTAAACCTAATCATGATTAGGTTTCTGATGGAACTGAGGATGGAGTCACTTGTACCCAAATTACAACATGGCTTAAAATGGGGAAGGAGACTTGAGGGGGCAGGGGGATGGGTACTGTAGATATCGATGTCCAGCACAATAATACAAGGCCCTCCATCTGGCCCTGAAGGGCAATAGCTTTCTCCTTGCCTTAAGTTGTCTCTCCTATAAATCAGTGACAGGCATGCACTAAGACAAATATGACAATAAGATGAATCCCTACCTGCCAAAAGTTTACAAAGCAGTGCATGTTAAGTTCTATAAATGTGTGAAATTTAATAGGTATATAGAAGATGAAGAAATAGCATAGCTTAGGGTTCTAGAAAATGCAGTTTAGGTAGACTTTCTTGCATGGGGAAGATTTTGACAGATACAGACTATACTTAGAAGTTGAGTTTTAGCCATGGCATTTTGGTCAAGTTTACTTTCCTTGGATTTAATTTGTTTGCCAGAGTATATAAAAAAAGTGATGTTAAGTACCATGTTGGACTGACTTTTACCTAGAATATATTTTATCTAGTATATCTCTGGAAATGAGTATTTCTTAGAGAAACACTGATTCTATAAGTGCTTCAGTGCTTCTTTTCCTTGTTTTAATTTTTTTTTTTAATTCTAGTGTCCATTACTGACTATCTTTGGGTGAGACTGGGCCCAGAAGCTCTGCCCTTCTTCGTGTGCCAGCTTTGTTCCCAAGGCCAGTCTTCTAATGTTGAAATGACAGCTGCAGTAGGTAGACATTGGATGGGGAGAGACACCTTTCTAGGAGCTTCTGTGGAAAAGAAGATTCCTCAAGAAAACTCAACAAATTCTTGTTATCTTTTTTTATAGTAAACATTTTTATTTGACTGTGCTGAGTCTTAGTTGCAGCACTTGGGATCTTCTGTCGTTAGCTGAAGCATGTGAGATCTAGTTCCAAGATCAGGGATCATCAAACCTGGGCTGCCTGCATTGGGAGCTCAGAGGCTTAGCCACTAGACCCCCAGGGAAGTCCCCGTTTCTTGTACCTTACTGGCCTAAGTTGGATTATGAATTAGTCACTAACTGATTTAAACCTAATCATGATTAGGTTTCTGATGGAACTGAGGATGGAGTCACTTGTACCCAAATTACAACATGGCTTAAAATGGGGAAGGAGACTTGAGGGGGCAGGGGGATGGGTACTGTAGATATCGATGTCCAGCACAATAATACAAGGCCCTCCATCTGGCCCTGAAGGGCAATAGCTTTCTCCTTGCCTTAAGTTGTCTCTCCTATAAATCAGTGACAGGCATGCACTAAGACAAATATGACAATAAGATGAATCCCTACCTGCCAAAAGTTTACAAAGCAGTGCATGTTAAGTTCTATAAATGTGTGAAATTTAATAGGTATATAGAAGATGAAGAAATAGCATAGCTTAGGGTTCTAGAAAATGCAGTTTAGGTAGACTTTCTTGCATGGGGAAGATTTTGACAGATACAGACTATACTTAGAAGTTGAGTTTTAGCCATGGCATTTTGGTCAAGTTTACTTTCCTTGGATTTAATTTGTTTGCCAGAGTATATAAAAAAAGTGATGTTAAGTACCATGTTGGACTGACTTTTACCTAGAATATATTTTATCTAGTATATCTCTGGAAATGAGTATTTCTTAGAGAAACACTGATTCTATAAGTGCTTCAGTGCTTCTTTTCCTTGTTTTAATTTTTTTTTTTAATTCTGGCCTCTTTTATTGTTTTTATTTATTTATTTTCATCCACCTTTATTCTTTGGCCTGTATGGGCCTCCCATTGCATTGGCTTCTCTTGTTGCAGAGCACTGGTCCTGGGTGCATGCACTCCAGAGTGCTGGTTCGTAATTGGCCACATCGGTCCAGCCGCTCCATGGCACATGGGATCCTCCTGGGCCAGGGATTGGACTGGTGCCCCTGCACAGCAAGGCAAACTTTCTACCCACAGGGCCATCAGGGAAATCCAGTGTTTCTTTTCTTGTATTTTGATTCATTCTTTTAACATCAAACATTTATTAGCTGTGCTAATTGGATAAAGTCATAGTTTTAACTCTTAACCACAAAATGAGGTTAATAAAACTTAGTACATAGGTAGGCTTTATGAAATCAGGTAAGTAAATGTGCAGAAAATGGCATTCGGATATAAACTGAGCAAGGCACTGTGTTAGACATGGTAGGGGAGAGACAGATGACTAAGGTCTCATCTCTGAGTCAGAGTGACAAGTACGTGTTACACCAGTTGGACTTGAAGGCAAGGTGACTCACACTTGAATGAGGTGCTAGATTTAAATGATGTGAATGATGTGGAAAGAGTGATTCCACCCAGGCGGTCATGTCCCTGCAGAGTCTCAATAGACAAGAGCATGGGGTAGGGTGGGCTCATGGGTGGGCACATGGGTGGGCAGGCTTTTTAGGTTGTGGATCTGAGGAAATGTCTGAATGGAGATAGGAAAGTTCACAATATGTATTTGAGATTCCTTTTTGTTTTAAATATCCAAGACTCTTACTATATTACGACTGGGTTATGTTGTCCCACTGTATGTCAGTGGAGATTGACCAGCCTGGGAGTTCCCTGTGTATAGGGACTGGTCCTAGTCATGTCTGTATATCTAGTATGCAGCACAGAATCTGGCAAAAAGCACTTATCCAGTGGAAGCTTGTGAGTAGATGAACGAGCATGAACTTTGTAGCATTTAGAAAGTCGTATATCACTTTGTTATTTTTCAGTTCAAATGCAGTATCTGTGAGGAGAATTTGAATCTCTCGATCTTTATGACATACAGCTGTATTCAGTGACAGTCATGCATTGAGGTTGTGTGAGTGATAAGTTTTTTCTTTTCTTTTTTTTTTTTTTTAGGAGTGACGGGTTGGGGAGGGAGGTGGGTGGACGGGCCACTTCTATTGGTCTTTCATTTCTCTATTTTCATCTGTCTTTGTTCTTTGGCCCGTGTGGGCCTCCCATCGCGGTGGCCTCTGTTGTCACAGAGCACCGGCTCTGGGCGCATGCACTCCAGAGCTCCGGCTCGGTAATTGGACACATCAGTCCAGCCGCTCCGCGGCACGTGGGATCTTCCCAGGCCAAGGATTGAACCGGTGCCCCTTGCACTGCAAGTCGGTGTCCTTACCCACTGGACCACTAGGGAAGCCCGAGTGATAAGTTTTCATCCTTCCTTGAGGAACTGAGCTGATATCACAGAGCTTCAGTTACCTGCTGCTACAGAGTGCTCTTCGTCCACTTCCCAGGGACCAAGACATTGCTGCCCATTTTCAACAAAACTTTCTGTGGAACTCTATTTCATGCCTCTACTCCTTCCATGAAAGAAACCCTGATGCCTTGGCTACCAACTGCTGGCTGCCTGGAGTGGAACATTATTCTTCCTTGGAGGAAGCACAGTGGGGAAGGGTTATACCTACAGGAAATCTAGTATTTGTTCTGCAGTGAAGCATGTGAAAAGATTGAAAGAAAGGAAACAGCTTAGCAACTGGATGTTCACTTTGTGTGGGATTTCCTTTTGAGGACTTTTGCCCCTGCCCTTTTTTTAAAATCATCATTATGTTTTCATATTTTACTTCCTGTCTACTTGGTAAGTTGCCTTATTAGTGTGATTGGGATCTGCTATAAACACAATTTACAGATTCACTGGAAAAAGAACAAGGAGAAATCTGTACTACTCATTTTCCATCATTTTGAGAAGAAAAGTTAGACAAGCTATTTTCTATGCATAATACTACTCCTCTACCCATTAATAATCTTTTTTGGGTTTTCTAATTTCATTTCTGTAGCACCTTGTGAGTTAGAATGAACGAGCATCGTATTAAATCACTTTGTTATTTTTCAGTTCAAATGCAGTATCTGTGAGGAGAATTTGAATCTCTCGATCTTTATGACATACAGCTGTATTCAGTGACAGTCATGCATTGAGGTTGTGTGAGTGATAAGTTTTTTCTTTTCTTTTTTTTTTTTTTTAGGAGTGACGGGTTGGGGAGGGAGGTGGGTGGACGGGCCACTTCTATTGGTCTTTCATTTCTCTATTTTCATCTGTCTTTGTTCTTTGGCCCGTGTGGGCCTCCCATCGCGGTGGCCTCTGTTGTCACAGAGCACCGGCTCTGGGCGCATGCACTCCAGAGCTCTGGCTCGGTAATTGGACACATCAGTCCAGCCGCTCCGCGGCACGTGGGATCTTCCCAGGCCAAGGATTGAACCGGTGCCCCTTGCACTGCAAGTCGGTGTCCTTACCCACTGGACCACCAGGGAAGCCCGAGTGATAAGTTTTCATCCTTCCTTGAGGAACTGAGCTGATATCACAGAGCTTCAGTTACCTGCTGCTACAGAGTGCTCTTCGTCCACTTCCCAGGGACCAAGACATTGCTGCCCATTTTCAACAAAACTTTCTGTGGAACTCTATTTCATGCCTCTACTCCTTCCATGAAAGAAACCCTGATGCCTTGGCTACCAACTGCTGGCTGCCTGGAGTGGAACATTATTCTTCCTTGGAGGAAGCACAGTGGGGAAGGGTTATACCTACAGGAAATCTAGTATTTGTTCTGCAGTGAAGCATGTGAAAAGATTGAAAGAAAGGAAACAGCTTAGCAACTGGATGTTCACTTTGTGTGGGATTTCCTTTTGAGGACTTTTGCCCCTGCCCTTTTTTTAAAATCATCATTATGTTTTCATATTTTACTTCCTGTCTACTTGGTAAGTTGCCTTATTAGTGTGATTGGGATCTGCTATAAACACAATTTACAGATTCACTGGAAAAAGAACAAGGAGAAATCTGTACTACTCATTTTCCATCATTTTGAGAAGAGAAGTTAGACAAGCTATTTTCTATGCATAATACTACTCCCCTCTACCCATTAATAATCATTTTTGTTAGTGGACTAATTATATCACTGACTTCACAACTGGAGTAAAAAAGAGGAGCCATTAAATGACTTCTCACTACCCCCCACCTTGAACAATAAAAATTTAACAAATTTTTGCAAAGAGTAACTATAAAGCCAAATGTATTAGTTCCTCACCAGGACACAAAAAGTTATATTAAAGCCCCAGCAGTTAGCAAGGCTCACCAAAGACCTGGGTGAGAAAAGGAAAGGGCAGGGGCAGCCGATTTTCCTTGTTGGCACTGATTCGTCATGCCCTGTGGCCTCTTGTCCTCATCACTAGCTTCTTTCATGTACCTCAGGGATTGATCATGGCTGTGCTGAGCATGCTGGATCTCTAACTGTAAAGCGGGGAGAGCTGTTCCAATTCAGACATATTTTAATAGACTTAAAAAGCCATTTAACAAGTAGTAGTTGCACAGTTTCTGAGTTCTCAGAGGTTTATGGATGTGCTAAAGCTCAAGCAGGGAAATCAGGAATGGTGTGAAACTCAGGGAGGTAGAGAGTGAGAGCTGAAGAAGAGTGGCAATATCTATGGCAACTGTTATTTGATAACAAAAGGCAAAAAATTTCACTTAGCCATTTTGATGTAAAAAAAACTGTATTAAAATGTGTTTTGTTTGGTACATAGAAGGTACTCAATAAATTTTTATCGAACTGAATCTTTAAAGCCATGGCATGGTCTTTAAAATTAAAAAAAAAAAAAGATATGTATTTATTTGGCTGCCGTGGGTCTTAGTTGCATAACCCAGGATCTTTGCTCTTTGTTGTGGCATGAGGGATCTTTAGTTGTGGCATTCCAACTCTTAGTTGCAGCATGTGGACTCTAGTTCCCTGACCAAGGGTAAACCTGGGCCCCCTGCATTGGAAGCACAGAGTCTTAGCCACTGAACCATTAGGGAAGTCCTCAATGACATATTCTTTTTTTTTTTTTTTCACTTTTTCGGCCATTTCTGTTGGTCTTTCATTTATTTATTTTCATTCATCTTTGGCCTGTGTGGGCCTCCCATCACAGTGGCCTCTCTCGCTGCAGAGCACTGGCTCTGGGCACATGTGTTGCAGAGCACTGGCTCTGTAATTGGACACATTGGTCCAGCTGCTCCATGGCATGTGGACTCTTCCCAGGCCAGGGATCGAACTGGTGCCCGTTGCACTGCAAGGTGGTGTACTTACCCACTGGAAAGCCCTTTTTTTTTTTTTTTTTTAAATTTTACTTATTTATTTTTGGCTATTCTGGGTTTTTTACTGCTGCTGCAGACTGTTCTCTAGTTGCAGGGAGTGGAGGCTACTCTAGTTGAGGTGAACAGACTTCTTCTTGCCAGGGCTTCTCTTGTTGTGGAACTCTGGCTCTAGGGCACATGGGCTTCAGTAGTTGTGACTCTGAGGCTCTACAGCACAGGCTCAATAGTTGCAGCTCATGGGCTTAGTTCCTCTGCAGCGTGTGGGATCTTCCTGGATCAGGGATCAAACCTGTGTCTCCTGCATTGGTAGGAGAACTCTTTACCACTGAGCTACTAGGGAAGTCCCTCAATGACATATTCTTAACCGTCCTTCTCCTCTTCCATTTTGTAGTTGGGCCTCACAATTTACCAAAATTATGATTGGCAAATTTGAGTAGCATTGTAGTTGTTAGTAAAATGAATTGTATTTTTGAAGAAAAATGAGGTCAAATAAGGACTTGTTGGTAACTGTAAGAAGTCACTTTAAGGGGCTTCCCTTGTGGCTCAGTGGATAAGAATCTGTCTGCCAATGCAGGAGACACAGGTTCGATCCCTGAACCAGGAAGATCCCATATACCACAGAGCAGCTAAACCCACACATCAACAAAGACTCAGCACAGCCAAAAATAAATAAATAAAAGTTTAAAATAAAAAAAAAAAAAAAAAAAAGAAGTCACTTTAAAACCTCCACACAGGGACTTCCCTGGTGATCCAGTGGTTAAGACTGTGTGTTCCCAATGCAGGGGGCTCGGGTTCGATCCCTGGTCAGGGAACTAGATCCCACATGCCACAACTAACACCCAGCACAGCCAAATAAATAAATAATTAAAACAAAAAAAAACAAAAAAAACAAACCTCCACACAATTTCTACTATCCTGTGAGTTTGACTGAGTTGCATTAGCCTTTTCAGTGCTTAGTTCCCCCATTTTTTTAGAGTCAAAGGATTAGACTGATCTTCAAGGTTCATTTTAGACATGTTTTAAACATTAAAAAAAGCCCTACTTCGTTCACTAATTATCTTTCTTAAGCACAAAAATTAGAGATAAATAAAAATGTCCTTATTTAAAAAAACTTACAAGTTTTCTAGAATAACATTGCCTCTATTTTCATTGTGGTATATATATCATGACCTTGGGAACACAGACTTTGATGTCAGCATTGTAAATAACAGGTAACAAAGAAATGGAAACCTCTTTGAAACCCTAATTTGAATCCTGCCCCTGACAAGTACTATCTTTGTGACCTTAGGCAAATTGCTTACTCTCACTAAGTGTCAATTTCTTTATTGGTAATATGGAGATGATAATATATTTAAAGAGCTATTATGAGGATTCAATATAATAATGGATGTAAATTGCTCCACATGGAACCTGGCCTGTAGAAAACATTCAATTCATATTACCAATGTTAATGATATAACTGCTGACATCATAAATTGAAGACTATGTCATTCAAGTATTTATTAAATTAATGATCATAATGTTTTCTTAATGGAAACTGACCTAAAGTATTTCTTTCTCTTTGCAGATCTTATATTGCACTTTAAACACACCTAAAGTTGACATGGGAAAACTCTTAGGAGCACAAATAGGTCTTGAAGATTTCATATTTGCCCATGTGAAGGGGAACAAAAAAGAAGTGAATGTGTATAAATCTGAGGATTCACTTGGTCTCACCATTACAGATAATGGGACTGGCTATGCTTTTATAAAGGTAAGTCTTTTTTTTTTTTTAAAGGTAAGTTTAAAAAAAACAAAAACAAAAACTGTGTGGCTTAACTGAGGGTAACATTTAAAAAAATTTACCAGGTCAAAGAAAGTTTGATATCATCTTTAGAGTAAGAACTAACCCAGCAGGGATGGTTAGAGTGGTTTCCTTAAAGAAAAAAAAAAGTTTCCTTTAAAACCGGTTTCACAGACACCATTCTTTTGTTCACCCTTTACTTGAAATTTTTTCTCTGCAGTTTACGCTTCCTCTAGGATTTCACATTTAGGAAAGGGAAAGCCTGGCCCTGGTGCCTATCCATCTGCATAGGTTCTTGTATATCTATAACTCATCATCTTGTGATTTTCATGTTGCTGACCATTGATTTAGTGTTAATTTCCAAGTGCATATTTATTTGGCCACCAATTTCTTGAAAGAAATGCTCTTTAAAAATTTCTAAACTAAAATTTCTGAACAGTTAATTCTTGAACAGCACAGGTTTGAACTGTGTGGTCCCAGTTTTCTAGAATAACATTGCCTCTATTTTCATTGTGGTATATATATCATGACCTTGGGAACACAGACTTTGATGTCAGCATTGTAAATAACAGGTAACAAAGAAATGGAAACCTCTTTGAAACCCTAATTTGAATCCTGCCCCTGACAAGTACTATCTTTGTGACCTTAGGCAAATTGCTTACTCTCACTAAGTGTCAATTTCTTTATTGGTAATATGGAGATGATAATATATTTAAAGAGCTATTATGAGGATTCAATATAATAATGGATGTAAATTGCTCCACATGGAACCTGGCCTGTAGAAAACATTCAATTCATATTACCAATGTTAATGATATAACTGCTGACATCATAAATTGAAGACTATGTCATTCAAGTATTTATTAAATTAATGATCATAATGTTTTCTTAATGGAAACTGACCTAAAGTATTTCTTTCTCTTTGCAGATCTTATATTGCACTTTAAACACACCTAAAGTTGACATGGGAAAACTCTTAGGAGCACAAATAGGTCTTGAAGATTTCATATTTGCCCATGTGAAGGGGAACAAAAAAGAAGTGAATGTGTATAAATCTGAGGATTCACTTGGTCTCACCATTACAGATAATGGGACTGGCTATGCTTTTATAAAGGTAAGTCTTTTTTTTTTAAAGGTAAGTTTAAAAAACAAAAACAAAAACTGTGTGGCTTAACTGAGGGTAACATTTAAAAAAATTTACCAGGTCAAAGAAAGTTTGATATCATCTTTAGAGTAAGAACTAACCCAGCAGGGATGGTTAGAGTGGTTTCCTTAAAGAAAAAAAGTTTCCTTTAAAACCGGTTTCACAGACACCATTCTTTTGTTCACCCTTTACTTGAAATTTTTTCTCTGCAGTTTACGCTTCCTCTAGGATTTCACATTTAGGAAAGGGAAAGCCTGGCCCTGGTGCCTATCCATCTGCATAGGTTCTTGTATATCTATAACTCATCATCTTGTGATTTTCATGTTGCTGACCATTGATTTAGTGTTAATTTCCAAGTGCATATTTATTTGGCCACCAATTTCTTGAAAGAAATGCTCTTTAAAAATTTCTAAACTAAAATTTCTGAACAGTTAATTCTTGAACAGCACAGGTTTGAACTGTGTGGGTCCACCTGTGTGCAGGTTTTTCCAGTAGTAAGAATTATACTGTAACAGTCTGAAGCTGGTTAAATCTGTGGAACTATGAATATGAGGAACCTTCTGACAGGGAGGGATTTTGTATGAGGATTTTTTTTTTGCATGAAGGGTCAGCATTCCTAACACCTGCAATGTACAAGGGTCAGAGGTAATTATCTAAATACAAAGAGCAATAGAGAACTGCAAAGGCAACAGCAGAAAGTTTGAAATGGTATGAAAAACTTTTAAGAACTGAAGAGTGGTAAAAAGATTCATCTCTTAAATAACAATTCTATTATTGTAAGAAGTAGCTTTTGTGTTTTGTTGGCCACAGGACTTGGAGTCCCTGGCAGTTCTTAAGTCCTAACCACTAGACTGCCAGGAATTCCCTGTAATACATAGCCGTAGTAACGCTGACTGATATTGAATACTTCTCAGGGACTAGGCATTTTTCATGCATTTTCTCATTTAATGCTCACAACAATTGTATTTCATACTATGTTTTTTAAAAAATTATTTAAAAAATATTTATTTGACTCCTTGGTTATTAGTTGCGGCCTGTGGAATCCTCTGACCAGAGATCGAACCTAGGCCCCTGCTTTGGGAGCATGGAGTCTTAGCCACTGGACCACCAGGGAAGTCCTTTAATTACTTTTTTGTTGAGATGTAATAGATATAAACCTTCAATGAGTGTTGACAGATCTGTGTAAACTCTGGGCTCAGGGATGGTTAGAGTGGTTTCCTAAAGGTTTCCTTTAAAACCGGTTTCACAGACACCATTCTTTTGTTCACCCTTTACTTGAAATTTTTTCTCTGCAGTTTACGCTTCCTCTAGGATTTCACATTTAGGAAAGGGAAAGCCTGGCCCTGGTGCCTATCCATCTGCATAGGTTCTTGTATATCTATAACTCATCATCTTGTGATTTTCATGTTGCTGACCATTGATTTAGTTTTAAATTTTCCCAAGTGCATATTTATTTGGCCACCAATTTCTTGAAAGAAATGCTCTTTAAAAATTTCTAAACTAAAATTTCTGAACAGTTAATTCTTGAACAGCACAGGTTTGAACTGTGTGGGTCCACCTGTGTGCAGGTTTTTCCAGTAGTAAGAATTATACTGTAACAGTCTGAAGCTGGTTAAATCTGTGGAACTATGAATATGAGGAACCTTCTGACAGGGAGGGATTTTGTATGAGGATTTTTTTTTTGCATGAAGGGTCAGCATTCCTAACACCTGCAATGTACAAGGGTCAGAGGTAATTATCTAAATACAAAGAGCAATAGAGAACTGCAAAGGCAACAGCAGAAAGTTTGAAATGGTATGAAAAACTTTTAAGAACTGAAGAGTGGTAAAAAGATTCATCTCTTAAATAACAATTCTATTATTGTAAGAAGTAGCTTTTGTGTTTTGTTGGCCACAGGACTTGGAGTCCCTGGCAGTTCTTAAGTCCTAACCACTAGACTGCCAGGAATTCCCTGTAATACATAGCCGTAGTAACGCTGACTGATATTGAATACTTCTCAGGGACTAGGCATTTTTCATGCATTTTCTCATTTAATGCTCACAACAATTGTATTTCATACTATGTTTTTTAAAAAATTATTTAAAAAATATTTATTTGACTCCTTGGTTATTAGTTGCGGCCTGTGGAATCCTCTGACCAGAGATCGAACCTAGGCCCCTGCTTTGGGAGCATGGAGTCTTAGCCACTGGACCACCAGGGAAGTCCTTTAATTACTTTTTTGTTGAGATGTAATAGATATAAACCTTCAATGAGTGTTGACAGATCTGTGTAAACTCTGCCCAGAAGTCTCTGTTCTCCTCCATCAATACCCATCCTCAACAATGGTAACCACTACACTGAGTTTTGCTTGTTCCTGAACTTCATATAAGTGAAATCACATACTCTACTTACTCTACTGTTTCTGACTTGCTTAGCAAGTTTGTGGGGTTCATCTCTGGGTAGGCACTATTATCAATTTTATTTAAAAAATGGAGAAACAGGTTTGGGATGGTTATGCAGCTTGCTGAAAGTTATGCAGCTAGACAAATTCAGGATTTAAATCCAAGCCATCTGGCTCAAGAGCTAGCAGTCCTACCCACTGAGCAGAGAATGAGTGACAAAGTTTCTTCATACCTTTATTTTGTCCAAACCTTGGTTTGCGGATGCATTGTCATCATTGAAAAAAAATAGCCTTAGGGAAATTTTGTTCTTAACTGTAAATAGTACTTTATTTAACTTCCCACTTGATAGAATGGCTATTTTTAGCTCTGCAAAAGATATGACTCTGCTGAAGGTTGAGTGGGTGACCAAATGGAAAATGTGTGAGTTGGGAAAGTCATGTGGGATTATCTGAGGGAAGCTCAGGGCATGAGGCACAGAAAGCGATGCCTTTCTAAAGTCAGCTGGGAAGGGCTTGGAAGTTTTGCAAACATGCATGGACTTTTTAGATCTTAGCCTCTGATGTCTAGTGCTGTGGTTCTATTTTTTTGTGCCTCTTCAAATGTGTGCCTGGCTCAGAGTACTAGTCACTAGCCCTGTGGAGACAGAGGACATGGTGTCAAAGACAAAGTGGAACTTAAGTCAAACCTCTGACTTAACAGTTCAACTTAGAAGAGAAATGAACATCATGCTGTGAACAAGGTGGATGTGGTTTTAAAAATTATTTAAAAATATTTATTTGACTCCTTGGTTATTAGTTGCGGCCTGTGGAATCCTCTGACCAGAGATCGAACCTAGGCCCCTGCTTTGGGAGCATGGAGTCTTAGCCACTGGACCACCAGGGAAGTCCTTTAATTACTTTTTTGTTGAGATGTAATAGATATAAACCTTCAATGAGTGTTGACAGATCTGTGTAAACTCTGCCCAGAAGTCTCTGTTCTCCTCCATCAATACCCATCCTCAACAATGGTAACCACTACACTGAGTTTTGCTTGTTCCTGAACTTCATATAAGTGAAATCACATACTCTACTTACTCTACTGTTTCTGACTTGCTTAGCAAGTTTGTGGGGTTCATCTCTGGGTAGGCACTATTATCAATTTTATTTAAAAAATGGAGAAACAGGTTTGGGATGGTTATGCAGCTTGCTGAAAGTTATGCAGCTAGACAAATTCAGGATTTAAATCCAAGCCATCTGGCTCAAGAGCTAGCAGTCCTACCCACTGAGCAGAGAATGAGTGACAAAGTTTCTTCATACCTTTATTTTGTCCAAACCTTGGTTTGCGGATGCATTGTCATCATTGAAAAAAAATAGCCTTAGGGAAATTATGTTCTTAACTGTAAATAGTACTTTATTTAACTTCCCACTTGATAGAATGGCTATTTTTAGCTCTGCAAAAGATATGACTCTGCTGAAGGTTGAGTGGGTGACCAAATGGAAAATGTGTGAGTTGGGAAAGTCATGTGGGATTATCTGAGGGAAGCTCAGGGCATGAGGCACAGAAAGCGATGCCTTTCTAAAGTCAGCTGGGAAGGGCTTGGAAGTTTTGCAAACATGCATGGACTTTTTAGATCTTAGCCTCTGATGTCTAGTGCTGTGGTTCTATTTTTTTGTGCCTCTTCAAATGTGTGCCTGGCTCAGAGTACTAGTCACTAGCCCTGTGGAGACAGAGGACATGGTGTCAAAGACAAAGTGGAACTTAAGTCAAACCTCTGACTTAACAGTTCAACTTAGAAGAGAAATGAACATCATGCTGTGAACAAGGTGGATGTGGTTTTTAGAAAAATTGACAGGGGCATGATTTCAAACTTATTGAAAGGTGGTTAATAAAACAAAGAATTCACATGATACCTTTTACTCAAAAAGGGTTTATCATTTGCCATATTTGCTTCATTCTCTTACACATAAATGCATATGAATACACACATATTTATATATAAATTTTCCTGAGCCGTAGGAAAAGGTCACGTGCACATATTATGTCTCTTTATTCCTTAATATTTCAAAATGTAGTTTCTAATGAAGATACTCTGTTCAATATACCTACAGTACAGTTATAAAATTCAAGCAACCTAATAATACTTTAATAAAATGCTCTCAAACTAAGCTCATGTTCATACTGCAGTTTTATCAGTGTCCTAATAATGCATTTTACTTCCCTCCCCCACCAAAGGCCAATCCAAGATTATGTATTTCATTTAGTTATTATGTCTTTTTGGTGATTTTTATTCTAGAACAGGATGTTCTAGAATAGGATGTTCCTCAATTTGGACTTTTCTAATGTATCTTGGATAAATGATGTGTCCTCCTCAGTGTATTACCTCAGAAAGTGCATTTTATTGGTTTGTACCAATGTTCATGATGTTTTGTCCCCTGTGTAAGATAGTGTCTGCCAGTCTTACTCACTGCAAAGTGATATTTTTCCTTTGTCATAATTTGTGGGGATATATTTTGAGATTATCTATATATCTTGTTCTCTTGCACTCCACAGATTTATGTTTTTTTGATGAATGTTTCCTGACTCATTTGCAAAATGGTGGTCTTTCTAATGAGTTGGGAAAGTCATGTGGGATTATCTAAAAGGAAAAAGGGGGGGGCCTTTTTCAGGGGCAAATGGGAGGGCACAGAAAGCGATGCCTTTCTAAAGTCAGCTGGGAAGGGCTTGGAAGTTTTGCAAACATGCATGGACTTTTTAGATCTTAGCCTCTGATGTCTAGTGCTGTGGTTCTATTTTTTTGTGCCTCTTCAAATGTGTGCCTGGCTCAGAGTACTAGTCACTAGCCCTGTGGAGACAGAGGACATGGTGTCAAAGACAAAGTGGAACTTAAGTCAAACCTCTGACTTAACAGTTCAACTTAGAAGAGAAATGAACATCATGCTGTGAACAAGGTGGATGTGGTTTTTAGAAAAATTGACAGGGGCATGATTTCAAACTTATTGAAAGGTGGTTAATAAAACAAAGAATTCACATGATACCTTTTACTCAAAAAGGGTTTATCATTTGCCATATTTGCTTCATTCTCTTACACATAAATGCATATGAATACACACATATTTATATATAAATTTTCCTGAGCCGTAGGAAAAGGTCACGTGCACATATTATGTCTCTTTATTCCTTAATATTTCAAAATGTAGTTTCTAATGAAGATACTCTGTTCAATATACCTACAGTACAGTTATAAAATTCAAGCAACCTAATAATACTTTAATAAAATGCTCTCAAACTAAGCTCATGTTCATACTGCAGTTTTATCAGTGTCCTAATAATGCATTTTACTTCCCTCCCCCACCAAAGGCCAATCCAAGATTATGTATTTCATTTAGTTATTATGTCTTTTTGGTGATTTTTATTCTAGAACAGGATGTTCTAGAATAGGATGTTCCTCAATTTGGACTTTTCTAATGTATCTTGGATAAATGATGTGTCCTCCTCAGTGTATTACCTCAGAAAGTGCATTTTATTGGTTTGTACCAATGTTCATGATGTTTTGTCCCCTGTGTAAGATAGTGTCTGCCAGTCTTACTCACTGCAAAGTGATATTTTTCCTTTGTCATAATTTGTGGGGATATATTTTGAGATTATCTATATATCTTGTTCTCTTGCACTCCACAGATTTATGTTTTTTTGATGAATGTTTCCTGACTCATTTGCAAAATGGTGGTCTTTCTAATGCCATCATTTCCTATATTTCTGTACAATATTCTATTGTAATGAAGTGTTCCACTTATTTATTATCTATCAGCAATATGGTGCATGCTTAGTCTCTTAATCATGTCTGACTCTTTGCAACCCAATGGACTGTACCCTGACAGGCTACTTTGTCCATGGGATTTTTCAGGCAAGAATACTAGAGTGGGTTGTTAATTTAAAAAAATCATCTATTAACCATGGACACATGATTTTTAAAAATTAATTTTTATTGAAATTAATTTAAAATGTTGTGTTAATTTCTGCTATATAGCAAAATGAATCAGTTATACATATACATTTACCCACTCTTTTGTAGATTCTTTTCTCATGTAGGTCATTACAGAATATTGAGTAGAGTTCTCTGTACAATACAGTAGATCCTTATTAGTTACATATTTTTTTTACATAGTAGTGTGTACAGGGCACATGGTTTCTTATTCAGTGGATCTATTACTATCATTTATTTTGATGCTTAAATTTCCCAAGGCTTAGCCTACAAGAGTCCCATTCAGTTGGCTTCTGTATCCTTTTGACCTGTCTCCTATCATTTTATTGAACAACTCTCCCACATTGCAGGCAGATTCTTTATAGTCTGAGCTACCAGGGAAGCCCTGTGGTGCAGCAAGATGTTCTAAGCTCATCTTTTATCTTTTTTCCCCCAGGCTCTGGGAATCAGCCATTTCTTCAAGGAGCTCTGCGTGTGTGTGCTTTTTTTTTTTTTTTGTAGTGTGAACTGTTATTTCAAAATCAAGATCTCAATGCTAGTTGCATGCATTCTTTGCTAACAGAGCATTACTGTTTCTAGGTTCTTTCAGTTATCACAGAAAAGGCTAGAAAACATCCATTTTAGAAATTATGAACTCATAATTATGCTTCCAATTCTGATCCTGCCTCACAGTGTTCTTCCTTTGCTTTCCCACTGAAATATTTGCTTTCAAAATTACTGAAATATTTACTCATTTCCTTAGTTCTACAGCATATACAAAATAGTTTCAGAATTGCTATATTCATTCTCTGAAAAAGAAATCTATTAAGATTTCAAGATTTGTAGGAAATTCCCCAGTGGTGCAGTGGTTAAGACTCTGTGATTCTAATGCAGGGGACATGAGTTCAGTCACTGGTTGGAGAGCTAAGATCCCATATACCATGTGGTATGACCAGAGATTAAAAAGAGTTCAAGATTTGTATGCACTTTTTGTCTTTAAATGTATTTATACAATCAAAGTATTCTCTTCAGGAGTTATGTGGAATTGGTTCTCCCTTGCCTCTCTTCCCCCCACTTCATGATTTTTATTCCTTTGAAATACTGTTGAATCTCTTTGCTTGTCTTTGAATTGAGCTTTTCCTTTCATGTTGATGTAATTTGCTGAATACATAAAATGGTTTCCAAAGTCAAAACTGTCATCAAAGATGTATTCAGAGATGTCACTTCTTCCCTGACTCTCATTTCCTCCACCCATAAAGTTTTATCAAGTTTTGCCAAAATAAGCGTACAATACAGTAGATCCTTATTAGTTACATATTTTTTTTACATAGTAGTGTGTACAGGGCACATGGTTTCTTATTCAGTGGATCTATTACTATCATTTATTTTGATGCTTAAATTTCCCAAGGCTTAGCCTACAAGAGTCCCATTCAGTTGGCTTCTGTATCCTTTTGACCTGTCTCCTATCATTTTATTGAACAACTCTCCCACATTGCAGGCAGATTCTTTATAGTCTGAGCTACCAGGGAAGCCCTGTGGTGCAGCAAGATGTTCTAAGCTCATCTTTTATCTTTTTTCCCCCAGGCTCTGGGAATCAGCCATTTCTTCAAGGAGCTCTGCGTGTGTGTGCTTTTTTTTTTTTTTTGTAGTGTGAACTGTTATTTCAAAATCAAGATCTCAATGCTAGTTGCATGCATTCTTTGCTAACAGAGCATTACTGTTTCTAGGTTCTTTCAGTTATCACAGAAAAGGCTAGAAAACATCCATTTTAGAAATTATGAACTCATAATTATGCTTCCAATTCTGATCCTGCCTCACAGTGTTCTTCCTTTGCTTTCCCACTGAAATATTTGCTTTCAAAATTACTGAAATATTTACTCATTTCCTTAGTTCTACAGCATATACAAAATAGTTTCAGAATTGCTATATTCATTCTCTGAAAAAGAAATCTATTAAGATTTCAAGATTTGTAGGAAATTCCCCAGTGGTGCAGTGGTTAAGACTCTGTGATTCTAATGCAGGGGACATGAGTTCAGTCACTGGTTGGAGAGCTAAGATCCCATATACCATGTGGTATGACCAGAGATTAAAAAGAGTTCAAGATTTGTATGCACTTTTTGTCTTTAAATGTATTTATACAATCAAAGTATTCTCTTCAGGAGTTATGTGGAATTGGTTCTCCCTTGCCTCTCTTCCCCCCACTTCATGATTTTTATTCCTTTGAAATACTGTTGAATCTCTTTGCTTGTCTTTGAATTGAGCTTTTCCTTTCATGTTGATGTAATTTGCTGAATACATAAAATGGTTTCCAAAGTCAAAACTGTCATCAAAGATGTATTCAGAGATGTCACTTCTTCCCTGACTCTCATTTCCTCCACCCCATAAAGTAATCAATTCCATTAATTTTTGGCTCACTCTTCCAGTGTTTTCTGCCAAAATAAGCAGAAAAAAATGGAATGTTCCAAGAGTTTGCGAGTCATCCTTGTTCGGGGACTATGCTGATCTTCTCTGAGTGCTTCCAGTTTTAGTGTATGCGCTGCTGAAACAAGTACTTTCAGCAGTGGCTGGTAGTCAGAATAGGTTGATGAGAGGACAGTGTGGTGGGGATCCAGACAAGCATAAGGAGGAAGGGGTCCCTGACGAGCAAGGCAGTGTAGTGTGGTGCATGGACCATGGGCCATAGTGTCAAACCTTCTTTCAGCCTTGCTTTAACCATTTATTTACGTGCTGGGTGACAAATCACTGGATGCCTGCTTTCAAATGGGAATATTAGCATCTACTTTATATGATTATTTCAATATAAACTAATGACACATCTGCGATGTTTGAGAGTACTTAGAATTGATAGCTAATACCTTAATAATTTGGAAAAGGAAATGGCAACCCACTCCAGTATTCTTACGTGGAGAATTCCATGGACAGAGGAACCTGGCAGGCTACAGTCCATGGGGTGGCAAGGAGTCGGACACAACTGAGCAACTAACACACCTTAAGAATAGCAATAACAACAAATCATTCCCTAATTAGGAGATGAGATCTATGGCAGAGAAATATATTTAATAGTACTGCATGGTTCTCATACTGGAGTGTTGGGGTGGCAGGGAGGAACACGAGGGAGGGATATAGGTATACAGGCTGGTTCTGTTGTTGTGTGGCAGAAACCAACACAACATGGTAGGGCAATTGTCCTCCAGTTAGAAAACAAATGAAAAAATAGCACTGTGGGCTTTCCTGGTGGTCCAGTGGGTATAGAGTCTGCCTTGCAGTGCAGGAGGCACCGGTTCGATCCCTGGCCAGGGAAGATCCCACATGCTGCAGAGTGGCTGGACCAGTGTGTCCAATTACAAGCCGGAGCTCTGGAGCGTATGCGTCCAGAGCCAGTGCTCTGTAGTGAGAGAGGCCACTGCAATGGGAGGCCCACACAGGCTGAAGAATAAAGAAGGATGAAAAATCAATAAATAAAACATCAATAAAAAGAGGCCAAAATTAAAAAAAAAAAACAGGCACTGCATAGTTCTCACTGATGAGCTTCTTCAGGTGGAAAGACAGAGGACTTAAACTTTTGTAACTTCTCTACCCAAGTCTTAACATTTCTCAGGGAAATGTGTATAAATAACTTAACCAGAAAAATCAGCAGTGCTGGAGGAATAGGTTGATGAGAGGACAGTGTGGTGGGGATCCAGACAAGCATAAGGAGGAAGGGGTCCCTGACGAGCAAGGCAGTGTAGTGTGGTGCATGGACCATGGGCCATAGTGTCAAACCTTCTTTCAGCCTTGCTTTAACCATTTATTTACGTGCTGGGTGACAAATCACTGGATGCCTGCTTTCAAATGGGAATATTAGCATCTACTTTATATGATTATTTCAATATAAACTAATGACACATCTGCGATGTTTGAGAGTACTTAGAATTGATAGCTAATACCTTAATAATTTGGAAAAGGAAATGGCAACCCACTCCAGTATTCTTACGTGGAGAATTCCATGGACAGAGGAACCTGGCAGGCTACAGTCCATGGGGTGGCAAGGAGTCGGACACAACTGAGCAACTAACACACCTTAAGAATAGCAATAACAACAAATCATTCCCTAATTAGGAGATGAGATCTATGGCAGAGAAATATATTTAATAGTACTGCATGGTTCTCATACTGGAGTGTTGGGGTGGCAGGGAGGAACACGAGGGAGGGATATAGGTATACAGGCTGGTTCTGTTGTTGTGTGGCAGAAACCAACACAACATGGTAGGGCAATTGTCCTCCAGTTAGAAAACAAATGAAAAAATAGCACTGTGGGCTTTCCTGGTGGTCCAGTGGGTATAGAGTCTGCCTTGCAGTGCAGGAGGCACCGGTTCGATCCCTGGCCAGGGAAGATCCCACATGCTGCAGAGTGGCTGGACCAGTGTGTCCAATTACAAGCCGGAGCTCTGGAGCGTATGCGTCCAGAGCCAGTGCTCTGTAGTGAGAGAGGCCACTGCAATGGGAGGCCCACACAGGCTGAAGAATAAAGAAGGATGAAAAATCAATAAATAAAACATCAATAAAAAGAGGCCAAAATTAAAAAAAAAAAACAGGCACTGCATAGTTCTCACTGATGAGCTTCTTCAGGTGGAAAGACAGAGGACTTAAACTTTTGTAACTTCTCTACCCAAGTCTTAACATTTCTCAGGGAAATGTGTATAAATAACTTAACCAGAAAAATCAGAGTATACTTAAAACAAACTTTACAAATTCCTTAAAATAGTTTAACACTAGAGTTGGAGTACATTTTCTCTAAAGGGTCAGATAGTGAATATTTTAGGCTTCATTAAAATTTAGGATCATACGGTCTTTGTTGCAACTACTCAATATCGTTGCACAAAAAGTTATATATAGTACTTAAACAATAAGCATAGATGTCCATAAATGAGGTTTTATTAGAAAAAACTATAATTTAAATTTTTGTGTGATTTTCACACATCATAAATATTACTTTAGTTTTTACCAACCACTGAAAAAAGATAAAACCATTTATAACTCATTGGTCATATAAAAACAGGTTGTAGGCCAGATTTGACCTATGAACCATTGTTTGCTGATTCCTAGTTTAACAGAAGAGAGTATTTTTGGATTCAAAGTAAAACATAAGGGCATACACTGTTCAATTAAGGTATGAAATTCCAAGTTGATTTCAAATTAAAGTAATTTATAAGTAACCACAGAATGGTCATTTCCAAAATATCTTCATGTGGAAATCTTTGTGATTTGAGGTACTTTCACTTTACTAGAACTAAATCATATTTTAGCATGACCCTCTGAGAAATTCAGTACTCATATATTTCTAACATTTTGACTATTTAACCATCCAGAATAATAATTAGTAAGATTGGAAATGTACAAGGTCAAGGGGCATAGGGGATTCTGGGGGCAGGAGCTAGGATCTCTGAGAAGAGGCATGTACAGCCAAAGTAGAAGTGATGTGATCTGAGAGAAGAGGTAATGATGAGGTCTGGAGGCCATGATATAGATGAAGAACAGCTTTAGTAGAGGTAAGAAAAAGTGAAGTAGGAGAGTGGGAGTTGTTAAAAAAAAATCAGAGTTCAAAGATGATGTGTCACTTTTTCAGCTTTATTGAGATATAATTGACATATAACTGTGTAAATTTAAGGTGTACAGTGTATTGACTTGATATACTTACATATAGTAAAATGATTATCAAAGTGATATGATGTATCTTCTGGCATAACCACAACCCCAGGCTCTTATCTTAAGATCAGAAGACTTTGGACTCTTCATCTGATTTCTCTTTCTTTCTTAACCAGCCATTTAATCTTGGATTAATCTGTTTGATTGGGAGTATTTTGAAAGAGCGTGATGTCATATATCACCTTTGACTGAAACCCAGTTAGTTCTCTAATTAGCTGTGTTACTTTGGTTAAGCCATGTCATCGTTGTGCTTTGAGGTCCTTGTTCACTATAATGGAATGTTAAATATTCCCCTCCCAGACTTGTTAGGACTAAATGAAAAGCTATTTACAATTTTTCTGAATGTTTGTTATTGTGAACAAGGTTTGAGGACAGTATTTGGAGGATAAGCAGCAGAGAATCAAAGTCACTGACCATGAGGGCAGGAATGACACAAACAGCCTTGAATGAATGCTTGAGACTTTGAGGATGGTGGGATGCCATCCTAGAGTTCTGATCTGTGATGAGAAGATAGAACTCTGTAATTATATGGGATGGATTAATATAACTTAATATAATGTTATATTTGGTCTAAAATATTTGGGATCCTCTAAGTTTAACAATATTGTAAGTCCTATCTTCCAAAAATATTTAAAGTTGTCTTTGCATTTTGCAGCATCAACCTCCAAAGCCAGATGAAAGTTATGACAACTTTCACTTTACTAGAACTAAATCATATTTTAGCATGACCCTCTGAGAAATTCAGTACTCATATATTTCTAACATTTTGACTATTTAACCATCCAGAATAATAATTAGTAAGATTGGAAATGTACAAGGTCAAGGGGCATAGGGGATTCTGGGGGCAGGAGCTAGGATCTCTGAGAAGAGGCATGTACAGCCAAAGTAGAAGTGATGTGATCTGAGAGAAGAGGTAATGATGAGGTCTGGAGGCCATGATATAGATGAAGAACAGCTTTAGTAGAGGTAAGAAAAAGTGAAGTAGGAGAGTGGGAGTTGTTAAAAAAAAATCAGAGTTCAAAGATGATGTGTCACTTTTTCAGCTTTATTGAGATATAATTGACATATAACTGTGTAAATTTAAGGTGTACAGTGTATTGACTTGATATACTTACATATAGTAAAATGATTATCAAAGTGATATGATGTATCTTCTGGCATAACCACAACCCCAGGCTCTTATCTTAAGATCAGAAGACTTTGGACTCTTCATCTGATTTCTCTTTCTTTCTTAACCAGCCATTTAATCTTGGATTAATCTGTTTGATTGGGAGTATTTTGAAAGAGCGTGATGTCATATATCACCTTTGACTGAAACCCAGTTAGTTCTCTAATTAGCTGTGTTACTTTGGTTAAGCCATGTCATCGTTGTGCTTTGAGGTCCTTGTTCACTATAATGGAATGTTAAATATTCCCCTCCCAGACTTGTTAGGACTAAATGAAAAGCTATTTACAATTTTTCTGAATGTTTGTTATTGTGAACAAGGTTTGAGGACAGTATTTGGAGGATAAGCAGCAGAGAATCAAAGTCACTGACCATGAGGGCAGGAATGACACAAACAGCCTTGAATGAATGCTTGAGACTTTGAGGATGGTGGGATGCCATCCTAGAGTTCTGATCTGTGATGAGAAGATAGAACTCTGTAATTATATGGGATGGATTAATATAACTTAATATAATGTTATATTTGGTCTAAAATATTTGGGATCCTCTAAGTTTAACAATATTGTAAGTCCTATCTTCCAAAAATATTTAAAGTTGTCTTTGCATTTTGCAGCATCAACCTCCAAAGCCAGATGAAAGTTATAAGTATTACAGAGAATGATATTAAGTGACTCAGTAAATATAAATATAGAATTAATGCCTCTTTTTTCTTACTAGGCCTATATACCCGAGTAGCACTTTTAGTGATACTGTTAATCTCTATCAAGTTAATGGTATGATTATTAAGTATATTAGATTACAGAAACTTGTCTCAGTTACTACCTCATTCTTTTCTTTTTTAAAACTTTTTATTTCTTATTTTACTTTTTACTTTTGCAGAGTTTTATTGTTTACAGATATGTATGATCCCAGATTAGTCATATGTATATCCCCCTCATCCCACCCCTCCAGGCCGTCGCACAGTGCCCCTGCAGGATCCCCTTCTCTCACAGCGCAATGACAATAGCTTTTTTTTTCACATATAATAGTATAGGTTTTCATGCTACTTCCTTTCATGCTACTTCCTCATTCCTTATTTTATCTGTTTAGGAAGTTGAGGTTCAGGTAACCCACACAGTATATCATCTGTGTCTTCCACCTTGCTTCTCTATCTGGTTTACTTTACTGTACCCTTCTCCAAGTTTCTTATGTTGATTTTTCTCTCTCTTCACCCCAGATTCTTATCTGCTGGCCCTGATGATTACATATGCATTGACTCTGCTATTGCTCACATGGGTTCTCTCACCTTGCTGCCTGGTGACTTCTAATAACTACCTTTCCTCCTTCTGGACACTGATCTACTGGCCTGTGGTTACTGGTAGGCTCTGGTGACCCTAGATTCTGTTACTCTGCCCTTTAATTTACTGGTAAGATTCATATTTGTCTTTAAAGTCTTTCATTTAGTTTTATATAATGCTTATTTTTAAAATAAAATTCTTATACTAAGTCTTAAAAAATGAAATGTGGAGCTAAAATTTGTGTAGTGTAGGTGATCAAAGGAAAAGTAACTTCAGAATATACCAAGAAAAAAAATAGAATAAAAATTAAGAAAGTCAAAAAGAAAAAAAAAATTAAGAAAGTCAGAGTTATAGATTTTCCCATTCTCCAGTGACTTGAATGGTTGGATGACAGAATATTAAATTTTTTCCTTTGTTTCTTTAAACTCTAGTCTTTGGTTTAATTTCATTTATTTTCTATCACAGTTTAGAAATTTCAGTTGTACTGAATGGTATGTTGTGGTTACCCTTGTTTGTTTCTGTAGCTTATCGTAATATGGACTTAATGAAAAAATTATCAGTTAGATTATGAAGGTTCCCAGTTTTTGCTTAGGCCTATATACCCGAGTAGCACTAGTGTAATCTCTATCAAGTTAATGGTATGATTATTAAGTATATTAGATTACAGAAACTTGTCTCAGTTACTACCTCATTCTTTTCTTTTTTAAAACTTTTTATTTCTTATTTTACTTTTTACTTTTGCAGAGTTTTATTGTTTACAGATATGTATGATCCCAGATTAGTCATATGTATATCCCCCTCATCCCACCCCTCCAGGCCGTCGCACAGTGCCCCTGCAGGATCCCCTTCTCTCACAGCGCAATGACAATAGCTTTTTTTTTTCACATATAATAGTATAGGTTTTCATGCTACTTCCTTTCATGCTACTTCCTCATTCCTTATTTTATCTGTTTAGGAAGTTGAGGTTCAGGTAACCCACACAGTATATCATCTGTGTCTTCCACCTTGCTTCTCTATCTGGTTTACTTTACTGTACCCTTCTCCAAGTTTCTTATGTTGATTTTTCTCTCTCTTCACCCCAGATTCTTATCTGCTGGCCCTGATGATTACATATGCATTGACTCTGCTATTGCTCACATGGGTTCTCTCACCTTGCTGCCTGGTGACTTCTAATAACTACCTTTCCTCCTTCTGGACACTGATCTACTGGCCTGTGGTTACTGGTAGGCTCTGGTGACCCTAGATTCTGTTACTCTGCCCTTTAATTTACTGGTAAGATTCATATTTGTCTTTAAAGTCTTTCATTTAGTTTTATATAATGCTTATTTTTAAAATAAAATTCTTATACTAAGTCTTAAAAAATGAAATGTGGAGCTAAAATTTGTGTAGTGTAGGTGATCAAAGGAAAAGTAACTTCAGAATATACCAAGAAAAAAAATAGAATAAAAATTAAGAAAGTCAAAAAGAAAAAAAAAATTAAGAAAGTCAGAGTTATAGATTTTCCCATTCTCCAGTGACTTGAATGGTTGGATGACAGAATATTAAATTTTTTCCTTTGTTTCTTTAAACTCTAGTCTTTGGTTTAATTTCATTTATTTTCTATCACAGTTTAGAAATTTCAGTTGTACTGAATGGTATGTTGTGGTTACCCTTGTTTGTTTCTGTAGCTTATACGTCGAATATGGACTTAATGAAAAAAATTATCAGTTAGATTATGAAGGTTCCCAGTTTTTGCTTTATAATTAACCACTTGTAATGATAATAATCTCCACTTGAATTGGCATTATTGTACATTTGCATAAAGCATTTTAACATTTATTACAATGAACATAGCTGTGTTCTTAAAATTGGGTGGTAAAAAAGGAATCCTACTGTAAGTTTTGATATATTGTAATAAAATTTAAAAATTAAAAATGACCAACCTGGGCTTCCCTGATGGTTCAGTGAGTAAAGAGTCTGCCTTGCAGTGCAAGGGACACTGGTTCGATCCCTGGCCCAGGAAGATCCCACATGCGGCTGGACTGGTGTGTCCAATTAAGAGCCAGTGCTCTGGAGTGCATGTGCCCAGAGCCTGCACTCTGCAACAAGAGAGGCCACTGCAGAGCCTCACACAGGGCGAGGAGTAAAGGTGGATAAAAGTAAATAAATAAAAAATCAATAAAAGAGGCCAAAAAAAAAAAAAAAAGCCCAGTCTTCCTAGGTAAGTCTTCTACATCTTGTTTTTTCTTGTGACAATATTATGAAGATGCTGGGGTTCATGGGATCAATTTCTCTCTTAACTCTTAGACACAATGATCAATCCCCTGCTGACTTAGATGTTCTTATTCTACCTGGTAAGAATGGGGAATATACATACATCTATTACACTGTAACAGCAACCCCTACTACTTCTATCCTGTCATTCTCATGGAACAGACTGAAGCCAGCATTTTGCAGTGTTCTTCACTAATGTTGAAGAATTTGTACCTTCTCTGGTGGGTCATTACCTGTGCAACATTTTCTGGGGCTCTTGTCCCTAAAATTCTTTCAGGAATTCTTAGTATTATCTTCGAGAGTCTTATGCTTCATTTTGAAGGTCTGCACTATTGATGTATAGTATTTACTGATTATAGAGTTAGGAAAGACCAATTTGACATTTTTACTTAGGTGCTAAGTTCTTCTCACCTAATATATATATATATATATATATAATGCAATTTATAAATGAAAATCCTTCTCATTGGCTCCCCAGTGGTAATCACACCTGTCTCTTAAGTTATCAATTTTCTTGGCTTAAGTTGTACCAATGCTTGTCTTACATTTATAACTAAGGTTTAAAAAAAATGTAGTTGTAGAACAAACTCAGACTTTATTCTGATGTAATGGGCCTTAATGATTGAACAACATCAATAACAAAGGGTCTCATGTTGAAATGACTCAACAGTGATTTTGGGTAGGTGTTGTGCTTGGCACAAGGGCATTCAATGGTGAACATCTCTATAGAGAGCATCTCTATCCCCAGGGATATACAGTTTGGTAGTGGAGTTTGTGGTTGTTTAGTTGTAGGTTGTGTCTGACTCTTTTGTGACCCTGTGGACTGTAACCCTTCAGGCTCCTCTGTCCATGGGAAACTGGAGACTAACAGGACATGGACAATGGCACTGTGGTCTGTTGAACTTGGCACATTACTTGATCTTCCTGAGCTTAGACATGAGACTCTCTTGAAGGCTGTTCAATGAGATAGTGAATGTAAAGAGCTTAGCTTAGAGCTCAGCACATGTAGTAGAAAGTACTACAGAGACATGAGACTGGCACCTTGCCTAATCTTGGAGGAATGGACTGACAATCCATTCAGGAAAAGTTTCTCAGAGGAGGAAGAACTAAATTCTTAACAATAAAAAAGAATGGTTGGAAACAGGATGGTTGTCTTTGTTGTCTGGTCTGCTCTGTCTTTAACTGAACATTAAACTGCATCATTTTATGTCAAATATATTATACATAATGTATTAAGAGCTTGAAAAATAATGTTACACAGTGCTATTATACATTTTTACCCTTGATTTTCTTTCAGAGAATTAAAGATGGCAGCATAATTGACTCAGTTAAAACAGTCTGTGTGGGGGATCACATTGAAGCTATCAATGGAGAAAATATCATTGGGTGGCGCCACTTTGATGTTGCTAAGAAGTTAAAGGAACTAAAAAAAGAGGAACTCTTTACCTTGACATTAGTAGAACCTAAGAAGGCCTTTGGTAAGTCATTTTGATTTGTCTTTCTCAGGGAAATAAGTAATGTGATATGTGCTTTTGTAGGTCAGTTAAGAACAAAGGAAATGATAGACAAGCTCTACTAACAGGGAAAACAAACACTGGAGGAGAAAAAAATCGCTTAGAAGGACATTTTTTTTTACAAAGATGTTTGGAGTTATAAAGTCTAATGTCTAGTGACCCTGTATTTGTTCCAAGCTCAAAGAACAGCACATTGTATTCTGTTCATCTTGCTGAGCAGGGAGATTTTTGACTGAGCTCTCTAAACAGTCGAATCTGTCATTCACGGACCTCAATAGCAAAAACTGTGGTTACACACAGAATTGGTATTTAAAGTAACTGTGTAGTCTGTTTTAAAGACTTTTCTTCAATACTTTTCCTCCATTGGCGTTTTGAACTTGGCAGCGTGGAATGGTAGGAAATTGCTTCTGCTTTGGTGTGGCATCTGTACTCGCCTGATTTTAGTCACGGCAGTTGTGTTCCAACTGTTGTTCAACACCCCAGGGCCATCTCATCTACAGGAAAATGTGCTAGCCTCTCTCTCATTACCCAGCACTATTTTAATGAGCCAAATGATGGCCGAGTACTCATCAGTGTTAAAATATCTTTAGCAGAATCTTTCCAGGCCTGCCCTCACTCATTTGTGACTCCATCCACCTTATGTTCTTTCCTCTGTCACACAACATACAGATTCCTTATATTGTGTCTCTAAAGGCTACTTTCTCGGGGAAGTATATGATAGTGATGGGAGAATGGCATGAGTCTGGATAATTATATTTCCCCACCCTTAGCAAGTAAGGGGCAGATCCTAGCCATATGAAGCTGAAAAAAGTTCTCTGCTTCCACGTAATTCTGTGGCACTTAATATAAATATAGTGTAGATGGCATTGCTTGTGGAAGATAGAGTTCCAACAGGATGTTAGAAAAGGATGCCTTATGTTCTTGCTACTCCCGGAGAGGCCATTCTAGGAACTCCTGCTGCAAATACTGTGATTTTGTATGGTGCATTATAGTATCTGAGCTCTCTTCCCACAGAGGAAGGTGGGGAAGCACTCAGATTTCCATCCATCACCTCCCCCACTTTATTTTTATTTATTTATTTATTTTAAACATTTATTTATTTATTTATTTATTTTGGCAGGGGTGGGGAGGGAGAGGAGTGGGCAGGCCACTTCCACTGGTCTTTCATTTGTCAGGTTTCATCCATCTTTGTTCTTTGGCCCGTGTGGACCTCCCATTGCAGTGGCATCTGTTGTCGCAGAGCACCGGCTCTGGGTGCACGTGCTCCAGAGCTCCCGCTCGGCAATTGGACACATCGGTCCAGCTACTCCGCGGCACGTGGGATCTTCCCAGGCAAGGGATCGAACGGGTGGCCCTTGCCCTGCAAGGCGGTGTCTTTACCCACTGAGCCACCAGGGAAGCCCCCTCTCCAACTTTAAAAAAATTTTTTTTTTTTGGTATTGTATCACAGCTGATTGACAATGTTGTGATAGTTTCAGGTGGACAAAAAAGGGAACTCAGCCATACGTATACATGTATCCATTCTCCATGGGGCTTCCCTGGTGGCTCAGATGATAAAGAATCTGCCTACGATGCAGGAGACCTGGATTTGGTCCCTGGGTTGGGAAGAAGGGAATGGCTACCCACTCCAATATTCTTGCATGGACAGAGGATCCAGGTGGGCTACAGTCCATGGGTCTCAGAGTCAGATATGACTGAGTGACTAACCCTTTTATTCTCCCCCAAACTCCCCTCCCATCCAGGCTGCCATATAACACTGAGCAGAGTTCCCAGTGCTATACAGTAGGTCCTGTTAACTACCCAATTTAAATATAGCAGTGTGCATATGTCGATCCCAAACGCCCCACCTCTTCCCCCTATTCTTTCCTGTTAGCAACCACAGGTTTCTTCTCTAAGTCTGTGAGTCTATTTCTGTTTTGTAAATAAGTTATTTGTATGATTTCTTTTAGATTCCACATATAAGTGATGTCATATGGTATTTATTCTTCTCTGACTTACTTCATACAACATGACAATTTCTAGGACCATCCATGTTGCTGCAAATGGCATTATTTCATTCTTTTAATCATTGAGTAATATTTCACTGTATATGTACCACATCTTCGTTATCCATTCCTCCATCATTGGACATTTAGGTTGCTTCCATGTCTTGGCTACTGTAAACAGTGTCAGTAGGCCCTTTTGAAATGATTTTGTACAGTAACCAGGTTCTTAGATATCACAGCATATAAACTGATAGGAATTAGGCAGTTTGAGATAAATATTATTTGACTTAGGCTCTTTGTAAATCAAAGTTAGTCGCTTAGTACAATTCAAGGAATATAGTTTCCCTCTATGTTTGCCACATAATCCATTTTCCAGAGTTAATTTCTTCCTATTTTTCCTTGCCTACATATGCATTTTGTGGTCTCTATATTCTTTGTAGAAAGTTGCTGATACACCTTAAGTTAGGTATTAGGTTGATAACAGTCTTTGATATTACAAGGTTATTGTATTTAGCTATTACTCCTCCATGATTAGATTTTTCCTTCAGTATTTGAGAGACATGTGTAAATAGTTGGTGTACTTCACTGCCTTATGTACCTGCAGTGACTGAACCTGGTCTTTGTTTCGTATGAATTCCATGGACAAATTTGAAAAGGACAATGGATAGGATTTTCCTAATGGGCTTACATTATTTTCACAGCTCACATTCTGGTGACATGGATTAAGATACCTAGAGATTTGGGGACAGTAACAAATTTTTGTTTTCCAGGGTTTAAGTGGCAACTTAATTCAACTTAACCCAAATTATATCTGCTGGTCTGAATGCATTTTCCATCCT
Source organism: Tragulus kanchil (assembly GCA_022376925.1). Lineage (NCBI taxonomy): Eukaryota > Metazoa > Chordata > Mammalia > Artiodactyla > Tragulidae > Tragulus > Tragulus kanchil. The sequence continues at coordinate 36,494,033 of JAIOJX010000032.1, forward strand.
GTGGATTGATCTTTGCCTCTGGGCTCTAGCCTAGGGATCTCTTAGAATAGGGCTTGCTCCTCTGCCTACCTTTGAGCCCTTAATTTGGTAGCTTTCTTTTTGTCTCTTGGATAAAAGCAGTGTTAATTTGTTCCTTGTCCTTTGACCTTATTCCAGAACTGAGCTCTTTGCCAGGAGGGTATGTCTACAGCAGGAGGTACTTGGGGGACCAGACGTGGCCCCATTCTCTCCATCCCAGTCTTATCTTTTGCTCTGTTTCCTTCCTTCCTGTGTTTTTCTAGTATTTTCATTGATGCATTGATTCAGATTTAAAGTTCTTCATAAGTATCTGACTCTATCATCTTGGATTCCTACCAGGAGAAAGGGCCAGTCTAGGTAAGGCAGAATTTTATAGCTTCAGCCAAGATGACCTAAGTCATTTCTGGGACTTTACCAAAACCTGTCAGAAATAGCCATACTCTCTAGTATTTTGACATTTTCCTACCAACTTCCTAAGGATTTAGTCTGCGGAGGCATGCGGACTGTGTCCCAAAATACAAGAGGGAATAATGTAGTTGGCTACTTTGTGTTGACATAACACGTACGATGAGGACAAGTTCTTAACCATTGTGAGGGGATCCTTACCACCTGCTCTATTTCCATATTTTACATTCACCACTACTATTTTACATTCACTTCTAGAGGCCGCCATATGTGTCCAGATTCTTTGAGAGGTACAGGATAAGCACTATATCTAGTGTAAGGAAATTACAGTTTTTGGAGAGACTGTCAAGTGTGTCTCAGAAACAGAGATAGTTCAATCAAGTCTTGGAAAGGTAGGAACCAAGCCTGTTTCAGAGACGTGTGAACCAGGAACCCTTCATGGTACTGGCTTAATTGACTCCCTCCAGTTATTTCCTGTATTCGTGTTATTCCTCTTAGGATTCACATTCCTGGGAGGGGGAATTTATTAGGTCATGTGTCCTTCTTTATAGCGGGGAAGGCAGGCTACTTAACTGACAGGTGAACAGTGAAGGGGAAGAAGTTTCTTTTCGGGTAGGAAAAGGCAGATATCCAGTTAACCATTTATTTAAGGTGTTACACCTTATTTTTAAGGTAGAGAAGTGTTCATTTTCTCTTGGCTTTGAATCTGACTCTAGCCATGCATGATGCCGTCAGTCTGAGTGTCAGTCTGATAGAATGAGTCTGGAGGGAAGAGGATATTGTCAACTGGCTTTGAGTGTCTAGTCTTAAGGATTTTATTATTTTACTAAGTGTTGGGTGCTGTATAAGTAGCTGTTTGATACTGGGCCATCTAGAGACCATGACAGTAACAAGCTTTCTTTCAGGGAAAGGCTAAAGCCCTTCTCAAGGCTGGACACTAAATTTGGAAGGGGCCTCACTTTATAGATTAGGGTTATACTCCTGGAACGTACTTCACTTGTATCCCACAAGTAATTTGAAAATCTGCTATGTTCCAGGTACTCTGCTGGGCATAGAAGATATTAAGAAAGAAGACTTAGGTTATAGCTTCTGCCGTTTGAGGAGCTCACAGTCCAGTAGGAGGCTGTTATGGACTAGGTTATGTCCTGCGGAGGCATGCGGACTGTGTCCCAAAATACAAGAGGGAATAATGTAGTTGGCTACTTTGTGTTCACATAACACGTACGATGAGGACAAGTTCTTAACCATTGTGAGGGGATCCTTACCACCTGCTCTATTTCCATATTTTACATTCACCACTACTATTTTACATTCACTTCTAGAGGCCGCCATATGTGTCCAGATTCTTTGAGAGGTACAGGATAAGCACTATATCTAGTGTAAGGAAATTACAGTTTTGGAGAGACTGTCAAGTGTGTCTCAGAAACAGAGATAGTTCAATCAAGTCTTGGAAAGGTAGGAACCAAGCCTGTTTCAGAGACGTGTGAACCAGGAACCCTTCATGGTACTGGCTTAATTGACTCCCTCCAGTTATTTCCTGTATTCGTGTTATTCCTCTTAGGATTCACATTCCTGGGAGGGGGAATTTATTAGGTCATGTGTCCTTCTTTATAGCGGGGAAGGCAGGCTACTTAACTGACAGGTGAACAGTGAAGGGGAAGAAGTTTCTTTTCGGGTAGGAAAAGGCAGATATCCAGTTAACCATTTATTTAAGGTGTTACACCTTATTTTTAAGGTAGAGAAGTGTTCATTTTCTCTTGGCTTTGAATCTGACTCTAGCCATGCATGATGCCGTCAGTCTGAGTGTCAGTCTGATAGAATGAGTCTGGAGGGAAGAGGATATTGTCAACTGGCTTTGAGTGTCTAGTCTTAAGGATTTTATTATTTTACTAAGTGTTGGGTGCTGTATAAGTAGCTGTTTGATACTGGGCCATCTAGAGACCATGACAGTAACAAGCTTTCTTTCAGGGAAAGGCTAAAGCCCTTCTCAAGGCTGGACACTAAATTTGGAAGGGGCCTCACTTTATAGATTAGGGTTATACTCCTGGAACGTACTTCACTTGTATCCCACAAGTAATTTGAAAATCTGCTATGTTCCAGGTACTCTGCTGGGCATAGAAGATATTAAGAAAGAAGACTTAGGTTATAGCTTCTGCCGTTTGAGGAGCTCACAGTCTAGTAGGAGGCTGTTATGGACTAGGTTATGTCCTGCTAATATTCCTAGTGTCCAGTATCTCAGAATGTGATCATATTTTATTATTTTAAAGAGGTAACTAAGTTAAAATGTGGTCATTAGGGTGGCCTCCTGCACAATATGACTGGTGTATTTATAAGAAGAGGAAATTTGGACATGAAGGCACATAGAGGGAGAGTGGCATATGAACATGAAGATAGCCAAACAAGACAAGGGGATAGGTCTCAGAAGAAAGTGACCCTGGACTTCTAGCCCCCATCACTATAAGAAAATAATTTTTTGTTGGTCAAGTGATGTGATGTGGTCCTTTGTTATGACTCTACTGAGAAACTAATACAAAAGCCAATAAGAAAAAAAAAATAGAAAATACAATGTAAATTCTTTGACTATGGCAGATCTTGAACTTCCTCACAGTATAGAAGGTACAGGTAGGGTGTCTTAGCAGTTGTTTGGCCCTGGGAAGACGGCAAGAACATACGAATATATTTTCATTTAAAGAATTATTTGAGTAATTAGTATATGCCAATCTTAGGGTACTAGTTGTTTATTGAGAACATGCTCATGCTCATGCTCATGTTTATTGAGAACATGTAGTATGGTGACTGAACAGTATACTACATACTTGATATAGCTGTAGATAAGGCCATTTCTTGCCTTCAAGAAACTCATGTTTAGTGGGAAGAGATAGATATTAAAGAATTTCAATGTAGATGTGTTAGAGGATTCTGGAGATCCTAAAGTGGGATACATCAAACCAACCAAGGAGTTCAGGAAAAGCTTATGAAAGAAGGAATTTGATGTTTAAGTGGGAAGAGAAGAATCTAAAAAAAAAAATTCAAGTGACCATGACAGTAACAAGCTTTCTTTCAGGGAAAGGCTAAAGCCCTTCTCAAGGCTGGACACTAAATTTGGAAGGCGCCTCACTTTATAGATTAGGGTTATACTCCTGGAACGTACTTCACTTGTATCCCACAAGTAATTTGAAAATCTGCTATGTTCCAGGTACTCTGCTGGGCATAGAAGATATTAAGAAAGAAGACTTAGGTTATAGCTTCTGCCGTTTGAGGAGCTCACAGTCTAGTAGGAGGCTGTTATGGACTAGGTTATGTCCTGCTAATATTCCTAGTGTCCAGTATCTCAGAATGTGATCATATTTTATTATTTTAAAGAGGTAACTAAGTTAAAATGTGGTCATTAGGGTGGCCTCCTGCACAATATGACTGGTGTATTTATAAGAAGAGGAAATTTGGACATGAAGGCACATAGAGGGAGAGTGGCATATGAACATGAAGATAGCCAAACAAGACAAGGGGATAGGTCTCAGAAGAAAGTGACCCTGGACTTCTAGCCCCCATCACTATAAGAAAATAATTTTTTGTTGGTCAAGTGATGTGATGTGGTCCTTTGTTATGACTCTACTGAGAAACTAATACAAAAGCCAATAAGAAAAAAAAAATAGAAAATACAATGTAAATTCTTTGACTATGGCAGATCTTGAACTTCCTCACAGTATAGAAGGTACAGGTAGGGTGTCTTAGCAGTTGTTTGGCCCTGGGAAGACGGCAAGAACATACGAATATATTTTCATTTAAAGAATTATTTGAGTAATTAGTATATGCCAATCTTAGGGTACTAGTTGTTTATTGAGAACATGCTCATGCTCATGCTCATGTTTATTGAGAACATGTAGTATGGTGACTGAACAGTATACTACATACTTGATATAGCTGTAGATAAGGCCATTTCTTGCCTTCAAGAAACTCATGTTTAGTGGGAAGAGATAGATATTAAAGAATTTCAATGTAGATGTGTTAGAGGATTCTGGAGATCCTAAAGTGGGATACATCAAACCAACCAAGGAGTTCAGGAAAAGCTTATGAAAGAAGGAATTTGAGCTAAATCTTAAGAGGCTTGCTTGGTGAACAAATCAGGCAAGGCTGTCCTAGGAAGTAGGGACAGAATAAGCAAAGGTACAGAAGCATGAAGCAGTGTCATATATCTCAGAATATGATGAATGGGGGTATGAGTAGAATAGAGGTTCTAGGTGGTAGTGTGGCAGGAGATGAAGCTCAAGAGTCTGAGGTGACCAAATTATCAAGGACCTTATATTTGGAGATCAAAAATGGACAGTGGAGAACCACTGGAGGGGCTTAGACAGTGAAGGAACAGAATGAGACTTGAGTTTTAGAAAGGTATTTTGGAAACTGTCAGAAAGGAGAGCATGATTTAGAGGTCAGGAAATTAGTAAAGACTATTGTGTTGAGGAGAACAAAGATGAAATCCTGAATCAAGCTAGTGCCAGTAGATATAGAGATAAGAAATGGTTCCTAGGAATAGACAGTTGTGTCTAGTGGACAGTTTGGTCAATCTCTTTCAGTTATGTGTTCAGTGTCTCAAATTGGTTGGTTGGAATTGGTTGTGGGTGGGATAGTTATAGCACAACAATAGTCAAGAGCTGCAAGTCAGGTTTTCTTTATTTTTTATCCTAAAATGCTTTGTTAAACATTCATCTGCATACCACTGAATATTTGTTTATTTGCATCAGATCATAGTTGTGACATGCAGGATCTTCCATCTTTGTTGTGGAATGTGGTATCTAGTCCTTTGATCAGGAATTGAACCTGGGCCCCCTGCATTGGGAATGGAGAGTCTTAGCCACTGGACCACCAGTGAAGTCCTCACTACTAAATATGAAGAAAATAGAGTTGGTAACCCATTGGATGTAGAGATACAGGAAAGAAATTGCACATTGTGACCTACAGATTTGTAGACGGTGTGTGCTGATGTTCTCTGAGAGGTGGAAACCTGGAAAAAAAAAAGACTTGGGTGAGCAAGAGATGGGGAACAGAGATTGTACTTACAGTAGAATTCCGAGTCTTAAGGGTTTGAAATCTGTGGGGCTATTCAGTAGGAGTTAGATGGGCATTTAGAAATGAGACCTATGGATGGAATTTCTGAGTAACTTGAAGTCATGGAAATAAGATTCAGTTACTCAGTGTCATAAGAGAAAAATGCCAGAACCAGAGCTCTAGGGGAACCCTGCATTTAAGGGCAAGAAAGAGGAGTCAGCACAGTGAGGAATGGCTGGACATGGAGGAGCCTGTGTCTGGGTGGCCTTTACCCAAGCACTCGAGAACAAGTCACCTGTCTCCAGGGCAGATGCGCCAAATCCCAACTTGGCTGTGGGACTTTTAGGGAGGAATAAAGGCTATTATTATAAAGTAAACCCTCAGAATCTCCTCTGCTGATTTAGATCATGGTCAGACAATAGATCTCAACCAGTGTGTTAAGAACACAAAATAGAGTAGAATTGAAAATTCCATAGTGCTTTGTGCTTAGTAAGGGTAAGTGTTTTGGTTTCAATGTTTCCATCTGTGCATATATGTGTGTTTCAGTTATATATTATGGGTCAAGATATAATGTATATATTTCTCATTGTATATCACAGTAAAAAAAAAAGTTTAGAACTCAATTGGTTTAAATGACTCCTTTGTTAAAAGCTTGTAATTTGGGCTTCCCTGGCAGTTCAGTGGGTAAAGATTCCGCCTGGCAGTACAGGGGGCACCGGTTTGATCTCTGGCCGGGGAAGATCCCACATGCCGAGGAACGGCTGGGCGGGTGTGTCCAGTTATGAGCCAGTGGTCTGGGGTGCGTGCGGCCAGAGCCAGTGCTCTGCAATGAGAAAGGACACTGCAATGGGAGGCCCATGTGTGGCAGAGGATAAAGATGGATGAAAAATAAACAATGACTTAGAGGCAACCCCCCCCCGCCACCTGCCCCAAAACCAAACTTGTAATTTAATGGGAAATCTTATTCACACCTAACATGGTTTCTTCTGATAAGCTGCTTTCCAATCTAAATTTTCCTCCTTCTAGCCTGGAATTGATGGCAGCCATCCCAATTCTTATCAAGGCAGCAGCTGGAATGTCTCTAGTTTTTTTTTTTTCTTTTAGGGCATGGCTTACGTCCTTTCCTCTTTTGCCTATGAAAAGTAACATGTCTTCACAATGAACTCATCCCTGCAAAGTTTTCCATGTAAACCTACAGTTTCCCAAGCCCATGAAAATGCATTCTTTCATTTAACTGGCTCTAGGATCAGACTTTCTCAACTAGTTTATTTTCCTATGAGGCCTATGATAAATGATATGAGGCTTTGATTCAGTTTTCTTTCAATGAATCTCCACTTCACTTATTTGGGAGAATTTCTTTACTTTGTAATTGTTGCCCTTTATGGAAAGAAGTTTATGGAAGGTGGTTTGAAATATTTCTGTGAAACATTTCGAAAACCAGAAAGGGAGTTGAAAAAATGTTTGCCTCCTAAAGCACTGATAGTCTTTGTTTTGAGGTTAGATTTTGTTACAAACCTCTGGGCTATGTCTTCCTTTAGAGACCTCATTTCTGTGCTATGTGCCCATCAGAATAGGATGTTCAGTATGTGAAGTACGTTGGAGTCCTTTGAGTCATTCACAGCTGGAAAACTCGGACCTCCTCTTTGTGATTCAGCCTAATGGACGTGCTCATTTTCAGGGATTAAGTCTACTTGCTATTAAAGGAAACTGACTTTTTAGATAGATGCTTCAAACATTTAAAAATAATTTCTGTTATTTGTGGTATTTTGAATGAACATTTTCAAGCAACAGTGCTTTTGGTACTTTTATATATTATTGACGAATATGTTACAAAAGGGACACCAAAGTGTGAGGTAGTTAAGTGTGTAGACTCTGCCACATATGGGATGTGTTGATAATGATGTGGATGAGTTAATCTTTCTGTGCTTTGCTTTCCTTACATGAAAATAAAGATAATGGCATCATCCACATTGGGCCACTAGGAGGAATAAAGATTAAGCTCATGAAAACAATAGTAGAATAGTCCCTAGTGGATATAAAGGTTTGGTAATAGTTAGCTGCTATTATTACTGTTATCTTGAGAGTGTATCCCTTTCTTTAAAGAGTAATTTTATTTTGTGTTGAAAAATACTTATTTATTTGGCTGCTCCAGTTCTTAGTTGCAGCATGTGGGATCTTCAATCTTTGCTGCAGTATGCAGCATTTGGGATCTAGTTCCCTGATCAGGGATTGAACCTGTGTCCCCTGCACTGGAAGCGTGGAGACTGAACCGCTGGACTGCCAGGGAAGTAAGGAGTTATTTTAGAGACAAGATGAATCCACGCAAAGCAAGGAAAATCATGTGCGTAAGTTGGTTATTAGCAATATTTGTTGAGAGCCCTGGCACTCTTTTTGGATCCTGGAAAGACAGATGGTAAATTTAACTGGTTTGAAATATTTCTGTAAAAAACATTTCGAAAACCAGTAATTGTTGCCCTTTATGGAAAGAAGTTTATGGAAGGTGGTTTGAAATATTTCTGTGAAACATTTCGAAAACCAGAAAGAGTTGAAAAATGTTTGCCTCCTAAAGCACTGATAGTCTTTGTTTTGAGGTTAGATTTTGTTACAAACCTCTGGGCTATGTCTTCCTTTAGAGACCTCATTTCTGTGCTATGTGCCCATCAGAATAGGATGTTCAGTATGTGAAGTACGTTGGAGTCCTTTGAGTCATTCACAGCTGGAAAACTCGGACCTCCTCTTTGTGATTCAGCCTAATGGACGTGCTCATTTTCAGGGATTAAGTCTACTTGCTATTAAAGGAAACTGACTTTTTAGATAGATGCTTCAAACATTTAAAAATAATTTCTGTTATTTGTGGTATTTTGAATGAACATTTTCAAGCAACAGTGCTTTTGGTACTTTTATATATTATTGACGAATATGTTACAAAAGGGACACCAAAGTGTGAGGTAGTTAAGTGTGTAGACTCTGCCACATATGGGATGTGTTGATAATGATGTGGATGAGTTAATCTTTCTGTGCTTTGCTTTCCTTACATGAAAATAAAGATAATGGCATCATCCACATTGGGCCACTAGGAGGAATAAAGATTAAGCTCATGAAAACAATAGTAGAATAGTCCCTAGTGGATATAAAGGTTTGGTAATAGTTAGCTGCTATTATTACTGTTATCTTGAGAGTGTATCCCTTTCTTTAAAGAGTAATTTTATTTTGTGTTGAAAAATACTTATTTATTTGGCTGCTCCAGTTCTTAGTTGCAGCATGTGGGATCTTCAATCTTTGCTGCAGTATGCAGCATTTGGGATCTAGTTCCCTGATCAGGGATTGAACCTGTGTCCCCTGCACTGGAAGCGTGGAGACTGAACCGCTGGACTGCCAGGGAAGTAAGGAGTTATTTTAGAGACAAGATGAATCCACGCAAAGCAAGGAAAATCATGTGCGTAAGTTGGTTATTAGCAATATTTGTTGAGAGCCCTGGCACTCTTTTGGATCCTGGAAAGACAGATGGTAAATCACATCTCATAACAAATAATGAACTATATCAGTATGTCATTGTCATGGCTGCCATTCACTTGTCTAAGTACTTACTAAGTTGGAGATAATTTAATCCTTACAATGATTCTAGAAAGTTAAGCCATCTGTCCAGGGTTTTTGAGCTGGCCAGTGGGTGAGGGAGGTAACCTCTCAAGTGAGCCTCCAGAGCCAGCTACCTAACAGCTGTTATGTATGAGTCAACATGTTTTTACTCTCCTCAGAGCTTGCAATTTCCATAAGGAAGCAAATACATTAAGAATCAAGTACCTCTAAGGCTTCCCTGGTGGTCCAGTGGGTAAGGACACCGCCTTGCAGGGCAAGGGGCGCCAGTTCAATCCCTGACCTGGGAAGATCCCACGTGCCGCAGAGCGGCTGGACCCATGTGTCCAATTACCGAGCCGGAGCTCTGGAGCGCATGCGCCCAGAGCCAGTGCTCTGCGACAACAGAGGCCACCACGATGGGAGGCCCACACGGGCCAAAGAACAAAGATGGATGAAAATAGACAAATGAAAGACTAACAGAAGTAGCCCGCCTGCTCCCCTCCCTCCCCACCCCACCCCCTCTAAATAAATAAATAAATCTTAAAAAAAAAAGAATCAAGTACCTCTAGCCACAGTAGTCATAGCTACCATTTTAAGCAGTATGGTATAAAGAATAAGAGCATGTTAGAAGGAATATGGTATGATGGATAAGAGCACAGTTTCTGAGCCAAACTATTTGGCATGAATTCCTCTCTCTGCTGCTTTCTTCCTGTGTGATCTTGGACTACTTATTTATTCCCTTTGATGCCTGTTTATTTATCCATAAAGTGTTGTGGGTATTGAATGAGTTAACATGTAAATCACTTAGAATAGTGCTTGGCACATCATGCTACATAAGTGTAAGTCATTGATACTAGGACTTCCACTATTTTGGCCTGACTTAGTGCTTGTGTCATTCCTATGAGGGTTTTCCAGATAAGTAAACTGAGGCTTTGGGCAATTTAATACTCCCTGAGGTCATTCAGTGCAAGCATAGTACTCCATTCCTGTTTGCTCCTGAGGCTTCTGTTCTTAACATTATATGTTACTGTGTCTTACACTGTGGTGGTAGTGGAGGTTTAGTTGCTAAGTCATGTCTGACTCTTGCCACCCTATGGACTATAGCTTGCCAGGCTCCTCTGTCCATGAAAAGATTTCCAAGGAAAGAATACTGAAGTGTGTTGCCATTTCCTTCTTCAGGGGATCTTCTCAATCCAGGGATCTAACCCAGGTCTCCTGCAATGCAGACAAATTCTTTACTGACTGAGCCACCACAGAAGCCCTTCTCTTACGATATGTGCTGTAATGCAGGTTTAAACATAAACTGCAGTTTGGCTGAGAATTACTATGTCTGTGATCAGGAAGGGTCCTAAGGCTTTGAGTGAGGAGGCTGGGAAATGTGGTAAAATTGGGAAGGAATTTCCCCAAAGTGATAAGCCATGGGATAGATAGCTTATAGCATCTCCCACCAGTGTCAAGGACCAGCGCCCCATTCCCACGCAACTCCTCATGAGAGACGATAGGACTCCTGATAGAATTGCATAGTGGTCTCAGAGCTGTGAGAGCTCTGACCTTGCAATCTGAGGTGAAAGAGCCTCTGTACCCTGGGCTTGGACACACTGACTTGGGCGTCGAGTTTTCAGGGTAGGGTATCTGTTGAACTGAGCAGTGCATCAGCCCTCTGGATCCTGAGAGGGAGAGACTCCCAAAGCAAGACCAAGACTCAGTTTCTTGCCTAGCCTGTGGAGTTTGGGCCTACTAGTCAGATTTGATAAGAGCACAGTTTCTGAGCCAAACTATTTGGCATGAATTCCTCTCTGCTGCTTTCTTCCTGTGTGATCTTGGACTACTTATTTATTCCCTTTGATGCCTGTTTATTTATCCATAAAGTGTTGTGGGTATTGAATGAGTTAACATGTAAATCACTTAGAATAGTGCTTGGCACATCATGCTACATAAGTGTAAGTCATTGATACTAGGACTTCCACTATTTTGGCCTGACTTAGTGCTTGTGTCATTCCTATGAGGGTTTTCCAGATAAGTAAACTGAGGCTTTGGGCAATTTAATACTCCCTGAGGTCATTCAGTGCAAGCATAGTACTCCATTCCTGTTTGCTCCTGAGGCTTCTGTTCTTAACATTATATGTTACTGTGTCTTACACTGTGGTGGTAGTGGAGGTTTAGTTGCTAAGTCATGTCTGACTCTTGCCACCCTATGGACTATAGCTTGCCAGGCTCCTCTGTCCATGAAAAGATTTCCAAGGAAAGAATACTGAAGTGTGTTGCCATTTCCTTCTTCAGGGGATCTTCTCAATCCAGGGATCTAACCCAGGTCTCCTGCAATGCAGACAAATTCTTTACTGACTGAGCCACCACAGAAGCCCTTCTCTTACGATATGTGCTGTAATGCAGGTTTAAACATAAACTGCAGTTTGGCTGAGAATTACTATGTCTGTGATCAGGAAGGGTCCTAAGGCTTTGAGTGAGGGAGGCTGGGAAATGTGGTAAAATTGGGAAGGAATTTCCCCAAAGTGATAAGCCATGGGATAGATAGCTTATAGCATCTCCCACCAGTGTCAAGGACCAGCGCCCCATTCCCACGCAACTCCTCATGAGAGACGATAGGACTCCTGATAGAATTGCATAGTGGTCTCAGAGCTGTGAGAGCTCTGACCTTGCAATCTGAGGTGAAAGAGCCTCTGTACCCTGGGCTTGGACACACTGACTTGGACGTCGAGTTTTCAGGGTAGGGTATCTGTTGAACTGAGCAGTGCATCAGCCCTCTGGATCCTGAGAGGGAGAGACTCCCAAAGCAAGACCAAGACTCAGTTTCTTGCCTAGCCTGTGGAGTTTGGGCCTACTAGTCAGATTTGATCTCATATTTCTCTTTTCCATAATTGTGGACCAAAAGTTTAAATCCACTGCAGACATTTAAGTAGGTCTGTATAAATAAAAGCTATGGTTTTTCCTCTGGTCATGTATGGGTGGACCATAAAGAAGGTTGAGTGCTGAAGAACTGATGCTCTCAGACTGTGGTGTTGGAGAAGAGTCTTGAGAGTCCCTTGGACTGCAAGGAAATCAAACCAGTCAATCCTGAAGGAAATCAACTCTGAATATTCATTGGAAGGACTGATGCTGAAGCTCCAGTACTTTGGCCACATGACATGAAGAGCTGAATCACTGGAAAAAGACCCTGATGCCGGGAGAAATACAAGGTAGAAGGAGAAGGGGATGACAGGGGATGAGATGGTTGGCTGGCATCATTGACCCAATGAACATTAGTTTGAGCAAACTCCAGGAAATAGTGAAAGATAGGGAAGCCTGGGATACTGCAGTCCATGTGGTTGCAAAGAATTGGTTGTGACTTAGCAACTGACCAACAAAGGGAGGGCAAAGATATTACTAAGTGAAAAGGATTCCTGAGGAAGGTTCCAGTAGAACTTGGCCTTGGAAGATGGTAGGGGAAGTACAGACAAGGAAGGAGGGTTTCCTGTGGAAAAGAGTCTATTCTTGGAGGGAGTATAACAAATCAAGTTGCAAAAGTAGCTCCAGGGTTTCCCTGGTGGTCCAGTGGGTAACAACACCGTCTTGCTGTGCAAGGGGCGCTGGTTCAATCCCTGGCCTGGGAAAATCCCACGTGCTGTGGAGCGGCTGGACCGATGTGTCCAATTACCGAGCCAGAGCTCTGGAGTGCATGCGCCTGGAACCGGTGCTCTGCAGCAAGAGAGGCCACTGCGATGGGAGGCCCACACAGGCCAAAGAAAAAAAGATGGATGAAAATAGATAAATGAAAGACCGACAGAAGTGGCCAAAAAAAAAAAAAGAAAAGTAGTTCCAAGCCATGCTAAGAAGATCTCTGAAAACTAGGTGGGGAACCTGAGCTTGCTGGAAAGGATAATAGGGACTCATTGAGATTAGAACCAAAGAATGAAATGTTGAAATACTTTGGGGAATTAAGCCTGGAGAGGAATGTTGGCTGTATTTGGTTAGAGGAAATACCATGTCAGTTGCTGCTCCAGTCAACTAGGAGGAAATAACAGGGGCTGGGAATGGAGGCAGCAGTGGGAATTTGACCGAGTAATATTGCAGAGGCTCAAGTTGGGGTTGAAGGTGGGTTGATGCGCTTTAGCTAAAAGAGGGAGAAGAGAAGCATTTGGGAGAAGCATATGTGACCCCAGGTTTCTATCATCAGACCCTGTGATAAAAGTGATAACTGAGCAGGGGGCAGTTGGATATAGTAATGGTTGGGAGAAAGTCATGGAGGAAGTTTAATTTTAGATATATTGCATTTTATGTGGCAGTGACATGTGTTTTTAGGCAAAAGTTTAAAGTGCTCACAGTGACAAATTTGGGGGCTAGAACATGCCACTTAATCATCTTTTCATGGCCTGTACTATCTTCTGCCCTTCTTAAGATCTCAACAGACATGGGTTTGGCACTTACCACAAAGGAACTATGGGAGAAGATAAATAAAGAGCCAAGTTCTCTTTTGTGGGGTTTGGCAGATGTGTTAGATGAACACTGGGAGTACTAGATAAATGTGTTTTCCATGTAAAGACTCAGCTGGATGAAGAGCCAGTGTAAGTATTCAGCTTTTAATATTCTAGCTATAAACTCTCATTAAGGGAAAACTTATTAAGTGCTCATGTTTTTACTGTAAGAAAAGTGTAATTATTATATTTTATAACAGGAAAAAGTCTGTGATCTGTATTTCCCAGTTCACTTACCGTAAACAGTGATGGTTTCTTAGAACTACTGTGTTTAAGGAAACTTTGGAATTAATAACAACCATGAGAAGAAAATAGATAATAGGTCTCAGCTGTTTGTAAGCTTAGTAATTAAGAGAGCAACAGACGAAGGGGTCAAAACTGATGCTAAGATGAACATGCTTTCCTTAATATAGTAGAACAGTGTGAAGGTAATGTAACTTATTGGTAAAATTGCTCTTTTTCTAATAATATACAGTCTGTTAATAACAGAATATTTGTATAATGGGATTTGTCATATAATTGTAGGAAAATGGGTCTGACAAATTATGCTCAAAATTGTCAGAGTATGTCTTCAGAAAAAATTAACTAGATAAACTATTTCCTTTATGTATGGGAAGATGTTGGATCTATAAAATGAAGAGGTAAGATTACCAAACAATGTACAGTAATACCCATTTTTTAAACTATATTTAACTGTGGAAGAAAAATAACCTGCAGTACATGTATATTGAAATGTTAACAGTTATCTCTGGTGGTGAGTTTATGAATGACTTGTTTGTGTGTGCTCAGTTGTGTCTGACTTTTTGTGGCCCCACGAACTGTAGCCTGCCAGGCTCCTCTGTCTATGGAATTTTCCAGGCTAGAATACTGCAGTGGATTGCCACTTCTGATTCCAAGGGATCTTCCCCCTGTGGGAGTTGAAGCCACATTTCCTCCATTGGCAGGAGGCTTCTTTACCACTAGCCTCACCTGGGAAGCCCTTGTCTCTTTGGGGTCCCTGTATTTCACATTTTAAATATATACTATTAACTTTTATAACCTGAAAACAATTATTAAAAGACAAAAAGACTAAAATTCCTAGTCTAGGGAGCAAAGAATCAGAACTATTTCATTTTTAGAGGCTTTATAATTTTTAGCTTATATACTCTTTTAAGATAGGTTTTCTTTTTTTTAGTTTTGGCCTCTTTTATCTACTTTTTGTTTACTTATTTTCATCCGTGTTTATTCTTCGTTCTGTGTGAGGCTCCCATCGCAGTGGCCTCTCTCCTTGCTGAGCACTGGCTCTGGGCGCATGCACTGCAGAGCGCTGGCTCACAATTGGACACACCCGTCCAGCTGCTCCACAGCCCGTGGGATCTTCCCAGGCCAGGGATTGAAGTGGTGCCCCTTGAACTGCAAGGTGGGCTCTTTACCCATTGAACCACCAGGGAAGCTCCGATAGTTTTAAAAATACTTTTTTAAATGGCTCCATTTTAGAAATGTGATAGAGTATATTGTATTGATTGTTTAAATTGGCAGGAGTTTTTTTTAACTACTAAGCTTTTTTTTTTTTTTTTTAAGCTGGAAGGAAAATATCTGTAATAAACCATTAAAAAGTGAAAAAATTTTGATTTTGAATTCCCATAAAATTATAGTATAGACTAAAATAAGTATAGAAGGGTAAAGGGGGCTTCCCAGGTGGCACTAGTGGTAAAGAACCTGCTTGCCAGTGCAGCAGACACAAGAGATGCAGGCCCAATCCCTGGGTTGGGAAGATTCCCTGGAGGAGGGCATGGCAACCCATTTTGGTATTCTTGCCTGGAGAATCCCATGGACAGAGGAGCCTGGCAGACCACAGTCCATGGGGTTGCAAAGAGTCGGATACGACTAAAGCAACAGCAGACCAGCAGGCGTACATGTATATTGAAATGTTAACAGTTATCTCTGGTGGTGAGTTTATGAATGACTTGTTTGTGTGTGCTCAGTTGTGTCTGACTTTTTGTGGCCCCACGAACTGTAGCCTGCCAGGCTCCTCTGTCTATGGAATTTTCCAGGCTAGAATACTGCAGTGGATTGCCACTTCTGATTCCAAGGGATCTTCCCCCTGTGGGAGTTGAAGCCACATTTCCTCCATTGGCAGGAGGCTTCTTTACCACTAGCCTCACCTGGGAAGCCCTTGTCTCTTTGGGGTCCCTGTATTTCACATTTTAAATATATACTATTAACTTTTATAACCTGAAAACAATTATTAAAAGACAAAAAGACTAAAATTCCTAGTCTAGGAGCAAAGAATCAGAACTATTTCATTTTAGAGGCTTTATAATTTTTAGCTTATATACTCTTTTAAGATAGGTTTTCTTTTTTTGAGTTTTGGCCTCTTTTATCTACTTTTTGTTTACTTATTTTCATCCGTGTTTATTCTTCGTTCTGTGTGAGGCTCCCATCGCAGTGGCCTCTCTCCTTGCTGAGCACTGGCTCTGGGCGCATGCACTGCAGAGCGCTGGCTCACAATTGGACACACCCGTCCAGCTGCTCCACAGCCCGTGGGATCTTCCCAGGCCAGGGATTGAAGTGGTGCCCCTTGAACTGCAAGGTGGGCTCTTTACCCATTGAACCACCAGGGAAGCTCCGATAGTTTTAAAAATACTTTTTTAAATGGCTCCATTTTAGAAATGTGATAGAGTATATTGTATTGATTGTTTAAATTGGCAGGAGTTTTTTTTAACTACTAAGCTTTTTTTTTTTTTTTTTAAGCTGGAAGGAAAATATCTGTAATAAACCATTAAAAAGTGAAAAAATTTTGATTTTGAATTCCCATAAAATTATAGTATAGACTAAAATAAGTATAGAAGGGTAAAGGGGGCTTCCCAGGTGGCACTAGTGGTAAAGAACCTGCTTGCCAGTGCAGCAGACACAAGAGATGCAGGCCCAATCCCTGGGTTGGGAAGATTCCCTGGAGGAGGGCATGGCAACCCATTTTGGTATTCTTGCCTGGAGAATCCCATGGACAGAGGAGCCTGGCAGACCACAGTCCATGGGGTTGCAAAGAGTCGGATACGACTAAAGCAACTTGGCAGACCAGCAGGCAGAAAGGTAGGAATACTTTAGCCATCCTTTTCAATTCCTTGTATTAGAGTCTAGAAGTTTATAATCTTTTTTGTAACAATTTCCTCACAATTTCCTCTGGATTAAAGCTATCCTAGAGATGCATATTAGCATTCTGTAATTTCACGGAGATATGAAAAATAGGGTTGAGTTTTTCTCAAATGACACCTAAAGAACAAGATGGTTTGGGGCATAGTATCCTTCTGACACTTGCCATGCACTGTTCAGTCTCCTCAAAGGAACAGTTAAAAGCAACTTTGTTTAACCCTTAACTAGGGGTGGGGAGAGGGTGGGGTCCTGTGTTGCCAGCCCTTCTGATCTGATAGACACCTTGTACCTCCTCTTCCTTCTTATCTGCCCCAGCACCCTGCCAGCTGAGTCAAAACAGAAACAACCGTGTTGTTATTCCAAAGAAGACTGAGCAATGGCGGGGAGAGAAAGGACACAGAAAAATGGAATGAATAGTTAAAAATTTATTTTCTAGGGCAAAGCTATATTTTATGTCAACTATTCAGAGAGAGAGTGTGCAATGCATGTATAGTGGGGTGTGGGGGAGGGGGAGGGAGCTGTTTACAGACAGTGCCATTTGTCTTAAGTCCAGGCTTTGGAAGGCCTTTTTTTTTTTTTTTTCAAAAATATTTATTTGGAGGTGGGAGGCGCCCACCAACCCTCCAGCAGGCAAGAGAGTCGGAAAAAAAAAAAAAAAAAAATTTATTTATCTGGCTGTGCTGGGTCTTACTTGCTGCCCACAGGATCTAGTTCCCTAACCAGGAATGGAACCTGGGCCCCCTGCATTGGGAGCACAGAGTCTTAGCCACTGGACCACCAGGGAAGTCCTGAAAGGTCTTTTTAGAAGGATTGGTTCACTACTCAGATGCAATTCTGTATCTGTGAGGTAGCTTTCAGTTGGAGACAGTAGAAAGCCTTCCCAAACTGGCTAATGCAGGAAAGGAATCTTATAAATCAACTGTGTATAACAAAGCTCTAGGTAGGGTCATACGGTGTGATCAGGACCCCGTTTATTGCCCTTCTTTCTTGCTCTACTGCCTGAAGCATCAGCTTCATCATCCACAGGTCATCCTAAGGTGGCCCAGGATGGTGGTTAGCAATGGTTGGGACCATGTGCTTTCTTAGTGTTCTTGCCTCAGAATTTCTAGCAAAAGTCCTTAGATATTTTTCTGACTGACTTTGTCCACATGTCTATCTCTGAAACCGTCACTGTGATGGCGGGGGTGGGAGGTGTCAAGTAGGTTCCATTCGTGTGTGCCATCCCTGAAGCTGGGAGCAACCAGCTTCTCCTGAAACAACAATCCTCGTGACCAGTGGTTACTGAGAAGACAGCCAACTAATGTCTGTTATGAATGGAACTCATCATCTTGAACAGAATACAGAATTTCAAGCAGTGGCTCTGGGGTAGCTCAGCTTTCCCACTATCTGTCTATGACCCTGGTGAAGTCATCTCACTTTTCCAAGCCTCAACTGCAAGCTTACTCATAAAATTAGAATAATGCCTATCTTGTGATAGTGCTATGAAGATTAAATAAGAGAACTTATCAAGAATTTCTAGTACCTGGGACATATTAAATGGTCACTGTTTTTAAAAAATTATCTTCAGGCTTCCCTGGTGGTCCAGTGGGTAAGGACACTGCCTTGTAGTGCAAGGGGTGCTGGTTCGATCCCTAACCTGGGAAGATCCCACGTGCCGCGGAGCAACTGGACTGATGTGTCCAACTACTGAGCCAGAGCTCTGGAGCGCATGCGCCCAGAGCCGGTGCTCTGCGAGAGAGGCAACTGCGATGGGAGGCGCACACAGGCCAAAGAACAAAGATGGAAATAAATGAAGGATCAATAGAAGTGCCCCAAACCAACCAAAACCCTTTTCGATGAGGAAGAAATTTTACTGGACCACCAGGGAAGTCCTGAAAGGTCTTTTTAGAAGGATTGGTTCACTACTCAGATGCAATTCTGTATCTGTGAGGTAGCTTTCAGTTGGAGACAGTAGAAAGCCTTCCCAAACTGGCTAATGCAGGAAAGGAATCTTATAAATCAACTGTGTATAACAAAGCTCTAGGTAGGGTCATACGGTGTGATCAGGACCCCGTTTATTGCCCTTCTTTCTTGCTCTACTGCCTGAAGCATCAGCTTCATCATCCACAGGTCATCCTAAGGTGGCCCAGGATGGTGGTTAGCAATGGTTGGGACCATGTGCTTTCTTAGTGTTCTTGCCTCAGAATTTCTAGCAAAAGTCCTTAGATATTTTTCTGACTGACTTTGTCCACATGTCTATCTCTGAAACCGTCACTGTGATGGCGGGGGTGGGAGGTGTCAAGTAGGTTCCATTCGTGTGTGCCATCCCTGAAGCTGGGAGCAACCAGCTTCTCCTGAAACAACAATCCTCGTGACCAGTGGTTACTGAGAAGACAGCCAACTAATGTCTGTTATGAATGGAACTCATCATCTTGAACAGAATACAGAATTTCAAGCAGTGGCTCTGGGGTAGCTCAGCTTTCCCACTATCTGTCTATGACCCTGGTGAAGTCATCTCACTTTTCCAAGCCTCAACTGCAAGCTTACTCATAAAATTAGAATAATGCCTATCTTGTGATAGTGCTATGAAGATTAAATAAGAGAACTTATCAAGAATTTCTAGTACCTGGGACATATTAAATGGTCACTGTTTTTAAAAAATTATCTTCAGGCTTCCCTGGTGGTCCAGTGGGTAAGGACACTGCCTTGTAGTGCAAGGGGTGCTGGTTCGATCCCTAACCTGGGAAGATCCCACGTGCCGCGGAGCAACTGGACTGATGTGTCCAACTACTGAGCCAGAGCTCTGGAGCGCATGCGCCCAGAGCCGGTGCTCTGCAACGAGAGAGGCCACTGCGATGGGAGGCGCACACAGGCCAAAGAACAAAGATGGAAATAAATGAAGGATCAATAGAAGTGCCCCCCGCCCCAAACCAACCCTATTGAAAAATTACCTTCATTTTGTCTTTTAAAAAGTTTTTTTTTTTTGATATGGTATGGACCATTTTAAAAGTCTTTATTGAATGTGTTACAATATTACTTTGTTTTTTTTTTTTTTATAAATTGTTTTTTAAAATCTATTTTGACTGAGTTGGGTCTTAATTGTGGCTTGAGGTGCCTACTCTCGAGCTGTGGTGTTTGTTTAGACATCTCATTTTGGTGGCTTCTCTTGTGAAGCATAGATCCTAAGCATGTGAGCTTCAGTAGCTGTGTACATAGGCTTAGTTGCTCTGGAATTTTTCCAGACCAGGGATTGAACCTATGTCTCCTGCATTGACAGGCAGATTCTTAACCACTGGGCAACCACCTGCTTCTGTTTTGTTTTGGGCACAAGGCATGTGGGATCTTAACTCTCCACCCATGGTGGGGATTGATCCCATACCCCCTGTATTGGAAGGCGAAACCTCAACCACTGGATTGGCTGGGAAGTGCCAACATTGCCTTTAAATTGACTTTCCCAGATGATCCATGCTATTGTCGCTAGAGGGATCATAGTATGTATATATGTGTGTCTATTTATTCCTTTGAATTAAGAGTGTGCTCTAAGACTAGCGCTAGTATAGTGGGAAATAATGCTTGACAATCATATGTAGTGAGAAACTCTAGAGCTTGAGAGAGTGTCTAAAAAGGAGGGCAGAGAGCTGCAGACCCCAAAGTGAAGCTGTCAACTCTCATTATTGTTGTTTTCTAGACCTATCTCAGTCTTCAAGAGAAGCTTAACATTTGAATTTTGATGAGAAATCACCCATCTTTAAAAAAGTTGGTTGCTGATTAAAATCTGAAAGCATGGCACACTCTGCAAACATGTCTATGGATCACATGCCACTGAACTACCTGTTGACAGCCTTGCCCTGTGAGAATTATCCTTTGTGCCCAAGTCCTTTTCGCTGGGGTCATCCATGCTCACTAAGCTTCTTAGGTACCCAGTGGGAAGAAAATTTTGAGTGAATTATTCCCAAGGAGGATAGAGGCCTGATAAAGGGAGAGTCATGCGCTTGGGAGGGAGTCTAAAACATCAACTGTCCAGCTTTTGCTTTTGGAGTCTTGGAAGCCAGGGCCTGGGGCCCACTGTCTTCTCTTCACACCTTTAGTTTTGCTGTCTTAAACCTCCATGACTGGGTCTCTGCTTGAACATTTTGCCCAGGAATGTTGAGACTCATGAGAGTGGGACACGGGAGCCCAGTGGGACCTTGGATACCATTCCTTTCTATGATTAATACATTGATGTGATGACATCTGCCCTTGTGGATGTGGTTAGTGTGAGTCAGTCCCGAAGACTCAGGTCAGCTCTGGGGACCCTAGAACAAAGCTTTCTGGGCCTGCAATGCTGAAGGTCATTGGCATATACATCCTGCAGAGTCCTGCCTGAGTTACCATTGGGCACCATTTTGATGCTGTGTAATTCCAGTAATTCTAGAAATGCATTAATAAATCTGGTGAAGTAGCTTAGTTCACTTACAGATGTGGTTAGAGGAGGAGGCTGTATGTTTCCTTTTCCAGGATGGAGTGTTGTGTCTGCTCCCTTGGCCGTGTGGTGTCAGGTGACTGTAACAGGGCAAGTTTTGAGTGGGAGTTGGGGGTCCAGCAAGATGGACATTGGAGGGCTCTCACTGCTGAGAGTCTTCTGAGGGGCTGGGCTTAAATTCAATTGGGCCGGCCTTCCCTGGTGGTCCAGTGGGTAAGGACACCGCCTTGCAGTGCAAGGGGCGTTGCTTCGATCCCTAGCCCGGGAAGATCCCACGTGCCGCAGAGCAGCTGGACAGGTGTGTCCAATTGCGAGCCAGCGCTCTGGAGCGCATGTGCTCAGAGCCGGCGCTCAGCAAGGAGAGAGGCCACTGTAAGGGAAGGTTCACACAGGCCGACAAATAAAGATGGATGAAAATAAATAAAAAAACCAATAAAAGAGGGCAACATTAAAAAAAAAAATTCAATTGGGCCACTTTGGAGAATCTGCATCTTTTGTTTGTACCCTCCTGTAAACGGAAGGGGGATAATCACAGTTCTACAGAAGAGAACGAAAAGGAGACTTTTGTATTTGAAGTGATAGTTTTCTGAATGTTCGAAAAGAGACTTCCATATGCTTCTACATCTTGAGAATCTACATACTTCTACATCTACATACATTCTGCATCTACATACTTGTACATCCTGAGAAAACCAGTGCAAATGGTTTTGTTGGGGAGAGCAGGTGACTCTCTCTCCAGGTTGGATGCGTCAGCAGAAGCAAGTACAGCAGCTGACCCGTGTGTGAGCCAGACCACTGGGCATTGCACCTTTTATCTGGGAGCCCTTTGAATGGGTAAGAGAGTATCCTACGTAGGTGATGTTTTCCGTGCACAGATAAGGACTTATTCTTCAAGTTCACAGAATTTGTACATGGGAAGTCATGTTTTAACTCAGTCTTTAATTATGAAGTCCTTCTCTTATTGGATACAACTGTGTCTGTATGTGCGCCACTGAT
The DNA here is from genome assembly GCA_022376925.1 of Tragulus kanchil. NCBI lineage: Eukaryota > Metazoa > Chordata > Mammalia > Artiodactyla > Tragulidae > Tragulus > Tragulus kanchil. The sequence continues at coordinate 36,516,113 of JAIOJX010000032.1, forward strand.
ACGGAGGTCAGAGCTCTGACCCTGTTATGAATTGTGCTCTAAGCTACTTCGGAGCCTGTAGGACAAGAAGAAGACCTTGTTCTGTACAGAAGCAAGAGAAAGGCTTAACTCCCCAATATGGGGAACTAAGCTAGGTTGCACGTGCTCCACCTGAAGACAGGGCCTTGGCTGCTATCAGCCTTCCTCTGGCCCTGGGGCTTAGGGTGGGACCAGAGACAGATATTTCCCTGCCTCCTCCATTCCCCCATCTCTCCTTCAGCGTCATGAAGAAAGAAGCAAGAGACTGGGAATTGGACTGTTTATTGAAAATGCCGGTAAAATGATATCACACAAAATGACAAGTGGGTATAAACATTTTAAAACATAAACATGCATTCTTTCATTCCTCTTTAGATTAAAAAGCTCTTTGAGTAAAGGACACAGATTGGAGCTCTATTGTCTTTCTTTAGTAATCAGAACTGTAATGCACATCAAATGGATTCTGTTTCATTTCTAAAAGCCAGATATGTAAAATGCTGAATTAAAAAAAAATTATTTTTATATTTTGCTTTTACAGAGTTTTCCTGTTTACAGAGATGTACAATCCCAGATTAGTCATATGTATATCCCACCCCTCCCGACCATCGTATAGCCCCTGTGATGCTGGATGTTTATTTATTTATTTATTTTTTTAAATTAATTTATTTATTTGAGAGTGGGTGGGGTGGGGAGGGAGGGGAACAGGCAGGCCACTTCTATTGGTCTTTCATTTGTCCATTTTCATCCATCTTTGTTCTCCGGCCCGTGTGGGCCTCCCATCGCGGTGGCCCCTGCTGTCGCAGAGCACCGGCTCTGGGCGCATGCGCTCCAGACCTCCGGCTCGTTAATTGGACACATCAGTCCAGCCACTCCGTGGCACGTGGGATCTTCCCAGGCCAGGGATCGAACCAGCGGCCCTTGCAGTGCAAGGCGGTGTCCTTACCACTGGACCACCAGGGAAGCCCATGCTGGATGTTTAAAAGATATTTTTCCTAATCTCCTAGTATCATCTTGCCCACAGCTATTATTTGTTTTTCAGCTCACCTTTATAGAGTCTTTCCAGTACAGTTAGCCTAGTTTTTCTAGCAATAATCACTATTGCACACTTATTTCATCAGTTCATGTAGTTTTAAATTAAATTACATAATTAGAGGAACAGATACAATTGCCACAAAAGAGTTTGGGAACTGAGACGACAGCTTCTTGGTGATGTCTGTCTCAGCTGTGGGAGCCCGCTGTGCGGCCTTGAGCTGTGAGTGTCCTTGTCCTTGGTGACACTGGACAGGGAGCCCTGAGTCTAGTGAATCCTTTGAGCTGCAGTCTGATGACCAGTGTCTCCTGCATAAACCACATCATCCCTTTCATCGTGTTATCATTCAGCCCCCAGAGAGGCCTCCTACACATCCATTCATGAGGAGTGAAGTGGCTGATTTAGGGCTTGGCCTGGTTGGTTCGACAAGCTTAGGCAGACCAGCACCCTAAAACTAAGTCCGACTAACATTTGCAAACATTAACAGAAAATTTTTTCTTCCTCCAGCGGGCAGACAGGGCCATCCTGCCTGATTTTATGTATAAACCGATTGATTTACTTCCCTGAATCAGGATGGTATAGAAACATGGCTTCCGTTTCGTCAGTCTTAACTGCCTTTCTGGAGGCTAAACCAAAACTAAAATTTTAGCTTTTGTTTTGGTGCCACCAAGTGGTTTGTTTTGGGGTAACACTTTTGAGCAGCCAATGATTTAAAAAAGTTGAGGGTGAACAGGCAAAGCACAGAGAATTTTAAGGGCAATGAAGCTACTCCGTATGTATGATACTGTGATGGTGAATATATGTCATTATTCATTCTTCCAAATCCATAGAATATGCAACACCAAGAGTGAACCATGATGTAAACTATAAACTTTAGGTGACATGATGTGTCTGCATAGTTTCATCGATTGTAATTGTAATGCACGTGTCTCCACGGTGGGGATGGGGTGTTGATCTCAGGGGAGGTGATGCATATGTGGGGGCAGGAGGTGTGTGGGAGAGCTTTGTCTTCTCAGTTTGTTGTGCACTTAAAACTGCTTAAAAAAAAATAAAGCCTACTAAAAAACAGCCTTTCATACTACATCACATTTTCTCGTTTAGCGACTGCTATTGCAGGTGGGAGCCAGGTGCATAGAGACATCATCTAGGGAGGCTGGCTGACCTCTCAAGCCTGGACAGCAATCCCTCCATTAAATCTCCACGTTCCAGGATCTGGGTCCTTGGCTTTGTACCTCCAGAAATCTTTAATTTTTCCACCGTATTCAGCCTTGGGCAATTTTCCAGGGATCTATCATACTTAACAAACTTACAAAAGACTTGTGGATAAGTCAGAATGCCAGGGTATTACCTTACAGTTAGAAATGTGTATGTCATGGTAGACCACACACAGATGTTCAGCTGAGCATTTCCCATCCTGTAGGATACTTACAAGGGAAATCAAACGACAAGGAAGAGGTCACTTGCTAAAATCACGGTGGGTGTGTGTAAGGTTGTTTGTCATCGTGTTATCATTCAGCCCCAGAGCCTCCTAATTTCATGAGGAGTGAAGTGGCTGATTTACTTGCCCACCTTAGGCAGACCAGCACCCTAAAACTAAGTCCGACTAACATTTGCAAACATTAACAGAAAATTTTTTCTTCCTCCAGCGGGCAGACAGGGCCATCCTGCCTGATTTTATGTATAAACCGATTGATTTACTTCCCTGAATCAGGATGGTATAGAAACATGGCTTCCGTTTCGTCAGTCTTAACTGCCTTTCTGGAGGCTAAACCAAAACTAAAATTTTAGCTTTTGTTTTGGTGCCACCAAGTGGTTTGTTTTGGGGTAACACTTTTGAGCAGCCAATGATTTAAAAAAGTTGAGGGTGAACAGGCAAAGCACAGAGAATTTTAAGGGCAATGAAGCTACTCCGTATGTATGATACTGTGATGGTGAATATATGTCATTATTCATTCTTCCAAATCCATAGAATATGCAACACCAAGAGTGAACCATGATGTAAACTATAAACTTTAGGTGACATGATGTGTCTGCATAGTTTCATCGATTGTAATTGTAATGCACGTGTCTCCACGGTGGGGATGGGGTGTTGATCTCAGGGGAGGTGATGCATATGTGGGGGCAGGAGGTGTGTGGGAGAGCTTTGTCTTCTCAGTTTGTTGTGCACTTAAAACTGCTTAAAAAAAAATAAAGCCTACTAAAAAACAGCCTTTCATACTACATCACATTTTCTCGTTTAGCGACTGCTATTGCAGGTGGGAGCCAGGTGCATAGAGACATCATCTAGGGAGGCTGGCTGACCTCTCAAGCCTGGACAGCAATCCCTCCATTAAATCTCCACGTTCCAGGATCTGGGTCCTTGGCTTTGTACCTCCAGAAATCTTTAATTTTTCCACCGTATTCAGCCTTGGGCAATTTTCCAGGGATCTATCATACTTAACAAACTTACAAAAGACTTGTGGATAAGTCAGAATGCCAGGGTATTACCTTACAGTTAGAAATGTGTATGTCATGGTAGACCACACACAGATGTTCAGCTGAGCATTTCCCATCCTGTAGGATACTTACAAGGGAAATCAAACGACAAGGAAGAGGTCACTTGCTAAAATCACGGTGGGTGTGTGTAAGGTTGTTTGTCTTGGAGCTTAGTATCATTCAGATGAGGCTGTCTTGACCACCACAGGTCTGTACCTGAGTCCAGACTGGGCAGTGCAGAATACTGGACAGTGCTGGTGATAGACTAACTTCATCTTTTCCTATGGTTATTCTTCTGGAAACTCTGGACTGAGTAAGCATCTTGCTTTTGTTGATCTCCTTTCCTCCGATGAGACACAGCGTGACTTGCAAGGCAAACGCTGTAAACTTGCTGATGTAGCTCTAGTCTCTTAGGCATCTATCTGGTCATCATGACCAACATGAGCACCATCAGCCACCATTTAGAGGTTTGGAACTAGGGGAACTGTCCGAGGTATCGCCTGATTCTTTTTTGTTGATGTGGACCATTTTTAAAGTCTTTATTGAATTTGTTACCATATTGCTTCTGTTTACGTTTTGTTTTTGGTTTTTGGCCACAAGTGTGTGGGATCTTAGTTCCCCAATCAGAGATTGCACCTGCACCCCCTGCATTGTAAGGTAAAGTCTTAATCATTGAACCACCAGGGAAGTTCCTTGCCTGATCATTTTTAATAATTTCACTCTCAGAGGAAAACTTAGGTTTTATGTTTTGGTGACTCTGTCCTCAAATGCAGGTTAAAATTAACATGTAAATTCCTTATCCACCTTGGAGTAGATCCCCATTAGTGAAACGGGACTTGCTGAAGATGGAAATTATCATTGACTGTGAGGATACGTTCGTGCATACTGCCTAACATCCATGAGTGCTTTGTACAGATCTCTCTATCTGCTCGCACATCATAGCCTTCCTTGAGACTCCCATTGGAGCTCAGTTACCTCCTGGGCTGGTGCTGCATCTCCCCACCCCCACCTCCATGCTTGCCCCAAACTGCTGTCCCAAGTCCTTAGTCAAGAGGTCCGGGAGAAACCTGCAAAAGTTCAAAAGTGGTGGCCTGTGATTGGAATCTGATCCTCTAATCTTTTATTGTTGCCATTACATTATTTTTAAAAGTTAGACTTAATTGCTAAAAGTTAAAAATCAGGAGACTGACACAAAGCTGAGGATTCATTTTCTTTGCAAACAAACAGAAGGTCTGACTGTCAGGGTCTGCTTTCCCACAGGGCAGTCAGTCTCTGGAGTGACCTAGATAGGCTACTCCTGGGAGTCATCCTCTGTTTCCACTATACCCTTCCACTCTTTTATGTTACTCTCTGGTAATGGGGGTGACTCTTGGTATGCTGGAAAAGCACAACCAAAATAAAACTCACACATAGGAAACAAGGAAGGAGCAGCTTCTCGTGAACTCTTTCTCCCTCTTCTCTCCTGCTTTCTTTTCTTTTTTTTTTAAAGCTTTTATTTTACTTTTAACTTTTACAAAGTTTTGTTTTTGGTTTTTGGCCACAAGTGTGTGGGATCTTAGTTCCCCAATCAGAGATTGCACCTGCACCCCCTGCATTGTAAGGTAAAGTCTTAATCATTGAACCACCAGGGAAGTTCCTTGCCTGATCATTTTTAATAATTTCACTCTCAGAGGAAAACTTAGGTTTTATGTTTTGGTGACTCTGTCCTCAAATGCAGGTTAAAATTAACATGTAAATTCCTTATCCACCTTGGAGTAGATCCCCATTAGTGAAACGGGACTTGCTGAAGATGGAAATTATCATTGACTGTGAGGATACGTTCGTGCATACTGCCTAACATCCATGAGTGCTTTGTACAGATCTCTCTATCTGCTCGCACATCATAGCCTTCCTTGAGACTCCCATTGGAGCTCAGTTACCTCCTGGGCTGGTGCTGCATCTCCCCACCCCCACCTCCATGCTTGCCCCAAACTGCTGTCCCAAGTCCTTAGTCAAGAGGTCCGGGAGAAACCTGCAAAAGTTCAAAAGTGGTGGCCTGTGATTGGAATCTGATCCTCTAATCTTTTATTGTTGCCATTACATTATTTTTAAAAGTTAGACTTAATTGCTAAAAGTTAAAAATCAGGAGACTGACACAAAGCTGAGGATTCATTTTCTTTGCAAACAAACAGAAGGTCTGACTGTCAGGGTCTGCTTTCCCACAGGGCAGTCAGTCTCTGGAGTGACCTAGATAGGCTACTCCTGGGAGTCATCCTCTGTTTCCACTATACCCTTCCACTCTTTTATGTTACTCTCTGGTAATGGGGGTGACTCTTGGTATGCTGGAAAAGCACAACCAAAATAAAACTCACACATAGGAAACAAGGAAGGAGCAGCTTCTCGTGAACTCTTTCTCCCTCTTCTCTCCTGCTTTCTTTTCTTTTTTTTTTAAAGCTTTTATTTTACTTTTAACTTTTACAAAGTTTTGTTGTTTATAGATATGTATGTTCCCAGATTAGTCATATGTATATCCCCCCATCCCACCCATCCAAACCATCACACAGCACCCCTGCAGGATCCCCATTTCTCACAGAGCAATGACTATAGCTATTTTCTTCACTTATGATAGTACAGGTTTTCATGCTACTTCCTTTACGTCTCCCACCCACTGTTCACTCCCCACAATGTCCATATGTCCACTGTCCATGTCTGTCTCTCCATTGCTTCACTGCATGTGCCATCATCACCATCCTACTAGATTCTATATGTATGTGTTAGTGTATTGTACTTCTCCCTCTCTTTCTGACTGATTTCGCTTTTTATGATAGGTTCTAGATCCAGTCACCTCATTAGGCCTGATTCTTCTTCTTTTCTTTTTATAGCTGTGTAGTATTCCATTGTATATATGTACCAGAGCTTTTGTATCCATTCATTCATCAATAGGCATCTAGGTTGCTTCCATGTTCTAGCTATTGTATAGAGACCTGCAATGAACATTGGCGTACAGGTGTTTCTTTCAGATTTGATTTCGTCAGGGTATAAGCCTAAGAGTGGGATTGCTGGGTCGTAGGGTGCTTCTATTTTTAGTTTTTTAAGAAATCTCCATAATGTCTTCCATAGAGTTCTGCTTTCTGAGAGGACCTTCTTTCTTGGAACCTGTGCCCAGCCTCCTTAGGACCCTGCCTCTCTCTTTCATCTTCCTCTGAGTGTATCCCTTGTGCTTTTAAGAGGTGTGGTGGTGAGATGTCGTGGGGGAAGGCATTCAGAGTTTAGGATCATGAGACCTGGACTTGAATTCCAGCTCTGATCCATACTGAACTCAACTTCCTTTTATGTAAAGTGACAGCTTTAACTTGCCTCAAGAATTAAATGAGATTTAATTTAATTTAATTTTCTGACTTCAAACAGACGGTGGGTCCTCAAATAATGGTGTCTCCTCTTTTCCCTTCTTGACTTTGATGAAGTCCATCTGTACTCCAGCCTCTGCCTTCCTGCCATGTAAACTTCTTTATCTCACAATAAAACCAGCTGCTTTTTAACTTTTATTTTACTTTTAACTTTTACAGAGTTTTGTTGTTTATAGATATGTATGTTCCCAGATTAGTCATATGTATATCCCCCCAACCCACCCTTCCAGAGCGTCACATAGCACCCCTGCAGGATCCCCTTTTCTCACAGAGCAATGACTATAGCTATTTTCTTCACTTATGATAGTACAGGTTTTCATGCTACTTCCTTTACGTCTCCCACCCACTGTTCACTCCCCACAATGTCCATATGTCCACTGTCCATGTCTGTCTCTCCATTGCTTCACTGCATGTGCCATCATCACCATCCTACTAGATTCTATATGTATGTGTTAGTGTATTGTACTTCTCCCTCTCTTTCTGACTGATTTCGCTTTTTATGATAGGTTCTAGATCCAGTCACCTCATTAGGCCTGATTCTTCTTCTTTTCTTTTTATAGCTGTGTAGTATTCCATTGTATATATGTACCAGAGCTTTTGTATCCATTCATTCATCAATAGGCATCTAGGTTGCTTCCATGTTCTAGCTATTGTATAGAGACCTGCAATGAACATTGGCGTACAGGTGTTTCTTTCAGATTTGATTTCGTCAGGGTATAAGCCTAAGAGTGGGATTGCTGGGTCGTAGGGTGCTTCTATTTTTAGTTTTTTAAGAAATCTCCATAATGTCTTCCATAGAGTTCTGCTTTCTGAGAGGACCTTCTTTCTTGGAACCTGTGCCCAGCCTCCTTAGGACCCTGCCTCTCTCTTTCATCTTCCTCTGAGTGTATCCCTTGTGCTTTTAAGAGGTGTGGTGGTGAGATGTCGTGGGGGAAGGCATTCAGAGTTTAGGATCATGAGACCTGGACTTGAATTCCAGCTCTGATCCATACTGAACTCAACTTCCTTTTATGTAAAGTGACAGCTTTAACTTGCCTCAAGAATTAAATGAGATTTAATTTAATTTAATTTTCTGACTTCAAACAGACGGTGGGTCCTCAAATAATGGTGTCTCCTCTTTTCCCTTCTTGACTTTGATGAAGTCCATCTGTACTCCAGCCTCTGCCTTCCTGCCATGTAAACTTCTTTATCTCACAATAAAACCAGCTGCTTTATTTTTTATTCCTTATAACTTTCAGTCTTTCCTGTCAGCACATTTCACATATTCTCTTTTATTCTTATAACCAGATCTCTCATAGAGGTTTTTGTATGAGAAAAATGTATGACAGGTGAATTTATGTTGTTCTGGGAAATTCTATCAGGAGACATAGCTTTTGTAAAACCGCTGCAATACCTGTATAAAAAAATTGGTGATGGAAACTCCATCAGCTTTTATAGCAATCACTTGAAATTCTTAATAGGTGTCCTTTCCCATCCATTTTATGTTTTTAGACTTGGAGCCCAGGTCAAAAGCTGGAAAGTCATCAATAGGAAAGACTGGTACAGGAAGGGAGACACTTCGCCTGAGATCAAAAGGTCCTGCCACGGTGGAAGAAGTGGTATGTTATGCTCATTTAATCCCCGTTTGGCTTGGAAATGTATAAACATTCATGTTTGCCAGAGCCAGAAATAAAGGTAAAGTCACAAAGTTAAGTAAAATACCGTGCATTCTAATTAAGGTGTGGACTTGAATCCGTTGTCTGCTTAGACAATATGAAAGTTATTGAAGGCAAAAAGAAAAAGTTATTGAAGGCATTTGAGGAGGGTATATAGAAACTAAATGTATGTGAGAAGAGATTGTGATACAGCAGTCCTCAGCTACCTGTCGGCCACTTTTGTTAGAGTATACAGACATCTAGACTGGATGAGAAACTTAAATCAACCAAAGTTGCCTGAGATTTCTAAGAAGAAGTCACTGAGCCACCAGTAGGAGTAAACAGACTTGAGGGTTTTTTTTTTTTTTTTTAATATTTATCTTTAACTGATTGCTTTACAATATTGGTTTGATTTCTATCATACATCAACATGTATTAACATAGGTGTACACATGTCTCCTCCCTCTTGAATCGCCCTCCCACCTCCCTCCCTTTCCCACTCCGTAGGTTGTTACAGAGTTCCTTGAGTCACACAGCAAGTTTCCATTGGCTCTTATTTGCCTATGTTAGTGTACATGCTTCCACATTACTCTCCCCTCCCCCTCCTCTCCCCTGTCTTTGTCCATAAGTCTGTTCTCGAAGTCTGTGTCTCCTTTGGTACTCTGTGAATAGGTTCATCAATGCTGCTTTATTTTTTATTCCTTATAACTTTCAGTCTTTCCTGTCAGCACATTTCACATATTCTCTTTTATTCTTATAACCAGATCTCTCATAGAGGTTTTTGTATGAGAAAAATGTATGACAGGTGAATTTATGTTGTTCTGGGAAATTCTATCAGGAGACATAGCTTTTGTAAAACCGCTGCAATACCTGTATAAAAAAATTGGTGATGGAAACTCCATCAGCTTTTATAGCAATCACTTGAAATTCTTAATAGGTGTCCTTTCCCATCCATTTTATGTTTTTAGACTTGGAGCCCAGGTCAAAAGCTGGAAAGTCATCAATAGGAAAGACTGGTACAGGAAGGGAGACACTTCGCCTGAGATCAAAAGGTCCTGCCACGGTGGAAGAAGTGGTATGTTATGCTCATTTAATCCCCGTTTGGCTTGGAAATGTATAAACATTCATGTTTGCCAGAGCCAGAAATAAAGGTAAAGTCACAAAGTTAAGTAAAATACCGTGCATTCTAATTAAGGTGTGGACTTGAATCCGTTGTCTGCTTAGACAATATGAAAGTTATTGAAGGCAAAAAGAAAAAGTTATTGAAGGCATTTGAGGAGGGTATATAGAAACTAAATGTATGTGAGAAGAGATTGTGATACAGCAGTCCTCAGCTACCTGTCGGCCACTTTTGTTAGAGTATACAGACATCTAGACTGGATGAGAAACTTAAATCAACCAAAGTTGCCTGAGATTTCTAAGAAGAAGTCACTGAGCCACCAGTAGGAGTAAACAGACTTGAGGGTTTTTTTTTTTTTTTTAATATTTATCTTTAACTGATTGCTTTACAATATTGGTTTGATTTCTATCATACATCAACATGTATTAACATAGGTGTACACATGTCTCCTCCCTCTTGAATCGCCCTCCCACCTCCCTCCCTTTCCCACTCCGTAGGTTGTTACAGAGTTCCTTGAGTCACACAGCAAGTTTCCATTGGCTCTTATTTGCCTATGTTAGTGTACATGCTTCCACATTACTCTCCCCTCCCCCTCCTCTCCCCTGTCTTTGTCCATAAGTCTGTTCTCGAAGTCTGTGTCTCCTTTGGTACTCTGTGAATAGGTTCATCAATACCATCATTCTAGATTCCATACATATATGTGTTAATATATGATATTTGTTTTTCTCTTTCTGACTTCACTCTGTATAATAGGCTCTAGGTTCATCTACCTCATTAGAACTGACTCAAATGTGTTCCTTTTTATGGCTGAGTAGTATTCCATTGTACAGGCTTGAGATTTTGGTAGTGAAAGATGATGCTCATGAAAACCCATCTCCTCAGGTGAAACATTTGGTAATCATCTTATCTTCTCTTTCATGTCCCACATCCCTTGCATCAGCAAATCCTAGTAGGCCCACCTTCACCGCAGACCAGAACCAGCAACTTCTTCCACCTATGCTCCCACTGCTCTGGCCCAAGGCACCAACAGTTCATCTGGACTCTGTGGACACCTGCGCATGCTACCTTCCTCCTTGTACCCTCTGTGCCCGTAGAGCAACTGGAGCTGTCTTTTTATAAGCACAAATGAAATTGTTACTTATCTGTAGCAATCTGTTCAAAACCCTCCAGTGGCTTCCCTCAGAGCAAAAGCTGACATCCTCAGAGTGCCCTACGTGATCTGACTGTGCCTTTCTACTCTGACCTCATTTCTATTCCTCTGCTCCTGGCTCCCCCTGCTTCAGCCTCTGGAGTCTCCTTGCTCTCCACAGATGCATTCTAGATGCATCCCCATCTCAGCACCTTTGTATGAGCTATTATGTCTGACTGGATGCTCTGCCTATTTATGGGCATGGCTTAACACCTTGTTGCCTTCCGTTTTGTCTGTGTTCCACCGTCTCTAACCTCTGAGCAGCCTGTATATTTATGCTTGATAGGAGGAAGGGTTTTGCTGATTGACTGTGTCTCTGTGAAGGCCAGTATTTGTGAAAAACACCAGGAGAAGAGACAGATGGAGAAAAGAGGAGTAGAAAAAGACAATGGCAGTGGCAAGGTTTCCTAGTGGCAAGTAGCAGGTCCGTTCACAACAGAAGACAGTGGTAATGCAGCCCTCCTGTTGGGGAGGGGAGGACAGACAGGCCTCTGAGGCTCCAGAGCACCTGCGGGAGTGGGAGGACCTGCCTGTGTGTATATACTGTCCCAGGGCTCCCAGCTGCTTGAAGAACAAAAGAGTGAGACAGATGAATGGTAAGGAGACTGTTTTCATAGGATCCAGGGCTCGTGGGGGAGGATGTCAGGCTCAGTCACAGGTGTGGTTTCTTGGGGGCAGACCCTCAAGGGACCAGGAGGCCAACATTGTCCTCTGGAGTGTCGGAGTCACCCAGGAAGTGGGGACGCCAGAGGAATAGATTGAGGTGACCGTGGAGAGGCCCGTGAGAGCCAGAAGCATTTTGAAAGTGATGAGTGATGAGGTTTGTGAAAAACAAACAAAACAAACAAACAAACAAACAAACAAACAAACCCAGGGCAGTAGCTTCTGGTCATTGTAGGGTCTTTGGTGTTTTGGTGCCCATCCTGCTGTCAGGCATACTGGTGAAGGCTAATAAGTGCTCATTGAAGAAGTGAACTCACCTCAGTAGAAGAAAGGAATCTGTAAGAGGGGTAGAGGACAGTGGGAAGGAGCCAGGGGGCCCCAGGGAGCCCGAGCTGTGTTTTGCAGTGGAGGCTGGGAGGAGGAAAGAACAGACCTTCTAACTGCTTGCAGAGGACGCTGGATCCACAGCAAATACTCCACGTCACTTCAAGAGGAGGGCTGTCTTCTAATGGTTCACCTGGGTCATGTGTATTTGTTTACTTATGAGCAGTTGCCATGTATCAGGTGCTGGAATGAAAAAGCATAACTGAAGATCCTGCCTGAGGAGGTGGGAAAGAGTCATTCCAAGATAAACATCTAAACCTCCCTTTCTGTTTGTATAGCCTGTTTCATGAAATAGGGCAATTAACACAGCTCATAGTAAAGGGAAAAAAACCCCACTAGTTTGGTGCTAATATTTGATACAAAGGACCTATGATTTAATTTCAAACATTAAAGGACTTGCAGATTTGAAATCAAGCAACCCGTCATCATCTAGCACAAATTCTGAGAACTGAATAGTATACCACCTGCAGATTTATTTGCTATGTGTTTGTTGAGACAGGCACAGTCCAGTGCTGGTAGCACAAAGGTGAACAAGGACCTTGATTTTCCTTTAAAGGGAAGAAGCATGAAAAGAAGTTTTTATAAACCAGAAGGGCAAAGTTAGCGTCACAAAGAAGGGGCTAGCTGAGGAGCTCAGTCAGGGATTAGTAAAGAGGGAAACTAGGAGAGTTGCCTTCATGAGAAATGGTTGAGTTTGGTCAAAGATGGAGAGAAGAGTGTTCTAGGCATGAAATGATAATGCACATGGGGACCTTGTAAATGTCCTGGGGTCTGGAGTGTGGCTGCTGAGAGTATCTGGGGGGAGGTAATGAGACTGGAGGAAGAGGCCTGGATTGGGGTGTGAAGGGTCTGTGTTGATAGTGCTGGGAATGGGGTGGGCATTTAAAAATTGCAAGGGGATCAGCAAGTCAGTCTTGTGTTTTAGAAAAATCCCCTGATTCTGGGGGATGAAATGCTGAGCAGGGAGGATTGGCAAGGATGAAGACTGCAGGCACAGAGACCAATGAGGAAACCTCAGCAAATAAGAGAAGATGAGAGTGTATTATTTGGTCAAAAGAAGAAAATGCTGTGATTTGTAGCATGTGACTAGACCTTGAGTGTGTTATGCTAAGTGTAATAAGTCAGAGAAAGACAAATATTGGATGACCTCAGTTATATTACACCCGCCTGTCCTCCACCATCCAGAGGCACGGGGTGGAGTGGGTGAATGGATGAAAGGGGTCAGAAGGTACAAATGTCCAGTTATAAATAAAGTCCTGAGGATGGACCCACAGCGTGGTCGTTATTGATAATACTGTATGATACAGTTGGAAGTTACTAAGAGATTAGATCTTAAAATTTCTCATCACAAGGAAAAAAAAAAACTGCGTGTTGACAACCAGACTTAACTGTGGTGATTTTTTTTTTAATGGTATATACATATGTAAAATCATTATACTGTATACCCGAAACTAAGATAATATTATCTTATAATATTATATCTCAACTAAAAGATTAAGATTGAACATAGCCAATCAGAATGTGAATGGAAGAGGGATGATGAGACGAAGAGCTGTTGAGAGGAGTAAGATCTTGGTGGCCATTTTTGTGTGAGAAGTACTGATACTTGTTACAGTAATACAGTGTACCTGGATGGATGCCCAGGTAAACACCTAAGTTACTTTGCATAACCTATCACTTTACACAGACCATTCAAAATACATAGTAAAGAAGACAAGACTGATATACCATGTCCCTTGTCTCACTGTTTTAAAGGCTTAGTTAATATAAATAATAAGAAAGTGGTAATAATATCTTAAAGGAAATAAAAATAAAATTTTTTGATTTTGTGTAGTAAAATGCATTTTAAATAAGTTTGGAGAATACAAAGCAACCTATATTTATGACAGTATTTAAAGTATTATGAATTTTTTGCAGTTTAATTTTGAATTCAACATTTGTACGAGTATTTAATATCCTTGGGCAGCTTTTTTTTTTTTTTCAGCTCTGAAGATATTTAAAGTCAAGTATTAAAATAAAGATAGAATCAGACTCATCAAATATTAAACCAAGATTTTAAAAGGATAATAGAATATATCCAACCACGTTTTTTCATAGAAACTTTTGCTTAGTTTTAGGAAGAACAGAAATGTTTTGGTACCATTAATACATAACACAAAAATTATTTAAAATTATTATTTCATCATATCATAAAATTTCTATTTTTATAACATACACATGAGTGTGGTAATGTATGTATGTAATTGATAAAGACTACATACAGCAGACACATTCCAAAACCCCTAAAACTTGTAGATAGTACTGAATCCTATAGGTATGCTGTTTTTCCTGTACATATGTACCTATGATAAACTTTGATTTATAAATTAGGCACAGTAAAAGATGATAACTAGTAGTAAGACAGAACAAGTATAAAATATATTATAATAAAAGCTGTATGAACGTGATCTCTCTCTTCGAAGATCTTATTTTACTGCTCTCACCCTTCTTGTGATGAGGTGAGATGATAAAAATGCCAGCGTGAGGAGATAAAGAGAGGTGAAGGACAGAGGCATTGTGACCCAGTGTTAGGCTCCTGTCGACCTTCTGGTCTAGGTCAGGAGGAGGCTCATCCAGCTGTGATGAAGGTGAAGGTTGGATCTTAGGAGCCGATGATGCTGATAGTTAGGGATTCTGGGTTGGAGCAGATAGTGTGAAGTTTTATCCCATTACTCAGAATGGCACACAATTCAAAGCTTAGGAATCGTTTATTTCTGGGATTTTCCATTTAATATTTTTGGACCTCCATTGACTGAGGTAACTGAAATGGAGGAAAGCAAAACCACAGATAAGGGTGGGGGACAGCTGTACAAAATGAATACATATGAGTGAAAAACAAATAATTAGGGTATGTGTTCAGAGTGTTTAACTCTTGGGGTGAGCTGTTAATGCATGTGGCCTGCATGATAAAGAACAACGCCCTTTTCAAGGCACACAGGACCCTGAAGACCTAGGCATGTCTGGTACTGTATTTCCCATCACGTGGGACGACTTGCAATCCCTTTAACCTGACGTATACTTCTATCAGATTCTGTGATTTCACATAGACTTTGTGTGTCTATTGTCTTCTACCTGTCCTGCTTATCTGACTCCAGTTCATTTTGAAAACACAGTTCTTAGGTCACATTTCTGAAGTCTTCCTGGCTCTTTGAGATTTAAATTTACTTCCCCCCAGGACTTTCCTGGTGGTCCAGTGGTTAAGAATCTACCTGCCTATGCAGGGGACATGAGTTCTATCCCTGCACTGGGAAGATCCCAGATGCTGTGGAGAAATTAAATCCGAGCGTTGCAACTACTTAGCCTGTATTCTAAGGCCTGTAAGCCACAACTACTGAGCCCTTGAACCTCAACCAATGAAGCCCACACATAGAAAAGACTCAATCCAGCCAAAAATAAATGAATAAAAAAATCTATTGCCCTGTGATGCCTCTGTGCCTTTGACATCCTTTTGAAATTGTCCTTATGTGGTTAAATAGCTATTTATGTTCACGTCTCTCTCGCTTCTAGATTGCTTGGAGACGGCGGTCCTGGTTTTCTTTCTTTGAATCTATAATGGCACCAATACTAAAAATAAGTCTTTACTGTATTGATTTGTACTGAGTTACAGTGCACATCCTAGATATATTTCCATTCAAATTAGCTGAAGAAAACAACCAAGAAGTGGCTCCATATCAGATTTACCCGTGTATATGCCTCATTGTTCAAGAGATTGCATATAAAAATATCTTCTTTCTCTTTTCTTCTACAAAGCCCTCTGAAACCAAAGAAAAGGCAATTGAAAAGGTTGATGATCTTCTTGAATTGTACATGGGAATTCGAGATATTGATTTAGGTAAGATTATAATTTAAAGAAGTTTTATATGTCTTAATTTGATGGAACTTAATGCTTATTTGTGTCTTGCTTGCATTTTTTGTCAATTATACTTTTCAAGATAAAAAGTCTTTGTGGAGTAATGAGAAGTAAAATGAAAATAAAAATAATGTATACGAGTGAAGAACACTTGGCCCTTATCCTTTACTAGTTTTGAGGCCTCAGAGCCAAGTCAGCTTTTGTAAACCTCATGTTTTTTTTTTTTTTTTAACAAGGAAATGTTTATTTTATCTGTTTCTAAAAAACTGAAGTATCGTTGATTTACAAGGTTGTGTTTCAGATGTACATCCAGTTATATATTTATATATATTTTAGATTCTTTTCCATTATAGGTTATTACAAGATATTGAATATAGTTCCCTGTGATATACAGTAAAGCCCTGTTATTTATCTATTTTACGTAGAGTGTATCTGATAATCTCAAATTTATAATTTGTGCCTCCTCTCCTTTCCTTTTTGATAATAGTAAGTTTGTTTTCTATGTCTGAGAGTCTGTTTCTTTTTTATATGTTAGTTCATTTATATATATATATATATATATATTTTAGATTCTATCTATATGTGATATTGTATTTTTCTTAAAAAATTTATGGACTTTTTAAAAATAAATTTTTATTGGGGTATAATTGATTTACAGTGTTGTATTACTTTCTGCTGTATAGCAAAGTGAATAAGTTATACATATATCTACTCTTTTTTAGATTCTATTCCCATATAGGTCACTACAGAGTACTGAATAGAGTTCTTTATGCTGTACAGTAGGTCCTTATTAGTTATCTAACTTATGTATACTAGTGTGTATATGTCAGTCTCCTAATTTATCCCTCCCCGCTTTTCTCCCTTGGTAACTGTAAGCTTGTTTTCAACATCTGTGACTGTATTTCTGTTTTGTAATAGGTTCATTTGTACCACTTTTTATGGTTCCACATATAAGTAGCATCATATGGTATTTATCTTTTTTCTGACTTACTTCATTCAGTATGACACTCTCTAGTTGGTAGCATATTTTGGTTTGTCTTTTATCAAAAGGTTGATACTTCTTGAATTGTACATGGAATTCGAGATATTGATTTAGGTAAGATTATAATTTAAAGAAGTTTTATATGTCTTAATTTGATGGAACTTAATGCTTATTTGTGTCTTGCTTGCATTTTTTGTCAATTATACTTTTCAAGATAAAAAGTCTTTGTGGAGTAATGAGAAGTAAAATGAAAATAAAAATAATGTATACGAGTGAAGAACACTTGGCCCTTATCCTTTACTAGTTTTGAGGCCTCAGAGCCAAGTCAGCTTTTGTAAACCTCATGTTTTTTTTTTTTTTTTAACAAGGAAATGTTTATTTTATCTGTTTCTAAAAAACTGAAGTATCGTTGATTTACAAGGTTGTGTTTCAGATGTACATCCAGTTATATATTTATATATATTTTAGATTCTTTTCCATTATAGGTTATTACAAGATATTGAATATAGTTCCCTGTGATATACAGTAAAGCCCTGTTATTTATCTATTTTACGTAGAGTGTATCTGATAATCTCAAATTTATAATTTGTGCCTCCTCTCCTTTCCTTTTTGATAATAGTAAGTTTGTTTTCTATGTCTGAGAGTCTGTTTCTTTTTTATATGTTAGTTCATTTATATATATATATATATATATATTTTAGATTCTATCTATATGTGATATTGTATTTTTCTTAAAAAATTTATGGACTTTTTAAAAATAAATTTTTATTGGGGTATAATTGATTTACAGTGTTGTATTACTTTCTGCTGTATAGCAAAGTGAATAAGTTATACATATATCTACTCTTTTTTAGATTCTATTCCCATATAGGTCACTACAGAGTACTGAATAGAGTTCTTTATGCTGTACAGTAGGTCCTTATTAGTTATCTAACTTATGTATACTAGTGTGTATATGTCAGTCTCCTAATTTATCCCTCCCCGCTTTTCTCCCTTGGTAACTGTAAGCTTGTTTTCAACATCTGTGACTGTATTTCTGTTTTGTAATAGGTTCATTTGTACCACTTTTTATGGTTCCACATATAAGTAGCATCATATGGTATTTATCTTTTTTTTTCTGACTTACTTCATTCAGTATGACACTCTCTAGTTGGTAGCATATTTTTTTGGTTTGTCTTACCTCACCCATGTTGCTCCAAATGGCGATATACTGTTCTTTTCTATGACTCAGTAGTATTCCATTAGATGTGTGTGTACGTGTGCATGTGTGTATACATATCACATCTTTTGTATCCAATCATCTGTCAATGGACCTTTCCAGGTTGCTTCCATGCCTTGCCTATTATATTGCTATGAACAGTGAGATGCAAGTATCTTTTTGAATAGAGTTTTTATCTTTTCTGGATATATGCCTAGGAGTGGGATTGCTGGGTCATAGGGTGGCTATGTTTTTTAGTTTTTTAAGGAATCTCCAAACTGTTTTCCACAGTGGCCGCACCAATTCACATTCCCATCCACAGGGTGGAAGGGTTCCCTTTCCTTCACAGTGTCTCCAGCATTTTAAATTTTTTTTACAGTTTTTTGGGGCGTTGCGGGTTGGGGAGGGATGGGGGCGGGCGGGACACTTCTATTGGTCTTTCATTTATCCATTTTCATCCATCTTTGTTCTTTGGCCCATGTGGGCCTCCCATCTCAGTGGCCTCTGTTGTCGCAGAGCACTGGCTCTGGGCGCATGTGCTCCAGAGCTCCAGCTCAGTAATTGGACACATCGGTCCAGCCGCTCCGCGGCACATGGGATCTTCCCAGGCCAGGGATCGAACTGGCGCCCCTTGCACTGCAAGGTAGTGTCCTTACCCACTGGACCACCAGGGAAGCCCTCCAGCATTTGTTATCTGTAGACTTTTTGATGCTGGTCATTCTGACTGGTGTGAGGTACCATGTTTGTAGTTTTGATTTGCATTTCTCTGATAATTAGTGATGTCAAGCATCTTTTCATGTTTCATGTGCATCTGTATATTTTCTTTAGAGAAATGCTTATTTTGGTCTTCAGCACCAGTTTTTGCTTGGGTTTTTTTTTTTTTTTTGATATTGAGTTGTATAGGCTGTTTTAAACTTAATTTTTAATCTATAAATTATAAATAACATTTCCTGCATAAGTTATTTTATTGATATAGAAAATATATATGATAGATGTGTTAAGTACACTGACTGTAGTGATCATTTAATAATATGTACATATTTAAAAAATGTATATGAAAAAATTTTGTAAATGGCACATACGAAAAGTATTTACTAGATTAAATGGATAATTTGCAATATTAAAGATGTGTCCTATTTAATAAGATTATGAAATCTTGTGAACAATGAATTACATCAAAAAAGTAGACAATGGTATGCATTATGTATATTTCTTATGTCATCCTTAGGATGTCTGAGTCCTGACTTATCAACTGAAACTCTATCAGTTGCAAATAATAAATGAAACAAAACAAACTCAGCGAATCTCTAACTAGCTTAATGGGAAAAAAGGAGAGAAAATGGTTTGGTTCTTAGAACTGAAAAGTTCAGAGGTAGATCCTGCTTCAGAAATGGTTAGATCTGCAGTTCTCATGCTGTCATCAGGATGTGGCTTCTTTTCTATCAACTCTGGCTTCATTTTAGATCTCTGTTGTATCCCCTGACAGCTTCAGGCCTTGATGACAATCAGGAGCCACTGTGACAATCACGGCTCCACCCTCTACATCTTCTTGCTGGCAAGCATAATGGGAGCAGGGGAGGGCCTTTCCCAAGTCACTCAGACAAAATGCTCAGAATTGTCTAATCATCTCAGATGAACCAGTCCCAGATGCCAAGGAAGTGGTTCAGTCTGGACCAGAGGCTCTACCTATGGATGGGAGAGAGACTCAGAAATACAAGGACTGAGACTGTGAAGGGCCTGGCCTCTCTCTTGCTGAAGCAAGATGATAAATGTTTTCTGTAGACTTTTGATGCTGGTCATTCTGACTGGTGTGAGGTACCATGTTTGTAGTTTTGATTTGCATTTCTCTGATAATTAGTGATGTCAAGCATCTTTTCATGTTTCATGTGCATCTGTATATTTTCTTTAGAGAAATGCTTATTTTGGTCTTCAGCACCAGTTTTTGCTTGGGTTTTTTTTTTTTTTTTGATATTGAGTTGTATAGGCTGTTTTAAACTTAATTTTTAATCTATAAATTATAAATAACATTTCCTGCATAAGTTATTTTATTGATATAGAAAATATATATGATAGATGTGTTAAGTACACTGACTGTAGTGATCATTTAATAATATGTACATATTTAAAAAATGTATATGAAAAAATTTTGTAAATGGCACATACGAAAAGTATTTACTAGATTAAATGGATAATTTGCAATATTAAAGATGTGTCCTATTTAATAAGATTATGAAATCTTGTGAACAATGAATTACATCAAAAAAGTAGACAATGGTATGCATTATGTATATTTCTTATGTCATCCTTAGGATGTCTGAGTCCTGACTTATCAACTGAAACTCTATCAGTTGCAAATAATAAATGAAACAAAACAAACTCAGCGAATCTCTAACTAGCTTAAGGGGAAAAAAAGGAGAGAAAATGGTTTGGTTCTTAGAACTGAAAAGTTCAGAGGTAGATCCTGCTTCAGAAATGGTTAGATCTGCAGTTCTCATGCTGTCATCAGGATGTGGCTTCTTTTCTATCAACTCTGGCTTCATTTTAGATCTCTGTTGTATCCCCTGACAGCTTCAGGCCTTGATGACAATCAGGAGCCACTGTGACAATCACGGCTCCACCCTCTACATCTTCTTGCTGGCAAGCATAATGGGAGCAGGGGAGGGCCTTTCCCAAGTCACTCAGACAAAATGCTCAGAATTGTCTAATCATCTCAGATGAACCAGTCCCAGATGCCAAGGAAGTGGTTCAGTCTGGACCAGAGGCTCTACCTATGGATGGGAGAGAGACTCAGAAATACAAGGACTGAGACTGTGAAGGGCCTGGCCTCTCTCTTGCTGAAGCAAGATGATAAATGTTTCCTTAAGAAGGGCAGGTGGATGCTGGGTGGGGAAACGGTGAATGAGCACGATAGTGGGGAGTTTGTTCCTGTATGATGCCTCTGTGTGTGAGCACGAGTGTGTTTGTATCAGATATTTATTATTTTTTTTTTAATTTTGGCTTCTTTTATTGGTTTTTTATTTATTTATTTTCATCCATCCTCATTCCTTGGCATGTGTGGACCTCCCACTGCAGTGGCCTCCCTCGCTTCAGAACCCTGTCTCTGGGCGCATGCGCTCCAGAGTCCTGGCTCGCAATTGGACACACTGGCCCAGCCGCTCCTCGGCATGTGGGATCTTCCCCAGCCAGGGATCGAATCGATGTCCCTTGCACTGCAAGACGGACCCTTTACCCACTGGACCACCAGGGAAGCCCCTTTTAATAAATTTTTTAAAGTCAAGGACTTGGACGATTTTGTTTACTTACTACCAGGTAAAGTATTTTACTCTGCATCAGCTAGAAATATTTAAAACTCATTCTTCCTTTCCTGCTTCTACTCATCTTCTTTTTTCTTACAGGGTTTATTCTTATTTCTTCTCTGCCTTCTGAACTTTAAGAATAAAATTTATGTTGGCTGTACAGATGGTGTAATTCAGAAAAAAGCTGAGATGATCCTATAGAAAGCAAGTGTTTACAAACCTTTCTCCTTACCTGTTTGTATTGGGAAAAATAAAGAGGTTTGTGTAAATGATGTGGGCTTGTGACAGTTATACAAATGAACTTGCAAATGAGCGTAAAAGGGGGCTTAGAGATGGCAGTGCCCTTAACCACAGGTAGTATTTGTTAGAGAAATAATATATCTGTTCAGTTGAGAGATTTCATATTGTATACGGTATAAAAGATTCAGGAATTAGGGTATCAGTTGCTGGATCTTGCTAAGCTTTAGGAGAACCACAGCTTTCAAATTTGAGAACTTAAAACAGTGCTGAACTTTAGAACTTGATTTTGGGCATAGGTCCTATTAGTGCTTAAGTATAAGTTAGGGTTTTTTTAACTTTTTTGAAAGTTTGGGCATTCTTTAAGGGCAATGGATGGGAGAGAGACTCAGAAATACAGGGCTAGAGACCTGGCCTCTCTCTTGCTGAAGCAAGATGATAAATGTTTCCTTAAGAAGGGCAGGTGGATGCTGGGTGGGGAAACGGTGAATGAGCACGATAGTGGGGAGTTTGTTCCTGTATGATGCCTCTGTGTGTG
This sequence comes from Tragulus kanchil, assembly GCA_022376925.1. Taxonomy (NCBI): domain Eukaryota; kingdom Metazoa; phylum Chordata; class Mammalia; order Artiodactyla; family Tragulidae; genus Tragulus; species Tragulus kanchil. The sequence continues at coordinate 36,538,152 of JAIOJX010000032.1, forward strand.
AGCACGAGTGTGTTTGTATCAGATATTTATTAATTTTTTTTTTAATTTTGGCTTCTTTTATTGGTTTTTTATTTATTTATTTTCATCCATCCTCATTCCTTGGCATGTGTGGACCTCCCACTGCAGTGGCCTCCCTCGCTTCAGAACCCTGTCTCTGGGCGCATGCGCTCCAGAGTCCTGGCTCGCAATTGGACACACTGGCCCAGCCGCTCCTCGGCATGTGGGATCTTCCCCAGCCAGGGATCGAATCGATGTCCCTTGCACTGCAAGACGGACCCTTTACCCACTGGACCACCAGGGAAGCCCCTTTTAATAAATTTTTTAAAGTCAAGGACTTGGACGATTTTGTTTACTTACTACCAGGTAAAGTATTTTACTCTGCATCAGCTAGAAATATTTAAAACTCATTCTTCCTTTCCTGCTTCTACTCATCTTCTTTTTTCTTACAGGGTTTATTCTTATTTCTTCTCTGCCTTCTGAACTTTAAGAATAAAATTTATGTTGGCTGTACAGATGGTGTAATTCAGAAAAAAGCTGAGATGATCCTATAGAAAGCAAGTGTTTACAAACCTTTCTCCTTACCTGTTTGTATTGGGAAAAATAAAGAGGTTTGTGTAAATGATGTGGGCTTGTGACAGTTATACAAATGAACTTGCAAATGAGCGTAAAAGGGGGCTTAGAGATGGCAGTGCCCTTAACCACAGGTAGTATTTGTTAGAGAAATAATATATCTGTTCAGTTGAGAGATTTCATATTGTATACGGTATAAAAGATTCAGGAATTAGGGTATCAGTTGCTGGATCTTGCTAAGCTTTAGGAGAACCACAGCTTTCAAATTTGAGAACTTAAAACAGTGCTGAACTTTAGAACTTGATTTTGGGCATAGGTCCTATTAGTGCTTAAGTATAAGTTGGATGTGGTTAAATAAATTATATTTAATAATAAATCTTTTGTTATTAAAATATAGAAATGTACAGGGAAGAATGCCGGGCAGTGGTACAATCATTATAAATGAATTAAGAAACAATTCTTTAAGGGTCAATTTTCTTTCACTTTGATAAATTCAGGGCACCAAACATTCCTTACAAGTTCCTTGTAAATTAACTAGTAATCACTTTATAAAGTTAATTAATCATCTGTAGCAAATTCTCCAGTGACACAGAAAGTCATTATCATTATACATGATTGGCAACGTGATCAGTCACCTAGGGAAGTAAAGTTTAAGGAAAGTAATTATTTGGAAAATGTCAGACATTGTTAAATTAGGAATTTCTCTCATTATTCAGATCTGATTAGCATGAAATATGAATTACAAATGTGACACTGATTCAACAAATGAATAGTGTTGTTTGTATTCCAAGTACTCCTTAGCTTTCAGAAATGTGAAGTATTAATGCAAATTACATTGATACTATGTTATTTTAGAGTGGTTAATATGTTTTTGTTAAAAAAATTTTAAAAAATAATACAGCAATAAAATGATTAAAACCCAAAACACTATCCTCAGAAAAGCACTGGAATGTATTTGCCATCTGGAAATGGAAAATAATTTGAATGAGTTTATGAAGGGCTTCCCTGGTGGCTCAAATGGTAAAGAATCTGCTTGCAGTGCAGGAGACCTTGGCTTGATCCCTGGGTGGGCACGATCCCCTGGAGAAGGCAATGGCTACTCACTCCAGTATTCTTGTCTGGAGGATTCCACGGACAGAGGAGCCTGGTAAACTACAGTCCACGGGGTCACCAAGAGTCGGACATGACTGAGTGACTAACACTATGTTCTCTATTACCATGAAGGGAATAGTACTTCATTTATAAAGTTGTGACCTACTTCACAACTCATCCAATGTCAGCCTATGTGGCTTGCGTTGGAATGTTGACCATGGGAAAAATGGTTTATAGATTTTGAGTACTGTAAGACCTTATATGGGATTGACCTAGCTTAAGGGAAAGTTGTGTCAATCCTATAGTGCTTAATTTTTATAGCAGTTGGGATGTGGTTAAATAAATTATATTTAATAATAAATCTTTTGTTATTAAAATATAGAAATGTACAGGGAAGAATGCCGGGCAGTGGTACAATCATTATAAATGAATTAAGAAACAATTCTTTAAGGGTCAATTTTCTTTCACTTTGATAAATTCAGGGCACCAAACATTCCTTACAAGTTCCTTGTAAATTAACTAGTAATCACTTTATAAAGTTAATTAATCATCTGTAGCAAATTCTCCAGTGACACAGAAAGTCATTATCATTATACATGATTGGCAACGTGATCAGTCACCTAGGGAAGTAAAGTTTAAGGAAAGTAATTATTTGGAAAATGTCAGACATTGTTAAATTAGGAATTTCTCTCATTATTCAGATCTGATTAGCATGAAATATGAATTACAAATGTGACACTGATTCAACAAATGAATAGTGTTGTTTGTATTCCAAGTACTCCTTAGCTTTCAGAAATGTGAAGTATTAATGCAAATTACATTGATACTATGTTATTTTAGAGTGGTTAATATGTTTTTGTTAAAAAATTTAAAAAGTAATACAGCAATAAAATGATTAAAACCCAAAACACTATCCTCAGAAAAGCACTGGAATGTATTTGCCATCTGGAAATGGAAAATAATTTGAATGAGTTTATGAAGGGCTTCCCTGGTGGCTCAAATGGTAAAGAATCTGCTTGCAGTGCAGGAGACCTTGGCTTGATCCCTGGGTGGGCACGATCCCCTGGAGAAGGCAATGGCTACTCACTCCAGTATTCTTGTCTGGAGGATTCCACGGACAGAGGAGCCTGGTAAACTACAGTCCACGGGGTCACCAAGAGTCGGACATGACTGAGTGACTAACACTATGTTCTCTATTACCATGAAGGGAATAGTACTTCATTTATAAAGTTGTGACCTACTTCACAACTCATCCAATGTCAGCCTATGTGGCTTGCGTTGGAATGTTGACCATGGGAAAAATGGTTTATAGATTTTGAGTACTGTAAGACCTTATATGGGATTGACCTAGCTTAAGGGAAAGTTGTGTCATGCAAGTTTCTTCATAAATATTTAAAGAAGTTGTGTAAATTGTATATGAAACTACAGTATTTTCTGATGATACCAATTTAGGAGTTTGGCGATCATTCCAGCAACTTAAGAATTTTAGGGTTTCTGACATTTAAAGAGATCTAGAAATGTGTGGAAGGAACTTTGAATGATAGTTTCTCAGGAATTTTTTCCTGTGAAATCTTTTATAGCTCTTTTAAAAGTATGTGACAATATAATTTAGAGATAATGACATTTCTTCCCAGAGTTATTTTCTTTTTTTCAGTGAAGTCAAAGCAGTGAACTCTATAGAAAGTCTTTCTTCTCAGATAAAACCAATGAGATTTTGAAAACAGATTTTCCTGAAACATTCCATACTGGCTCTATTTTTTGATATTTGACTTGTGTGCATTGCTTGAAATGGGTCGATATTTATGAAGAGTCTTAGGGAAAGTAAGTGCTGGAAACCTTACATAGAGGTACAGTTGCAGATTTAATGGCTAAAAGTAACAATGGAGGTATCTTACCTTTATCTAAATCCTGCTATGTGCCCTTTTATAGATTTGAGGACAGATTCAGAGACATTTGGTAACTTGTCCAAAATCAACTAACAAGGACTGAAATTTAATTTGGGGACTTTGATACCATGATTTTTCACCTGCAGTAGTATCATATATCTAAAAGTTATGTTAAAGTATTTAAAACCTTAATGGAAAATGTACATTGATCTGTATCACCAGAATAAATTTGTGAAAAATAAGGATGTAAAAGTTTTTCAGTAGTGGTAATAATATAAAGATATTCTCAATATGGCCACTAGAGGTCAGCACGTATCTGCTTTATGTGGTATAACAACTACGTTTTAGTGGAATTTTTTTTTTTTGCCCAGGTTATATTCAGGTGCTAAATACCATTGCAGCATATCGCAGATATATTGTAGTTAAAATATTAAAAGCATTTTAATAGCTGTCCCTATGTTAATGGAATCAAACTTTTCTAAAAAGTATTTCATTTTACCTTTTGCCTTTTTTTCTTAGATCAGAGATTCAATCTTTTATAATACCTGCTTATTTCTTATGTAAAAAATATTTAAAATCTATGTTTATACTTTATGCATTAGCAGAAATTCATAATATGTTCAGAACATGCTCCATTCTTTTTTTACGTTTATTATTAATTTATTTTTATTTTACTATTATAGACTTTTATTGTTTACTGCTGTACATAAACCCGAATCACTCATAGGTATACTCTTGACCCCTCCCACCTGAACCCCGCCCTCACTTTCCTCCCCATCGCACCCCTACAGGTTGTTGCATAGTCCCTGTGTAAGTGCCCTTGGTTTTACAGTACATTCACATTGGTCATCTCTTTTACATATGTAGGTTTCCATGTTACTCTTGCCATACATCTCGCCCATTCCTCCCTCCCTCCACTGTCCATAAGTCTTTTCTCTATGTCTGTTTCTCCATTGCTGCTCTGCAGACACATTTATCAGTACTATCTTTCTAAGTTCCATATATATGTATTAGTATACTATATTTATCCTTCTCTTTCTGACTTACTTTTTTTAGTTTTATCCAACTCATTAGGACTGACTTAAATGCATTTCTTTTTATGGCTGAGAAATATTTCATTGCATATATCCAATAAGTGCGAAACCTTACATAGAGGTACAGTTGCAGATTTAATGGCTAAAAGTAACAATGGAGGTATCTTACCTTTATCTAAATCCTGCTATGTGCCCTTTTATAGATTTGAGGACAGATTCAGAGACATTTGGTAACTTGTCCAAAATCAACTAACAAGGACTGAAATTTAATTTGGGGACTTTGATACCATGATTTTTCACCTGCAGTAGTATCATATATCTAAAAGTTATGTTAAAGTATTTAAAACCTTAATGGAAAATGTACATTGATCTGTATCACCAGAATAAATTTGTGAAAAATAAGGATGTAAAAGTTTTTCAGTAGTGGTAATAATATAAAGATATTCTCAATATGGCCACTAGAGGTCAGCACGTATCTGCTTTATGTGGTATAACAACTACGTTTTAGTGGAATTTTTTTTTTTTGCCCAGGTTATATTCAGGTGCTAAATACCATTGCAGCATATCGCAGATATATTGTAGTTAAAATATTAAAAGCATTTTAATAGCTGTCCCTATGTTAATGGAATCAAACTTTTCTAAAAAGTATTTCATTTTACCTTTTGCCTTTTTTTCTTAGATCAGAGATTCAATCTTTTATAATACCTGCTTATTTCTTATGTAAAAAATATTTAAAATCTATGTTTATACTTTATGCATTAGCAGAAATTCATAATATGTTCAGAACATGCTCCATTCTTTTTTTACGTTTATTATTAATTTATTTTTATTTTACTATTATAGACTTTTATTGTTTACTGCTGTACATAAACCCGAATCACTCATAGGTATACTCTTGACCCCTCCCACCTGAACCCCGCCCTCACTTTCCTCCCCATCGCACCCCTACAGGTTGTTGCATAGTCCCTGTGTAAGTGCCCTTGGTTTTACAGTACATTCACATTGGTCATCTCTTTTACATATGTAGGTTTCCATGTTACTCTTGCCATACATCTCGCCCATTCCTCCCTCCCTCCACTGTCCATAAGTCTTTTCTCTATGTCTGTTTCTCCATTGCTGCTCTGCAGACACATTTATCAGTACTATCTTTCTAAGTTCCATATATATGTATTAGTATACTATATTTATCCTTCTCTTTCTGACTTACTTCGCTTTGTATAGTAGGTTCTAGTTTTATCCAACTCATTAGGACTGACTTAAATGCATTTCTTTTTATGGCTGAGAAATATTTCATTGCATATATGTACCACAGCTTCTTTATCCATTCATTTGTCGATGGACACCTAGGTTGTTTCCATGTTCTAGCTATTGTAAATAGTACTGCAATGAACATTGGGGTACATTTGTCTCTTTCAATTTTGGTTTCCTCAGGGTATATACCTAATAGTGGAATTGCTCGGTCATATGGTGGTTCTAGTCCTAGTTTCTTTCTTTCTTTCTTTTTTTTTAAATTTTGGCCTCTTTTCATTGATTTTTTATCCATTTATTTTCATCCATTTTTATTCTTTGGCCTGTGTGGGCCTCCCATCCCAGTGGCCTCTCGGGTTGCAAAGCACCGGCTCTGGGTGCATGTGCTCCAGAGCACCGGCTCATAATTGGACACACTGGTCTGTTTAACCACTCTGTGGCATGTGGGATCTTCCTAGGCCAGGGATTGAGCCCATGTCCCTTGTACTGCAAGGTGGACTCTTTACCCACTGGACCACCAGGGAAACCCCCTATTCTTCGTTTTTTAAGGAATCTCCATACTGTCCTCCATAGTGGTGGTATCAACTTCCATTTCCCCAACAGTGCAAGAGTGTTCCCTTTTCTCTGCACCCTCTTCAGCATTTATTGTCTGTAGATTTTTTTGATGATGGCCATTCTGACTGGTGTGAGGTGATGTCTCATTTTGTTTTTTGTTTTTTGTTTTTTTAAGATTTATTTATTTTATTTATTTTGGGCGGGAGTCAGGTTGGGGAGGGAGGGGAGCGGGCAGGGCACTTCTATTGGTTTTTCATTTCTCTATTTTCATCCATCTTTGTTCTTTGGCTCCTGTGGGCCTCCCATCGTGGTGGCGTCTGTCATCGCAGAGCGCCAGGTCTGGGCGCATGCGCTCCAGAGCTCTGGCTTGGCAATTGGACACATCGGTCCAGCCGGTCCGCGGCACGTGGGATCTTCCCAGGCCAGGGATTGAACCGGCGCCCCTTGCACTGCAAGGCAGTGTCCTTATTCACTGGACCACCAGGGGAAGCCCTCATTTTGTTTTAATTTGAGTTTTTCTAATGAGTGACGTTGAGCATCTTTTCATGTGTTTTTTGGCCATGTATATAGTCTTCTTTGAGGAGATATCTGTTCAGGTCTTTTCCCATTTTTTGATTTGGTTGTTTGTTTTTTCGGTGTTGAGCTGTCTGAGCTGCTTGTATATTTTGGAAAGTAATTATTTGTCAGTTGTTTAATTTGCCATGATTTTCTCCCATTCTGTGGGTAGTCTGTTCACCCTGTTTATAGTTTCTTTTTCTGTGCGAAAGGTTTTAAGTTTAGTTAGGTCCCACTTGTTTATTTTTGATTTTATTTCCTTTATTCTAGGAGGTGTGATTTATGTCGAGTATTCTGCCTATGCTTTCCTCTCAGAGTTTTATGGTTTCTGGTCTTACTGTTAGATCTTTAATCCATTTTGAGTTTATCTTTGTGTATGGTGTTAGAAAGTGTTCTAACTTCATTCTTTTACATATAGCTGTCCAGTTTTCCCAGCACCATTTGTTGAAGAGGCTGTCTTTGTCCCGTCATATGTTCTTGCCTCCTTTGTCAAAAGTAAGGTAACCATAGGTCGGAGCATGCTCCATTCTTTATTTCTCTTAAAATGCATAGTAAATTACAGGTTTTACAAAGATCTATGGAACATTATATTGCATACAATATTTCCAACACAAGTTTGAACAGTGAAAGTGAAGTCACTCCGTCATGTCCAAATTTTTGTGACCCATGGATGAGCCATGGAATTCTCCAAGCAAGCAGACTGGAGTGGGTAGCCTTTCCTTTCTCCAAGGGATCTTCCCAGCCCAGAAATCAAACCCAGGTCTTCTGCATTGCAGGCGGGTTATTTACTGTCTGAGCCACAAAGGGAAGCTATCGCAAAGAGAACATATCTATGAAGCTGTCTGTTTGGTACTTTTCTTTTTTTTTTTAAACTTTTATTTTACTTTTAACTTTTACAGAGCTTTGTTGTTTACAGATATGTATGATCCCAGATTAGTATATGTATATCCCCCCATCCCACCCATCCAAACCGTCACACAGCACCCCTGCAGGATCCCCTTTTCTCACAGAGCAATGATTATAGCTATTTTCTTCACATATGATAGTACAGGTTTTCATGCTGCTTCCTTTACGCTTCCCACCCACTGTTCATTCCCCACAGTGTCCATATGTTTACTGTCCATGTCTGTTTTTCCATCGCTTCACTGCATGTGTTATCATTTCCATCCTACTAGATTCCATATATATGTGTTAGTATATTGTACTTGTCCTTCTCTTGTTGACTTACGTCACTTTTTATGATAGGTTCTAGATCCAGCTGCATTATTAGGACTGATTCTTCTGCATTTCTTTTTACAGCTGTGTAGTATTCCATTGCATATATTGGTCTGTTCACCCTGTTTATAGTTTCTTTTTCTGTGCGAAAGGTTTTAAGTTTAGTTAGGTCCCACTTGTTTATTTTTGATTTTATTTCCTTTATTCTAGGAGGTGTGATTTATGTCGAGTATTCTGCCTATGCTTTCCTCTCAGAGTTTTATGGTTTCTGGTCTTACTGTTAGATCTTTAATCCATTTTGAGTTTATCTTTGTGTATGGTGTTAGAAAGTGTTCTAACTTCATTCTTTTACATATAGCTGTCCAGTTTTCCCAGCACCATTTGTTGAAGAGGCTGTCTTTGTCCCGTCATATGTTCTTGCCTCCTTTGTCAAAAGTAAGGTAACCATAGGTCGGAGCATGCTCCATTCTTTATTTCTCTTAAAATGCATAGTAAATTACAGGTTTTACAAAGATCTATGGAACATTATATTGCATACAATATTTCCAACACAAGTTTGAACAGTGAAAGTGAAGTCACTCCGTCATGTCCAAATTTTTGTGACCCATGGATGAGCCATGGAATTCTCCAAGCAAGCAGACTGGAGTGGGTAGCCTTTCCTTTCTCCAAGGGATCTTCCCAGCCCAGAAATCAAACCCAGGTCTTCTGCATTGCAGGCGGGTTATTTACTGTCTGAGCCACAAAGGGAAGCTATCGCAAAGAGAACATATCTATGAAGCTGTCTGTTTGGTACTTTTCTTTTTTTTTTTTAAACTTTTATTTTACTTTTAACTTTTACAGAGCTTTGTTGTTTACAGATATGTATGATCCCAGATTAGTATATGTATATCCCCCCATCCCACCCATCCAAACCGTCACACAGCACCCCTGCAGGATCCCCTTTTCTCACAGAGCAATGATTATAGCTATTTTCTTCACATATGATAGTACAGGTTTTCATGCTGCTTCCTTTACGCTTCCCACCCACTGTTCATTCCCCACAGTGTCCATATGTTTACTGTCCATGTCTGTTTTTCCATCGCTTCACTGCATGTGTTATCATTTCCATCCTACTAGATTCCATATATATGTGTTAGTATATTGTACTTGTCCTTCTCTTGTTGACTTACGTCACTTTTTATGATAGGTTCTAGATCCAGCTGCATTATTAGGACTGATTCTTCTGCATTTCTTTTTACAGCTGTGTAGTATTCCATTGCATATATTGGTACTTTTCTTGATTCTACAAGACCTGAGGCTCACTGAAGACAGAAAACTTACTCAGTTTTTAATCCCAGCTATTACCATTGTTCCTCTCTCAGAGTAAATACTTGGTAAATGCTTATTGACTGAATGTCTGTTAAGAGGCATAAAAATAGTGAATTCACAGGAAGTATGGGTCCTAATGCCATTTTTTCAGCTTTAGCTCTTGGGCAAATTATTAAACATGGGACCTAATTTTATTTTGCTCTTTGTGAAAAAAACCTTATTGAGTTGCCAGAGCATTTCATTAAATATGTATAAAGTTTCTGTCACATCGTAAACAATAGGTATAACTATTATCATTCTTAGCAATGATTGCTGACAGTTATTACTAGTAATAAAGGTAGTGGTAGTAAAGGGTAGAAACATGTGGTGGGGCTGACCAGCTCTGGGACTGTATTTAAGATGGCAGTTTTTCTTTCTGTTGTGCCAGTGTGAGCGAGATTGTAGTCTGGACTTTAAGGTTATTGTTTGGGCATTTTAAACCATCATTTTTTTTTTTTTTTTTTTTTTCTTTTTCATTTTGTGACTAAGGAGCGTAAACCAGAGATTTTAAGTCAGACTGGACTAGGTCCAGGATATGTTGCTCCTGGTTTCAGTGCCTTAGACAATGCTGCTGAGCTTCTTGAGCTACCAGAACCATGTACCAAGGTTTTTATTTTTTAGCTTGTGTGTGTGTGTGTGTGTGTGTGTGTGTGTGTGTGTAAGAGAGAGAGAGAAAAAGGGAGAGAGAGACAGAAAGAGAGAGGGAGGGAGGGAGATTGATTCAGGGTTTATCAGCAAACATCTGATCCTGGTCATTGTTTCCTCTAAAATTTAAAAGCCCCAGTCATTTGGACTGTTACTTTCTTCTTTTGAGTGTAGATTTTCATGTGTCTTTTATTTTATTTAAATTTATTTATTTTAATTGAAAGATAATTGCTTTACATTATTGTTTGTTCCTGCCAAATATCAACATGAATCAACCATAGATATATGTATGTCTCCTATCATATATTTTATTTGTGTGCATCTTATTTATTTCTCAGAGAGACTATATATCACCCATACATCAGCATTGTCTTCAGGTATCTGTCTCAAATGCTGTCTGCAGGCTCCATGAGAAATATTTAGCATTGTAGCCTAAACAGAATTCTGAACTTGAATCCTATTTTTGCTATATTTTAAGTTTCAGCTACTCTTTCACATCCTTGCTACAGGATCAGAGTTCTGGGCTTCACTTTCTTGAGTGCATGCTAACTGCAAGTACACAAATTTTTTTTTTTCTCTTTTTTTCTTTTGAATTTTCCTCTGCTCCTTTTTACAGCTTTCCTCTTTGGAGTACACAAATTTTTAAAGTGTAGTTATAAGAACTCTTCCTGTACCTAGTCATCTACCAGCACACACGCTATATATAAGACATTGAACTAGCTCCCTTGGGCATAAAAGACTAAGTAAGCTATTCAAGATCTGTTGGGCATTTATTCTTTATAGGGGAATATGTAGATGGAAATAATGACAATACAGAACAATGTTAAATATGCACTGTAAGACCTTATTTCTCAAAGTGTGGTCTGGGGACTGGCATTACATGGGGGTTGTTGGAAATGTGGACTCTCAGGCCTTGCTGCAGAACTGCTGAACCAGTGTCTTCATTTGTGGGGACCTTCCACAGAAAGGAAGGCAGCGGGACTGCCCCCAGCTGAACCGGGAGATCTCGGAGAGAGGCAAGTCTTGCTGCCGGCCCCCCAGGCCCCCGGCGCACACAGGGGACAATCAGACACGGCAGGGGTTCTGTTGAGGCAGTTCCGTTTTATTAATGTAGACTTACAGCTTTTATAGGCAAACGAAGGAGGTTTTGCAAGGGACTTCCTATAGTTACACCAATCAAACTAAAGGTCGAGCAATTATGTATTTACATCACAATAGGAATTTACGGTGAGCATGCATTGTCCACAAACGCAGAAACCAGGGGAATCAATCAGAAGTTTTGACAATGGACTTTAGATTATGCCCTCCTCTCTTCCTGTAGGCATCAGCTTAGCTCCGAACTGCAAATATGTGCTTAAGCTTCTTTATGCTTGCAAAGGCCCTCTTTCATTTAGGGCCCCACATTCATTTTGCCAAGATCTCAGCCAATATCTTTGCACCTCCAAATATGAAGAGCACCTTGTAGGCATAAGGCTTTAGGGAATACAGATATCACTTCCAGTTAGGGACCCAGGATTTCATGGAGGAAGGAGCCTTCAGAGAGAGAAAGGATTTTGATGGTGAAACTGGGATTAGGAGGAGGCTGCCCAAGGCAAATGTAGGAAGGAGGAAAGATGGTTTTTTGAGTGTCAGGTCTCTAATGTACAGCATTAGTGCAGAGAAGCAAGCCATTTAGAAGGTGGGGCTGCTTCAGATCAGTGTGCCAGACTAGGGGTTTAGATTTTCACGTATATCAGATGACACAGGCGGTCCAGAAATGGAAAGAAACTTCCTTGCCCTTTTGCCTTATTACCTAATAGGATCAGAGTTGTGCTTTAGGAAGAGAAATCTAATGTGCCTTCGAGAGATGGTTTATGACTACATCTAGAGATTAAGGAGATAGCATGGTGTAAGTACACCAAGAGGCAGGTTAGAGAAAGAGATGCTGGCCAGTCCCCAGCCATTTCAGCCATTCCAGCTGAAGTGCAGACATACCAGTGAAGAAGCCAGGTGAGGCTTCAGATGACTCCAGCTCCAGCTTCTGACTCAACAACATGAGGGAGGACTGCCCAGCTGAGCACAGTCAACCTATAGCCTGTGAGCCGCGAAGGTTGGGGTTGGTTTACTGAGCAGACATCTATCTTTTGGGACTATCATGAAGATAAAAGGACCTTTTTATTTGCTAATTCTCTGGCCCACAGCCTGGAATAAAACAAACCTTCAATGTATATTAAAAAGAAAAAGAGGACATAGCATGGTGGCGGTGAGAGTAAAGATTAGAGAGTTTGTAGAAATAGCATCAAGGGGAGGCTGTGTCTGGTACACAGGCAGGAAGAGAAAGGTAGTAAGGAGAAGAACAGTGGCACCAATAGGAGAAGGAGAAGCAATTCCTTCAGAGAGAAAACATTTGGTTTCTGGTCATGCTGGTTGAGGGGCTAACAGAACACAAGTTAGGAGACTTTTACACTCCTTATTCAGAATGGGGTATTTGAAACTCATGAGAGAAGCCAGGGATGGAAGCAAAGCTGTGGGAATTCTCCGCAGCAAGCCATGGTGAAGCTAGGGTTGAGGCTGAGACCTCCAAGGCAAGACCAGCTTAGCAGTGGAGAGGCCCAGAGCCTCCAAGTATACGGGGAATATAAGGAGAGTCCTGTTGCCTGAGCGCTTGGTGTCTTATCTCATTGTGTGGAAATGCACTCGGAGAGACATTTCTTCCTTTCTTGACTTGTTACTGAGACTGTTGAAGAGCAGCATTCTTTCTAGATATTAGAGTGTTTCTCAGTGGCTTAGGAAATAATTTCCAAAATACAACCAGTACATATGAGCTCACTGCATGAAACAGGCCCTAGCTAAAACTTCCCAAACTTTCTCTCTATTTTGGATGTGTCTACTGTATTTTAAATTTTCTTCCATTGTCTGTGTAAAGGTCTCTCTCCCTACTATTTTATTATGGTGATTTTCAAACATATAGTATGGTTGTGATAGATGACAGTAGATAGCTTACTGTGAACAGTGTCAGATTCTTTTTTTTTTTTGCCCCCATCATGCCTCCTTTATTATTTTTTTCCTATATTTTATTTTCATCCATCTTTTATTCTTTGGCTTGTGTGGGCCTCCCATTACAGTGGCCTCTCTAGGTGCAGAGCACTGGCTCTGGGTGCATGTGCTCCAGAGCACTGGCTTGCAATTGGACACACTGGTCCAGCTGCTCTGTGGCAAGTGGGATCTGCCTGGGCCAGGGATCGAACCTGGTGCCTTGTGCATTGCAACCTGAACTCTCTACCCACTGGGCCACCAGGGAAGCCCAAGGGGTCAGATTCTTGATCTCCAAAGGAGAAGATTTCACATTGGGATCAAAAGACTTGACTTTTGTCACTCAGAGCTTTGTGCAATAAAAGGTTTATTAAGGAAAAAGGCGTGAAAGCTTCCAGCTAAAGGAACTGGAAAAATTTAGAATCAGGGGGCCAAAAATAGGAGAAGGAAAGAGGGGCAATTCCTTCAGAGAGAAAACATTTGGTTTCTGGTCATGCTGGTTGAGGGGCTAACAGAACACAAGTTAGGAGACTTTTACACTCCTTATTCAGAATGGGGTATTTGAAACTCATGAGAGAAGCCAGGGATGGAAGCAAAGCTGTGGGAATTCTCCGCAGCAAGCCATGGTGAAGCTAGGGTTGAGGCTGAGACCTCCAAGGCAAGACCAGCTTAGCAGTGGAGAGGCCCAGAGCCTCCAAGTATACGGGGAATATAAGGAGAGTCCTGTTGCCTGAGCGCTTGGTGTCTTATCTCATTGTGTGGAAATGCACTCGGAGAGACATTTCTTCCTTTCTTGACTTGTTACTGAGACTGTTGAAGAGCAGCATTCTTTCTAGATATTAGAGTGTTTCTCAGTGGCTTAGGAAATAATTTCCAAAATACAACCAGTACATATGAGCTCACTGCATGAAACAGGCCCTAGCTAAAACTTCCCAAACTTTCTCTCTATTTTGGATGTGTCTACTGTATTTTAAATTTTCTTCCATTGTCTGTGTAAAGGTCTCTCTCCCTACTATTTTATTATGGTGATTTTCAAACATATAGTATGGTTGTGATAGATGACAGTAGATAGCTTACTGTGAACAGTGTCAGATTCTTTTTTTTTTTTGCCCCCATCATGCCTCCTTTATTATTTTTTTCCTATATTTTATTTTCATCCATCTTTTATTCTTTGGCTTGTGTGGGCCTCCCATTACAGTGGCCTCTCTAGGTGCAGAGCACTGGCTCTGGGTGCATGTGCTCCAGAGCACTGGCTTGCAATTGGACACACTGGTCCAGCTGCTCTGTGGCAAGTGGGATCTGCCTGGGCCAGGGATCGAACCTGGTGCCTTGTGCATTGCAACCTGAACTCTCTACCCACTGGGCCACCAGGGAAGCCCAAGGGGTCAGATTCTTGATCTCCAAAGGAGAAGATTTCACATTGGGATCAAAAAGACTTGACTTTTGTCACTCAGAGCTTTGTGCAATAAAAGGTTTATTAAGGAAAAAAGGCGTAGAGAAAGCTTCCAGCTAAAGGAACTGGAAGGGGAATAGAAGAGAACCCCAGAAGCTAGTTTAGGCGAGGTATTTTGTACTTTTCCAGTTGGTTATTAACATAGATCAAAAGAATATTTTAAGGTGATGGGGGTCTTACCAGACCCACACCTACAACATACATCTTTAGATAATATAGGTACAAGCCAAGAAGGAGCAGCATTTCCTCCAGCAAGATACATTGTTCTATACATGAGCTCTGGGCTTAAAGAATGTCTTAGGCAAAATAGATTATTGTCATAGGCGTGACAATCAAGGTGAAGGCCCCTTGGCTAAAAATGTTTGTTCCTCCTCCTCCTTGGAAATCTCTGGCCTCTTTACCAAGTCTTCCTATTCACCCCTCTACCATTAATATTTTACTACAATTGCTTTAACATACACTTCAACCGTTACCCTTCCTATGTAGAGGTTTTCGTAAAAATGTAGTGTGATTATAATATAAAGGTTTTTTTTTTACTTCTTTTCTAGTAACAATTAAAACAAAAAGATTTCCTCACATTATTACCAAGTTGTAAATGTTGTTTAAAATTACTTCAAGATATTTCAAATATTTCATGTAATTTATTTCATCATGCTAAAGATGACTTAATTATCCTATATCTCATTAAATAAAAATGACTCTTCATCTTAGATTTTTCTAAAATAAAATTTTAGTGCTAAATTCTTTTCTGTTTCTAAGATTAAAAATATATTCTCTTGTGTGAAGAAAATGAAGACACTATATTGAAGAGATATCTGTACCTAATGTTCCTAGCAGCATTATTCACAGTGGCCTAAGAAAATAGACTTAGGAAATAATCTAAGCAGGTGAATGAAGAAGTTGAGATATATACACAAGGGAATATTATTCAGCCATAAAAAGGAAATCCTGCCATTTGTGACTACATGGATGAGACCTGAAGACATGCTAAGTGAAACAAGGCACAGAAAGACATACTGTATTGCAGGCAGGCATTTATGCTCAGTCATGTCTAACTCTTTGCAACGTCATGGACTGTAGCCTACCAGGCTCCTCTGTCCACGGAATTCTTCAGGCAAGAATACCAGAGTGGGTTGCCATTTCCTTCTCCAGGGGATCTTCCCCAACCCACGTGTTGAACCCATGTCTCTTGTATAGCCTGCATTGGCAGGAGGATTTTTTTTTTTTTTTTTTACCACTGTGCCGCTTGGGAAACCCTCATTTAAATGTGGACTGTAAAGACAAAACAAAACCCCCAAAACCAAACTGATAGAAAAAAATCAGATTTGTGGTTACTAGAGGTGGAGGGTGAGAGGAGGGGCAATTGGATTAGGGTAATCAAAAGATAAAAGCTTTCAGTTATCAAATAAGTACTAGGAATGCACACGTTAATGACTATAGTTAACACTGCTCTATGATACATATGAAAGTTAAGAGAGTAAATCCTAAGCATTCTCATTATAAGGAGAAAATACTTTTTGGTGTCTCTGTGAGATGATGGATGTTCACTAAACTTATTGTAGTAACCATTTCATGACATGTAGAAGTGAAATCATTATGCCGTGTACCTTAGACCTGTACAGGGATGTATGTCAATTGAAACTTAAGACAACTAGAAGGAAAAAAAAAACTATAGATGCCTGGAAGTGGAACTGCTAGCGGATCAAAAATCTGAGCTTTTTAAAAGATTGAAACCTGTTGCCAAATGGTTTTTCAAAAGCCAGATTTACCAAGTTCATACCAGTATACACTGAACTTTTGCTTCACTATGTCCCTGTTTAACCTTAGCATACATTAAAAATACATAAACGGGACTTTCCTGGTGGTCCAGTGGTGAAAACTCTGTGTTCCCAATACAATGGGGCCTGGGTTTGAGCCCTGGTCAGGGAACTAGATCCCACATGCCCCAACTAAGACCCAGAGCAGCCAAATAAATAAATAATTAAAAAAAAACCCATAACGTTTTAAGAAACTTGGCAGAGCCCTTGAGTGGAAACAGAGGATGCACCTACAGCTGGACCCCCCTCCCTTTTGAAGTGTGTGCTCCTAGGTTAATGGTAAATGGAGAAGAAACTTTTGGGTCTTGGCTGAATCCTGGGGCAAGGTGGGAGGAGGGAGATGGTGATGAAGGAAAGAGATTGCATGTTTCTCTCACATTTTATTGCTTAAAATATCTTTTGAGGCTATATCAAACTTACAGAAAAGTTGTACAGTGTGAATTTTTTCGTCTTGAGCAATTTGAAAATAAATTACCTTTAATGATGTACAATTACCCTCAAATACTTTGGTGTGTATTTCCCTTAAACAAAGATATTCTCCTGACCAACCCTAACATAACCATGAAAATCATGAAATTAACATTGTACACTGCTAACATCTAATCATACCTGGTTTTTGTTTCACCAAGTGCCTTAATATCCATTACAGCAAGAGAGCATGTTCAAAATCAGGTGTTACTTTTCCTTGTGTCAGTTTGGAACAGTGTCCCATTCTTGATTTTTATGACCTTGACACTTTTGAAATGTATAAGCCAGTTATCCTGTAGAATGTTCCTCATGTTTGGATTAGTTTTTCCTAATAACATTCAGGTTACACCTCTGGCAGAAATGTCATAAATGTGGTGCCGTGTTCTTTTTATTACATTTTATCTGGAGGCACAGGATTTTGATTTGTTCTGTTTATGATGTCATTTATGTGATGACTTCTTTAGGTGTGTTTGCTAAGCTTCTTCGCTGTAAAGTTATCTTCTTTGTAATAAGTATTTGCTGAGGAGATATATGGTGAAGCTGTGTAAATATCCTGTTCTTCCTGGATCAGCCACCAACCTTTCCCCCATCTATTTGTCAGTCAACCAATCATTTCATTATGGATTCAAGGTTTCCTGTTTTGTTCAATAGAATTATAATCTATGACAATCACTAATCCTGATGCTCAAATTGTTCCTCATCGGGTCAGTGGGAATTCTTTCACTCTGATTTGTGTCTTTTCACATGTTCACCATTTTTGCGAGAGACTTTACTTTCTGGAGGAGATACTCTTTTTTTTTTTTTTTAATAAGATTTATTTATTTATTTTGGGCGGGGGTAGGGTTGGGGAGGGAGAGGGGCGTGGGCGGGCCACTTCTATTGGTCTTTCTCTATTTTCATCCGTCTTTGTTCTTTGGCTCCTGTGGGCCTCCCATCGCGGTGGCATCTGTTGTTGCAGAGCACTAGCTCTGGGCACATGCGATCCAGAGCTCCGGCTCGGTAATTGGACACATTGGTCCAGCCGCTCCGCGGCATGTGGGATCTTCCCAGGCCAGGGATCAAACCGGCGCCCCTTGCACTGCAAGGCGGTGTCCTTACCCACTGGACCACCAGGGGAAGCCCTGGAGGAGATATTTTTCGTTCGTATTGTATGTTGCCTGCTCCATCCCTGGAAATAGCCATTTCTCTGAGGAACTCTGATTCCTTTTAGTGGAGAATGATGTTTAGAAGCTAAGAGCTGGTGTTTTGTCTGCTCATTGCTGTTGGAGTGCCACTTCTCCCAGGCCCTTCCAGTGGATTGGGGAATGTGTGTGTTCATGTCTTTACCTCTCTGCTTTTTAATCTCTCTTAAAAAATATATTTCATCCATCTCTACAATTCTCATTTAGCAAGGTTCATTCTAGTCTTCTCCTTTTTTCATGTTAATCTTTCTCTGGCAGAGACAAAACCTAGTTCCTATTGTTCACTGTTTATACATTTATGTGATCCGTGCTCCTGTATGTAGCCAGTCTCTCACCAGTGACTGCTGTCCTTCTCTCCCCTACTCCCATGCCCTTTTTCAATGTCATGAATTTTTAGGTGTGTTTGCTAAGCTTCTTGCTGTAAAGTTATCTTCTTTGTAATAAGTATTTGCTGAGGAGATATATGGTGAAGCTGTGTAAATATCCTGTTCTTCCTGGATCAGCCACCAACCTTTCCCCCATCTATTTGTCAGTCAACCAATCATTTCATTATGGATTCAAGGTTTCCTGTTTTGTTCAATAGAATTATAATCTATGACAATCACTAATCCTGATGCTCAAATTGTTCCTCATCGGGTCAGTGGGAATTCTTTCACTCTGATTTGTGTCTTTTCACATGTTCACCATTTTTGCGAGAGACTTTACTTTCTGGAGGAGATACTCTTTTTTTTTTTTTTAATAAGATTTATTTATTTTTTTGGGGGGGGGGTGGGGTGGGGGGGGGAGGGGGGCGTGGGCGGGCCACTTCTATTGGTCTTTCTCTATTTTCATCCGTCTTTGTTCTTTGGCTCCTGTGGGCCTCCCATCGCGGTGGCATCTGTTGTTGCAGAGCACTAGCTCTGGGCACATGCGATCCAGAGCTCCGGCTCGGTAATTGGACACATTGGTCCAGCCGCTCCGCGGCATGTGGGATCTTCCCAGGCCAGGGATCAAACCGGCGCCCCTTGCACTGCAAGGCGGTGTCCTTACCCACTGGACCACCAGGGGAAGCCCTGGAGGAGATATTTTTCGTTCGTATTGTATGTTGCCTGCTCCATCCCTGGAAATAGCCATTTCTCTGAGGAACTCTGATTCCTTTTAGTGGAGAATGATGTTTAGAAGCTAAGAGCTGGTGTTTTGTCTGCTCATTGCTGTTGGAGTGCCACTTCTCCCAGGCCCTTCCAGTGGATTGGGGAATGTGTGTGTTCATGTCTTTACCTCTCTGCTTTTTAATCTCTCTTAAAAAATATATTTCATCCATCTCTACAATTCTCATTTAGCAAGGTTCATTCTAGTCTTCTCCTTTTTTCATGTTAATCTTTCTCTGGCAGAGACAAAACCTAGTTCCTATTGTTCACTGTTTATACATTTATGTGATCCGTGCTCCTGTATGTAGCCAGTCTCTCACCAGTGACTGCTGTCCTTCTCTCCCCTACTCCCATGCCCTCCTTGCCACACGTGGACTCTCCACCAGACTGGACTCTTCCCCTGTCCAGCCAAGTGGAAGCCCTCCTCATCTAACTAGGATTTTTGTTCAATCGTGTCTGATTCTTTACTACCCCATGGACTGTAGCCCTGTTGGATTTTAACTGGAAAGACCACTGCCTTGGCTTTTTCAGAGAAATCATACAACTTTTGGTTTGTTTAACCTTAACCTGAGGATTGCCCTGGTAGTACAGTGGATAAGAATCCATCTGCCAATGCAGGGGACATGAGTTTGATCTTTTGCCTGGAAGATTTCACATGCCGTGGAACAACTAAGCCTACTTCTGAGACTGCATGCTGCAACGACTGAAGCCTGTGTGCCTGGAGCCCGTGCTCTGCAACAAGAGAAGCAACTGCAATGAGAAGTCCGAGCACGGCAATGAAGAGTAGCCCTCATTCACTGCAACTAGAGAAAGCCTGTGAGCAGCAATGAAGACCCAGCACAACCATGAAAATATACATACATACATACATACATAAATAAAAACTCTTACTCTGGGAGGAAAAAAGAGGCTGGGCTTTGGTATTTCCCTTTTACCCAGCAGTTTTTCAGCCAAGTTCCAAATCACATCCACATTCTCTCTTCCTGGTAGTTAGTGCTTTAGAGGGTTGAGGAAAAAACAGCTGAATCTTATAAGCCAGGTGAGGCAGGTCCCATGGGGATGAATATTCCTGAAGATGCTGGTGTGCCATATATAAAATATGGGGTCCAGTCAATTCATTAGAAAAGCAGGACAACGGCACCATTTTTCACTTTCTGAGAGTAGACCCAAAAAGAGCCACCCTGGTTCCATGAGTAGAGAGATTCTCTCCCCTTTTCTCTAGCTTGATTGCTCCATTACAAACTGATATTCTTTGTCTTTTTTTCATAGTTGGGGGTGGGGCACTGGCAGAGGGGATAGAGAGCTAGTGACTGTGGGGAGGTGTCCTGTCTCAATTAACCACAGGGTTTTCTTTTGGGAGCTCCTGCTCCACCCATAGGAACACCAGAAGTTCCTACTTGATGGGCTTCAAGATGGAGGAGAGATCGGGGTAGCAGCTACAAATCTGGGTGGAGAAGATAGATGGTTTAAAACATCTTTGCTAACTTGATACGTGATGATAGTGTCTTATTTTATTTTGTGTTAGAAGTATGTGTTTATGTATCTGTGTTACTTTTAGAAAGTACTTTTCCTGGTGCCATTTTTTCTGAGTCCTCTGATGCTGTTTCATGTATCACTTAATTTTTTAAAATGATTTTTTGGTAGCTACTACAATGTTTGAAGCTGGAAAGGACAAAGGTAATCCGGATGAATTTGCAGTGGCACTTGATGAAACGCTTGGAGACTTTGCATTCCCAGATGAATTTGTCTTTGACGTTTGGGGAGTCATTGGTGATGCCAAACGAGAATGATTGTGATGTGAATGATCATCTCTGGAGGAATGAACTGTTGTTCCTTAAGAAAAAGTAAGATCTGCCTTTAGATACTGTTATGGACTCTGGCTTAGTTTTATGTGTATAAATACATTCTTCTGAAATACAGTTTTGATTTCTGGGCACTTTTTAATGCAGTTGCATATGCTTAAGATAAATTACCTCAAATGTAATCATTTTTAATATTCATCCAAAAACTTTCTAAAAGTTACAGAGTATTTTTAGATAGATTGTTCCCCATTGACAGCTGTGTTTTGTTTTCTACATACAAGTCGATTGCAATAGCTTTGTAGTTCTTTTGAAAGATCTTCATGTAGTAGAAACTAGGACCAGAGTATAATTTGCCTCATAGCATCTTCATTTTGATATACTAGCTTGAAAAGGATAGATTCAGTACGTGAAATGTGAATTATGCCTATTAGAGGTCTAGTAATATATTTTTTTAGGCTTGCTAATGAAGATAGGCACCTTTTCCCGGGGTGGTTCCATGAGTAGAGAGATTCTCTCCCTTTCTCTAGCTTGATTGCTCCATTGATTCTTTGTCTTTTCATAGTTGGGGGTGGGGCACTGGCAGAGGGGATAGAGAGCTAGTGACTGTGGGGAGGTGTCCTGTCTCAATTAACCACAGGGTTTTCTTTTGGGAGCTCCTGCTCCACCCATAGGAACACCAGAAGTTCCTACTTGATGGGCTTCAAGATGGAGGAGAGATCGGGGTAGCAGCTACAAATCTGGGTGGAGAAGATAGATGGTTTAAAACATCTTTGCTAACTTGATACGTGATGATAGTGTCTTATTTTATTTTGTGTTAGAAGTATGTGTTTATGTATCTGTGTTACTTTTAGAAAGTACTTTTCCTGGTGCCATTTTTTCTGAGTCCTCTGATGCTGTTTCATGTATCACTTAATTTTTTAAAATGATTTTTTGGTAGCTACTACAATGTTTGAAGCTGGAAAGGACAAAGGTAATCCGGATGAATTTGCAGTGGCACTTGATGAAACGCTTGGAGACTTTGCATTCCCAGATGAATTTGTCTTTGACGTTTGGGGAGTCATTGGTGATGCCAAACGAGAATGATTGTGATGTGAATGATCATCTCTGGAGGAATGAACTGTTGTTCCTTAAGAAAAAGTAAGATCTGCCTTTAGATACTGTTATGGACTCTGGCTTAGTTTTATGTGTATAAATACATTCTTCTGAAATACAGTTTTGATTTCTGGGCACTTTTTAATGCAGTTGCATATGCTTAAGATAAATTACCTCAAATGTAATCATTTTTAATATTCATCCAAAAACTTTCTAAAAGTTACAGAGTATTTTTAGATAGATTGTTCCCCATTGACAGCTGTGTTTTGTTTTCTACATACAAGTCGATTGCAATAGCTTTGTAGTTCTTTTGAAAGATCTTCATGTAGTAGAAACTAGGACCAGAGTATAATTTGCCTCATAGCATCTTCATTTTGATATACTAGCTTGAAAAGGATAGATTCAGTACGTGAAATGTGAATTATGCCTATTAGAGGTCTAGTAATATATTTTTTTAGGCTTGCTAAATAAGGGAAGGAAGATTCCTATAGTCTGTTGATGTCTATGACCTACTTTCTCTCTTTGTAAAACAAGGATTTATTAACTTTTCTTTTTTGCTTTTTCATAATCGTTTCCTTGTTTCTTAAACTTGTTGAAATGTATGTGTTTGTGTGAGTAGAAGAACATGAAAAGAGGTAAATAGGGTAGAAGCCACTAATATTTGATTTTTTCTAAAGCAATTCTTACAACACTATTTCTTTTCCACTCATAGCTACTCTTATGTTGCCCTATATAAGCATTCCAGGGAAAGTTTTTATAGTCTTTGTAGAACTTTTCTTTTGAAAGGTGTTTACTCAGAAAATAACTGTTAGAGAACATTTTTTGGGAGTGTTAAAGAGCAATACTTTAAAGCCCCCTAAGCCTTAAAGGAAATACTGTTAGAAATAAATTTCCCCCCATTGAAAACCTGAGAAAAATATATTAGACTATTATTTTAGAGTTCTAATGTACTCTCTCTAAAACCTTACATTATTGAGAAAATTGAGGGTAAATGACGGTCTTATCACTGTTACTTGACATTTTACAGATGTAAGGGAAATGGAAATGAATGGTTTCAACATAGATCCTTTAATAAAGCAGAGCATGGTGTGACCAAGCGTTTTTCTAAAGTGTTAGATGGAAAATGCTGCATGCTGCTGTGGTAATCAGAAACAATAACCTGTGAGGGGTATATTCTAGGAAGTTGTTCCCTCTTCATGCTGGGTTAATGCTTAGATAAGTGTTGTTTTCTGGTGCAGCTTCACTTTTACTGCCTTCTGCTCACTTTTTCACATAAATTTAATTCCATGAAGCTTGATATCCTTTGTCTCATTGATCTGAAACCTCCACAGAAACTGTTTCAGTCATTAATGTGTAAAAAAAGTAATTCATAGAATGTGGATTGTCTTATTGCACTTGCCCATCATTTAGAAAAGGATCCAGCCCAGGCTGTAGTAATTTGTGCACCATGAAACATTTTTTCTTTTCTCTAAAAACTTTTTTTCCCAGTGGAGGATGATTGTTTTATTCTTTTTAAAAAAATTGATTATTTTATTCTTGTTTTCCTTTCATGAAAAATAACGCCTTTCAGTGGCCACTAAGGGCACACTCTGTTTTCTTTGTGGAGAGAATACAAAGGATGACTGAATGTTGGGTTCAATGGAGTCTTGAGCATAGCTTAGCTCTGATCAGGTTCATGCATTCTAATGATTACAAATGGCTATATTGTGGGTTTCTGTGATGTTTCAGAAATACCGTTATGTAATTATACCATGTGAAACTCTTTAAGAATTCAATTACAAAAGCTGTAATCAGCTAATCTCTGCTATAGCCAATAGTCTAATGTGACAGATATTTAGCTAAATAGAGATAATTTAATTTTTCCAAATGATGTTTAATTTGAAGTATTTACCACCCCCCATACCTTTTTACCAAATAGACATTTTCCAAGTAAGGTGCACTTTATTTAGCTCCATGTTGTTGCTAGACCCCTTTCAAGTCCAGAGAGAGCCTTCCTGTTTCCTTCAGTTATCACTGCCTGCCTAGCATAGTAGCAAGCAAAATGAATTTCATCTGTAAGTGGTGTTTTCACAATAGTGGTTCTTTGAATAGAGCACACTTATCCCCAAAGATGTAAAAGAGTTATCAGATGATTACCCTTTCACTGTGTGATACAGCCAAAAACTAGGGATACCAGTAGTATGCTGTGATTCTGGAGGAGGTAATAGGTTAAAAGGACAGGTAAGTATTTGCCCAAGCTGTGAGCTAATAAAGAGATAGGAGATGCTATTCAACTCCCAGTTCCAAGTATTAGTGCTTTGTGTAAAATGCACATTTATTTTCCTCTTGACACAGGTTGAAAGCACTATCAGAGTACTTTAGCATGATTATAAAATGTTACTAAGGTTGTGAAGTGTACCAGTGACACAACCTGTCCCTATGTATTACCTGAAACCTTAGTTCTAAGAAATGACTCATGGTTATTATCTTTTGGGAGGGCAAGCAAAAGTTGAATATGACATCTTTATTTCATTGGAGGCATTATGTCTTCATGTGACTTAAGTATAGTCATAGATATTTTCAAGCTATAGGAAAAAAAAGAAAAAATTCTGAAAGATAGTTTCAAGTAAGTAAGCATTTTATATTTTGAACTATTTGTGTCATGCAGATAGCATTGACTATATACAAGTAAAATATTCTATTTTTTTCAAAATATTTTTTTCTCTTTTATAAAAATGATAGCTGATACTTAGAGATGTATTTTTGAGATTGAATTTGGAAATCTATTAATATGTGGAATTACAAATGATATTTTGATATTGTTTAAAAGCATAATATATACTGTATTTCTACTGACAATGTGTAAGTTTTCATGTGCTGATCAGAAGTAAATTATTTGTAAAGCTAATATAACTTTATATTTCTTATATTTAAAATAAACTCCTCAAATAAAAACCTTTTAATGAAAAAAGTGATGAATGTTTTATAATAAAAACAATAAAGATTTGGGGTTTTAAATGTCAGACTCTTTAGTTTTGTCTAAATAGATGATGGGAATAACACACGTAATTGTCCAGGCCTTTGTGTTTTTAACATATGTTTGGTATATATATTTTTCAATGTATTTTGTAACAAGGTATAATCTCTAAGGTCTCTTAACTTTAAATTCCCCAAATTATTTGCTCTGATTCAGAAAAAACACATGAGATAGGCACTGCCACAGTACTCTAAGATGAAGTATTTAGAAGCTGTTTTTGTTATAAGATGAGGTTTACCCAGGCCTACATTTGCTCCTTTATGCAACCAATATTT
Organism: Tragulus kanchil; assembly: GCA_022376925.1. Classification (NCBI taxonomy): domain Eukaryota; kingdom Metazoa; phylum Chordata; class Mammalia; order Artiodactyla; family Tragulidae; genus Tragulus; species Tragulus kanchil. The sequence goes on from JAIOJX010000032.1 coordinate 36,563,542, forward strand.
ATGGCAGTAATTTCTAGATAGTAACATAAATAGAAGAAATATCAGCCCCTAGCTTTTTGGTAGTTTTGCCTTTGGATTCATAAACTCCTTGAAAGTTTGAAGGCTCTATCAGGGCTGCTATAAATCCTTACAAATGTGCTATAATTGCATGTATTTGAGGGGTAGGGCTAGGGGATCTGCATTTTGACCGTTTTTCCCCACAGTTCCAAAGGGAAGTGAATCATGGACTCTACTGTGAACTCTTCCTGAAGGTGCTGTTCTGGCCTAGGGTGGAACAATCCATATGACTCAAGCACTCAGGACCTTCAAGCTCAACAAAGGCATATAAGAGATCTCTAATGCAATTAGATTTTAAGTGCTTAAACTCATGTGATGTAATATGAGAAAAAATCATATATGACAGTAGAAGTTTTTTTAATTTCATTTAAGTGGGTGATTTTCTAAATGTAACTTGGTATGCAGATAGCATTGACTATATACAAGAAATATCTATTTTTCAAAATATTTTCTCTTTTATAAAAATGATAGCTGATACTTAGAGATGTATTTGAGATTGAATTTGGAAATCTATTAATATGTGGAATTACAAATGATATTTTGATATTGTTTAAAAGCATAATATATACTGTATTTCTACTGACAATGTGTAAGTTTTCATGTGCTGATCAGAAGTAAATTATTTGTAAAGCTAATATAACTTTATATTTCTTATATTTAAAATAAACTCCTCAAATAAAAACCTTTTAATGAAAAAAGTGATGAATGTTTTATAATAAAAACAATAAAGATTTGGGGTTTTAAATGTCAGACTCTTTAGTTTTGTCTAAATAGATGATGGGAATAACACACGTAATTGTCCAGGCCTTTGTGTTTTTAACATATGTTTGGTATATATATTTTTCAATGTATTTTGTAACAAGGTATAATCTCTAAGGTCTCTTAACTTTAAATTCCCCAAATTATTTGCTCTGATTCAGAAAAAACACATGAGATAGGCACTGCCACAGTACTCTAAGATGAAGTATTTAGAAGCTGTTTTTGTTATAAGATGAGGTTTACCCAGGCCTACATTTGCTCCTTTATGCAACCAATATTTATGGCAGTAATTTCTAGATAGTAACATAAATAGAAGAAATATCAGCCCCTAGCTTTTTGGTAGTTTTGCCTTTGGATTCATAAACTCCTTGAAAGTTTGAAGGCTCTATCAGGGCTGCTATAAATCCTTACAAATGTGCTATAATTGCATGTATTTGAGGGGTAGGGCTAGGGATCTGCATTTTGACCGTTTTTCCCCACAGTTCCAAAGGGAAGTGAATCATGGACTCTACTGTGAACTCTTCCTGAAGGTGCTGTTCTGGCCTAGGGTGGAACAATCCATATGACTCAAGCACTCAGGACCTTCAAGCTCAACAAAGGCATATAAGAGATCTCTAATGCAATTAGATTTTAAGTGCTTAAACTCATGTGATGTAATATGAGAAAAAATCATATATGACAGTAGAAGTTTTTTTAATTTCATTTAAGTGGGTGATTTTCTAAATGTAACTTGGTATGGTAGAAGAATTTGTTATCTTAGAGAAGTAGGCTCCCCAGGTGGCACCCTATGGGTTAACACATACGATGCTTTTGCTTCAATTTGCAAGAATGTTTGATGCTTACCATTGATACAAGTAAATACTGGCCATTTATCTCACCTTTATAAGGTATTTTTGTCCTCTTCTAGTTTTGTAGATAAGGATCCTTTGAAACAATGGTTTCTAAACATTCTCACTTTGGGGAGAATGACAATGACATGTGTGATAAGAAGGCTGACCTCTCTCACTGTGAGTAACATCAGTGGATGCGAGGTTTTGATTATAGAAAAGCTAAACTTGTGAAAATGCTACTTGAGTTTTCCTTGTATAGATTTTTCTCTTATCAAAGTTCCTTCCTGTAGAGGGTGGAAGCAGAGCGTAATTCATGCTTTATTATCTAATGTGTCATCTAAAAATAAGTGGGAAATAATATTTATAATTTAAAAAGTTATAGAACCAATGAATTAATTTAGTTTTAAAAAAGTAGTTTCTCTTGAAGCTGGAATTTCTACTTTGATCAGATGGGTTATTATAAAAATAATTTGATTTGTTTCTTTTTATTGGAATATAATACTTTACAATGTTGTGTTAGTTTCTGCTGAAACAATGAGTTTTTTTTTTTCTTTTTTAAACATTTATTTATTTATTATTTTTGGGTAGGGCGGGGTGGGGAGGGAGGGAGAGGGGCGGGCAGGCCACTTCTATTGGTCTTTCATTTATCCATTTTTTTTTTCATCCATCTTTGTTCTTTGGCCCATGTGGGCCTCCCATCTCAGTGGCCTCTGTTGTCGCAGAGCGCCGGCTCTGGGCGCATGCGCTCCAGAGCTCTGTCTCGGTAATTGGACACATTGGTCCAGCCGCTCTGCGGCACGTGGGATCTTCCCAGGCCAGGGATCAAACTGGCGTCCCTTGCACTGCAAGGTGGTGTCCTTACCCACTAGACCACCAGGGAAGCCCCAGATGATGTGGACTATCTTAAAAGTTTATTGAAATTGCTAGAATATTGCTTTTTTTATGTTTTGGTTTTTTGGCCTTCTGGTATCTTAGCTCCCTGACCAGGGATTGAACCTGAATTCCCTGCATTGGAAGGTGAAGTCTTAACCACTGAACCACCAGGAAGGTCCCTATTTTAACCATTTTTAAGCTTTCAGTTTTGCTGCTTACCATTGATACAAGTAAATACTGGCCATTTATCTCACCTTTATAAGGTATTTTTGTCCTCTTCTAGTTTTGTAGATAAGGATCCTTTGAAACAATGGTTTCTAAACATTCTCACTTTGGGGAGAATGACAATGACATGTGTGATAAGAAGGCTGACCTCTCTCACTGTGAGTAACATCAGTGGATGCGAGGTTTTGATTATAGAAAAGCTAAACTTGTGAAAATGCTACTTGAGTTTTCCTTGTATAGATTTTTCTCTTATCAAAGTTCCTTCCTGTAGAGGGTGGAAGCAGAGCGTAATTCATGCTTTATTATCTAATGTGTCATCTAAAAATAAGTGGGAAATAATATTTATAATTTAAAAAGTTATAGAACCAATGAATTAATTTAGTTTTAAAAAAGTAGTTTCTCTTGAAGCTGGAATTTCTACTTTGATCAGATGGGTTATTATAAAAATAATTTGATTTGTTTCTTTTTATTGGAATATAATACTTTACAATGTTGTGTTAGTTTCTGCTGAAACAATGAGTTTTTTTTTTTCTTTTTTAAACATTTATTTATTTATTATTTTTGGGTAGGGCGGGGTGGGGAGGGAGGGAGAGGGGCGGGCAGGCCACTTCTATTGGTCTTTCATTTATCCATTTTTTTTTTCATCCATCTTTGTTCTTTGGCCCATGTGGGCCTCCCATCTCAGTGGCCTCTGTTGTCGCAGAGCGCCGGCTCTGGGCGCATGCGCTCCAGAGCTCTGTCTCGGTAATTGGACACATTGGTCCAGCCGCTCTGCGGCACGTGGGATCTTCCCAGGCCAGGGATCAAACTGGCGTCCCTTGCACTGCAAGGTGGTGTCCTTACCCACTAGACCACCAGGGAAGCCCCAGATGATGTGGACTATCTTAAAAGTTTATTGAAATTGCTAGAATATTGCTTTTTTTATGTTTTGGTTTTTTGGCCTTCTGGTATCTTAGCTCCCTGACCAGGGATTGAACCTGAATTCCCTGCATTGGAAGGTGAAGTCTTAACCACTGAACCACCAGGAAGGTCCCTATTTTAACCATTTTTAAGCTTTCAGTTTTGTGGCATTAGGTACATTCATGATGTTGTGCAATCATTATCTCTATTTCTAGAACCTTTTCATCATCCAAGTAGAGGTGCTATATCCATGAAACAACAATTCCCCATTCCTCTCTTTGCCTGGTCCCTGGAAACCTGTATTCTTCTGTCTTTTGAATTTGCCTATTATTACTGTCTCATATAAACGGAATTATACAATATTTATCCTCTTACGTCTGGCTTATCTCAGCAAAATGTTTTCAAGATTCAAGCATGTTGCAACAGCTATCAGATTTTCTTTTTAGTTTAACAGAAAAGGTAAGCAGAAATATTCAAGGTAAACCAAATACTTTCTTCCCCATACAATAAAAAGAAAACTCCCTATTTTTAATGGCACTGGAGGAAAAGGACAAAATAAAATCTTACAAACTTAAGGAATAGAGGCAAAACTGTGGAAAACTTTAGGATAAAAGGATAGTAGGAACAGTGTAGCTGTCTTCCTGCAGTGTCCTTCCCTCTTCACGGTATTCAGCTGCTTCCTTGTCATCTCTACTAGGTGTGTCAGAAGCTTAACATGTCTGTCATGAAACCTTAGTTTTTTTAAAAAAATCTTATTTTCCGTAATTTTCTGCAACAGGAAATGGCATCATAATTCACCTCATTGCTCTTTTACTTTGTTAAATTCAGCAGCAGGCCCTTTCAATTCCAAAAACACCTCCTGAATATGCTGCCACCTCTTTTATCTCCACATCATTTCTCCTGTGGCTGCTCCAACAGATTCTTTGCTGACCAGTAATGAGGGTGCTCTGAAGAGGTTTACTGCAGGACACTAGTGTTCGGATTGCTTTGAAATGGAAGTGTCAGTGCCTCATTTTTTCTTCTCCGAGAGGGCAAGCTCTTTTCTTTCTTTGAAGGAAGGGCACTGCTTTTTGGATGACTCAGTGTCTACTGAAACTTCCACAGAGTCTACTGTGAAAAAACTAGGGGGAAGGAGGCCAGACGAAGAACTTTCACAGGTGTAAACGCTATGGGCTAAAGTGTGTGTGTGTTAAGGGTAAAGAGAGAGAAATGTGTATAGAGGCCCAAACAGAGGAGGATGGGACATCGTTTTCCTGCAGTCACACTGTGGTTAGATGGAGTGTTTAGACCAACACGAACAAAAGCCTTCAAAAGATTCCTGATTTGTGTTGGTGGTATAGTGGTGAGCATAGCTGCCTTCCAAAAGATTCCTGATCTCTCACCATGGCACAGAGAGAGTCAGACCCTTAGTGAGGGGGGTATCTGAGCACCCAAGACCTGTGAGGAAGCTTGAGTCATTGACCACAGAGTGCAGCCTTCACAGAACCAGTTCTTCCTGTCTCCCATTTCTGTCTTTACTGTCTGAACCACCAGAGAAGCACCCCCATTCATTTCTGTCATCAATGTTTGGTGAGGATCCTGTCTATCAGCAGCCTTGTTTGTTGTTGTCTGGTAGGAATGTCATGCCATTAGCTGGAACCTTTGGCTTACTACTGTGGCTACCCGTTTTTTTTCAGCTTTCATACATTTAATTCATATATATCCTGATTCTAAGTTTAATGCTCAGTCATGTCTGACTCTGTGAAACCATAAGCAATATGTAGCTTTTTGTGTTCTTACAATTTACCCCAGTTGTATCATACTGACTGTGCCCATTTGCAACTCATGTTTTTCATTTAATGCTATAGTTTTGAGATGTAATCATAGTTTTTTTTCACCCTAGCCTATTATAATTTTATTTTAAATGTCACATAGAACATACAGAAAGTATATGAATGGCTGAAAAAAAGGAACGGCTGTAATTACTACCCAGTTACAGTATGTCACTGTCACCCCGGAAGTCCTGTTATTAGGTTAGAAACCATATGCTAAAGGATTTTAATGCTTTTTTTAGGTTAAAAAATATAATTAGTATTAATAATAAGTCCAGATTTTTTCTGTAGTCACTGGCATAATAATTTCTTGCTAGTTTGACTGAAAAAAAAAAAAAAGATTAAGGGAAGAAAGGCTCCAACCATTTTTTGGAGTAAAAGGACTGGCCTTAGAAATTCTTCAACACTTCTAGTCGAAGTGATCTCACGGTTTAGTTGTTTTGACTTCGGCTATGGGTGTATTGCTTCTGGAGTCATTATTTGTTTATATTTCAGTGAAGTATTAAGGGGTGATTGCTGTGTTCTTCAGGTTTGCTTTTAATAGGATAAAACAAATTTTAAAAAAGCAGAACATTGTTATCAGATGCACAGTGTGCCATTTACTGTTTGAAAATACCATTAGCAATTGAAGTTTCATAGAGCATGGAATCTTATAATTAACCATTTTAAGATTCTAAGATACTTGAGTTCTGAGAAATCAGTTGGTAAGTTATATTGCTTCAGAAAGTTTATTTCTGGACTAGATGTCTTAACTATATGCCAACGGGTGAGTTATAGAGATGATTATCCATTGAACATATTCCCTACTCAATTCTTCTCTATACATGAGTAGCCAATTTCAACATATTAACTTATGCGTTGATGAGTAGGGAGTATTTGTGAGGCTTTCCTCAATATTAAACTGAAAGTAAGACTATTTGTAACTGTGCTGACTTAAAAATTAAATCAACCATGTTCCTTCCAGGAGTGACATATTCATTTGTAGTTTGGACATGTTTATTGAATTCCTGCTGAAATGAGGTGGGAGGAGATGCCGAGTGGGACGTTATACTGACAGAAATAGAAACAGGAGGCGTTTTTCAAGAGTGATCATTCTAAGATTCTAAGGAGTATGTCTGTGGCTCTCCTTTTTGATTTTCTTAACCAACATTGTTAATAATTTTGGCTTCAGATTTGGCAGTAAATTAATTAGCTTCTAGGTGATCTAATGCTTATTTCACTGACTAGAAACTCTCCACTCTCTCCTTGTCCAATATGACAGAACTCACTAGGCAATTTCATATATTTACCTGGGTTGTCCAGTATGTGGCATCACCTGCCTTGATTTCTAACTTGAGTCTATGGAACTTCTCATGGAAAACTGAATAGCAGGTCAGGTATTTGTGGTATTTTTGTTGTATCCTTTCTGACTTGTCCACAGTCTGATATTTAAGCTCATTGGTGATCCTACTTGGCAGTTAAAATGTCTTTGATACCCAGATAGCTTCTCCTTGGACTCTTGGGGATTATATCATGTAGTTTCAGCTGGTATTTAGAGGGAATGACTAGTTCTACAAAATCAACCAAAGTTCTTCTAGACCTGAGAGGCAAAGAAATGACTGAGCACTGAAATGCAGCAGAAGTAATTGTGGTTAATATCCTGTGAAAGTTATACATGGCTTCATACCAAGCATAAGATCAAATAGGTACGTAAAAAACTTTAAAACCTCATTCATGACTTCAAAACTTTTAAATAAGATTCAAGCAAACAATTAACTGTGAATATATTTGTTCTTTGTCTGAATAAAATAAAACAAGTTGAGTTTCTTTGCACTTAGTATTGACTACCATGTGGAAAATTCCCATCACTAGAAATCTTGTTTCCATTGAGATAGAATTCTGGCCAGACATTGACTCATATGTTACTCTTTCAACAGCTATCACTTGAACTTACTTTTATCCTCTCTGATGTTTTTCTCATTTGAGTAATTTACTAATACATTTGAGGTATATCAAGTGCTTTTGTGCTTATTGTAGAATATTTCCTTCTGACTTACTTTGTATTAACTCTATTAACACCTGATGTTACCTGGAAGATTCACTGATTGCAGTTAAGTGACATTTGTTAGAAACAAGAATCTTTAAAGTTGGAATTATCCAATCATTATAATAACATAGAATGGGTTTCTTACAGATCATACCTATCAATTCAGGTCCAGGGTATATATGAAAGAGTTCCTGCTGCTGTAGGAGGTAGAGTTGCCCATAAAGGAAGGGACTGAATCACAAATCAAGACCCTTGATTTAAAATGTTTTCTCTGGGCCTTAGAACTGGTTATGATACAACAGAGGCAACAGAGAATAACAGAGATATTAAAGCAAATGAAAGTTGAAAAGAATGAGGGGCTACTAGAACATTTCCTTTTACTAGACCTACTGAAAAGCCCTGCTGTAAGCGTTGATCCTATTTTAAATGTTCAAATTCTTCATGTTGTTTTGATAATAAGGATTTTATGATCTCTAGAGTTTAGTAATTGGTTCCAGGAATAGCATGGACGCTTAAGTGGTTAGTGATGGACAATAAACTATTGTTAGATTTCTTAACATAACTGATTTGTGGCTCATTCTTGCATCATTGTTTTCTCTGTCCACAATATTTTATTAGGTATGGCATGTTTCTCCTGTTGGAACCAACTATCCTAACCAAATGTTGGTTTTGAATTTCAGTAGCCTATGAGCGACCATGTCTCCCCTGGTTTACAGTTATAGGAATCAGTATCCTGTCCTTTGTTTCCTGGATTAGGAAAATTATGGTTCATCTCTTTGAGGGCATAAACAATCTCCATGTCGAGCACCAGTCTCAATTGTTCCAGAGGGAATGTGCCTCTGCTGATTGATGACCTGGGACCTCGCCTCCTCTCTGGACCCCTAGAAGGTGAATTTTCTATAATTCATCCTACTTGGATTCAGTGATAGAGGATAGAATCTCTGTAGACACTTTAAGCAGAAAGGGATTCTTATAGGTTATTAAACAAACCTCAGCATTGTTGAAAAGACTGGTGAGAAGACTCTAAGCTGAGAAGGCAGACACTAGGATCACTTCCCAAAGTCTTCTGCCCAAATGGTTTGCTAAAGGAACTGCTGCCATGGTCAGGAAGCTGCTTCTGCTAAAATAGTACCAGTTCTGGGGACACACCACTGCTGCTCTATTTGCACCAGTGCAAACAATGCCATATCTCTTGCCTGTCTCATAGTTAACTTAGTTCTGAATTAAGTCTTAAGTACCTGCAATTGGCAGAATTTAAATCATATTCAGAATCCATAGTCAAGGAACTTGGGGAAAATAAAAACTTTGTGGACACTTCAGTATCAGAAGGATAACACAAGGTTACTGGAGTGGATGCTGAGTATGAACACACTAGAGGCAACAGAGAATAACAGAGATATTAAAGCAAATGAAAGTTGAAAAGAATGAGGGGCTACTAGAACATTTCCTTTTACTAGACCTACTGAAAAGCCCTGCTGTAAGCGTTGATCCTATTTTAAATGTTCAAATTCTTCATGTTGTTTTGATAATAAGGATTTTATGATCTCTAGAGTTTAGTAATTGGTTCCAGGAATAGCATGGACGCTTAAGTGGTTAGTGATGGACAATAAACTATTGTTAGATTTCTTAACATAACTGATTTGTGGCTCATTCTTGCATCATTGTTTTCTCTGTCCACAATATTTTATTAGGTATGGCATGTTTCTCCTGTTGGAACCAACTATCCTAACCAAATGTTGGTTTTGAATTTCAGTAGCCTATGAGCGACCATGTCTCCCCTGGTTTACAGTTATAGGAATCAGTATCCTGTCCTTTGTTTCCTGGATTAGGAAAATTATGGTTCATCTCTTTGAGGGCATAAACAATCTCCATGTCGAGCACCAGTCTCAATTGTTCCAGAGGGAATGTGCCTCTGCTGATTGATGACCTGGGACCTCGCCTCCTCTCTGGACCCCTAGAAGGTGAATTTTCTATAATTCATCCTACTTGGATTCAGTGATAGAGGATAGAATCTCTGTAGACACTTTAAGCAGAAAGGGATTCTTATAGGTTATTAAACAAACCTCAGCATTGTTGAAAAGACTGGTGAGAAGACTCTAAGCTGAGAAGGCAGACACTAGGATCACTTCCCAAAGTCTTCTGCCCAAATGGTTTGCTAAAGGAACTGCTGCCATGGTCAGGAAGCTGCTTCTGCTAAAATAGTACCAGTTCTGGGGACACACCACTGCTGCTCTATTTGCACCAGTGCAAACAATGCCATATCTCTTGCCTGTCTCATAGTTAACTTAGTTCTGAATTAAGTCTTAAGTACCTGCAATTGGCAGAATTTAAATCATATTCAGAATCCATAGTCAAGGGAACTTGGGGAAAATAAAAACTTTGTGGACACTTCAGTATCAGAAGGATAACACAAGGTTACTGGAGTGGATGCTGAGTATGCCAATCCACAATGTCTGCCACCACCAATACTCGATTTAACCGACGTCAACCCAGCCTACTTCCCTAATTTGTAAAAATCCATCCGGGCTTTTCTTTTTGGCATGATGCATAGTAAGTGGATAGCCAAGATGTATTTATATAGATAAGTCTATCTGTGCCACCATGTTTATACTTTTAAATAAAATCAGTTTAATGCCTAAGAAAGAGCTAACATCTTTTGTAGAGGTTTACGTGAAATTTGGTGAAATATTAGACATTGAGTAAAATAGCAACACCGAGTAGACCCTGTTGCCTTAAAAAATCATCTTTATTAGAGAATTTTATTCTTGAAAATATGAAGCATAAGTGGCCTCAGGACTGGTGGTGCATTGTCATTTCTCCCGGGTGTCAAGCCTGCCAGTCCACAGTGCAGATTTGGACTTAACAAACAGCCTCTTACTCATATGAGCTAACTCCCATAATATATATATAATATATATACATATATTATATATATATACACACACACGTACACACATATTGTATTGATTCTGTTTCTTTGGAGGATGTTGACTAATAGAATAGTGTGTGTAACATTTGGTATCAGTATGCTTAATGGCAGTGTAAATGGTCAAAAAGTAGTTGATTAATTGATTTATTGATCATCATGCTCACAGGCTTTACAGTCAAATAAATCATTTTGGACTCTGATCGTGCTGTTTACTAGTTGTGTGACCACAGCCAGTTCTGTTCTTTGCCTACTTTAAGCTGAGAAGGCAGACACTAGGATCACTTCCCAAAGTCTTCTGCCCAAATGGTTTGCTAAAGGAACTGCTGCCATGGTCAGGAAGCTGCTTCTGCTAAAATAGTACCAGTTCTGGGGACACACCACTGCTGCTCTATTTGCACCAGTGCAAACAATGCCATATCTCTTGCCTGTCTCATAGTTAACTTAGTTCTGAATTAAGTCTTAAGTACCTGCAATTGGCAGAATTTAAATCATATTCAGAATCCATAGTCAAGGGAACTTGGGGAAAATAAAAACTTTGTGGACACTTCAGTATCAGAAGGATAACACAAGGTTACTGGAGTGGATGCTGAGTATGCCAATCCACAATGTCTGCCACCACCAATACTCGATTTAACCGACGTCAACCCAGCCTACTTCCCTAATTTGTAAAAATCCATCCGGGCTTTTCTTTTTGGCATGATGCATAGTAAGTGGATAGCCAAGATGTATTTATATAGATAAGTCTATCTGTGCCACCATGTTTATACTTTTAAATAAAATCAGTTTAATGCCTAAGAAAGAGCTAACATCTTTTGTAGAGGTTTACGTGAAATTTGGTGAAATATTAGACATTGAGTAAAATAGCAACACCGAGTAGACCCTGTTGCCTTAAAAAATCATCTTTATTAGAGAATTTTATTCTTGAAAATATGAAGCATAAGTGGCCTCAGGACTGGTGGTGCATTGTCATTTCTCCCGGGTGTCAAGCCTGCCAGTCCACAGTGCAGATTTGGACTTAACAAACAGCCTCTTACTCATATGAGCTAACTCCCATAATATATATATAATATATATACATATATTATATATATATACACACACACACGTACACACATATTGTATTGATTCTGTTTCTTTGGAGGATGTTGACTAATAGAATAGTGTGTGTAACATTTGGTATCAGTATGCTTAATGGCAGTGTAAATGGTCAAAAAGTAGTTGATTAATTGATTTATTGATCATCATGCTCACAGGCTTTACAGTCAAATAAATCATTTTGGACTCTGATCGTGCTGTTTACTAGTTGTGTGACCACAGCCAGTTCTGTTCTTCCGTTTCTCCATATTTAATACCAAGATAATATTAACTTCCATGTACGGTTGTTGTGAGGATTAAATGAGATAGTGACAGAAAAAGGAAGCAGAAGCTTTAATGAAAGCTTGGATCATATGCATCCATTCTGGGCCTTCCTTGTGATCAATATTCTTGTTTATTGACAGCACATGGAGCAGGATGTGGTTGATCTTTAGATGTTTTCATAAAAACTGTGGCATCCATGGCATTTCACAGCCTGAAGTGGATCCAGTTCAGCCTTCTCTCTCTGATGAAACTAACAAATCCATTTATTGACCAATCATAAATGGTCAATGCTCTGAAAATAGTGATTCTGAACTCATAGTATGAGGATTGATTTTTTTTTAGTATAAAACTTTTTGTCCTGCCTTATTCCATCATTTGAGGAAACACACAGTGACAAAAACCTTCTAAGAATTCAGGAACACTTTTAAATAAATTTATGTAAGAAACTCAGACACTTCCCAAGGTTCCCTGAAGATCAAATTAGGCTTGAGCTCTATTTCCAGGATCTGTACTAGGCAAAGTGCCACTCATGGTTCCTTGAGTTTCCCCTCGTTGATTCCTCACATGTTCCTTTACTCCCATGTTCTTTTTCCTGTTTCAGATGAGCCCTGGGCCAAGGCCAGAAGCTCAGCCCCTTAACTATTTCCCCCAACAAATCAACTGTACATAGAATTTTATGAATGTTCTGGCTTTCTAAAGATCTGAGCAATTTTACTGTTCAGTCTATACTTTTGTGCTGACTCTACCCACATCTCTTTTCTGCTCAAGGCTTTGCAATGCCCATGCACCTGCCATGATCCCTCCCATTGATCATGTGCACCTGTGATGGTGATGAGTGGAGTCTCCTTTCTCCCTCTGACAGTTCTTCCCATGAGAGAAGCTAGATCACTCTGCCTGGCTTCTCCAACCTGTCTTACATTCTGTTACTCATCAGTAAAGTATCTACATGTTTGTGTCAATGGTAGTACAGGCAAGGCTTGTTGGGTGTGTTTAAGGTCTCCTTTTAATAATTACAGTGGCCAAGGGGCTTTAGAACCCAACAGATTGGGACCACTTCGACAAAAATCTCTCTACTATTCATAAACTTGATGGAAGTGTTATCCATAGATTTATTTATGTTTTCTTATCTGCTCTTGTTAACAAAAACCTAAAGTTTACCCTAGTTCAAAAAACTTGTGCATATTTCTATTTACCCAAAACTTTAAGCATATATCTCCTTAATTATATTCCAGATCTTAGTAAACACATTCAGTATATGTCAATATTTTATAGATTTTGATCTTTTCTATGCTTGGCACTGGCTATTCCATACTGAATAACACTGATTTGGCCCCATGCCTTAGATTCTAGCCCTCTTCCAACACCATTGTGGGAACCTTATAGTCAATATTTTCTGCTCACCTACCTACTGCCACACCAATAGCATTTGCTAATGGTATTGATATTTGAAGAGGCAGTTGGCCATTTTCTCCTTTCTGATTGTTGGCACTGGATTCTTCTAAAAATTCAGGAACACTTTTAAATAAATTTATGTAAGAAACTCAGACACTTCCCAAGGTTCCCTGAAGATCAAATTAGGCTTGAGCTCTATTTCCAGGATCTGTACTAGGCAAAGTGCCACTCATGGTTCCTTGAGTTTCCCCTCGTTGATTCCTCACATGTTCCTTTACTCCCATGTTCTTTTTCCTGTTTCAGATGAGCCCTGGGCCAAGGCCAGAAGCTCAGCCCCTTAACTATTTCCCCCAACAAATCAACTGTACATAGAATTTTATGAATGTTCTGGCTTTCTAAAGATCTGAGCAATTTTACTGTTCAGTCTATACTTTTGTGCTGACTCTACCCACATCTCTTTTCTGCTCAAGGCTTTGCAATGCCCATGCACCTGCCATGATCCCTCCCATTGATCATGTGCACCTGTGATGGTGATGAGTGGAGTCTCCTTTCTCCCTCTGACAGTTCTTCCCATGAGAGAAGCTAGATCACTCTGCCTGGCTTCTCCAACCTGTCTTACATTCTGTTACTCATCAGTAAAGTATCTACATGTTTGTGTCAATGGTAGTACAGGCAAGGCTTGTTGGGTGTGTTTAAGGTCTCCTTTTAATAATTACAGTGGCCAAGGGGCTTTAGAACCCAACAGATTGGGACCACTTCGACAAAAATCTCTCTACTATTCATAAACTTGATGGAAGTGTTATCCATAGATTTATTTATGTTTTCTTATCTGCTCTTGTTAACAAAAACCTAAAGTTTACCCTAGTTCAAAAAACTTGTGCATATTTCTATTTACCCAAAACTTTAAGCATATATCTCCTTAATTATATTCCAGATCTTAGTAAACACATTCAGTATATGTCAATATTTTATAGATTTTGATCTTTTCTATGCTTGGCACTGGCTATTCCATACTGAATAACACTGATTTGGCCCCATGCCTTAGATTCTAGCCCTCTTCCAACACCATTGTGGGAACCTTATAGTCAATATTTTCTGCTCACCTACCTACTGCCACACCAATAGCATTTGCTAATGGTATTGATATTTGAAAGAGAGGCAGTTGGCCATTTTCTCCTTTCTGATTGTTCAAGAGCAAATGCTGAACATCATGTTTTTAAAGTTAATAAAGATTCTTCTAGAAAAGATTGCTTTGATGTAGAGAAAACTTGGAGATCTCTATATTTTCCAATTAGAAAGCTACTGTCTGTTGAACTGTCTTAATTTTTGTGAGACAAGTAGGCACTGTTTTTATTTTCTTGTTCATTGTCACTGAATCCTTTTACAAAATTGCCCTTTTCCCATGAGAAAACATCATATATCACCCCAAATTTAAGCTCTGGATCAAAGTGTACAGTGACTACTAGTATGTGCAGGGTAAAGCATCCCTGGGGAGTGAGTTGTGGGTTTAAAATTCTAATATGTAGAAATTGAACATCCACTATGTACATACCAAGTGCTATACCTGGTACTGGGAATATAAAAATAGGACTAGAAACATTTCTGGTTCTCAGGGGGTTTAAAGTTTAGTCTACATAGAAAAGATCAGCAGATCAGAAAATGCATGGCAGAGAATGGTAACTTCCTTTGAGGCAGAGAGAGCTGATGGGAGCTCAGAGAGGGAACAGTTCACCACACTGGGACAAAGGACAATTTCATGGGTGGAATCTTAGTAGCCTTTTTAAACAGTGGCCAGCAATGTGTCAGAGAGAATTTGAGCCAAAGGGCAAGGCATAGAGGTGGAAAAGTGGAGGATGGGTACGAGAGCAAGTAATTGTGTGAAGAAAGTAGTAAGATTTCAGCCTGCAAAGGCAGGTTGGGTTTGGTTAAGAAGGCTCCCCAGTATCAGGCTAAGGAAATTCATTTGCCCCTGATTCTTTCTCAACCCCTGTAGTTCTAGTGGGTTCTATTTTTATAATAGCACGTGTCCTCATGTATGCTGGTTAATTTGCTGATGTGCCTACCAATTGTGTTAGTCTGTGAGTGATTCCAGGTCCTGGTAAATCATTTATTTATCTTCCAGTCATAGGCATTTGCAGGCCACTTGCCACATGGAAGGAGCTTGGAAAATATGGCATTAATTGAAGACCATCTCAAGTTATGTTTTGTTGCACGAGTATCATTCATTACCTGGAAACACATCACATGTGTTTGTACATATGTGTGTGTACATATGTGTATGTTTGTACATGTGTGTGTACATATGTGTGCACATATGCAGTTTCCTAAATAAGCAGATTTTAAAAGTTGAGTTTTTCTTCTCAAGGTTATTGATTTTTAATTTTTGTATGATTCAGTAGGTCCATTTTGGTATGAGGTGTAGCTTTAACAGACTGCAAAAGCTGTTGTCTGCTTAGTGATCATATTTCATGTTCTCAGTTTTGAAGGACAACAGCTAAAGGCGTTTCCAGGTTAAAATCATGTTTATTTGGCAGTACAGTTTATCCAGAAATTTAGAAGGTTTTTGATCTGTTAGTTTCTAGTCAGTTCCACATGCCAGTAAATACACTCAAAGTTTGGCTTAGGGGTCATTCTCAAGTTTATTTATTTGCTTCCCTGGCACCATGCCCTTCTCTTTCAGCTTGATGGGGATTACCTTGAGCAAACTAGGGTTGTGTGAAAGTAACACTATTAATTAAATGTTTGTAATAACACTGAGGTTTTGAGATAATTTAAATGATTAATTCTTAGTGATTGCTAGTCATATAATAAAGAGTGATACCATATTAAAATAGATCATTCTCAGTAAATTAATATGCATTTAGAAAATCTAATGGTTGCAGGTAAAATATACCATATGAAATTTTCATTTAAAATAGGAGCCTTATGAAAATTAAAAATCTTTTGAAATTTCTGATAAAGATCTATCTTAAAATATTATGGGGGGCTTCCCCTGGTGGTCCAGTGGGTAAAGACACCGCCTTGCAGTGCAAGGGGCGCCGGGTCGAGCCCTGGCCTGGGAAGATCCCACATGCCGCGGAGCGGCTGGACTGATGTGTCCAATCACTGAGCCGGAGCTCTGGAGCTCATGTGCCCAGAGCCGGTGCTCTGCAACGACAGATGCCACCGCGATGGGAGGCCCACAGGAGCCAAAGAACGAAGACGAATGAAAAGAGAAATGAAAGCCAATGGAAGTGGCCCGCCCACTCCCCTCCCTCCCCAACCCGACCCCGCCCAAAGTAAAATAAATAAATAAATCTTTAAAAAAAAAATTATGGGGAAAATATTCTTTTTTCCTGAAACAATGTCAGAAAAGAATATCCAAATTTCTCTAAAACAGTTCTAGTTAGCTAACCAGTTGCTGTTTTAGGTAAAATTAACATGAAAACGCATTTACAATTTTACATTGCAATCATAGGTCAAGTAATTAGGATTGAAGAAGTATTGTTGACATGCAAATTAGGTTGACTATCATATTTTCAAAAACAGCGTTCCTTTGCTCATTTAAATTAAAAAATTAAAACATGCTTAAATCTTATTCTAGTGTTCTAAAAATGTTTGGAAATATTCTTAGTTTTTAGTACTGAAATCCATCCTATTGCAGTTAACAATAGTCATTGTAATCAAATGAAATTAGTGTATTGTGATTTTAATAGTTTATAACACTTAGTTTTCTTTGAAGGGGGGATGAGGCAACCCCATCTTTCCATTTGTGACTATGGTCTGAAATCACAGTCCTGCACAGTGGGCATACCTTCTTTCTGTAAAACCATAAGGCAGTGTGAACTTTTCAGAAAATATATACTGACAGAAGGGAAGAATAATTTTTTGAAATTCATCTTCACATTGAGAAAATATCACCCCCACCTGAATAAGTCATTCTATAACTTGGTTGTATAAAAAATATTCACAAGCCTATCTGAAAGTTCTTAGATTTCCAAAAACCCAAAAGCTTTAAAATGAGGTAGAATAAAGCCAGTAATCTGCAAAGAATCTATTAAATTATACTATTAAACTCCCTGGGCAAATAAAGTAATGAAGCCAAAAGTGATATAGGGACAAAACTCACCAAAACTGACTTAATTCTTCTAAGAGCATACTCCAGGAACCTTGGGTTTAAAAAGCAACATGAAAGAAGTCACCACTATAATAAGACTTTTTGAGTCCATGAAAAGCAATTTCAAAATGAAGTCTGTAATTCCAATAACCCAAAGTACTTCTGAGAAGTTTGCCTGATCCAAAGTAGGATTGAAAAAGATTAAGTTGTAATAAGAAGACTGAGCATGAAAGAGAACGGAAAATCCTGCTAAGAATACCAGTAACTAAGCCTTCTGAGTCATTGAACACCTTTTTCTTAGAAAAGTGTGATTTGAAAATTGTTAGAGGCCCAGTTCCAAGAGAAATTTCACATTTTTTCTGGAGCTTGGAGTTTCAGCTCATTCTTTAAAACAAGTTTTAGGTAAAATTAACATGAAAACGCATTTACAATTTTACATTGCAATCATAGGTCAAGTAATTAGGATTGAAGAAGTATTGTTGACATGCAAATTAGGTTGACTATCATATTTTCAAAAACAGCGTTCCTTTGCTCATTTAAATTAAAAAATTAAAACATGCTTAAATCTTATTCTAGTGTTCTAAAAATGTTTGGAAATATTCTTAGTTTTTAGTACTGAAATCCATCCTATTGCAGTTAACAATAGTCATTGTAATCAAATGAAATTAGTGTATTGTGATTTTAATAGTTTATAACACTTAGTTTTCTTTGAAGGGGTGATGAGGCAACCCCATCTTTCCATTTGTGACTATGGTCTGAAATCACAGTCCTGCACAGTGGGCATACCTTCTTTCTGTAAAACCATAAGGCAGTGTGAACTTTTCAGAAAATATATACTGACAGAAGGGAAGAATAATTTTTTGAAATTCATCTTCACATTGAGAAAATATCACCCCCACCTGAATAAGTCATTCTATAACTTGGTTGTATAAAAAATATTCACAAGCCTATCTGAAAGTTCTTAGATTTCCAAAAACCCAAAAGCTTTAAAATGAGGTAGAATAAAGCCAGTAATCTGCAAAGAATCTATTAAATTATACTATTAAACTCCCTGGGCAAATAAAGTAATGAAGCCAAAAGTGATATAGGGACAAAACTCACCAAAACTGACTTAATTCTTCTAAGAGCATACTCCAGGAACCTTGGGTTTAAAAAGCAACATGAAAGAAGTCACCACTATAATAAGACTTTTTGAGTCCATGAAAAGCAATTTCAAAATGAAGTCTGTAATTCCAATAACCCAAAGTACTTCTGAGAAGTTTGCCTGATCCAAAGTAGGATTGAAAAAGATTAAGTTGTAATAAGAAGACTGAGCATGAAAGAGAACGGAAAATCCTGCTAAGAATACCAGTAACTAAGCCTTCTGAGTCATTGAACACCTTTTTCTTAGAAAAGTGTGATTTGAAAATTGTTAGAGGCCCAGTTCCAAGAGAAATTTCACATTTTTTCTGGAGCTTGGAGTTTCAGCTCATTCTTTAGGCATGGCATTTGTCTGGATACAGACATCTCCAGAATAAAGGCAAGGCCCTTCTCCAGTCCATCTGGTTGCATGGGCACCTGGGGAGGGTACGCAGCTTACTGTCTGCAGTTTCCTGGAGGACTGGCATGGCTCTGGTGTGCTTTTTCTCTGATCCATGTTTCTTTGCATCAGGGCTGTGTTTCCTCTCATGATGAGTAGATGGTGGCCTCGGAGTGGGGACAGCAGGAGATAAGACTCATTTTTTTCAAATTGCTGCAACAGAACCTGCTGGGATCAGAAACTGAAGCTGGAGAAGGAGGGGTCCAGAAAGGAGAGTGGGTGAATCAGGTGAGTCACTAAGTCGTCCTCCTGAAGCAGTGGCATGGTGGACAAGTCATAGCTTGAGGGAAGTCTGCAGTGAGGGCCCACCAAGGGGGCTAGTGGGGAGGTCTGTGCAAGGTTGGGACCTGGTCCTTGCAATCGCCTCTGTGAGTTTGCATTCCAGCCTTTTGTCGGGGAGGAGGCAGACAGGATGAACAGTTGACTGTGGAGGTGGAAGAAGCTGCAGTGTGGGGAAGGAGGAAGCGGGCAGACTGGCACCTGCCTCTTTTCTGTGTCTGCCTCACCTTATCTCTGATGGTGACACCCTTCTGAGCATAAGGGCTGAAGCTTCCTTTCACTTTCCAAATCTTGTACATGTTTGTTCAAGTTTCTAACACAGAACCACATCAAACTCAGAACTAAATAGGGAAGGGGATTCTAAAATGCAGTTTCAACTTAGATTCACACAAAATAAAACCATTTTTCTCTTTGTTTTTTCTGCATCACAATCTTTATACAACCAGTCACCAACTCCTGTTGATTCTATATTGTTATTTCTGTGTTATGGCCCCTTCTTTTCTCTGCCATTGCCCTTCTCTAGTTCAACTCTTCCTATATTTTATGTCTAGAGTACTTCATTAGCCTCCTTACTTGCAACTACACGAAATCTGGCCATGTAGGTTGGGCACTGCACTATGCTGAGGGTGCCATTCACAGACCATGGCCCTCCATAGTTACGGATGAATTATCCGTTATATACACGCAAATGGAACTTCCATATTCTTTATTTGCCTGTACATACATGTAGGATGAGGCCTATACTACGGATCCTACACCTTTTTAGAAACCTGAAACATTGGAGTAATTCTCCTACTCACAGTGATAGCCACAGCATTCATAGGATACGTATTACCCTGAGGACAAATATCTTTCTGAGGCGCCACAGTCATCACCAACCTCCTATCAGCCATCCCATACATTGGTACAGACCTAGTCGAATGAATCTGAGGCGGCTTTTCAGTAGACAAAGCAACCCTTATGCGATTTTTTGCTTTCCACTTCATCCTCCCCCATTTATCATTACCGCCCTAGTCCTACTCCACCTTTTATTTCTCCACAAAACAGGATCCAACAACCCCACAGGAATCCCCTCAGATGCAGACAAAATCCCTTTCCACCCCTACTATACCATTAAAGATATCCTAGGGGCCCTAATACTAATGCTAGCCCTGATAGCCCTAGTCCTGTTCTCGCCCTACTTGCTTGGAGACCCCACAACTATACTCCCGCTAACCCCCTCAACACACCACCCCACATCAAACCCGAGTGGTATTTCCTATTTGCATACGCAATCTTATGATCTATCCCCAACAAATTAGGAGGAGTGCTAGCACTCATCGCCTCAATCCTAATCCTACTCCTCCTGCCTCTTCTCCACAAACCCACCAATCTTGTACATGTTTGTTCAAGTTTCTAACACAGAACCACATCAAACTCAGAACTACATAGGGAAGGGGATTCTAAAATGCAGTTTCAACTTAGATTCACACAAAATAAAACCATTTTTCTCTTTGTTTTTTCTGCATCACAATCTTTATACAACCAGTCACCAACTCCTGTTGATTCTATATTGTTATTTCTGTGTTATGGCCCCTTCTTTTCTCTGCCATTGCCCTTCTCTAGTTCAACTCTTCCTATATTTTATGTCTAGAGTACTTCATTAGCCTCCTTACTTGCAACTACACGAAATCTGGCCATGTAGGTTGGGCACTGCACTATGCTGAGGGTGCCATTCACAGACCATGGCCCTCCATAGTTACGGATGAATTATCCGTTATATACACGCAAATGGAACTTCCATATTCTTTATTTGCCTGTACATACATGTAGGATGAGGCCTATACTACGGATCCTACCCCTTTTTAGAAACCTGAAACATTGGAGTAATTCTCCTACTCACAGTGATAGCCACAGCATTCATAGGATACGTATTACCCTGAGGACAAATATCTTTCTGAGGCGCCACAGTCATCACCAACCTCCTATCAGCCATCCCATACATTGGTACAGACCTAGTCGAATGAATCTGAGGCGGCTTTTCAGTAGACAAAGCAACCCTTATGCGATTTTTTGCTTTCCACTTCATCCTCCCCCATTTATCATTACCGCCCTAGTCCTACTCCACCTTTTATTTCTCCACAAAACAGGATCCAACAACCCCACAGGAATCCCCTCAGATGCAGACAAAATCCCTTTCCACCCCTACTATACCATTAAAGATATCCTAGGGGCCCTAATACTAATGCTAGCCCTGATAGCCCTAGTCCTGTTCTCGCCCTACTTGCTTGGAGACCCCACAACTATACTCCCGCTAACCCCCTCAACACACCACCCCACATCAAACCCGAGTGGTATTTCCTATTTGCATACGCAATCTTATGATCTATCCCCAACAAATTAGGAGGAGTGCTAGCACTCATCGCATCGATCCTAATCCTACTACTCATACCTCTTCTCCACACATCCAAACAACGAAGTATAATATTCTGACCAATCAGCCAATGTCTATTCTGACTTCTAGCTACTGACTTACTAACACTCACATGAATTGGAGGCCAACCTGTAGAACACCCCTACATTGTAATCGGACAACTCGCATCAATTTCATATTTCTCCATCATCCTGATTCTTATACCAGTGGCAGGAATAATCGAAAACAAACTACTAAAATGAAGAGTCTTTGTAGTATGTTCATTACCCTGGTCTTATAAACC
Source organism: Tragulus kanchil (assembly GCA_022376925.1). Taxonomy (NCBI): domain Eukaryota; kingdom Metazoa; phylum Chordata; class Mammalia; order Artiodactyla; family Tragulidae; genus Tragulus; species Tragulus kanchil. The sequence goes on from JAIOJX010000032.1 coordinate 36,585,353, forward strand.
AGAAAAGAAGTATTACTAATCCTTCCTGAGACTCAAGGAAGAGGCCCCAAACCTCACCGTCAACACCCAAAGCTGAAATTCTAGTTAAACTATTCCTTGAAAAACGTACTATCATACCTTTCACGCCACAACTTCTAAATACCCACACCAACCCTGTGACCCCTCCTGATCACTCACTACTGTATCCACACTCAAAAATAAATCACCCCACAACCTAACCATCTCGACCACCTATGTACATTGTGCATTAATTGATATACACCATGCATATAAGCATGTACATTCTATTATTAATAGTACATAGTACATTACATTGGTCATCGTACATAGCACATTAAGTCAAATCTTTTCTAGTCACCATGCATATCCTGACCACTAGATCACGAGCTTAATCACCATGCCGTGTGAAACCATCAACCCGCTCGGCAGGTATACCTTTTCTCGCTCCGGGCCCATGACTTGTGGGGGTTTCTACTTAATGAACTTTACCAGGCATCTGGTTCTTTCTTCAGGGTCATCTCACCTAAAATTGTCCACTCATTCCCCTTAAATAAGACATCTCGATGGATTAATTACTAATCAGCCCATGCCGACACATAACTGTGCTGTCATACCTCTGGTATCTTTTTTTTAGGGGGATGCTTAGACTCCCCTATGACCGTCTAAGGTCCCGTCATGGAGCATATATTGTAGCTGAACTTAACTGCATCTTAAGCTTCAACACATAGACGGGCAAAGACCCAAGAGTCAAATTACAGCCAAATAGTGAAGTTAATGTTACTTAAACATATTAATTAATGGTAGCAGGACATAATTCTATTATTTATACTACTATTGATATAACATGCAAAACTGTATGTGGTAGTTACATCTCACTGGAGCCCCATTTCTTTCTTAAAGGGTCATCCTTTTGAAAGGCACAACTGATCATGTCATTCTCCAAAATCCTTGCCTTTCCATCACCTTCCAGGTCAAGTTTTGGCCTTGGCATATAATAAGGCCCATTCATGCTGAGCAGATGAGTTGAAGCTCTGGAATAAGAATTTCTACATTGAAATCTTAGCATTTTGAAATATATGACCTTCAGCAAGTCACTTAATCTCACTGGGCTTGTTTCTTTAGCTATGAGATGGAAGAAGAGGGTAAGAACACTCTTTATGTTATTAATTTTTGTCAGCATTCATTAAGAGGCAAAGATGGAATATTCCTTCTGTAATGTGGTCTCTCACCATTTTCCCTACCCCTACTTTCTGCTTCAGCTAAACAAAACTCCTTACAGTGGTTCTCTGTGTTGTGGCCCATCCTGCCTCTATATCTTTACACAAGCCCCCTGAATTGCCCTTGTTTTCTGCTCCTGGCTAGAACCTGTTCATCCTCCCTCAATATGGCTACCCTCTCCAGTATTCTTGCCTGGAGAATTCCATGGTCAGAGGATCCTGGCAGGCTACAGTCCATGGGGTCACAAAGAGTCAGACACGACTGAGCCACTACCACTTTCACTTTTATCTTATAGAATATCTCCACTGCTGGACCACAAACTAGAGACTAGGGGTTCTTAACCTCTGGGGCCCACAGACCCAACACTCCTGTGCATAGCAGATGATGAGCGATGAACAAGTGAGTGAAGCTTCCTTTGTATTTATAGCCGCTCCCCACTGGAAGATTCCTTGGAGGAGGGCATGGCAACCCACTCCAGTATTCTTGCCTGGAGAGTCCCATGGACAGAGGAGCCTGGCAGACTACGGTCCATGGGGTTGCAAAGGGCTGGACATGACTGAAGCAACTTAGCAGGTAGTGGGTCCCATTGCTCACATTTTCCCCTGAGCTCCACTTTCTGTCAGGTCAGTGTGGAATTAGATTCTCATAGGACCCTGAACCCTTACCCTGAAGTCAAGGTGGAATATCCTGAGATTGTCACAGAATAGAAATAAAGTACACAATAAATATAATATACTTGAATCATCCTGAAATCATCCCCCTGACCCAGTTTGTGGAAAATTGTCCATGGAAAATAACCACTGTTGTCAAAAAAAGGTTGGGGACCGCTGCTATAGACCATGTTTTCCTTGAAGTTAGGAACTGTTTTCCTTGCCTTTATCCTTGGCTTTAAATGTAGTTAAGTTCTTAAGAACGTTTGTTAGTAGGTTCTTAAAAATGTCTATTGAATTAATAAATGGTGATGAATGGTGAGGGCTCTCATTGGAAACAGCATAGTAGCAGGAATGCTAGAATTCCGAAATTTACTGATTTGGTGAGTCTCTTAATAGAAAAAATGGCCAAAGACTTTTGTTAAGGCATTGTTTATGAGTGATTGTTCAATATCCACTGCTTTATGACCTTTTATAAAAATATTACTGAATCGATAAAAGTTTTTTTTTTCATAAAAGTTTTTAAAAGAGTATTCTGTTTGTCAATGGCAATACCAAAAAATATAAAGTAGCTAATATTGGCAAGTTATGGCTCAACATCCTGGAAGTGTTAGTTCTACAATGTCTGTATGAGTTCAGTCATTTTGACAAGGTACATTGCCTCAGCCACTAGTTTATACCTGAAGTTTCTGATGGCAATCATTTAATAAAGAGAACAAATAGTTACATTTTTCTTCAAAATTTCAAATTCCCATGTGTTGAATATGTAATGAAATAAGGTATACCCATAAAGATTTTTCATATTAGAAAATTTTGGATCAATAATTGAGTTTCTTAAGATTTGGAATAAAAATGTCAGTGCGTGTACTTAATATCAGAAGATATTAAATCTGAGTACTTCTGTGGGCAATAGACCTTGACCTTTTCTGGAGTCCCATGGACAGAGGAGCCTGGCAGACTACGGTCCATGGGGTTGCAAAGGGCTGGACATGACTGAAGCAACTTAGCAGGTAGTGGGTCCCATTGCTCACATTTTCCCCTGAGCTCCACTTTCTGTCAGGTCAGTGTGGAATTAGATTCTCATAGGACCCTGAACCCTTACCCTGAAGTCAAGGTGGAATATCCTGAGATTGTCACAGAATAGAAATAAAGTACACAATAAATATAATGTACTTGAATCATCCTGAAATCATCCCCCTGACCCAGTTTGTGGAAAATTGTCCATGGAAAATAACCACTGTTGTCAAAAAAAGGTTGGGGACCGCTGCTATAGACCATGTTTTCCTTGAAGTTAGGAACTGTTTTCCTTGCCTTTATCCTTGGCTTTAAATGTAGTTAAGTTCTTAAGAACGTTTGTTAGTAGGTTCTTAAAAATGTCTATTGAATTAATAAATGGTGATGAATGGTGAGGGCTCTCATTGGAAACAGCATAGTAGCAGGAATGCTAGAATTCCGAAATTTACTGATTTGGTGAGTCTCTTAATAGAAAAAATGGCCAAAGACTTTTGTTAAGGCATTGTTTATGAGTGATTGTTCAATATCCACTGCTTTATGACCTTTTATAAAAATATTACTGAATCGATAAAAGTTTTTTTTTTCATAAAAGTTTTTAAAAGAGTATTCTGTTTGTCAATGGCAATACCAAAAAATATAAAGTAGCTAATATTGGCAAGTTATGGCTCAACATCCTGGAAGTGTTAGTTCTACAATGTCTGTATGAGTTCAGTCATTTTGACAAGGTACATTGCCTCAGCCACTAGTTTATACCTGAAGTTTCTGATGGCAATCATTTAATAAAGAGAACAAATAGTTACATTTTTCTTCAAAATTTCAAATTCCCATGTGTTGAATATGTAATGAAATAAGGTATACCCATAAAGATTTTTCATATTAGAAAATTTTGGATCAATAATTGAGTTTCTTAAGATTTGGAATAAAAATGTCAGTGCGTGTACTTAATATCAGAAGATATTAAATCTGAGTACTTCTGTGGGCAATAGACCTTGACCTTTTCTGAAAACCCATCACTTCTTCAAATAGGTTCTTGTTTTGGCATAAGTAAAAGTTTTAATAAATATGGAAATGATCACTGTCAACATCAGTATCATGCTTGGTTAGGCTTATGATTCTAACTGCTACCCCATGCATCACAATTTCAAGATTAAGAGAGACTTGCTTGAATATTTTTGCATCTTACAAATGAAGAGGAATATCAAGCTATCACTAGCGAAATGGGCAAAGGGCATATCAAAGAGTCAGAAAAGAAGAAATAAAAATGCCCAATATTTCTATGGAAAAATTTTCACAAGGAGAAATGCAGAGCAAATAATGAGATACCATTTAAACCTGTCACAATAACAGAGAGTGAAGAGGAAGCACTTTTGTCATCGTTCTTGGGAGTGTAAGTCTGTACTACCTTTCTCTGCAGTTGGATGGTACAGTGTGAAAAGTTTCAGGATTGCTTTAAGCATTGACTAGGAATCCCACTGCTAGGATGTCTGCCTGGGGAAAACATGTGCTCTCTTCAGCTGCCTGCAGGGGGAGCTTTTACGGAGGAGGCTTTCCTCCACTGAGGAGGCTGTTTTCCAGCTCTGTGCATTTTCGGGAAATTTCTGTTTAATTCCAGCTCCTGCTTTAGGAATCTCAATGGGCCACATAGCTGATCCATGTCCTCTTATCAACTTTAATCAAAAGTAAGGCTGATATTTTGATTTACATCCGTCAGTCTTCTCTCTATTGCTCAAGTAACCTTGAACTGGGACTTCCTGACACCCCCAGGAAATTACAGTAACATCAAAATGGATTTAGATATTAAAAAACATGGGATGGGGCTTCCCTGGTGGTCCAGTGGGTAAAGTGTCTGCCTTGCAGTGCAAGGGGCACCGGTGTGATCCCTGGTATGGGAAAATCCCACGTGCTGTGGAGCGGCTGGGCCAGTGTGCCCAATTGCGAGCCAGCGCTTTGGGGCACATGTGCCCAGAGCCTCTGCTCTGAGGCAAGAGAGGCCACTGCGATGGGAGGCCTACACAAGCAAAAGAAAATTTTAAAATGTCAGTGCGTGTACTTAATATCAGAAGATATTAAATCTGAGTACTTCTGTGGGCAATAGACCTTGACCTTTTCTGAAAACCCATCACTTCTTCAAATAGGTTCTTGTTTTGGCATAAGTAAAAGTTTTAATAAATATGGAAATGATCACTGTCAACATCAGTATCATGCTTGGTTAGGCTTATGATTCTAACTGCTACCCCATGCATCACAATTTCAAGATTAAGAGAGACTTGCTTGAATATTTTTGCATCTTACAAATGAAGAGGAATATCAAGCTATCACTAGCGAAATGGGCAAAGGGCATATCAAAGAGTCAGAAAAGAAGAAATAAAAATGCCCAATATTTCTATGGAAAAATTTTCACAAGGAGAAATGCAGAGCAAATAATGAGATACCATTTAAACCTGTCACAATAACAGAGAGTGAAGAGGAAGCACTTTTGTCATCGTTCTTGGGAGTGTAAGTCTGTACTACCTTTCTCTGCAGTTGGATGGTACAGTGTGAAAAGTTTCAGGATTGCTTTAAGCATTGACTAGGAATCCCACTGCTAGGATGTCTGCCTGGGGAAAACATGTGCTCTCTTCAGCTGCCTGCAGGGGGAGCTTTTACGGAGGAGGCTTTCCTCCACTGAGGAGGCTGTTTTCCAGCTCTGTGCATTTTCGGGAAATTTCTGTTTAATTCCAGCTCCTGCTTTAGGAATCTCAATGGGCCACATAGCTGATCCATGTCCTCTTATCAACTTTAATCAAAAGTAAGGCTGATATTTTGATTTACATCCGTCAGTCTTCTCTCTATTGCTCAAGTAACCTTGAACTGGGACTTCCTGACACCCCCAGGAAATTACAGTAACATCAAAATGGATTTAGATATTAAAAAACATGGGATGGGGCTTCCCTGGTGGTCCAGTGGGTAAAGTGTCTGCCTTGCAGTGCAAGGGGCACCGGTGTGATCCCTGGTATGGGAAAATCCCACGTGCTGTGGAGCGGCTGGGCCAGTGTGCCCAATTGCGAGCCAGCGCTTTGGGGCACATGTGCCCAGAGCCTCTGCTCTGAGGCAAGAGAGGCCACTGCGATGGGAGGCCTACACAAGCAAAAGAATAAAGATTGATGAAAATAAATAAATGAAGGACCAATAAAAAGAGGCCAAAATTAAAAAAAAAAGGGATAGATTAAAAAGTTGTGTCAATTAACTTGGTTATGATACAGCAATTCAAAACAATCCATTGATGCACACACTGATACATAAAGATTCTAATATAGCACTTTGCGTATGGCCACACTTATTATATATGTAATACAGTTTATTCTTTTCCTCTGTCTTTCCTCATCCATATTTTGGAAAGCTTCTGTAATTCCATAAAACAGGTTCATTACATGTTTGCTTCAGTATATGGTGTTTTCCCTGGTGGCTTAGATGGTAAAGAATCTACTGATGATGCAGGAGACCCAGGTTTGATCCCTGGGTCAGAAATGTGCCCTGAAGGACCACACTAGTATTCTTGTCTGAAGAATCCCATGGACAGAGGAGCCTGGTGGTCTACAGTTCATGAGGTCGCATAGAGTTGGACATGACTGAACAAAAACATTTTCATTTTTTTCAGGCAGTTTTCACCACTGTGTTTTCTGTGTTTATGGTGTCTAGTGTGTGATTTCCCTTCCTCTTTTATCTCAGTTTCCTTGGCGGAGTGAGCAGAGGGTTGGCCACAAGCAGGAAATCCAGAATTGGATCAGCCCTTCCCAGCTGGACACCCGCTTACACAGACACTCAGGACCCAGCCCCCTTGAGATCTGCAGCTACTGACTCTAACCCCTTCCATTTTCTGCAGAGTCTCTTCTGGTCAGAAAAGAGCTCGCCTGTGGGCCTGAATGAGGCAGTGTTTGTCCTGTTCCTCCACTGCCTCATTTGGTCTCTGTCCCAGGAAGTTGTGCTGATGTCTGAGTAGAGCCAGTGCCTCAGCCATCCTGGGGCTTGTTGAGGGCTGGGAGAATTCTCCTGCTCAAGAGAGTAAAACTGTAGTTACTAACAAGCCTAGGGTGAGCTGGTGCGGAGAGTGACCTCTAGTTCACAGAGGTGCCAAAAATCATTATCATTCACAGTGGCTTCTTGGAAATGGAATTTTCCACATAAATTAAGTTTCTAGATAACTAGCATTTACTACCTGAAAAATATTTTCTCCTTCTTCAACATTTTTAATGAAAATCTTACTGAAGGACTTCCAATTTATTTCCATGAGCCTTCAGTATTTCCCTGATGATGCAGTCTCATCATATGTAAGAATCTATGATTCTTACAGAGAACATATTTTGTTGTGCTGTAGAATGGTGGTATTCTCTGAGGACACAGAAACAGGTAGTTTCAAAGAGCAGCTCCCTGTTGTATTTTCACGGTCATGGCCTACTTTCCCTGCTAACAGATGTTCCACTTGTCCATCTGTGTGTTCTGGGTGAGACTCTACTAAACTGAAAAAGCATTTGGCTGGGAACAGCTCTGAGCAGTAGCAAGGTTATGCATCTTGTGGCAAGCATTTCTGCTGCTCTAAGGCCATTTTCATTTGATTCTGAGTTTGCAGCTGGGTTTCAGCCACTTAGTTACAGTGGTCAGTGGTCTGATCTTGTTGAAGGGACTATTCTTATACTTTTCAACAAGGCTCTTAGTCACGTTTTTGACAACCAAAGAAAAATTCACAATTTTCCTTTGCAATGAGGCTTCCTCATAGATTAATGTTCACTTGCATTATAATTTTAGGAACCATGATTCAAACAAATCAAGTCAGTTTTCTGACCTTGTTGTCAATGCAGTGTTTAAGAACTTCAAGATCTATTTCTGAGGCTATAACTGGAAGTCAAAAGATTTCTAAAAGAATTTTAAGGGGATAATGGAATGATTATGCATTTATTTATTTAATAACTCCATTCAACTTAATTAAGAAGTTAATTCTCTTGTGGATTTTCCATCACCTAAAGTATACTGTACAGTTATTTTAATATCCTTCCATTTAATTTGGTCACCTAAAAAGCACCCCAAACATAGAGGTTTAAAACAAAAAGTCTCTTAAACTATGTTCTGTGTTCTATGGTTATATGGGTCAATGGGCAGCTCTTTCAGTCTGTGTCTTCCTGGCTTGAGCTGAATGTACATGTCTGGGAAGGTTGGAATGACTGGACCCTCTCTCCACTAGGTCATTTATCCTCCAGAAGGATAGTCTGAGTGTATCATATGCCAGGAAGAGAGAAGCAAGAGAGGAGAAACCCAAAGTACATTTATTTTTAAAGCTTCTGCCTGTGTTGCATTTGCTAATGTCCTATTGGCCAAAGCAAGTCATATTGGCTTGAGAGTAGGGGTACAAGGAGGCATGATGTGTGGGAATCATTATTGCAATGATTATCAAAGCATGTTCCAAACTGTCAACTAAACTATGGCCAGAGTGGCCTGGGACACCACAGTGAACTCTCAGGGACTGTTGTGAGAGAGTTCACAGTTTTGCAGGGAACATAATTATAGTCTATGACTTGGACATCAACAAAATTACTAGCTTGATGTAGGTCACAATGTCAACATCATAATCATACATTCCTTTTGATGCTGTTGTGTCTTTGCAAAGCTGGATTTTTGGTGGCTGCTGTGATGAAAAGCAAGTACTGCGTGAAAATGATTGTAAAGCAGGAAAGTGTCAGTTCAGTTGCTCAGTCGTGTAGGACTCTTTGTGACCCAGTGGACTCCAGCACGCCAGACTTTCCTGTCCTTGCTGGCGCTTGCTCAAACTCATGTCCATTGAGTCGGTGATGCCATCTGTGGTGGCCAATTTGGTTCCAAGACTGCAGAAATTGTGTGGTCCCAACAGGTATGTATGTCCTGCTATTAAGTAGATGTGGTTAAGAAATAAAGTATTATTTAAAATTTCATGTGTATTACTTCTTAAATTAATTAAGTTGTTAGGACATACATACTTAAAAATTTGTCTGGATCTAGCTACTTAATTAATGAAAGTATTAAGTATTTCTTTTGGTCCTGGGCACTGTGAGAAAATGAAAAAGACACTAAGGATGCTGTGATACAGGAAAGGTTGGGAACTGCTGTTCTGAATTCTATTTTTTTTGTTTGTTTTATGCTTATAAAAGGAGACAGTCAAGAAGGAAAGCTAGTTTTGGGGAGAGATGAATGGATTCAATTTTGGATATGCTGAGTCAGGACCTACTGGAACACACTCAGGGAAAGATACAGAGTTGTAGTCCAGGTAGGGGATTTGGAGTGGAGCTGATTCCACCTCTGAATATTCATGTGAAAAATCTCTTTTAGATTGCTTTGGATAGTGTCTATACTCAAGAATTAGTTGGAAAAGGTATGCACTTAGTTGCTCAGTCATGTCTGACTCTTTGCTACCCCATGGACTGTAGCTCACCAGGCTGCTCTCTCCATGGGATTTTTCAGGCAAGAATACTGGCATGGGTTGCCATTCCCTTCTCCAGGGGATCTTCCTGACCCAGGGATTGAACCCAGGTCTCCTACATCGCAGACAGATTCTTTACTGTCTGAGCCACTAGGGAAGCCCAAGGAAAATGTAGGACTGCTGAAAGGAAAGGAACCTAAAAACCAAGAATCAAGACCAACCTGCTGCACAAATGTTCTTGGCTTAATTGTTTTGCAAATATTAAATAGATGCATTTAAATTTCCCTCTTATGTCATATTTTATTGCCAAGGGCAGACTTCTGAATAGGAGCCATGGGATTTATTGTCCTAGAGAAGGAGAAGATGAGCTCCTAAACTCTTAGGCAGTTGCTGTGGAGATAGAGGGTTTGATAAATTATTGCCCATTTCATACATCACTAGCTGAGCTCAGAAAGCTCAGATCATAGAGAGGTCACCATCATATAGAGAAGTCATCTTGTTCACAGTTAAGGCTTAACAGAATTGACATCAAGAAGCAGGAGGATAGGATATACTAAATGTAAAGATCTCCCCACCCCTCATACATGCCTACATTTTTGCCAAGAGGATTGTGGAAGGAAGTGAAGAAAATAACATATGTCTTACAACTTTTCCCCAAGGCTTGAAGAAAATTGTATCTCAAAAATGAGAGCAATAGGGCTTCCCTGGTGGTCCAGTGGGTAAGGTCACTGCCTTGCAGTGCAAGGGGCACCAGTTCGATCCCTCGCCTGGGCAGATCCCACGTGCTGCGTGGTGGCTGGACTGGTGTGTCCAACTATGGAGCCGGGGCTCTGGAGTGTATGCACCCAGTGCCCATGCTCTGCGACGAGAGAGGCCTCTGCAATGGGAGGCCCACGTAGGCCAGGGAACAAAGATGAATGGAAATAGACAAATGAAAGATCAATAGAAATGGCAAAAAAACAAAACAAAACAAAACTAAAAAAACAATGAGAGCAATAGTAAGGGCAAAGAGGGGAGATGCCCATTTCCAGGTTGGGGGCTCTAGAAAGCTCGTTTTTTATCCTGTCCATATGCACCAACAGTGGGGTATGATCATAACACCATCGTCAGAAGATCTTGTGGTTTTATTTTTCTGTATTTCTCCTACTTCCCCTATTTTATAGATGATGCGACAAGAACCAGTATGTTTCTCAAGGCACCATCTTCCCAGCCTGCCCTGACAAGACAAGGTGCACTTGCAAGGCCAGTAGACTGGATGAATGGTCACTATACAGTCTGCAGACAACATTTTAGGGGTGTTGCTGTATTCTGACCAAGTGAGAAGCCCCCAGTGAGTAATGGTCACTTCCTAATGCATGCTTAACTTCTTAATGCATGCCAATGACCTCCCTGAATCCAGGAGATCCTTCCCTCAGTGTCATGAAGACTCATGGACACCTGATCCTTATATGACCAGTTGTCATCTTTGGGAGAGAAGCAAGGGAAGGAGGCAGCTGTCTGAGGGCCAAGACTGGGTACATAATTTTCTGGGCCTAGTGCAAAACAGAAATACAAGTCTTTCATTCAAAGTCTAAGGATATTAGGACTGTGATATGTTCAACTGTGTCCAACTATTTGTGACCCCATGGACTGTAGCTACCCTAGGACTATAACCCGCCAGACTCCTATGTCTATGAGATTTCCCAGGCAAGAATACTCAAGTAGATTATCAATTCCTACTGTAGGAGATCTTCCTGACTCAAGGATTGATTGAACTGGCGTCTCTTGTGTCTCTGCATTGGCAGGCAGATTTTTTTTTTTTTAACCACTGTGCCACCTGGGAAGCCCAAGACTGTGTTAGCAGAATGTTAAACCGTATGTGAGGCCCCACTTCATAGGTCTTAGACACAGGAAACTGACCGAGAATCTAAACATGTTTTTTTCAATTAAAGATTCTCAACCCTGTCCAAAGGAATTGTTTGAACTAGCAGATTGAATTTAAACTGTAATAGAGACATAGTTCATTCTTTCCCAATTAATTAGTGAATGGGAGCCTGGGAGAAATGCCAGATTAGTTTATGGACAATCAAAACATTACTGAGTTGGGTGTGAGTCAGTTTCTTACTATAAAGGCTGCTACAAAGACATCTTTTCTTTTTCTTTTTTTAAAGCTTTTATTTTACTTTTAACTTCTACAGAGTTTTGTTGTTTACAGGTATGTATGTTCCCAGATTAGTCATATGTATATCGCCCCATCCCACCCCTCCAGACCATCACACAGCACCCCTGCAGGCTCCCCTTTTCTCACAGAGCAATGGCTATTTTCTTCACATATGATAGTACAGGCCTTCATGCTACTTCTAAAGGCATCTTTTCTTCCTTTCACTGAGAAGAAAAAGTGATCAGAGAGATTAAGGGATTGCTTAAGGTCATCCAGGTAGTTAGTGATGAAACTGAGATTTAAACTCAGACGCATGTATGCTAAATCACTTCAGTCGTGTCTGACTCTTTGCAACCCCATGGACTGTAGTCCACCAGGCTTCTCTGTCCATAAGATTCTCCAGGCAAGAATACTGGAACGAGTTGCCATTTCCTCTTTCTGACCCAGGGATTGAACCCATGTCTCTTATGTCTCCTGCATTGGCAAGCAGGTTCTTTACTGCTAGTGCCATCTGGGAAGCCCTTAAACTCAGATATGACTCCAAAATTCATATTTGCATGCTTCTGATGCAGATAATAGATATAGAGTCAAAGCTAAGTCTGAAAAATTGAACTTTAAAGTGATATTTCTTTTAAAATGTGCTTATTTTCATAAACACATGAATAAAAATGTGTCATCATTACAGGACTAATACTGTGCCTAGAAAGTATGTTGAAAAATTGGGGGATGTTTTGGTTGTGTGAGGTGACACTCTAGGTGTCTTATGGGTATGGGAGGGATACAAGGAGTTTGTAATCTGCAGTGCAGTCCCATGCAAGGAAGAATTGCTTGATGTTCTATGTAACTTTTGAATGCCTCCCCAGTCACTCAGGTAGGTTAAAAGTTTGTTTTTGAGCCTGGAGCCTAATAACATTTTACATAAATGTGCTATGTATGCTAAATCGTGTCTGGCTCTTTTTTTTTTATTATTTTGACCTCTTTTTTTTTTTAAACATTTCTTTCTTATTTATTTATCTTTTGGGGGGTGGGAAGGGGAGGGAGGGGCGGGCTAGCCACTTCCATTGGTCTTTCATTTCTCTATTTTCATTTGTCTTTGTTCTTTGGCTCCTGTGGGCCTCTCATCACGGTGGCCTCTGTTGTCGCAGAGCACCGGCTCTGGGCGCATGTGTCCCAGAGCTCTGGCTCGGTAATTGGACACATCAGTCCAGCCGCTCCGCGGCATGTGGGATCTTCCCAGGCCAGGGATTGAACCGGCGCCCCTTGCATTGCAAGGCGGTGTCCTTACCCACTGGACCACCAGGGGAAGCCCGTGTCTGGCTCTTTGTGACCCCATGGACTACAGCCCATCAGGCTTCCCATTCTGTGAATTTTCCAGACAAGAATACTGTAATGAGTTGCCATTTCCTACTCCAGGGGATCTTTCCGACTCGGGGATTGAACCTGGGTCTCTTACATTGGCAGGCGGATTTTTTACCAATTGTGCCACCTAGGAAGCCCCTTAATGTATATACTCATAGTATTTTTTGCATGGATTAAAAATAGGTTGAGGTTTCCCTGGTGGTCCAGTGGGTAAAGAGTCTGTCTTGTGGTGCAAGGGGCACTGGTTTGATCCCTGGCCTGGGAAGATTCCATGTGCCAAGGAGTGGCTGGACCCGTGTGTCCAATTACGAGCCAGCGCTCTGGAGTACATTATGCCTGGAGCCGGTGCTCTGCAGCAAGAGAGGCCACGGCAATTAGAGGCCCACACAGGCCAAGGAATATAGATGGATGAAAAATAAATGAGGAAAAAAGAACAATAAAAGAGGCAAAAATTAAAAAAAAAACCAGGTTGAATTTTCTGTGACCACAAAAGCTGTGTAAATTGAAGGGCAAGTGTATGTGATTAGCTTTAGACTTTACCAAGAGCTACTCCCCATTTTGGAAAACCTCATCACCCAACCACCAGGCTGCTTTTGATATTTGCATACTCAATATAAGATACCTAAATCAGTCTCTGTGAAAAGGCAGATTCCATGGATTTCATGTGTAGATGCATCGACAGCTTTGCTAGTCTTCTTGTATTGGTGTGCCTGAGTCTTTGGCACACACAGAATTTTATTATAAAATCTATCATTTTTTTAAAGATGACTGATCTTTCTATTTTATTTATTTTTACAGAGTTTTGTTGTTTACTGCCACACATCAGCCTGAATCTGCCATAGGTATACCTATGATAGAATCTATTATTTTTGTTTCTCCTTTGTGTTATAGTCAGGGCATTATGTCGGTCTGTTAAAAGTTTTGTGTGTTGGTAGGTTTTAGTTTTGTATCAATTCCATTTTAAGTCTGTCCAGAGAGCATTGAAAAGGGTAAGTATAGTAGGTTGAGAACCATGGAAATAGATTCAGTGTTTGGAATCCGTAAAGAGCAGATCTCTTTTTACAAGAAAACCCCAGAACTGTTGACTTTCCCTGAAGGGTTTATTGGCAGATTGGCAACATTACTGGGCTTGATGTGAAAGATTTATTAAGTCTTTCAGAAGAGCACATGCTATGTGTTAGGTGTCAAGTTATCTGACCTTATTTATCTGAGGAATTGGGCTTTTCAGGTGATTTTTTTTAAGTTAATTTTTTTCCTCTTGGCTGGACAAAAAGTTGTGCTTTTCATTTGAGGGAACAACTTTGGCAGAAAAAAAGGAGAAAAACTCTTTTGATTTAGGTTTACTTTTTTCCTGTTGGGAAAAATATCCCTTGGAGAGTGAAAGAACTATGTAGGACATTCACACTGCAACTCGAAATCCTCCCTGTTACTAATTGTTATGAGGAGGCCACTGGGAGGGTTTTGGGCGAAATGACCCCACTCCACAGACTATAGCCTGCCAGGTGCCTCTGTCCATAGGATTTCCCAGGCAAGAATACTGGAGTGGGTTGACTTTTCCTACTCCAGGGGATCTTCCCACCCAGGGATCAAACCTGGGCCACCTGCTTTGCAGGCAAACTCTTTACCACGCTAGCCACCAGGGAAGCCTGATCTGACCACAAAAGCTGTGTAAATTGAAGGGCAAGTGTATGTGATTTGCTTTAGACTTTACCAAGAGCTACTCCCCATTTTGGAAAACCTCATCACCCAACCACCAGGCTGCTTTTGATATTTGCATACTCAATATAAGATACCTAAATCAGTCTCTGTGAAAAGGCAGATTCCATGGATTTCATGTGTAGATGCATCGACAGCTTTGCTAGTCTTCTTGTATTGGTGTGCCTGAGTCTTTGGCACACACAGAATTTTATTATAAAATCTATCAGTTTTTTAAAGATGACTGATCTTTCTATTTTATTTATTTTTACAGAGTTTTGTTGTTTACTGCCACACATCAGCCTGAATCTGCCATAGGTATACCTATGATAGAATCTATTATTTTTGTTTCTCCTTTGTGTTATAGTCAGGGCATTATGTCGGTCTGTTAAAAGTTTTGTGTGTTGGTAGGTTTTAGTTTTGTATCAATTCCATTTTAAGTCTGTCCAGAGAGCATTGAAAAGGGTAAGTATAGTAGGTTGAGAACCATGGAAATAGATTCAGTGTTTGGAATCCGTAAAGAGCAGATCTCTTTTTACAAGAAAACCCCAGAACTGTTGACTTTCCCTGAAGGGTTTATTGGCAGATTGGCAACATTACTGGGCTTGATGTGAAAGATTTATTAAGTCTTTCAGAAGAGCACATGCTATGTGTTAGGTGTCAAGTTATCTGACCTTATTTATCTGAGGAATTGGGCTTTTCAGGTGATTTTTTTTTTTAAGTTAATTTTTTTCCTCTTGGCTGGACAAAAAGTTGTGCTTTTCATTTGAGGGAACAACTTTGGCAGAAAAAAAGGAGAAAAACTCTTTTGATTTAGGTTTACTTTTTTCCTGTTGGGAAAAATATCCCTTGGAGAGTGAAAGAACTATGTAGGACATTCACACTGCAACTCGAAATCCTCCCTGTTACTAATTGTTATGAGGAGGCCACTGGGAGGGTTTTGGGCGAAATGACCCCACTCCACAGACTATAGCCTGCCAGGTGCCTCTGTCCATAGGATTTCCCAGGCAAGAATACTGGAGTGGGTTGACTTTTCCTACTCCAGGGGATCTTCCCACCCAGGGATCAAACCTGGGCCACCTGCTTTGCAGGCAAACTCTTTACCACGCTAGCCACTAGGGAAGCCTGATCTGTAGTCAAGCATGTAAAAATTGTTGAGACATGGTTAAAAACAGTATTTTGCTTAGGTTTAGGTCAAATCGAGTAAGTTCTTTGCTCAGGTTCATACCATGTGCAGACATCTATGATGGTCACTAAGGAAAAACTTTCCTCTTCTGCCTTTTAATCTGGAATCCCCACCTCTTTCCCTGATTTGCCCAGATACGACTATGCAGCCCTGGGGACTTGCCTCTTGGTCCACTCAGTCTCTGGTCTGGGTAGTTGGCTGAGCAGGACGGAGGGAAGGGTGGGAGGGGAAAATGCCCTGAATCTTTCAGGCAGGGAATCTACTTCTTAGTGAAAGAGCTCAGGATTATCTATTCATATTTGAGAGCCCACTTTATGGCAGGATTTCACCTCTGTCTCTATAATTAATAGTTGTGTGATTTAGATTTTCTGTGCTTCAGCTTCCTTATCTATAAAAGAGGAATTATAATAATATCTAATCCTCAGGGTCATTGTAATAATTAAGTGTGTATATAAATGAAAAGCAGAAAGGGAAAAATACTTTTTCTACCACATTTAGACATTTAAGCAAAAGAATGTTTTGTTGCCTCTGTGCCCTGGTTGGTGTTTTATCACAGATTAGTTGAGTTTATTTGATTCCTTTAATCTTTTGTGTGGTGGGACTAGGAGGACATTATCTAGTAGAAGGAGTTATCAGCTTGGGCTTTAGATGGAGAAGTTGAGCTTGTTGAAGTCTGCGTCTAAGGTGCACCCATATTAGCCCAGAAAAATTAGAGACTTATAGGAAATGGCTGTGAAGTACTATTCATTTTATTATTAAGGGTCTGCAACTTTAAAAGCACTGTGTTAAACTCTGTGGATACACTAGTGAACAAGACAGTCAAGCAGGGAGACAGACATGAATACATACATAAATAACCTCGCATGGCATGATTACTTTGAAGACTATAACACCAGATTCTTACTTTAATTAGAAGGATCAGAGAAGGCCTTCACCCTTGAACTGTGTGGTGAATATAAGAATCTGGGGCAAAACTTTGCAGGTACAGTGAACAGCAAATATAGATAAATGTCTATAGGTGTAGGACTAGGTATCTGTTTTCTCTTGAGTGAGTTTTGGCAGTGTGACTTTCAAGAATTTGTCCATTTCATTTACAGGCATAGAGTTTTTTTTTTTTTTTTAAATAGTATTCTTTTATTATTCTTTGCTTATGTATAGATTTATCTAATGATATCCTCTCTTTCACTCCTGGTATTTTATAATTTGTGTCTTCTCTTCTTGATCAGTCTGGCTAGGAGGTTACAGATGTTATTAATCTTTTCTGAGAATCAGCCTTATGTTTTACTGAGCATTGTCTGTCACTTTTTTATTCTGTTTCTTTATTGCTTTTCTTGTTGATTTCTGCTGTTATCTTTATTTTTTTCTTCTTTCTGCTTTCTTTGGGTTTCCTTTGCTCATTTTTTCTAGTTTCTAAAGGCAGAAACTTAGATCAATGGAGATTTTCTTATTTTCTAACAAATATTCAATGCCCTAAATTTCCTTTTAAGTATTGTTTAAGCTGCAACCCTCAAATGTTGATATGCCATATTTTCATTTTCACTCAATTCAAAAGTTTTTATGGAAAGCCAGAGATCTGGAAATGAGCATTCTGACTTTTTTTTTTTTTTAAGATTTATTTATTTATTTATTGTGGGCGGGGGTCAGGTTGGGGAGGGAGGGGAGTGGGCGGGCCACTTCTATTGGTCTTTCATTTCTCCATTTTCATCCGTCTTTGCTCTTTGGCTCCTGTGGGCCTCCCATCGCGGTGGCCTCTGTTGTCACAGAGCGCCGGCTCTGGGCGCATGTGCTCCAGAGCTCCAGCTCGGTCATTGGACACATCGGTCCAGCAGCTCCGCGGCACGTGGGATCTTCCCAGGCCAGGGATTGAACCGGCGCCCCTTGCACTGCAAGGCGGTGTCCTTACCCACTGGACCACCAGGGGAAGCCCCTGACTTTTTTTTAAAAAAAGATTTATTTATTTATTTTGGAGGTGAGTGGGGTGGGGAGGGAGGGGAGCAGTTGGGCCACTTCTATTGGTCTTTCATTTGTCTATTTTCATCCATCTTTGTTCCTTGGCCCGTGTGGGCCTCCCATCGCGGTGGCCTCTGTTGTCACAGAACACCGGCTCTGGGTACATGCACTCCAGAGCTCCGGCTCAGTAATTGGACACATCGGTCCAGCCGCTTGGCGGCACGTGGGACCTTCCCAGGCCGGGGATCGAACCGGTGCCCCCTGCACTGCAAGGCGGTGTCCTTACCCACTGGACCACCAGGGAAGCCCTCATTCTGACTCTTTTGCTAGGCCTTTATTGTGGGGGCCTTAGTAACTTGCAAGCTCATGCATCCTTCCCCAGTCTTTCTGTCAGGATAATAGGGATAAGGCTCTAGGCAGGGTTTCATGCCTTTTCCACTTTACTATTCTATCTTCTTAACCTCTCATGGTGTTCCTTCTCTTCTCCTGACCTCTTATGTTGGCATGCTCTTATTTTTGCATTTTTTCTTTTCTCTATCCACAATCACCCTTGGAGATGTCTTCCAGTCATATGGTTTAAATATCATCAGTAAGGCAATGACTCCCACATATATATCTCCAGGCCAGATCTCTCACACAGTTTACATCTAAAAATGAACTCCTGCTGTTCCTTTATAAAACTGCTTCAACTTCTTTCTTCTTAGTTGATGACTACTTTCATTCTTCTAGTTAACCAGACTAAGAACCTTGGAGGCAACCTTAATTTCTCTTTCATATTTTGCATGCAACCCATGTTGTAGTGACTCTTCTTCTAAAATACATCCAAAATTCATCTGACCCCTACTTACCACCTCCACTGCTAACATTCTGGTACGACATACCATCCTCTTCCTTTTGGGTCACCATGGTTGCCTCCAAACTAGTTTCTCTGTGTCTATAGACACATACTAGCTGCTTTATAGTCTCAATACAGTAGTCAGAATGGTCTTTTTGAAATGGAAGTTAGTCCTCTGTTCGAAACCCATTTTAGGGTCCCTATTTCACTCAGAATAAAACCCAGAGACTTCATAGTGCTTACAGGGTCTTGCATCAACCAACCTTTATGTTTTCTCTGAATTCATCGTCTACTGTTCCCTCCTCTGTGAAGTCCACTCCTGTCCTATTGGCCTCCTTGCTCTACCTCTGACATACCAGGTATGCTCCTACCTCAGTGTCTTTGCCTCCCTGTGCCTGGAGTGCTTTTCTCTATCTTTAAAAAATGATGTAGGGCTTCCCCTGGTGGTCCAGTGGATAAGGACTCGCCGGTTCGATCCCTGGCCTGGGAAGATCCCACGTGCCGCGGAGTGGCTGGACTGATGTGTCCAATCACCGAGCCGGAGCTCTGGAGCACATGCGCCCAGAGCTGGCGCTCTGCGACAACAGATGCCACCGCGATGGAAGGCCCGCAGGAGCCAAAGAACAAAGACGGATGAAAGCAGAGAAATGAAAGACCAAGAGAAGTGGCCCGCCCGCTCCCCTCCCTCCCCAACCTGACCCCCGACCCCAAAAAATAAACAAATAAATAAATCTTTAAAAAAAAATGATGTATAGTTCATTTGCAATGTTGTGTTAATTTCTGTCATACAGCAAAGTGATTCAGTTATACATATATACATTTTTTCATATTCTTTTCCAGTATGGTTTATTATAAGATCTTGAATATATTTCATTCTTCTAAGTTAACTAAATGAACTCCTGCTGTTCCTTTATAAAACTGCTTCAACTTCTTTCTTCTTAGTTGATGACTACTTTCATTCTTCTAGTTAACCAGACTAAGAACCTTGGAGGCAACCTTAATTTCTCTTTCATATTTTGCATGCAACCCATGTTGTAGTGACTCTTCTTCTAAAATACATCCAAAATTCATCTGACCCCTACTTACCACCTCCACTGCTAACATTCGGGTCGACATACCATCCTCTTCCTTTTGGGTCACCATGGTTGCCTCCAAACTAGTTTCTCTGTGTCTATAGACACATACTAGCTGCTTTATAGTCTCAATACAGTAGTCAGAATGGTCTTTTTGAAATGGAAGTTAGTCCTCTGTTCGAAACCCATTTTAGGGTCCCTATTTCACTCAGAATAAAACCCAGAGACTTCATAGTGCTTACAGGGTCTTGCATCAACCAACCTTTATGTTTTCTCTGAATTCATCGTCTACTGTTCCCTCCTCTGTGAAGTCCACTCCTGTCCTATTGGCCTCCTTGCTCTACCTCTGACATACCAGGTATGCTCCTACCTCAGTGTCTTTGCCTCCCTGTGCCTGGAGTGCTTTTCTCTATCTTTAAAAAATGATGTAGGGCTTCCCCTGGTGGTCCAGTGGATAAGGACTCGCCGGTTCGATCCCTGGCCTGGGAAGATCCCACGTGCCGCGGAGTGGCTGGACTGATGTGTCCAATCACCGAGCCGGAGCTCTGGAGCACATGCGCCCAGAGCTGGCGCTCTGCGACAACAGATGCCACCGCGATGGAAGGCCCGCAGGAGCCAAAGAACAAAGACGGATGAAAGCAGAGAAATGAAAGACCAAGAGAAGTGGCCCGCCCGCTCCCCTCCCTCCCCAACCTGACCCCCGACCCCAAAAAATAAACAAATAAATAAATCTTTAAAAAAAAATGATGTATAGTTCATTTGCAATGTTGTGTTAATTTCTGTCATACAGCAAAGTGATTCAGTTATACATATATACATTTTTTCATATTCTTTTCCAGTATGGTTTATTATAAGATCTTGAATATATTTCTCTGTTATATACAATAGGACCTTATGTCTGTCTCTTCTATATATAATAGATGGTATCTGCTAACCCCAGACTACGAATTCTTCCCTCCCCCTTCCCTCACAACCACAGGTCTGTTCTGTATCTCTGTGAATCTCTTTGTGCTTTGTAGATAAGTTTATTTGTGTCATATTTTAAATTCTGCATGTAAGTCATACCTTATAGTATTTGTCTTTCTCTGTCTTTCTCTTCACTTAGTATGATATTCTCTGGTCCATACATTTTGCTGTAAATAGCATTATTTCATTCTCTTTTTTTAATGACTGAGCAGTATTCTATTGTATATATATATATATGTACCACATCTTCTTTATTCATTCATCATATAGATATTTAGTTTGTTTCCATGTTTTGACCAGTGTGAATAGTATTGCTGTGAACATTGGGGTGCATATATCTTTAAATTATAGTTAAGCTGGAAGCTATGCCCAAGAGTGGGGTTGTTGGATCATATGGTATTTCTAGGGGCTTCCCAGGTGGCTCAGATGGTAAAGAATCTGCCTGCAATGCAGGGGACCTAGGTTCAATCCCTGGGTTGGGAAGATCCCTTGGAGAAGGGCATGGCAACC
Source organism: Tragulus kanchil (assembly GCA_022376925.1). Taxonomy (NCBI): domain Eukaryota; kingdom Metazoa; phylum Chordata; class Mammalia; order Artiodactyla; family Tragulidae; genus Tragulus; species Tragulus kanchil. Next base: position 36,606,373 of record JAIOJX010000032.1, read on the forward strand.
CAGTCCAGTATTCTTGTTGGGAAAATCCCAAGGACAGAGGAGCTTGGTGAGCTATGGTCTTTGGTGTTGCAAAGAGTCAGACATAGCTGAGTAACTGAGAGCGCATGGCTCCCCTGCATTGAAAGGATGAGCTTAATCACTTGGCCACCAGGAAAGTCCTTCCTAGGGCTATTCCTTTCTTAGCCTCTTATCAGAGGAATATATGATAGAATATATTGAATGTATCATAGTATCTTACTGTTGGAAAGGATTGGAATGATGTTCCTTTTTTTTTTAAAGATTTATTTATTTTATTTATGGGGTGGGTGGGATGGGGGTGAAAGCAGAGAAATGAAAGACCAAGAGAAGTGGCCCGCCCGATCCCCTCCCTCCCCAACCTGACCCCCGACCCCAAAAAATAAACAAATAAATAAATCTTTAAAAAAAAATGATGTATAGTTCATTTGCAATGTTGTGTTAATTTCTGTCATACAGCAAAGTGATTCAGTTATACATATATACATTTTTTCATATTCTTTTCCAGTATGGTTTATTATAAGATCTTGAATATATTTCTCTGTTATATACAATAGGACCTTATGTCTGTCTCTTCTATATATAATAGATGGTATCTGCTAACCCCAGACTACGAATTCTTCCCTCCCCCTTCCCTCACAACCACAGGTCTGTTCTGTATCTCTGTGAATCTCTTTGTGCTTTGTAGATAAGTTTATTTGTGTCATATTTTAAATTCTGCATGTAAGTCATACCTTATAGTATTTGTCTTTCTCTGTCTTTCTCTTCACTTAGTATGATATTCTCTGGTCCATACATTTTGCTGTAAATAGCATTATTTCATTCTCTTTTTAATGACTGAGCAGTATTCTATTGTATATATATATATATGTACCACATCTTCTTTATTCATTCATCATATAGATATTTAGTTTGTTTCCATGTTTTGACCAGTGTGAATAGTATTGCTGTGAACATTGGGGTGCATATATCTTTAAATTATAGTTAAGCTGGAAGCTATGCCCAAGAGTGGGGTTGTTGGATCATATGGTATTTCTAGGGGCTTCCCAGGTGGCTCAGATGGTAAAGAATCTGCCTGCAATGCAGGGGACCTAGGTTCAATCCCTGGGTTGGGAAGATCCCTTGGAGAAGGGCATGGCAACCCAGTCCAGTATTCTTGTTGGGAAAATCCCAAGGACAGAGGAGCTTGGTGAGCTATGGTCTTTGGTGTTGCAAAGAGTCAGACATAGCTGAGTAACTGAGAGCGCATGGCTCCCCTGCATTGAAAGGATGAGCTTAATCACTTGGCCACCAGGAAAGTCCTTCCTAGGGCTATTCCTTTCTTAGCCTCTTATCAGAGGAATATATGATAGAATATATTGAATGTATCATAGTATCTTACTGTTGGAAAGGATTGGAATGATGTTCCTTTTTTTTTTTTTTTTAAAGATTTATTTATTTTATTTATGGGGGTGGGTGGGGAGGGAGGGGAGTGGGTAGGCCACTTCTATTGGTCTTTCATTTGTATATTTTCATCCATCTTTGTTCTTCGGCCCGTGTGGGCCTCCCATCGCAGTGACCTCTGTTGTCACAGAGCACTGGCTCTGGGCGCATGCACTTCAGAGCTCCGGCTCGGTAGTTGGACACATCAATCCAGCTACTCTACAGCATGTGGGATCTTCCCAGGCCAGGGATCGAACTGGCACCCCTTGCACTGCAAGGCGGAGTCCCTACCCACTGGACCACCAGGGAAGCCCCCTTTTTATTTATTTAGTTTTGGCTGTGCTGAGTCTTCATCACTGGGGCTCTCTCTAGTTGTGGTGAGTGTGGGCTTCTCTTTAGTGGCAATGCATTGGCGTCTCATTGTGGTGTCTTCTCTTATTGCAGAGCCTGGGCTCTAGGTCACACAGACTCACTAGTTGTGGTGCATGGTCTTAGTTGCCCTATGGCGTGTGGAATCTTCCTGGGTAAGGTATCAAATCCTGATCCCTGCATTGGCAGGTGGATTCTTAGCCACCAGGAAATTCCTGAACTTCCCCTTTAGTGCTCTTCACAGGTTAGCCAAAATAAATTGAGCACAAAAAAAATGAGCACAGATATACTAAAATCTGTCTTCCTTATATTTTACTCTTTGGCACTCTAGAGCAAATCTATACAGTTTTATACATGAGATTTTCTCAAATATTTGAAGGCAGCTACCAAATCTTCTCTTCTGCAAAGTAAACACTCTCTGTTTCTTATCTACTGTTTCAAAAATCTTCATCATCCTGGTCACCCTGTTTTGGATGAAATGTAGTTTCATAATGTAGTTTTAAAAAGTTAGTGACCAAAGTGGCTTATAGTGCTTCATTTTTTTTTTTTTTAATATTTATTATTTATTTACTTGGGGCAGGGGCGGGTTGGGGAGGGAGGGGGCGGGCGGGCCACTTCTGTTGGTCTTTCATTTATCTATTTTCATCCATCTTCGTTCTTTGGCTCATGTGGGCCTCCCATCGCAGTGGCCTCTGTTGTCACAGAGCACTGGCTCTGGGCGCACGAGCTCCAGAGCTTCGGCTGGGTAATTGGACATATCGGTCCAGCTGCTCGGCAGCACGTGGGATCTTCCCAGGCCAGGGATCGAACTGGCGCCCCTTGCACTGCAAGGCGGTGTCCTTACCCACTGGACCACCAGGGAAGCCCGCTTATAGTGCTTCTAATCAAGTCTGATAAAATGAAGTATGGAGAAACTTTTAACTAAACATTACATTGAATAAACATTTGTTCAAATATGAATAATGCAAATGTATTAGTATTAACAATTGGTTGCAAATTACCAAAGGTCCAGTTCAAATCAGTTTGCCAAAATGATGAAATACATGAATAAATGAAGTAAGCAAACAAGCAAGCAAACTGTCAAGTGAGTAAGAAAGGAGTATTAACTAACATCTAAAAAGTCAGAGGTAGGTCCAGCTCTGAGTTGGAGATCCTGGGGCTCAAATATCTTCTGAACTCTGTCTTCATTGCTTAATTGTTTTCCTTTTGTGTCTTCACACCAGATTCTCTTCAGATATTTCTTCTTAGAAGCTCCAAGTTTACATCTTACCAAATTAGCAACTCTACTCAGTGCTAAGGGCAGAATTCTGGAGAAAAACCAACTTTTAATGGAAGAGAAAGACACTTTGATGATCTTCCAGATTATAAATTTAGTCATAAAGGAAATGATTTCAGGGTAGTATAACTTGCTATAACTGGCTCTATATTGGCTTTCAGTGACAGCTGCTTCCTTTCGAATGAAATATGCATCTTCGTTTTGCATCTTCCAGAATTTTTCCTGGAACTGATGTCAGACTCATAATTTTAAGGTTGTAGAATATATCCTTTACGTACTTGGGAAATTAAAATACCATTTCCCATTGCTGTACACCAGAAGCTAACACATTTTATATCAACTATATTTCAATAAAAAGATAGGATTTCTCTGTCCTTAATCATTCGATGCCTTTCTAGTTCACAATGATTCTTCAGAGATCCACAGTAGTTGCATGAACATTTACTGAATACCATTTAGTGGAACTTTCCTCATTCATATTTGCAAGTTTTTGAATTATGGAGAAAATTTATTTAGGCTTAGATACCTTTATATTAAACATTTAAATCCTACCTGTTGTAAATCTGCCCACCTGCCTTGACCTCGGTTCACATCAAAGAAGTTTTTAGTTTAGAATTCTTGACTTTGAGAAACAGAGTCAACCAGGTTAACTCTAGATTATGGAGAAAGCTTTGTTGTAAGATTATATGTAGCTGGGGAACTCATAAAACAGAGGGAGCTCATAAAAACAGAGAAGTGGATTTCAGGGAGACCGATGTCTGTGAGCAGGTCCTAAGCAGCGGGAAGCTTTGAGTCTTCTGACTAGTATCAGATCAGTTTATGACTCAGTCAGTTGTGACTGTGACCTGTGACTCATTGTTTTTCTTGGTCTTCTCCCAACCCCTCACCACTGCACCACCTAAAACAGCTTTATTAACATATAATTGGCATATAATAAACTATACTATTTTAAAAACATACAGTTTAATAGCTTTTGACATGATGTACCTGTGAAATCATTACACAAAGACAGTGAACATATGTATCACCCCCTAAAGTTTTTTCATATTCTTTTTTTAAAAAATATTAATTTCTTTTTATTGGAGGTATATTTGCTTTACAATACTGTGTTAGTTTCTGCTGTACAATGAAGTGAATCACCTGTGTATACATATATCCTTCCCTAGTGTATTTTCTTTCCACCACCCCCTGCCCAATCCCACCCGTCTCAGTCACCACAGAACACTGACCTGAGTGAGCTTCCTGAGCTATATAGCAGTTTCCTACTAGCTTTTCCCTGATGTTCTATATTATTATTATTATTATTATTATCCTCAGGTTATTTTGTAAGATCTCCCTCCTTATCCCTTCGGTCCCTTCTCAATCTTGCCCCACCTTTTCTCTGTCACTGGAGATGGGTTTGTATTTGCTAGGCTTTTATATAACTAGAGTCATAGTATATACAAATATATTTAAATATACAATACACTATTGTTAAGCATGCTGTACATTACATTTCCTGGACTTATTTATCTTATAACTAGAAGTCTGTGCTTTTTGACCAATTTCACCATTTCCTCCATGTATGTTTTGGCTATCGTAAATAATACCATGGTCAGCATGGAGATATCTCTTCAGAACAGTGATTTTGTTTCATTTGTGTGTATAACCAGAAGTAGAATTGCTAGATCATACAGTGATTCTATTTTTAATATTTGAGAAAGTTCCATCCTGTTTTTCATAGTGGCTGTACCAATTTACATTGCGATTTGCATGTTCCTAGTAGTGTACAAGGGTGCCTTTTTCTCCACATCCTCACCAGCATTTGTTACCTCTTACCTTTTTGATGTGTGAGATGATAGCTCATTTTGGTTTTGACTTGCATTTCCCTAATGGCTAATGATTTGGGTACATTTTCATGTGACTGTTGACCATTTGAATATCTCCTTTGGCAAAATGTCAATTAGATCCTTTGTTTATTAAAAAAAAATATTTTTTTAGTGGAAGATAATTGCTTTATAATATCGTGCTGATTTTTGCCATGCATCAACATGAACCAGCCACAGGTGTACACATGTCTCCTCTCTCTTCAAACTCTGTCACATCTCCCACCCCTCTAGGTTATCACAAAGAGCTGTGTTGAACTCTCTGTGTCACATAGCAAATTCCCATTGGCTATCTATTTTACATATGGTAATGTGTGTTTCCATGCAGCTCTCTCCTTCCCCAACTGTGTCCACAAGTCTGTCCTCTATGTCTGATTAACATGTAATAGGTTAATCAGTACCATCTTTCTAGATTCCATACACATGCGTTAATATACAGTATTTGTCTTTCTTTTTCTGATCAACTTCACTCTGTACAACAGGTTCTAGGTTCATCCACCTCATTAGGACTGAGTCTAAAGCATTCTATTTGTGGCTGAGTAATATTCCATTGTATATATGTACCACATTTCTGCATCTATTCATCTGTCAATGAACATCGAGGTCGCTTCCATGTCCTAGCTATTGCTAAAAGTGCTGTAACAAACACTGGGGTACATGCATCTCTTTCAGTTATGGTTTTCTCAGGATATATGTCCAGTAGCAAGATTTCTGGGTCATATGGTAATGTTATTCTTAGCTTTTTTTTTTTTTTGATTTTTTTGGCCACTTTTATTGGTCTTTCATTTTATTAATTTTCATCCATCTTTGTTCTTTGGCCTCTGTGGGCCTCCCATTGCAGTGGCCTCTCCTGTAGCAGAGCACTGGCTCTGGGTGGATGGCGCTCCAGAGTGCTGGCTCATAATTGGATGCACCAGTCCAGCCGCTCCGTGGCATGAGGGATGTTCCCATGCCAGGGAATTAAACTGGCGCCCCTTGCAGTGCACGGTGGGTCTCTTTACCCACTGGACCACCAGGGAAGCCCCTATTCTTCATTTTTAAAGGAATTTCCATACTGTTCTCCATAGTGGTTGTACCAATCTACATTACCAGCATCAGTATAAAAAGGTTCCCTTTTCTCCACATCCTCTCCAGAATTTATTATTTGTAGATTTTTTCAATGATGGCCATTCTAACTGGTGTGCAATGATACCTCATTGGTTTGCATTTCTCTAATAATGCATTTGCTCATTTTGAATTGGATTGTTATTTTTTCCTACAGTTGTATGAGTTTTAAATATATTTTTAGATATTAAACCCTCATCAGATATGTAGTTTGCAAATATTTCCTCCCATTCGGTGGATTGCCTTTTCATTTTGCTGATCAAAATCTTTTGTCCTTTTTTTGAGAGTTTTTATTTTCTTAGTAATGATTTTTGAGAGTTCTTTATATATTTTAGACAAAAGACTTTTATTGGACATGTGACTGGCAAATATTTTCTGTCAGTCTTCTTTTATCTACAGATTATTTGGAAGTGTGTTATTTAGTTTTAAAATATTTGCGAATTTTCCAGCTATCTTTCTGCCAGTGACTTACAGTTTATTTACTTTTGAATTGACCTCATTAAAAGGACTGAGTCTAAAGCATTCTATTTGTGGCTGAGTAATATTCCATTGTATATATGTACCACATTTCTGCATCTATTCATCTGTCAATGAACATCGAGGTCGCTTCCATGTCCTAGCTATTGCTAAAAGTGCTGTAACAAACACTGGGGTACATGCATCTCTTTCAGTTATGGTTTTCTCAGGATATATGTCCAGTAGCAAGATTTCTGGGTCATATGGTAATGTTATTCTTAGCTTTTTTTTTTTTTTGATTTTTTTGGCCACTTTTATTGGTCTTTCATTTTATTAATTTTCATCCATCTTTGTTCTTTGGCCTCTGTGGGCCTCCCATTGCAGTGGCCTCTCCTGTAGCAGAGCACTGGCTCTGGGTGGATGGCGCTCCAGAGTGCTGGCTCATAATTGGATGCACCAGTCCAGCCGCTCCGTGGCATGAGGGATGTTCCCATGCCAGGGAATTAAACTGGCGCCCCTTGCAGTGCACGGTGGGTCTCTTTACCCACTGGACCACCAGGGAAGCCCCTATTCTTCATTTTTAAAGGAATTTCCATACTGTTCTCCATAGTGGTTGTACCAATCTACATTACAAGCATCAGTATAAAAAGGTCTCCTTTNCTCCACATCCACTCCAGAATTTATTATTTGTAGATTTTTTCAATGATGGCCATTCTAACTGGTGTGCAATGATACCTCATTGGTTTGCATTTCTCTAATAATGCATTTGCTCATTTTGAATTGGATTGTTATTTTTTCCTACAGTTGTATGAGTTTTAAATATATTTTTAGATATTAAACCCTCATCAGATATGTAGTTTGCAAATATTTCCTCCCATTCGGTGGATTGCCTTTTCATTTTGCTGATCAAAATCTTTTGTCCTTTTTTTGAGAGTTTTTATTTTCTTAGTAATGATTTTTGAGAGTTCTTTATATATTTTAGACAAAAGACTTTTATTGGACATGTGACTGGCAAATATTTTCTGTCAGTCTTCTTTTATCTACAGATTATTTGGAAGTGTGTTATTTAGTTTTAAAATATTTGCGAATTTTCCAGCTATCTTTCTGCCAGTGACTTACAGTTTATTTACTTTTGAATTGTTTATTTATTTATGGCTGTGCTGGGGTATCATTTGTGCATAGACTTTTCTCTAGTTGGTCGGCAGGGGCTACTTTCTAGTTGCAGTGGGTTCTCTTGTTGAGGAGCAGGGGCTCTAGGGTGTTCAGGCTTTACTAATTGCAGCTCCCAGGATTTTGAGCACAGGCTCAGTAGCTGAGCCACTTGGGCTTAGTTCCTCCTTGGCTTGTGAGGTCATCCCAGATCAGGGGTCAAACTTGTGTCTCCTGCTCTGACAGACAGATTCTTTACCACTGAGCCACCAAGGAAGTCCTATAGTTTACTTCCTTTGTATTCTGAGAATATACTTCCTTGTTCTTGAATACTGTTAAATTTACTGGGGTTTGTTTTATGGTCCAGAATATGAGCCATGTCTTGACACTTTGCACTTGAACATGTTTTCTACTGTTGTTGGGTGGAGTGTCCTTTAAATGTCAATTAGGACAAATTAGTTGACAGCTGTATTAGTTTCCTGGGGCTACCGTAGCAAAGTGCCACAAACTGGGTGACTTCAACCAGTAGGAATTTATCCTCTGACATTTTTAAAGCTAGAAATAAAAAAATCAAGACGTCACCAAGATCATGCTCTTCCTGAAGGCACTAGGGGAGTATTTTTTTTGGCTTTTCCTAGATTCTGGTGGTGGCTGGCAATTCTTGGTGTTCTTACGCTTGAAGATGTATCACTCCAGTCTCTGTGGCTATTATTACATAGTGTTCTCCCTATGTCCAAATTTCCCTTTTCTCATAAGGACACCAGTCATTGGATTAGAACCCCCCTCATGTAGCAATTTCATCTTAACTTGGTTACATCTGTAAGGATCCTATTTCTAAGATAAGGACACATTCATTGGTACCAAGGGTTAGGGCTTGAACATACCTTTTTTGGGGACACAACCCATAACAATAATGTTTTTCCATATTGTTACTGATTTTTCTGTGTACTTTTTTTTAATCAGTTTTTGAGAGTGGGATATTGAAATCTCTGACTATAATTTGTGGGTTTGTTTATTTCTCCCTGTAGTTCTATTGGCTTTGTTTCATGAAGTGCCTAAGCTTTTATGATTATTATGTTCTTTGAATGAACTGACTTAGTTATTACTATGAATGACTTGTTGTCCTGGTAATATTTTTTTGCTCTTAATTCTATGTTATTGTTAATATAGCCACTGAAAATTTCTTTCTTCAGGATAATACAATTCTATTTATTTAAAATTTTTTGCTTTATATTGGAGAATAGTTGATGGACAATGTGTCAGTTCCACGTGTATAGCAAATTGACCACTGAATCTTTCTTTTGATCTGTGTTAACATAATATATTTTCTCCCATCCTTTTACTTTTAATATATATATATCTTTATATTTAAAGTGAGTTTTTAGTAGACAGTTTTAAATTGGGTGTAGCTTTATTATTCAATCTTAAAGTTTACTTGAAATTTTATTCTGAAATGTCTAATTTGCTGTTAATATTAGCAGTGAATTTTTTAGACATTGTGGTTTTCATCTTTAGACTTATATATACATATATCTGACTTCCCAGGTGGCTCCGTGGGTAAAGAACCTGCCTGCAGTGAAGAAGATTCAGGAGAAATTATTGGCTTTTCCTAGAACCCCTGGGTGACTTCAACCAGTAGGAATTTATCCTCTGACATTTTAAAGCTAGAAATAAAAATCAAGACGTCACCAAGATCATGCTCTTCCTGAAGGCACTAGGGGAGTATTTTTTTTGGCTTTTCCTAGATTCTGGTGGTGGCTGGCAATTCTTGGTGTTCTTACGCTTGAAGATGTATCACTCCAGTCTCTGTGGCTATTATTACATAGTGTTCTCCCTATGTCCAAATTTCCCTTTTCTCATAAGGACACCAGTCATTGGATTAGAACCCCCCTCATGTAGCAATTTCATCTTAACTTGGTTACATCTGTAAGGATCCTATTTCTAAGATAAGGACACATTCATTGGTACCAAGGGTTAGGGCTTGAACATACCTTTTTTGGGGACACAACCCATAACAATAATGTTTTTCCATATTGTTACTGATTTTTCTGTGTACTTTTTTTTAATCAGTTTTTGAGAGTGGGATATTGAAATCTCTGACTATAATTTGTGGGTTTGTTTATTTCTCCCTGTAGTTCTATTGGCTTTGTTTCATGAAGTGCCTAAGCTTTTATGATTATTATGTTCTTTGAATGAACTGACTTAGTTATTACTATGAATGACTTGTTGTCCTGGTAATATTTTTTTGCTCTTAATTCTATGTTATTGTTAATATAGCCACTGAAAATTTCTTTCTTCAGGATAATACAATTCTATTTATTTAAAATTTTTTGCTTTATATTGGAGAATAGTTGATGGACAATGTGTCAGTTCCACGTGTATAGCAAATTGACCACTGAATCTTTCTTTTGATCTGTGTTAACATAATATATTTTCTCCCATCCTTTTACTTTTAATATATATATATCTTTATATTTAAAGTGAGTTTTTAGTAGACAGTTTTAAATTGGGTGTAGCTTTATTATTCAATCTTAAAGTTTACTTGAAATTTTATTCTGAAATGTCTAATTTGCTGTTAATATTAGCAGTGAATTTTTTAGACATTGTGGTTTTCATCTTTAGACTTATATATACATATATCTGACTTCCCAGGTGGCTCCGTGGGTAAAGAACCTGCCTGCAGTGAAGAAGATTCAGGAGATGAGAATTTGATCCTGGGTTGGGAATATCCTTTGAAGAAGGGCATGGCAACCCACTCCAGTATTCTTGCGTGGAGAATCCCATGGACAGAGAACCTGGTGGGCTACAGCCCATAGGGTTGCAAAGAGTTGGACATGACTGAATCAACTGAGCACACAAGCACATATATCCACATAATTTAGGATAATCCCTTCATTTAAAAGTCCTCTGGTTAGTAATCTTAATTCCAACTACAACTTTAATTTCCCTTAGCCATGTATCCTAACATAGTCTCAGGTTTCAAGAATTGGTTGTGGATATTTTTGGAATGCCCATGTTCTTCCTTCCACAAGAAGTTAAATCCTTCTTGCTGGAGCCTGTGAAATAGCCACGTATCTCATATCCAAGGAGACTGTCCTTATAGGGTCAAATCTGCACACAAGCTCATTCTTGTTGGTGAAATTTAATTCCTGTGGTAATAAGACTGAAGTCCCTGTGTTCTAGATGGCTGTCAGCTGAGGCTAGTTTCAACCCCTAGAAGCCACCTGCATTCCTTGCCACATGGCTCCCTCCATCTTTTTTTTTTTTTTTTTCTTAATTTTTGGCTATTTTTATTGGTCTTTCATTTTATTTATTTTCATCTGCTTTTGTTCTTTGGCCTCTGTGGGCCTCTCATTGCGGTGGCTTCTCCTGTAGCAGAGTACCAGCTCTGGGCGCATGCATTCCAAAGTGCTGGCTTGTGATTGGACACACCGGTCCAGTGGCTCTACTGCACGTGGGATCTTCCCAGGCCAGGGCTCGAACCGGCACCCCTTGCACTGCAAGGTGGTGTCCTTACCCACTGGACCACCAGGGGAAGCCCTGTTCGTAGCTTTTTAAGGAACCCCCATACTGTTTTCCATAGTGGCTGTTCAACTTACATTTCTTCTTTTTTTTTTTTAACTTTTATTTTACTTTTAACTTTTACAGAGTTTTCTTGTTTACAGATATGTATATTCCCAGATTAGTCATATGTATATCTCCCCCATCCCACCTCTCCAGACCATCACACAGCACCCCTGCAGGATCCCATTTTCTCACAGAGCAATGACTATAGCTATTTTCTTCACATATGATAGTACAGGCCTTCATGCTTATTGTTTGTAGATTTTTTGATGATGACCATTCTGACCATTGTGAAGTGCTACCTCATTATAGGTTTGATTTGTATTTCTCTAATAATTAGTGATAGTGATACTGAGCATCTTTTAGAGTGCCTATTGTCCATCTCTACCTCTTTGGAGTAATGTCTATTTAGGTCTCCCATTTTTTGAGGGAGGGGCCCGGGTTGGGAGGGAGGGGGGCAGGCGGGCCACTTCTATTGGTCTTTCATTTATCTATTTTCATCCATCTTTGTTCTTTGACCCATGTGGGCCTCCCATTACAGCGACTTCTGTTGTCACAGAGCACCGGCTCTGGGTGCATGCACCCCAGAGCTCCGGCTCGGTAATTGGACACATCGGTCTAGCGGCTCTGCAGCACATGGGATCTTCCCAGGCCAGGGATCGAACCGGCGGCCCTTGCACTGCAAGGCGGTGTCCTTACCCACTGGACCACCAGGGAAGCCCCGGTCTCCCATTTTTTGATTGGATTGTTCATTGTTGAATTATATGAGCTGCTTGTATATTTTGAAAATTAAGACCTTGTCAGTCACCTCATTTGCAAAAATTTTCCGCCAGTGTTTGGTTTGTCTTTTCCTTTTTTCTTCTATTTAAAAAAATCTTTTTTTTTTTATTTTGCTTTTTACTTTTATAGTATTTTGTTGCTTATAGATATGTATAATCCCAGATTAGTCATATGTATATCCCTGGTCCCCACCCCTCCTCCATCCCCCTTCAGTTCCCCGTCCCATCCCTCCAGGCCATCTCACAGCACCCCTGCAGGATCCTCTATTCCCACAGCAGAATGACAGTGGCCATCTTATTCACAGATGACAGTATAGGTTTTCATGCTACTTCCTTTATGCCTCCCACCCACTGTTCATTCCCTGCAATGTCCATAGGTCAGTTCTCTATATCTGTTTTTCCATTGTTTCACTGTGTGTGTTATCATTACCATCTTACTAGTTTCCAAATATATATGTTAGTATATTGTACTTGTCTTTCTCTTTTTGACTTACTTCACTTTTTATGATAGTTTCTAAATCCAGCAACCTCATTAGGGCTGATTCTTCTGCATTTCTTTTTACAGCTGAGTAGTACTCCATTGTATATATGTATCAGAGGTTTTTTATCCATTCATTCATCGATGGACATCTAGGTTGCTTCCATGTTCTAGCTATTGTATAGAGAGCTGCAATGAATATTGGGGTACAGGTGCCTCTTTCAGTTCTGATTTATCAGGGTATAAGCCTAAGAGTGGGATTGCTGGGTTGTATGGTGCTTCTATTTTTAGTTTTTTAAGGAATCTCCAGACTGTCTTCCACAGCAGCTGTATCAATTTACATTCCCACCAGCAATGCAAGAGGGTTCCCTTTTCTCCACACCCTCTCCAGCATTTATTGTCTGTCGATTTGTGGATGACGGCCATTCTGACGGGTGTGAGGTGATATCTCATTGTAGTTTTGATTTCCATTTCTCTAATTATAAGTGAAGTTGAGCATCGTTTCATGTGCTTTTGGGCCATCTGTATGTCGTCGTTGGAGAGGTGTCTGTTTAGGTTCTTTTCCCATTTTTTGATTGGGCTGTTCACTTTTCCAGTGCTGAGTTGTCTGAGTTGCTTGTAGATTTTGGAGATTAATTCTTTGTCTGTTGTTTCATTTGCTGTGATTTTCTCCCACTCCGTGGGTTGTCTGTTCAGCATTTTTGTGATTTCTTTTGCTGTACAAAAGCTTGGAAGTTTCATTAGGTTGCACATGTTAATTTTTGTTTTTAGTTCTGCTATTCTAGCAGGTGGGTCAGAGAAGATCCTACTTTAATTTATGTCCTTGAGTGTTTTGCCTATATTCTCCTCTAAGAGTTTTAGGGTTTCTTGTCTTACATGTAGGTCTTTAATCCATTTTGAGTTGATCTTTGTGTATGGTGTCAGGGAATGTCCCAACTTCATTTTCTTGCATGTAGCTGTCCAATTTTCCCAACACCTATTGTTAAAGAGGCTGCCTCTGTGCCATTTTACATTTTTGCCTCCTTTGTCAAAAATAAGGTACCCACATCCATTGTTTCACTGTGTGTGTTATCATTACCATCTTACTAGTTTCCAAATATATATGTTAGTATATTGTACTTGTCTTTCTCTTTTTGACTTACTTCACTTTTTATGATAGTTTCTAAATCCAGCAACCTCATTAGGGCTGATTCTTCTGCATTTCTTTTTACAGCTGAGTAGTACTCCATTGTATATATGTATCAGAGGTTTTTTATCCATTCATTCATCGATGGACATCTAGGTTGCTTCCATGTTCTAGCTATTGTATAGAGAGCTGCAATGAATATTGGGGTACAGGTGCCTCTTTCAGTTCTGATTTATCAGGGTATAAGCCTAAGAGTGGGATTGCTGGGTTGTATGGTGCTTCTATTTTTAGTTTTTTAAGGAATCTCCAGACTGTCTTCCACAGCAGCTGTATCAATTTACATTCCCACCAGCAATGCAAGAGGGTTCCCTTTTCTCCACACCCTCTCCAGCATTTATTGTCTGTCGATTTGTGGATGACGGCCATTCTGACGGGTGTGAGGTGATATCTCATTGTAGTTTTGATTTCCATTTCTCTAATTATAAGTGAAGTTGAGCATCGTTTCATGTGCTTTTGGGCCATCTGTATGTCATCGTTGGAGAGGTGTCTGTTTAGGTTCTTTTCCCATTTTTTGATTGGGCTGTTCACTTTTCCAGTGCTGAGTTGTCTGAGTTGCTTGTAGATTTTGGAGATTAATTCTTTGTCTGTTGTTTCATTTGCTGTGATTTTCTCCCACTCCGTGGGTTGTCTGTTCAGCATTTTTGTGATTTCTTTTGCTGTACAAAAGCTTGGAAGTTTCATTAGGTTGCACATGTTAATTTTTGTTTTTAGTTCTGCTATTCTAGCAGGTGGGTCAGAGAAGATCCTACTTTAATTTATGTCCTTGAGTGTTTTGCCTATATTCTCCTCTAAGAGTTTTAGGGTTTCTTGTCTTACATGTAGGTCTTTAATCCATTTTGAGTTGATCTTTGTGTATGGTGTCAGGGAATGTCCCAACTTCATTTTCTTGCATGTAGCTGTCCAATTTTCCCAACACCTATTGTTAAAGAGGCTGCCTCTGTGCCATTTTACATTTTTGCCTCCTTTGTCAAAAATAAGGTACCCACAGGTGTGTGGGTTTGTCTCTGGGTTCTCTATCTTGTTCCATTGATTTATACTTCTGTTTTTGTGTCAGTACCATACTGTCTTGATGACTGTTGCTTTGTAGTATAGACTGAAGTTAGGGAGGCTGATCCCTGCAGCTCCATTCTTCTTTCTCAGGATTGCTTTGGCTATTTGGTGTCTTTTGTGTTTCCACATGAACGGTGTTATTCTTTGGTCTAGTTCTGTGAGGAACACCATTGTAGTTTGATAGGAATTGCATTGAATCTGTAGATGATATTTGGTAGTATGGTCATTTTCATAATATTGATTCTTCCAACCCAGGAACATGGAATATCTCTCTATCTGTTTAAGTCTTCTTTAAATTCTTTCATGAGTGTCTCATAATTTTCTGTGTGCAGTTCTTTTGTTTCTTTGGGTAGGCGTATTCCTAGATATTTGATTCTTTTGGTTGCAATGGTGAAGGGAATAGCCTCTTTGATTTCATTTTCTGATTTTTCATTGTTTGTGTATAGGAATGCCAGTGATTTCTGTGTATTGATTTTGTATCCCACGATTTTGCTGAATTCATTGATTAGCTCTAGTAGTTTTGTAATAGTGTCTTTGGGATTTTCTATGTAGAATATCATGTCATCTGCAAATAGAGAGAGTTTGACTTCTTCTTTTCCAATCTGGATTCCTTTGATTTCTTTCTCTTCTCTTATTGCTGTTGCTAGAACTTCCAGGACTATGTTGAATAGTAGTGGTGAAAGTGGACACCCTTGTCTTGTTCCTGATCTTAGAGTGAATGCTTTCAGTTTTTCACCATTGAGGATAATGTTTGCTGTGGGCTCCTCATATATGGCTTTCTCTATGTTGAGATAGGATCCTTCCATGCCCATTTTCTGAAGAGTTTTTTTTATCATAAATGGGTGCTGGATTTTGTCAAAGGCTTTTTCTGTATCTATTGAGATGATCATGTGATTTTTGTCTCTCGATTTGTTGATATGGTATATCACATTGATTGATTTGCGGATGTTGAAGAATCCTTGCATGCCTGGGATGAACCCAACTTGATCATGATGTATGAGTTTTTTGATGTGTTGTTGAATTCTGTTTGCTAGGATTTTGTTGAGGATTTTGGCTTCTAAATTCATCAGTGAAATGAAAAATACGAAACACTTCACGAATTTCTGTGTCATCCTTGCCCAGAGGCCATGCTAATCTCTGTATCATTCCAATTTTAGTATATGTGTTGCTGAAGCGAGCACTGTCTTTTCCTTTTTTAGAAATTGGATTTATTTGGCTGTGGTGGGTCTTAGTTGCCATAGCCAGGATCTTTAATCTTATTTGCAGCATGCGAGGTCTTTAGTTGTGGCGTGCAAACTCTTAACTGTGGCTTGTGAGATCAAGTTCCCTGACCAAGGGTCGAACCTCAGCCTCTTGCATTGGGAGCACGGAGTCAGCCACTGGGTCATCAGGGAAGTCCCTGTTAGTTCCTTTAGTTTATGTTTTCCTTTGCGTGAAACATTTTATGTTTGATTAGGTCCCTTTGTTTATTTTTGCTTTTATTTCTATCGGCAACCCCTGTACTCCTTTCACTGGACCAGCGAAAGCACTGGGCTTCATGCTCAGAAGGCAGTGCAGGGCCCTAAGTGGCACTGAAGGCCCTGTATATTGTTTGCTCTTCTGGCTCCTCTGGTTGTTGGGCGGGGGTACAGCAGGGCCCACAACTCTTTCAGCTCTTGCCAGATATCTTCCTTCAACATCTCTGTATCCTGGGCTGGAAATGAGTGTGTTCCTTGGTGAAGGAGATCAGTTTCTTACATGCAGTATTTATGATATTGGTTAGAGACAATGCTGGTTTCACTTTGTATGTTCCAGTCTGTCCTTACAGGTTCCTGTTTGTCTTCAGGTTCTGGGTTTTTCTTTCTCTCCCATAATTTATGTCCAGGTATTTTTCCCTTTGTTTGTCAGCTCTCCTGACTCACAGTGACTTCAGATTGACTACCAGACACAGAGGTAACCACCTTCATCTCTTTTTTCACCAGCTCCCATTTTCATGCTCTCTGGACTTTTCTTTGATCCTCTTTTCTTCCCCTTTCAGGCTTTTACTTTCCTAATTTCTCCTAGAGTTGGGTAAGGTTTCATCTCCAGTTATCATCTATCATCAGTCACTATGATTCTGCTTCCCTGATTGATACCTGTGTGATAGAATGTCTCTAAGCCTTCATATATTCTGGGTTATCATATAGTTAAGAGCATTCACTCTCTACATTATACTTTCCTTTGTCTGTACCTTACCTGGGTTTCCCTGGTGGCTCAGTGGTAAAGAATCTATCTGCCAATGCATAAGATACAGGATATGTGGGTTTGATCCCTTGTTTGGGAAGATCTCCTGGAGGAAGGCATGGCAACCCCGTCCAATATTCTTACCTCGAGAATCCTGTGGATTCTGGAATAATTTTCCTCTGGAGAATCTCAGAGAAGCCTGACAGGTTACAGACCATAGGGTTGCAAAGAGTTGGACATGATTGACCTGAATGCACACAGGCACATACATCACCTATTAGTAAAGTCTGATCATCAGTACAGTGGAGAATCAAGGGATGGGGCAGTGAAAGGATGTGTGTCCTACCCCACGGTCATCTCTGTTCTGAGACCCATTGGAAGCTCAACATTCTAACTGCAATCCATCAGTGGTCCCTAATGGGCTTAGAGAAGAGCCCACACTAAAATATTTTACACATACTTCAGGAACATTTCTGTAATATAAGCCTTGTGACTTTAGATACTGTGAAAATGCTAATGACTCCTAAAGTCACATCTCTAATCCACATGTCTCCCCTGAATTTTATACCTCTATATCCACCACTTGGCAAATATTGTTGAGCTTCTATTAACTATTGGACAAGAGGCTAGATCTTGGATAAACGGTGATGAACAAAACCCCCAGATTCATATCCTCTTAGAATTAGTGACAGAGAGATTTAAACAGGTAAACTCACATAGGAACGTATCTTGCTAAAGAGTGGTTGGGGCTTTAGTGGAAAAGAGAGGTGTGTGGCAAGAGGAAACAGTGCGAGAGATGGCTTCACATCCAGTGGATGCGAAAGGCCTCTCCAGGGAAATTACACCCATAGTCTGGAACCGATGGATGCAGAGACATCCGATATTGAGGTGGATGGTGTAATGGCTTTTACGTGGGAAAGAGCTGCCATGTTTGAGAGACCAGAAGAAAGTCGGTGTGGCTGGAATTTTTGAGTAAGCAAACTTTTTTTTTATGCTGACAATAAATCAAGGCAGTCAATTCATTGGGAAGGAGTGTTGGGAGAGAAAACAAATCAGGGGACTTGAAGCTAGTTTAAGGAGCCAGATTTATATACAAAAACTCTGCTTTTTCTGAACATCAGCTTTTCCCATCACATAAATTCTGTTTGTACCATTATCTGTCACTTGATCAAGGAAATAGTTAAATACTTTCTCTAGGTAAGTGTTTAAAGATTTATCTGAAAGTGAAAATGTTTTCTCTGATTAATCTTGCTCAGTCATCTGATAGTAGGAGAACATTTTGTGTCGCACAGTTATTTGTGTGCTAGCTCACTTCTGGCCTGGGTTATTTAATATTCACAACTAATGAGACAGTTTGTATGCTTGAAAAAGCAGAGTGGGAAAAAGTATTACAATTTTATAATTAACTCTTGGTCTTTGAAGTGTTTTCTTTGCTCAGTTACTGTTATTGAAAAGAAAAAAGATTCTTATTTATAAAGTCTAGTCTGATTATTCCTAATTATTTAAAACCTTGCTCTAATTCATTCACATGTTGCACCATTTCTAATCCATGGTTACAACATTTTGCATTGCTATGTCTACCTTAACTGTCATCAAATTTCTTTGACCAAAGGATTTTGTTTTTATTTATTTACCAAGTTTTACCCCATTCTTAGTCTTAGTATTTTCTGTTTGAAGCTATGTTTTGCATTGTTTTGAGAGCATTAGTTGGTAGAGTCCAATATCTATTCACTTTATTATTGGAGTATACTTGCTTTAAAATGTTGTGTTAGAAGGGAGGTCCAAGAGGAAAGTCATATAAGTAAACACTGAGCTCAATTTTTTTTTTTTTTAATTTTGGCCTCTTTTATTGATTGATTGATTGATTGATTGATTGATTTTCATCCATCTTTATTCTTAGGCTTGTGTGGGCCTCCCTTTGCAGCAGTTGCTCTTGTTGTAGAGCACTGTCTCTGGGTGTGTGTGCTCCAGAGCGCTGGTTCCTAATTGGATACACCAGTCCAGTGACTTAGTGGCATGTGGGATCTTCCTGAGCCAGGGATTGAACCAATGGCCCCTGCACAGCAAGGC
Source organism: Tragulus kanchil (assembly GCA_022376925.1). Lineage (NCBI taxonomy): Eukaryota > Metazoa > Chordata > Mammalia > Artiodactyla > Tragulidae > Tragulus > Tragulus kanchil. Next base: position 36,625,358 of record JAIOJX010000032.1, read on the forward strand.
AGACTCCTTACCTGCTGAACCACCAGGGAAGCCCTGAGCTCAATTTTTAAGATCAGTGTAGTATGGTTTAGTTCAGTTCAGTCGCTCAGTCATGTCTGACTCTGTGACTCCATGGACTGCAGCATGCCAGGCTTCCCTGTCCTTCACTGTCTCTCAGAGCTTGCTAAAACTCATGTCTTTTGATTCAGTGATGCCATCCAACCATCTCATCCTCTGTCTTCCCCTTCTCCTTTTGCCTTCTATTTGTCCCAGCATCAGGCCCTTTTCCAATGAGTCGTCTTTTCGCATCAGCTTCTGCATCATTCCTTCCAATGAATGTTTAGGGTTTATTTCCTTTAAGATTGACTGGTTTGATCTCCTTACTGTCCAAGGGACTCTCAAGAGCCTTCTCTAACACCACAAAGGCATCAATTCTTTGGTGCTCAGCCTTCTTTATGGTCCAGGTCCAGTATGGCTTGGTGATATAGTAGAAATAACATTTTATAATTAACTCTTGGTCTTTGAAGTGTTTTCTTTGCTCAGTTACTGTTATTGAAAAGAAAAAAGATTCTTATTTATAAAGTCTAGTCTGATTATTCCTAATTATTTAAAACCTTGCTCTAATTCATTCACATGTTGCACCATTTCTAATCCATGGTTACAACATTTTGCATTGCTATGTCTACCTTAACTGTCATCAAATTTCTTTGACCAAAGGATTTTGTTTTTATTTATTTACCAAGTTTTACCCCATTCTTAGTCTTAGTATTTTCTGTTTGAAGCTATGTTTTGCATTGTTTTGAGAGCATTAGTTGGTAGAGTCCAATATCTATTCACTTTATTATTGGAGTATACTTGCTTTAAAATGTTGTGTTAGAAGGGAGGTCCAAGAGGAAAGTCATATAAGTAAACACTGAGCTCAATTTTTTTTTTTTTTAATTTTGGCCTCTTTTATTGATTGATTGATTGATTGATTGATTGATTTTCATCCATCTTTATTCTTAGGCTTGTGTGGGCCTCCCTTTGCAGCAGTTGCTCTTGTTGTAGAGCACTGTCTCTGGGTGTGTGTGCTCCAGAGCGCTGGTTCCTAATTGGATACACCAGTCCAGTGACTTAGTGGCATGTGGGATCTTCCTGAGCCAGGGATTGAACCAATGGCCCCTGCACAGCAAGGCAGACTCCTTACCTGCTGAACCACCAGGGAAGCCCTGAGCTCAATTTTTAAGATCAGTGTAGTATGGTTTAGTTCAGTTCAGTCGCTCAGTCATGTCTGACTCTGTGACTCCATGGACTGCAGCATGCCAGGCTTCCCTGTCCTTCACTGTCTCTCAGAGCTTGCTAAAACTCATGTCTTTTGATTCAGTGATGCCATCCAACCATCTCATCCTCTGTCTTCCCCTTCTCCTTTTGCCTTCTATTTGTCCCAGCATCAGGCCCTTTTCCAATGAGTCGTCTTTTCGCATCAGCTTCTGCATCATTCCTTCCAATGAATGTTTAGGGTTTATTTCCTTTAAGATTGACTGGTTTGATCTCCTTACTGTCCAAGGGACTCTCAAGAGCCTTCTCTAACACCACAAAGGCATCAATTCTTTGGTGCTCAGCCTTCTTTATGGTCCAGGTCCAGTATGGCTTGGTGATATAGTAGAAATAACATTGGCCCTTAGTGTTGGACAGACCTGGATGTTAATTTCAACTCCACTGTTTACTTAGCTATGTCATCTTTGGTTAGTTACATAAACTTTTAAAATTAATTAGTCAAATAATTAATATTTCATTGCACTGGATCTTCGTTGCTGCACGTGAACTTTCTCTAGTTGTGGAGACTGTTCTTGGTTGTGGTGCTTGGGCTTCTCATTGAAGTGGCTTCTCTTATTGCAGAGCACAGGCTCTATGTGCACAGGCTTCAGTAGTTGGGGCTTGAGGGCTCAGAAGTTGCAGCACTATGGCTTAGTTGCCCTGCGACATGGTGGAATTTTCCCAAACCAGGGATCAAACCTGTAGCCTCTGCATTGGCAGACAGATTCTTAACCACTGGGCTGCCAGAGAAGTCCTATTACATAAACTTTTGAATTTTAATTTTTCATGTATAGAACGGACATAATGTTCTCTTCCTCCCAGAGTTGACAGGATTAGATGAGAGGATGCCTATAAAACAGCATGTGCCCATCACTTGGTAGGTACTCAACTGTGTATGTGGTCTTTGGTAGATCAGCTAGACTACTTAGAATTGTATTCCAAATAATGGACATAGATTTGCATTGGTTCAAGGATACATTTATTACTCATGTGGGACAGAGAAAAAGTTGTTGGTGGCACAAGGCTGGCTGTGGTGGCACAAGAAACCAGGTCATTCATTCAAAAAACACTGAGAAACTGTTGTGTGTCAGGCCTTACACTAAGCACTGAGTTCGTTGAAGTGGTTGAAACACAGAGTCAGGGGGCTTCTGGTGTACAGAGGAGCCACACAATGATACTGCAGTGAGGTAAGTGCTATCATAATGGTGCTAGGCAGGGAAGGGGTACAGGGGTCTGGGAGTTTGAAGGATATAGGACCAGTGCTTCTGCTCTAATTCTCTTAACTTCCAATGAATATTTAGGGTTTATTTCCTTTAAGATTGACTGGTTTGATCTCCTTACTGTCCAAGGGACTCTCAAGAGCCTTCTCTAACACCACAAAGGCATCAATTCTTTGGTGCTCAGCCTTCTTTATGGTCCAGGTCCAGTATGGCTTGGTGATATAGTAGAAATAACATTGGCCCTTAGTGTTGGACAGACCTGGATGTTAATTTCAACTCCACTGTTTACTTAGCTATGTCATCTTTGGTTAGTTACATAAACTTTTAAAATTAATTAGTCAAATAATTAATATTTCATTGCACTGGATCTTCGTTGCTGCACGTGAACTTTCTCTAGTTGTGGAGACTGTTCTTGGTTGTGGTGCTTGGGCTTCTCATTGAAGTGGCTTCTCTTATTGCAGAGCACAGGCTCTATGTGCACAGGCTTCAGTAGTTGGGGCTTGAGGGCTCAGAAGTTGCAGCACTATGGCTTAGTTGCCCTGCGACATGGTGGAATTTTCCCAAACCAGGGATCAAACCTGTAGCCTCTGCATTGGCAGACAGATTCTTAACCACTGGGCTGCCAGAGAAGTCCTATTACATAAACTTTTGAATTTTAATTTTTCATGTATAGAACGGACATAATGTTCTCTTCCTCCCAGAGTTGACAGGATTAGATGAGAGGATGCCTATAAAACAGCATGTGCCCATCACTTGGTAGGTACTCAACTGTGTATGTGGTCTTTGGTAGATCAGCTAGACTACTTAGAATTGTATTCCAAATAATGGACATAGATTTGCATTGGTTCAAGGATACATTTATTACTCATGTGGGACAGAGAAAAAGTTGTTGGTGGCACAAGGCTGGCTGTGGTGGCACAAGAAACCAGGTCATTCATTCAAAAAACACTGAGAAACTGTTGTGTGTCAGGCCTTACACTAAGCACTGAGTTCGTTGAAGTGGTTGAAACACAGAGTCAGGGGGCTTCTGGTGTACAGAGGAGCCACACAATGATACTGCAGTGAGGTAAGTGCTATCATAATGGTGCTAGGCAGGGAAGGGGTACAGGGGTCTGGGAGTTTGAAGGATATAGGACCAGTTATACTTCTGGGAGAGGCATAGGAGGCAAAGAATTTAAGAAATCCATACCTGAGCCAAGAATGAAATCAGTAGATTAACAATAATGAGGATGGAAAGGTAAATCGCAGGTCAGACTGTGAAGAATCAATTCCAAATTGATGTTTCTGGTTCTTAAAGGGACCATGCAAGGAACCAAGGAAGAGAGATACTGAGGCTGGTTCTAACAGTATTTGTGGGTTTCTTTCTCTGAACACTGCTCAGAGAACAGAGAGATGTTGCCTGATTCAACAGGGGCTGAAAACTTGACTTTACCTTCATTAGCTTAAAGGGGAAATGATAGAAATGACTCTAGTGACCTGAAGTAGTTCCTCTGTAATTTCTGTTGGATGTAACCCCAAGCAGGATAAAATTGACCTACAGAGAAATCAAAATTTCTGCTGATTTTATGGAACAGAAGAAATGGCAGTGAACCACTTTTTTTTGCTCTAGAAATTCCAGTAGACTTATGTGCTTGGGAACATTTTTGAAAGTTGGCTAAGTATTCGAAATCTTTAACTGGAAATCTCACCAAAGATTTTTTTTTTGATAGTTGTGGTGACTTAGAAGTTATGTAAATTCTTCTGTTGACCGTGTCTGGCAATGTCTGGCTGTACACATATAGCATGAATGCACCTCCAGGTGCTGATACTTCTGTGAGAAAGCACATCACTCATCTGTGAAGCTGGAGACAGTCATATTTTCAGTACTCAACTGTGTATGTGGTCTTTGGTAGATCAGCTAGACTACTTAGAATTGTATTCCAAATAATGGACATAGATTTGCATTGGTTCAAGGATACATTTATTACTCATGTGGGACAGAGAAAAAGTTGTTGGTGGCACAAGGCTGGCTGTGGTGGCACAAGAAACCAGGTCATTCATTCAAAAAACACTGAGAAACTGTTGTGTGTCAGGCCTTACACTAAGCACTGAGTTCGTTGAAGTGGTTGAAACACAGAGTCAGGGGGCTTCTGGTGTACAGAGGAGCCACACAATGATACTGCAGTGAGGTAAGTGCTATCATAATGGTGCTAGGCAGGGAAGGGGTACAGGGGTCTGGGAGTTTGAAGGATATAGGACCAGTTATACTTCTGGGAGAGGCATAGGAGGCAAAGAATTTAAGAAATCCATACCTGAGCCAAGAATGAAATCAGTAGATTAACAATAATGAGGATGGAAAGGTAAGTCGCAGGTCAGACTGTGAAGAATCAATTCCAAATTGATGTTTCTGGTTCTTAAAGGGACCATGCAAGGAACCAAGGAAGAGAGATACTGAGGCTGGTTCTAACAGTATTTGTGGGTTTCTTTCTCTGAACACTGCTCAGAGAACAGAGAGATGTTGCCTGATTCAACAGGGGCTGAAAACTTGACTTTACCTTCATTAGCTTAAAGGGGAAATGATAGAAATGACTCTAGTGACCTGAAGTAGTTCCTCTGTAATTTCTGTTGGATGTAACCCCAAGCAGGATAAAATTGACCTACAGAGAAATCAAAATTTCTGCTGATTTTATGGAACAGAAGAAATGGCAGTGAACCACTTTTTTTTGCTCTAGAAATTCCAGTAGACTTATGTGCTTGGGAACATTTTTGAAAGTTGGCTAAGTATTCGAAATCTTTAACTGGAAATCTCACCAAAGATTTTTTTGATAGTTGTGGTGACTTAGAAGTTATGTAAATTCTTCTGTTGACCGTGTCTGGCAATGTCTGGCTGTACACATATAGCATGAATGCACCTCCAGGTGCTGATACTTCTGTGAGAAAGCACATCACTCATCTGTGAAGCTGGAGACAGTCATATTTTCAGTTCTGCTTATTGTGTTTTGTGTGTGTGTGCTCAGTTGTGTCCAGCTCTTTTGTTGTTGTTAGCATATCTATCTTTCACTTTTTAAAAAAAATTTTTTTATTTTACTTTTACAGAGTTTTGTTGTTTACAGATATGTATAATCCCAAATTAGTCATATGTGCATCCAACTCTTTGTGGCCCCATGGACTGTAGCCCACCAGGCTCCTCTGTCCATGGAATATTCTAGGCAAGAGTATTGGCGTGTGTTGCCATTTCCTACTCTAGAGGACCTTCCCAATCCAGAGACTGAACCCACACTCTTATTTCTCCTGAATTAGCAGGTAGATTCTTTACCACTAGCGCCATCTGGGAAGTCCTGCTTATTGGCACTGTATTAACCTCATTTTGTTTAGAATGTACTCAGAAGACCCATTTCTGTGACTGTCAGAGAAGATTCAGCTGAAAGAGTTGTGCTGGAGAGAGTATTTACCATCTTTTTCTAAAGACATGGTTTGTCAGATTGATTTCCTAGTAAGGGTTCATTTGAGAGTCAACAGCAAGACTAATGTATGTTGACATTATGATTTTAGGGTAATTATATTCCAAAATTTTCTCAAGTATTATAATTCTGGGCAAGTGAGAATTTATACAGGACACATTTTACCACCTTCTTACCACAGTTTACTCCTATAGTTCCTACAGTTTCCCCTTTTTGCAGTTCACAGACATAACTATTTAAATCAGTAAAAATCTGGAAATTATTTGCAGAATGAGGCAGAAGGTACTCTCTGGTTGGGTTACTGAAGTCTTTCTAAAATTTTCCTTGCAAGTATTATAAGTATCATGGGCCAGTATGTTTTGGGATGATTTGCTATGCAGCGTTGGATGTAACCCCAAGCAGGATAAAATTGACCTACAGAGAAATCAAAATTTCTGCTGATTTTATGGAACAGAAGAAATGGCAGTGAACCACTTTTTTTTGCTCTAGAAATTCCAGTAGACTTATGTGCTTGGGAACATTTTTGAAAGTTGGCTAAGTATTCGAAATCTTTAACTGGAAATCTCACCAAAGATTTTTTTTTTGATAGTTGTGGTGACTTAGAAGTTATGTAAATTCTTCTGTTGACCGTGTCTGGCAATGTCTGGCTGTACACATATAGCATGAATGCACCTCCAGGTGCTGATACTTCTGTGAGAAAGCACATCACTCATCTGTGAAGCTGGAGACAGTCATATTTTCAGTTCTGCTTATTGTGTTTTGTGTGTGTGTGCTCAGTTGTGTCCAGCTCTTTTGTTGTTGTTAGCATATCTATCTTTCACTTTTTAAAAAAAATTTTTTTATTTTACTTTTACAGAGTTTTGTTGTTTACAGATATGTATAATCCCAAATTAGTCATATGTGCATCCAACTCTTTGTGGCCCCATGGACTGTAGCCCACCAGGCTCCTCTGTCCATGGAATATTCTAGGCAAGAGTATTGGCGTGTGTTGCCATTTCCTACTCTAGAGGACCTTCCCAATCCAGAGACTGAACCCACACTCTTATTTCTCCTGAATTAGCAGGTAGATTCTTTACCACTAGCGCCATCTGGGAAGTCCTGCTTATTGGCACTGTATTAACCTCATTTTGTTTAGAATGTACTCAGAAGACCCATTTCTGTGACTGTCAGAGAAGATTCAGCTGAAAGAGTTGTGCTGGAGAGAGTATTTACCATCTTTTTCTAAAGACATGGTTTGTCAGATTGATTTCCTAGTAAGGGTTCATTTGAGAGTCAACAGCAAGACTAATGTATGTTGACATTATGATTTTAGGGTAATTATATTCCAAAATTTTCTCAAGTATTATAATTCTGGGCAAGTGAGAATTTATACAGGACACATTTTACCACCTTCTTACCACAGTTTACTCCTATAGTTCCTACAGTTTCCCCTTTTTGCAGTTCACAGACATAACTATTTAAATCAGTAAAAATCTGGAAATTATTTGCAGAATGAGGCAGAAGGTACTCTCTGGTTGGGTTACTGAAGTCTGTAAATGTCTTAAAATTCATCAGGGGATTTAAAAATCACCATGTGAGCAATTTCTCCTGGCTGACTGTTGCATAGTAAAGTCTGTTATCTGGATTATTGTTTGAAGCCAGTATGTTTTGGGATGATTTGCTATGCAGCAATAGGTGACAGAAACAGTGGATCAAACAGTTTATGATGGTCAGGTGGGATCTTGTTGAGCATTTAGTCTCAGCTGGCCCAGGAGTAAACTAGGAGATGTGTTTTAAAAGGTGAGCAGCAGATGAGGACCCTAGGAGTGTTTGCTGTAATTCTTTTATTAACTTTTTCCAGTGACTCCACACCATGTCTTTATTAACCATAGAGTTCCCTGAATTTCCTGATGGTGAACGGTGAGTGGAAGGGAGCAGTGCTTCAAAACTTAGACCTCCTTTCAAGAGGAGGTCTTTTCCTTTCCAATTAGCTGTAGTCATCTATTTATCTTATAACTGAAAGTATGAACCTTTTGTCCACAATTTCCCCAGTCTCTGGCAACTACCTGTTTGTACCTATGTGTTTGCTTATACTTTTTTAGAGTCCACATGTAAGTTAGATCAGGCAATATTTATTTTTTTGTATTTCATTTAGCACAGTGCACTCAAAATCTACTTGTGTTGTTACAAATGGCAAGATTTCATTCTTTTTTTTTTTTTTGTGGCTGAATAATATTAAGTAATATGGTTGAGTTATATATATATATCTCACATTTTCTTTATTCATTCATCTATCCGTAAGCAATTAGGTTGCTTCCATACCTTGGCTATTGTGAATAATGCTGTAGTGAACATGGGGGTGTATAAATATTTTTGATTACTGTTCTTGTTTTCTTTGGATAAATACCCAGAAGTGGAATTACTGGATCATAGGGTAGTTCTGTTTCTAATTTTCTGGATGAAGCACCAAACTGTTTTCCATAGCGGCTGCTGCAGAGACTTCTTTATTCTGGGCTCCCCTCAAAACTAGTACCCTAAGGGTTATTTGGTAAATGGGTCAGAGGAGCACACCCAAATGTGGTATGAATTCCTCCAATCTGAAACAAAACTGAATTGCTTTCCAGGGCTTATACTTTCTACCCCACTGGCAGTTTATGAGAATCCTCATTCCTTCACATCCATATCCATGCTCGCTATTGCCACACATTTTAGTGATTACCAATCTGCTAGGTGTAAAATAATATCTCACTACAGTGTTAATGCAATTTCATTGATTACTAATGAGGTTAAACATCTCTTTTACATATTTATAATTCTTGTTTCCTCTCTTTTGAGACATATATTTGTGAATATTATCCATCTTTATATTGGATTTTAAAATCTTTCTTAAAGCTCTTTTGATGCTATTTCTGTATTTTGGGTAGGATTCTCCTTTGCTTGCTTTCTTTTGGCTAGAAAGAAAATGGTGAGCTTATGGTGAAGAAGATTCTCGTATTAAGGGGTCCCTTGGAGATTTCTCTGACTGCTGTTTTCCCTCTCCAGGGACCTCTTGCCTCATTGAAGACATTAGTAAACTTTGTCCAGGACTCTGTCACCTCTACTTGTGTCCCAAGGGTTGTTTGAGGAGTTGGGATTGGGGATGGTTGAGCATGAGAGCATGCAGGAGAAGGAAACATTCCTTGACCTCTGAAATCTTCTATTTCTCTGTTTTCCAGTCACTATTTGAAATGTTGCCTTGAAGTTGTGTTCATTTTAGGGTTGCTGGTTGTTAACATTCATCTGCTGTTCATTTAGTTAAGTTTGGAGTGGGCGAGGGCCTGTGTTTTGGCTTCACTCTGCCATTTTACCCTGGGAGTCTTTTGCTTGGGAGATAATATTTTAAAGGCTGCCCTTGAGGTTCATTTTAAATTGATTTCCTGAGGGTAACAATGTTGGAAAGAAGATACTATATTTACCCTTGACTCTGTGTATCTCTAGGAAGGCCCTGCAGATCTTTCCACTGACAGGTGATGGAAATGGATTCCATGTGCCACAAAAATGAAACATTTCTCTTCCTCATGACAGAAAATTTAAAACTGGAGTCATCTACTCTAAGGCAGATGCCTTACTCCCAGCATTTAGGAATAAACTCAGGGACTTTTGACATTTTTCTTACACATTTCAGGTCTACACTTAGTAAAATTCAGGACTTTTAACTTTTATGTATTTAAAAAATTAAAACAATTTTATTTATTTTAAAACATTTGTGTTTATGTTTATTCTTAATATTTTCTTAATATTGTATTATAAATTTGGATATAATTTTCAAAACTTTATATTGGATTGTCATTTAGGTTCACAAAGCTTAAGATTTCTTTTGATTTCCTTGTTAACCTGCAAATTTAGATTTTTTACATATCATTTCTATTGGTCTTTCATTTATTTATTTATTTATTTTATTATTATTATTTTTAAAGATTTATTTATTTATTTTTTGGGGGTGGGGGTCGGGTTGGGGAGGGAGGGGAGTGGGCGGGCCACTTCTATTGGTCTTCCATTTCTCTATTTTCCATCCGTCTTTGTTCCTTGGCTCCTGCGGGCCTCCCATCGCGGTGGCGTCTGTTGTCGCAGAGCACCGGCTCTGGGCGCATGCGCTCCAGAGCTCCGGCTCGGTCATTGGACACATCAGTCCAGCCGCTCCGCAGCACGTGGGATCCTCCCAGGCCAGGGATCGAACCGGCGCCCCTTGGACTGCAAGGCGGTGTCCTTACCCACTGGACCACCAGGGGGAGCCCTTATTTATTTATTTTTCATACATCTTTGTTCTTTTGGCCTGTGTGGATCTCCCATTGCAGTGGCCCCTCTTGTTGCAGAGCACTAGCTCTGGGCACATGTGCTCCAGAGAGCTGGCTTGGTAGTTGGACACGTCGGTCCTGCCGCTCTGTGGCACGTGGGATCTTCCAGGCCAGGGATTGAACCGGCACCCCTTGCACTGCAAGGTCGTGTCTTTACACACTGGACCACCAGGAAAGCCCAAATTTAGGATTTTTAATAGCACCTGCCACAACTTTCTCGTTCTTGGTGTGGTTTGTAAGCTTGATTTGGGGAGAGGTGCAAATGCCATCTCAAATAGGTGGGAGGGTTCTGCATGTCTAGGGGTGGGGGTTGCTTCCACTGACGTGATGGAAATGGATTCCATGTGCCACAAAAATGAAACATTTCTCTTCCTCATGACAGAAAATTTAAAACTGGAGTCATCTACTCTAAGGCAGATGCCTTACTCCCAGCATTTAGGAATAAACTCAGGGACTTTTGACATTTTTCTTACACATTTCAGGTCTACACTTAGTAAAATTCAGGACTTTTAACTTTTATGTATTTAAAAAATTAAAACAATTTTATTTATTTTAAAACATTTGTGTTTATGTTTATTCTTAATATTTTCTTAATATTGTATTATAAATTTGGATATAATTTTCAAAACTTTATATTGGATTGTCATTTAGGTTCACAAAGCTTAAGATTTCTTTTGATTTCCTTGTTAACCTGCAAATTTAGATTTTTTACATATCATTTCTATTGGTCTTTCATTTATTTATTTATTTATTTTATTATTATTATTTTTAAAGATTTATTTATTTATTTTTTGGGGGTGGGGGTCGGGTTGGGGAGGGAGGGGAGTGGGCGGGCCACTTCTATTGGTCTTCCATTTCTCTATTTTCCATCCGTCTTTGTTCCTTGGCTCCTGCGGGCCTCCCATCGCGGTGGCGTCTGTTGTCGCAGAGCACCGGCTCTGGGCGCATGCGCTCCAGAGCTCCGGCTCAGTGATTGGACACATCAGTCCAGCCGCTCCGCAGCACGTGGGATCCTCCCAGGCCAGGGATCGAACCGGCGCCCCTTGGACTGCAAGGCGGTGTCCTTACCCACTGGACCACCAGGGGGAGCCCTTATTTATTTATTTTTCATACATCTTTGTTCTTTTGGCCTGTGTGGATCTCCCATTGCAGTGGCCCCTCTTGTTGCAGAGCACTAGCTCTGGGCACATGTGCTCCAGAGAGCTGGCTTGGTAGTTGGACACGTCGGTCCTGCCGCTCTGTGGCACGTGGGATCTTCCAGGCCAGGGATTGAACCGGCACCCCTTGCACTGCAAGGTCGTGTCTTTACACACTGGACCACCAGGAAAGCCCAAATTTAGGATTTTTAATAGCACCTGCCACAACTTTCTCGTTCTTGGTGTGGTTTGTAAGCTTGATTTGGGGAGAGGTGCAAATGCCATCTCAAATAGGTGGGAGGGTTCTGCATGTCTAGGTGCTTGTTGTTGCCTCCTGAGAAAGGGCTTATCCTGTTGAGCCTCTGGTACCCACATCCTTCCTTACCAGCATCCATAGAGTTGTTACTCAGTTGCTACCCATCCAGTCTTTAGCCTCACAGTACAAGCCTGCATCCTCGCATATCTAGGTGTGTGAATTAGGTTTTTTTAAAATTTCTGCATAATAAATGACCATACATCTAGTGGCATATAGGTTGCACTCTGTAGGCCTGGAAGGCCTTTTTCAGTTGCAAGACTGAAAAAAGAGCCAGGAGTAAGCAATTGAGACATCAGTGGTTTATTGGATGGGGGATCTTACATGTCTGAAGCAAGGTCCTGGAGCAACAAACACCACATCACGTACAGCAGATGGCAGGCAGGACATGGCAGCAGCCTCAGGCTTCTCTGGTGGGCAAAAGGGAGATTAGCAGTTATAGGGAAATTGACATCATGGTGGATCATTGATTACCAGAGAAACCAGGAAAGGGGCATGTCCCTCTCCCCCCCTTTGATGCACTAACACGGTGGAGACTTTCTAATCTAAAGATTAGATCAGTCACCAGCAGGGGCAATGGATACAGTGGGGAGCGGGTAGGGAGTTACTAATTTGGCTCTATGATTAAGAGGGAAGGTCAGTTAGGTGAGTAGAACATAGGTGAAGCAGGCAATGGTTGAGCAGAGGGTGTACAGAGAGCAGGAGAGCAGCCATCTTGAGCAGCCTGTTTGTACAAGATCCATATAGTACCCAACAATTTCTGTGACTCAGAAATCCAGGCACAGTTCCCCCGGGTTAAGGTGAACTCAAGAGGCAGCTGGGCTGTATTCTCACCTGGAAATACTGGGCTCCAGAGCGCTGGCTTGGTAGTGGGCCCCCCCGGTCCTGCCGCTCTGTGGCACGTGGGATCTTCCAGGCCAGGGATTGAACCGGCACCCCTTGCACTGCAAGGTCGTGTCTTTACACACTGGACCACCAGGAAAGCCCAAATTTAGGATTTTTAATAGCACCTGCCACAACTTTCTCGTTCTTGGTGTGGTTTGTAAGCTTGATTTGGGGAGAGGTGCAAATGCCATCTCAAATAGGTGGGAGGGTTCTGCATGTCTAGGTGCTTGTTGTTGCCTCCTGAGAAAGGGCTTATCCTGTTGAGCCTCTGGTACCCACATCCTTCCTTACCAGCATCCATAGAGTTGTTACTCAGTTGCTACCCATCCAGTCTTTAGCCTCACAGTACAAGCCTGCATCCTCGCATATCTAGGTGTGTGAATTAGGTTTTTTTAAATTGCTGCATAATAAATGACCATACATCTAGTGGCATATAGGTTGCACTCTGTAGGCCTGGAAGGCCTTTTTCAGTTGCAAGACTGAAAAAAGAGCCAGGAGTAAGCAATTGAGACATCAGTGGTTTATTGGATGGGGGATCTTACATGTCTGAAGCAAGGTCCTGGAGCAACAAACACCACATCACGTACAGCAGATGGCAGGCAGGACATGGCAGCAGCCTCAGGCTTCTCTGGTGGGCAAAAGGGAGATTAGCAGTTATAGGGAAATTGACATCATGGTGGATCATTGATTACCAGAGAAACCAGGAAAGGGGCATGTCCCTCTCCCCCCCTTTGATGCACTAACACGGTGGAGACTTTCTAATCTAAAGATTAGATCAGTCACCAGCAGGGGCAATGGATACAGTGGGGAGCGGGTAGGGAGTTACTAATTTGGCTCTATGATTAAGAGGGAAGGTCAGTTAGGTGAGTAGAACATAGGTGAAGCAGGCAATGGTTGAGCAGAGGGTGTACAGAGAGCAGGAGAGCAGCCATCTTGAGCAGCCTGTTTGTACAAGATCCATATAGTACCCAACAATTTCTGTGACTCAGAAATCCAGGCACAGTTCAGCTGGCCCTACTGCTCCATGTCTTACAAGGGTGAACTCAAGAGGCAGCTGGGCTGTATTCTCACCTGGAAATACTGGGTAAACATCTGCTTCTAAGCTCATTCAGGCTGTTGGCAGAATTCATTTTCTTATAGTTTATGACTGAGGTCCTCATTTTCTTGCTAGTTGCCAGCCAGGGACCACTCTCAGCACTGAGTACTGCCCCCAGGTGTCCCTGCCATGTGTCTGTCTCACAGGTCCTCCTCAAACATGGCTGTTTTCTTCTTCAAGGTGAATAGAACAGATTCTCACTTCCAATCTCTCCCTACAGGGAAGGCCTTTTAAGGGTTCACCTGGTCACGCCAAGCTCACCCAGGATAGTCTCCTTCTTGAGTAATTCAAAGTCAACCGATTAGACACCTTAATGACAAGTTACTTTCACTTTTGTTCTATAAAATAATCCCGGTTGTACTGTATCATTATACTCACAAAAGTCACCCACACTCAAGAGGACGAGAGAAGACAGAGCAGAGACACAGGGATTGGGAAGCTTGGGACTATCTATCTCCGAATTCTGTCTGCTACTCTGTGGGACCCTTGGAGCTATAGTTCTTTCTGTCTGCGACTTTCAGTGTCTCACTTGGCATCTGAGGTATAGGAATTTCTGATGCTTTGTTTTGCTGCTCAGGGACTCAGGAAGCTCAGAGAGCTCTTTCCGGTCCTGCCAGGCAGTTCACCATTTTCATCAGGCCTGGGGTGGAGTGGGATTGTTTCTTAGTGAGGTCTGCCTCAGATCTTGAGGCTTAAAGGAAGAACCACCTCCCTTTTGGTCCATGTGTCCCTGAATGAGCAGGACAAAGAACAGGACTCTCATACAATTTCAATTTTTTTTTTTTTAATCTTTTCTCCAAACTTTTGCCACCCCTTCCAATCCACAAAGGTTCATTTGCTCTCCCCATTGATGGATGGGGGAGGAATGGAAGAGATGGGTGGTTAAACCGTTTTCCAAATCTATTGCTTATGGCAGGACCTCAGCTCTGTAAGTTTAAAAGCTAAAAATTAACTTCCTTTGTTTCTATTTGAATTTCAACTATGGTCTAAGTTTTCCTGGGGCAGTGGCCAGGATTAGCTTAAAGAGATGGTGGAAGCTATAGGGTACACAAAGCGACTGCACGGCTGTCTTACTGCACGGCTGTCTAAAGGCTCCCCTTGCCCTGTTATATGTGAATTAATACTTCATAAACACAACAGTTCCCAGAAGAGTCTAGGTTTTCTGAATCATCTTGAGAATTGGATTAGTTCCTTCTTTATCTATGAACATTTCCTCCTTCTCTGAGCAGGTGAAAACCCCAGAGAAGGGAACATTAAAACGGTTCTAGAAATTAACAAAATGTTAATTAAGTTTCCCATTGCTGAGGGGAAAGCTCGACTTGGCAGTGTTTCAGAGAAAATAAAGGACTCGTGCTTATACTAATTAAGGGTATTACTCAAGTGAAACAACTGGAAGTCAATATAAGCCCTAAAGTTCAGTAAACATAAAGAATGGTGCTGGATTGGAATAAAAGCAAATGGGTAACAGGATGTGTCCAAAAAGCAGTTGATAATTCCCACCAGAATAGTAGTGTTAGGATAATTTTACACTCAGCTATTAACCACCATTTCCCTCCATCCCCACCCCTCAATACCCAGCCTTGATTGTCATGTAAATAATATGTTAATCTAGTGGTATTAATGCAACTCAGGGAAGAATCTCAAAGGAGGACACAGTGACCTAAGTTGGCCTGCTTCCTGAAAGTCAGATGGGGACCTTGTCAGACTATGAATTCACCAGGCAGAGCTTTGGGTGTTGACCTTTCTTTCTCATTTTGTCTTCCTAAACTGCCTTTTTCATGTTCTTTCATCTCATTTCCAAGGGCTTAAGACTATCTCGGACAAGGTCTGTCTCATTTCTACACAGCTCATATCAGAAAGCTCATTTCTTATTTTTAAAATTATTTCTTTTTCTTTTGAATTTATTTTTGCTTAACTTGGGTCATCACACTTTCTGTGTGCATGTGTGAAGAACAGATGTCCAGCATCTAACATGAACACCTGGAATGCACTAGCTGCTATATTGTTGATAATATGAACACATCAATAGGAACAGAAATATTTATCTATTTGTCTAAATAAATGGTGACCCACCAGACAGAGACTACTTTGAAAGGTAAGGATCTATTTCGTCCATTTTTGGATCCCTAGTATCAACACAGTATTTGGCACAAAGAAGTTCTGAAGCAAAATGTAAAGCAAAAAGTACCAAATGAATCAATAATAACTAGAGAGTACCAATGTGTCTCACCACACTGCAAAAGAATAGTGAACTCTGATGTTATAATTTAAGAGTAGAGTGCCATAGACATAGGTAAGGAAAGGTTGACGGGTTGGTTTTCCAACAATTACTTGGAAACTGAATGGAAGAAAGATGCAATGAGGAATAATTTTTAAGAAATATGTGTGACCTCTCCCTTTCCAAGATGGTCACTTATCAGAGAAAATAAAGGACTCGTGCTTATACTAATTAAGGGTATTACTCAAGTGAAACAACTGGAAGTCAATATAAGCCCTAAAGTTCAGTAAACATAAAGAATGGTGCTGGATTGGAATAAAAGCAAATGGGTAACAGGATGTGTCCAAAAAGCAGTTGATAATTCCCACCAGAATAGTAGTGTTAGGATAATTTTACACTCAGCTATTAACCACCATTTCCCTCCATCCCCACCCCTCAATACCCAGCCTTGATTGTCATGTAAATAATATGTTAATCTAGTGGTATTAATGCAACTCAGGGAAGAATCTCAAAGGAGGACACAGTGACCTAAGTTGGCCTGCTTCCTGAAAGTCAGATGGGGACCTTGTCAGACTATGAATTCACCAGGCAGAGCTTTGGGTGTTGACCTTTCTTTCTCATTTTGTCTTCCTAAACTCCCTTTTTTCATGTTCTTTCATCTCATTTCCAAGGGCTTAAGACTATCTCGGACAAGGTCTGTCTCATTTCTACACAGCTCATATCAGAAAGCTCATTTCTTATTTTTAAAATTATTTCTTTTTCTTTTGAATTTATTTTTGCTTAACTTGGGTCATCACACTTTCTGTGTGCATGTGTGAAGAACAGATGTCCAGCATCTAACATGAACACCTGGAATGCACTAGCTGCTATATTGTTGATAATATGAACACATCAATAGGAACAGAAATATTTATCTATTTGTCTAAATAAATGGTGACCCACCAGACAGAGACTACTTTGAAAGGTAAGGATCTATTTCGTCCATTTTTGGATCCCTAGTATCAACACAGTATTTGGCACAAAGAAGTTCTGAAGCAAAATGTAAAGCAAAAAGTACCAAATGAATCAATAATAACTAGAGAGTACCAATGTGTCTCACCACACTGCAAAAGAATAGTGAACTCTGATGTTATAATTTAAGAGTAGAGTGCCATAGACATAGGTAAGGAAAGGTTGACGGGTTGGTTTTCCAACAATTACTTGGAAACTGAATGGAAGAAAGATGCAATGAGGAATAATTTTTAAGAAATATGTGTGACCTCTCCCTTTCCAAGATGGTCCACACTCTGCCTGTGGACTGTGTATCTTTCTCAGTAAACTTGCTTCTTACTTAAAAAAGAAAGAAGAAAAACAGAAAGGAAGAAAAGAAGAAAGAAAGGAACTACAGGTGAGTGTTCTTACTATGCAATCTTCACAAAGTCAAGCATATTCCTTATTTGAAGCAGAGAACAGACACATCCCCTCTTTCCTTAAGATAAAATACAAACTCGAAATGGTCTCTTGAAAATCATTATGAAATCTTTTCAACTAAATGGCTGCAGGGAATTGAAATTGGAGCCTTGTCTGAGTCAGACGGTTGGGATAATTTTCATTAGCGGGACTACTTGTGCCACTGCTGATTTGGTGACGAACTCAGAGCGAACCTCATTTATTCCCTGAGTGATTGACCTTAATTTGTTTCAGCCAAAAATGAACAAGAAATGACGAAGAACAGCCTGTTTATTTCTCAGTGGTGTGCTCAGGTTTGAAAATAAGATGAGATGATTTTTTTTTTTCTTCCTCAATAATTTCCAAGCTCTGTTCTCTTTACTCCACCTTTGCCCATACTGTCTCATATACTTTACTTAATTGGATATAGTCACTTTTTCTTGCCACGTTAATCTGACAGGGTCTAACTCTCCTGGATAATTCTATAATAACTAAGGTGGTAATTAGTTAGACTCCTTAAGTGCCGTATTTTTCTTTCTGTCTATCTGTACTGTCAACTACAAATTGGCATTTACCAATTACATTGACAATGACTGGACAGCAAGGACATTTGCTCTCTGCCTCTGCAGAGACCAGACCCTGTGCTGTTGAGAGCTGTTCATCTTCAATACCCCCTGATGGAGGTTAGGGTGGGGTAGAGGCACTAGTGTGTTCCAAGGCGGGGCAGGTCTTCAGATAGGTGGATGCCTTTAAGGAACGACCTTTATTATCTCAATCCTTGCATGTCCTCACATCTAGAAAAGCACTAAATTCCTTCATGATGAAATTAGATCCTAATGATTAACCAAAAACCTTTTGTAAAATGACTGTTTCATGATATTAAACTCCCCTCTCACCAAAATCCTTAAATATTGATCTTCCTCCCACTGCCTCTTTGGAGCAGTCTCTCAGAGCTATCTGGGGTGCTGCCTCCTGGGCTGCAGTCCTAATTATGCCCCAAATAAAACTTAACCCACAACTCCCAAGATGTTTATCTTTCTTTAGTCCACAGTACTTCCAAACTGAAACAACATATCCAATTTGAACAGTATCTCAGTTTCTCTACAGTAGTTAATACATTGTTAACACAGTGAGTTTTAGACTCAGACATAACTGCAGATGTAACTGTATATTAACTCCTGACTGTTAACTGCAGACTTAACTCTTAACTTTGTTACTTACTCCAAGGTGTGGAGCTTGGAGTATATTTCTTAATATTTCCTGATTAGCAAAATGTTGGAAAAAATGTTGATAGGAATTATTTGCAATTTAAAGAAGCTAAATGAAATTTAAATATTTATTAGGGTTTTCCCAGGTAAACCCTTTCGTTAATATTGAAGTTAATATCGATTCTCTAATCTTACATTAAAGACCCTAGTTAATGATTAGTCTTTTTTTCCCACTGAGAGGCATGTGGGATCTTAGTTCCCAGACCAGGGATCAAACACACTTCTCCTGCAAAGGAAGCTCAGAGTCTTAACTGAAGGACTGCCAGGAAAGTCCTAATGACCAGTCTTCGCATCAGTAAATGGAGAAATAGTTGCCAACGAGAAATTATGATTTTGTGACATTTAAAATGAATATTTTTGTGATGTAATTCAATCATCTGCACATTGAGAGAGTTGAAAGTGACAATCCATATTGTCTAATTGATATATCTGATTTTACTGATGAAGAAAGTATAATTGAACAGGAGTTGATTGACTTGGGGAGAATCACATAGTCAGGATAGATTCCTGGATTTCCAGTTGGGGGATAATACACCACATCCAGTGATTTCTCACTTCTGGCTCCCTGTGTCTACTAAGTTAATTGCAAACTCACGAGCATGTCTTTCATAATAACACCTCAGGTTCTTGTAACTACTTAATGAGTATTATTGAGTGTGCACTGTGTACCAGGTCTAGATGCTGGAAATGTAACAGTGAGCTAAACATAATCTCTGCCATCGCTGAGTTTATATTCTAGTTCAGTGTTTCTCAGAGTTAGTCAGGGGACCATAAGGGGCTTGGGGACTCTTTCAAAGTATCTACAAAGTAAAGATTGTTTCCACAATAATGCTAAGATATTATTTGTCATTTTCACTCTCGTTTTCTTTTCTTACGTGTATATAGTGAAGGCTTCCAGAGGCTACCTGATATGTGATACCACAACAGATTGAATGTGAAAGCTGATGTGAGTCTAGCTATCTTCTATTAGGCCAGATGTTAAGGAAAATTGCAAAAATATAAAGTAATGCTGTATTTAATGACTTTATGTGAAAATTCTTTTCTATGAAAAAATTCTTTACATGGAATAGGTTTATTTTTATTTAAAAATAAATATGTGATATTAAAAAATTATCAATTTAAAAATTAGAACAGCATTATTAGAGTCTAATTGATATACAAAGTATCATATCTTTCATGTATATCATTTTATGAGCTTGGACATATGCATACACCCCTAAAACCATTTCCACTGTCAAGGTAATAAACATATCTATGACCCCCAAAAGTTTTCTTGGCACCTTATTTGTGGTAAGAACACAACATGACATCTGCACTTTTACAAAATTTATTTGTTTATTTATTCATTTATTTATTATTTATTTTTGGTTATTCTGGGTTTTCACTGCTGCTGAAGGCTTTTCTCTAGTTGTAGGGAGTGGGAGCTACTCTCTAGTTGAGGTGAGTAGGCTTCTTGTTGCAGTGACTTGTGGAACCCAGGCTCTAGGGCACACGGGCTTCAGTAGTTGCAGCACATGGGCTCAATAGTCGCAATTCTGCGGCTCTAGAGCACAGGCTCAACAGCTGTGGCTCATGGGCTTAGTTGCTCCGCAGCATGTGGGGTCTTCTCAGATCAGGGATTGAACCTGTGTTTCCAGCATTGGCAGGCGAACTCTTCACCACTGAGCCACCAGGGAAGACCTTTACAAAAATTTTAAGTGCAGAGTGTAGTGCTCTTAACAGTAGGCACTATCTACTAGAGTAGATCTCTGTAGGTTATTCATCTTACATAACTAACACTTTATACCTGTTCTAATATGGTTTGCATTTATATAATATATATATTCTTCATAAACCAAAGCTCTTTGGGGCCCTTCATAATTTTTAAAGATGGAAAGGGGTTGCTGAGACCAAAAACTTGGAGAAATTAAATTCTGGTTATTCTGGAAAATAAACAGAAAACAGAGTTAACACAATATGGCATCAGATTATGACAAAGGCCATGAAAAAAATGCAGCAAGGAAAGGAAATAGATCAACTTGGTGATCAGTAAGGATCATTGCCTACAACCTGTGCTCTGGTTAAACATAATCAAACTTCTTTGAATGCAGTTCATGCTTTTCTCCTTCCAGGCTTTGGAATGCTGTTCTTTCTGACTGTTTTATCTCTCCCCATTTTTCTGGCCCATTTCAAATGCCCCTTGAGCCACTATTCCTTCCTCATTATCAATTTAAAAATTAGAACAGCATTATTAGAGTCTAATTGATATACAAAGTATCATATCTTTCATGTATATCATTTTATGAGCTTGGACATATGCATACACCCCTAAAACCATTTCCACTGTCAAGGTAATAAACATATCTATGACCCCCAAAAGTTTTCTTGGCACCTTATTTGTGGTAAGAACACAACATGACATCTGCACTTTTACAAAATTTATTTGTTTATTTATTCATTTATTTATTATTTATTTTTGGTTATTCTGGGTTTTCACTGCTGCTGAAGGCTTTTCTCTAGTTGTAGGGAGTGGGAGCTACTCTCTAGTTGAGGTGAGTAGGCTTCTTGTTGCAGTGACTTGTGGAACCCAGGCTCTAGGGCACACGGGCTTCAGTAGTTGCAGCACATGGGCTCAATAGTCGCAATTCTGCGGCTCTAGAGCACAGGCTCAACAGCTGTGGCTCATGGGCTTAGTTGCTCCGCAGCATGTGGGGTCTTCTCAGATCAGGGATTGAACCTGTGTTTCCAGCATTGGCAGGCGAACTCTTCACCACTGAGCCACCAGGGAAGACCTTTACAAAATTTTAAGTGCAGAGTGTAGTGCTCTTAACAGTAGGCACTATCTACTAGAGTAGATCTCTGTAGGTTATTCATCTTACATAACTAACACTTTATACCTGTTCTAATATGGTTTGCATTTATATAATATATATATTCTTCATAAACCAAAGCTCTTTGGGGCCCTTCATAATTTTTAAAGATGGAAAGGGGTTGCTGAGACCAAAAACTTGGAGAAATTAAATTCTGGTTATTCTGGAAAATAAACAGAAAACAGAGTTAACACAATATGGCATCAGATTATGACAAAGGCCATGAAAAAAATGCAGCAAGGAAAGGAAATAGATCAACTTGGTGATCAGTAAGGATCATTGCCTACAACCTGTGCTCTGGTTAAACATAATCAAACTTCTTTGAATGCAGTTCATGCTTTTCTCCTTCCAGGCTTTGGAATGCTGTTCTTTCTGACTGTTTTATCTCTCTCCCCATTTTTCTCTGTCAACATTCTGTTCTTCTTTTAGGGCCCATTTCAAATGCCCCTTGAGCCACTATTCCTTCCCTCATTCTCTTCTAACAGAAGTGACTTCGCTTCCTTTTATTGTTCTTAGTCTCAACAATAATAGTTTGAGTCTGTGATACTATTAATTTTACAATATTTTATGCTTTGTACAAATTACAGTTGTGTGTATGCCACTCATGTTCTTTGTGCAGCTTCATAAAGTTGGGGACTGCTTCTTACTTATTTTGAATTCAAACCTTCTCAGTATCATTGAGGCTTAAATTCAGCAATAACAAAAGACCTCTAAATAAAAGTGGTTTCATCAGGACAAAAGTGCATTGTTTCTCATTTAAGTCAAAATGTAGGCCGTCCAGGGCTGGAATAGTGACTCTTGCTCTAAAAATCTTCAGGATGCGGGCTTAAACCCAAGACTGTGGTCCTCAGCCTCCAAATGGAAGCATCTGTTTCAGGAGGAAGACGGGGGGAAAGGAAAAAAATAGGCGTAATAATAAGCACTAGCCCTTTCTTAAGGAAGGTTCCTGGAAACCCCATTTGTAGAACTTAAAGTCAATGCATGCTTACTTGCAGGGGAGGCTGGGAAATGTGTTCTTTATTTTTGGTGCTTGTGGGGAAACAAACCAGTGAAGGTTTTTGCAACTTTGGCTGAGCCAGAAGAAAACAACTTAGAAATGAAAGAACTAAGACAAAAGCAAGTTGATTTGATTCACATAGGCTCATTAGCTGGGGTCATTCTGATCTGCAACAGGTGGGAGATCTGCTGTGGACTTTGAAATGCAGGGTCAGTGCACATTAGAATGCTTCATGCCCACTCAGGACAGACTCCTTCTTGCTGGTCTAGTTGCCCCTCAGCTACAGCATGCCCTTTCCATTCTGAATCACGAGAGTAATTATTGAATTAAATAAGGAATTGAATAAGGAATTCATGGGGACTTATACTCATTAGGGCTTCTCTGGTGACTCAGACAGTAAAAAACTTGCCTGCAATGTGGGAGATCCAAGTTCAATCCCTGGGTCAGGAAGTTCCTCTGAAGAAAGGAATGGCTATCCACTCCAGTATTCTTGCTTGGAGAATTCCATAGAAAGAGGAGCCTGATGGGCCACAGTCTTTGGGGTCGCAGAGTTGGACACAACTGAGTGGCTAACACTTTCACTTTTACTCAAAAAATTTTGATTGCTTTCTTTAAGGGAGGTATTAGAAATGATTAAGGAATCTCTATAATCTGTCTTTTCAAATTTGTTTCAGTGTTCACCAGTTGATAAATCACTACTATTAAATTAGGAAGCCACTATTACTACTTAGGACTACATTCATTTTTAAAATTTTTTTATGCTTACTTTTCATCCATATTTCATTCTTTGGCATGTGTGGGCCTCTCATTGCAGCAGCCTCTCCAATTGCAGAGCAATGGCTTTGGGCGTATGTGCTTTGGAGAGCTGGCTCCTAACTGGACGCACTGGTCCATTTGCTACATGGCATGTGGGATCAAACCGGTGCCCCTTGCACTGCAAGGCAGACTCTCTACCCACTTGACCACCAGGGAAGCCCAGGACTACATTTATTCATTGTGCACTCTTAATTCATCTTGCAAGCATTTATTGAGCACCAACCAAGCACTTAGCACTGTCGTAGATATTAATAGCCAGTGGTGAGCAATATTGATACAGTTCTTGTCCTTATGGTATGTACAATACAGAAGAGAAAGACAAGACAAAGAAGTACTAACTATAAAATATGCTGAGTGGCTTTGGGGAAGCACAGATTGCTCTGGGAATGCTCGAGGCGGGTATTTACCCTAGTTATAGTCTTTATGGAGTTTTCACATACAAATACCTCGTTTGAGCCTCACAAAAGCCTCTGCAATCAGTAGTGCAGGGATTATTCTTCTCATTTACAAATGAAGAATTAGTCTCAGGAAGATCAGCAATACTGAAGATTCCACACACCCAGACCTGGGCTTGGGACTCCTTCAACCCAATGCTCTCAGTACTGCTCCACTCTGCAGCTGGAGTGCTGGGGAGTGTGAGTTTTGTGGCGTGCTGCAGATGTTCCCAGGCTTTGTGGTGCCCTTATCCCAAGCTTTCAACTCCCATTGGCATCAATTAATTAATTCTTGGCATTTATCATAGCTGCCTGGAAGTCATGTGAGTGGTCTGGCCAGCATGGCTCTAAGTGTTCTCTAACAAGGGCTAGTAATCCAGTGTTCATGCTGGGGGCAGCCCTTGCAATCAAGAAAGGAGCCAGGGGATCTTTCAAGCAGACACAAACTACAGAGGCTCAGCCATAAAGACTTAGTAGAGTGAGCCATGAAGCAGCAGTGTGCTCAGTGGGCTGTTTTCCTGTTCTATGAATGAGAAGTTAGATTCTCCAAAGAGAAAGAAATATTAAAATGCCCAGAGTTCATTTGACTTTATGTTTTAAATTTTTTATGCTTACTTTTCATCCATATTTCATTCTTTGGCATGTGTGGGCCTCTCATTGCAGCAGCCTCTCCAATTGCAGAGCAATGGCTTTGGGCGTATGTGCTTTGGAGAGCTGGCTCCTAACTGGACGCACTGGTCCATTTGCTACATGGCATGTGGGATCAAACCGGTGCCCCTTGCACTGCAAGGCAGACTCTCTACCCACTTGACCACCAGGGAAGCCCAGGACTACATTTATTCATTGTGCACTCTTAATTCATCTTGCAAGCATTTATTGAGCACCAACCAAGCACTTAGCACTGTCGTAGATATTAATAGCCAGTGGTGAGCAATATTGATACAGTTCTTGTCCTTATGGTATGTACAATACAGAAGAGAAAGACAAGACAAAGAAGTACTAACTATAAAATATGCTGAGTGGCTTTGGGGAAGCACAGATTGCTCTGGGAATGCTCGAGGCGGGTATTTACCCTAGTTATAGTCTTTATGGAGTTTTCACATACAAATACCTCGTTTGAGCCTCACAAAAGCCTCTGCAATCAGTAGTGCAGGGATTATTCTTCTCATTTACAAATGAAGAATTAGTCTCAGGAAGATCAGCAATACTGAAGATTCCACACACCCAGACCTGGGCTTGGGACTCCTTCAACCCAATGCTCTCAGTACTGCTCCACTCTGCAGCTGGAGTGCTGGGGAGTGTGAGTTTTGTGGCGTGCTGCAGATGTTCCCAGGCTTTGTGGTGCCCTTATCCCAAGCTTTCAACTCCCATTGGCATCAATTAATTAATTCTTGGCATTTATCATAGCTGCCTGGAAGTCATGTGAGTGGTCTGGCCAGCATGGCTCTAAGTGTTCTCTAACAAGGGCTAGTAATCCAGTGTTCATGCTGGGGGCAGCCCTTGCAATCAAGAAAGGAGCCAGGGGATCTTTCAAGCAGACACAAACTACAGAGGCTCAGCCATAAAGACTTAGTAGAGTGAGCCATGAAGCAGCAGTGTGCTCAGTGGGCTGTTTTCCTGTTCTATGAATGAGAAGTTAGATTCTCCAAAGAGAAAGAAATATTAAAATGCCCAGAGTTCATTTGACTTTATGTTTAGTATCACCAAGTTGAACAGAGGAATGAACACAGCTGTTGGACAGTACATTTCCCCTTAATGCTCCGTATACACCCACCTGTACACCATGCCCTGATTATTCCAGAAATTTTTCTTTTTTACAACCTTTTGAGCCCATTGGAGATGTCTAGGGGATATTAGAGTCTTTCAGGGAATAGTGAACTCTAGTAATAGCTCTGATAAAATTGAGAAGTTGGTGATGATTATTTCCTTGGTTAGTAGTGTAGTAGACATACCATGGGCTTTAGAGTCAACCTAAATGATCTCAATTCCTTCACTTTCTAGTTAGCACTTCACTATCTAGTTATCTTTTATTATCTCATTCCTTCTGTGTCAGTGTGGGAAATTTGTGGACTTCTTTGAGCATCAGTTGCTTCAAAGGATGGTTGTAAGGATTAGAAGAATGACATTTAATATGGGCTAGTACAGTGCCTGACACATAATTAGTCCTCAATAAATGGAAAATATGATGGTAAAAAATCTCTTTTTTCAATAAAAGCCCCTCTTTTTCCTGGGAACTCAACCGGAGCTCTAGTATGTCTTCTAAGCCTGACTTTTCTTTTTATTTCTGGCAATGTAAGTTCCTCTGGACTTTATTAAAAGTTTCTTGTTTTGTGTCCTCCATAGTTAGGGCCTGTGTAATCATTTGACCCAGGAATACTCAGTAATGTTAATTTACAATATTGCTGGGGAGAGAAGATATTGGGAACAGAACTAGGCATAGCAGATGAAATGAGTGATGCAGACGATTAGTGCTATGTGATTTCTAGTAAAGAAATTATGACCAGGCTTCCCTGGTGGTCCAGTGGGTAAAGAGTTCACCTTACTATGCAAGCGGCACGGTTCATTCCCTGGCCTGGGAAGGTCCCACATGCCAAGGCGGCTGAACCAGTGTGTCCAATTATGAGCGGCTCTGGGCGCATGCTCCCAGAGCGTGCTCTGCTACAAGAGAGGCCACTGCAGTGGGAGGCCCACACAGGCCAAGAACTTAGTAGAGTGAGCCATGAAGCAGCAGTGTGCTCAGTGGGCTGTTTTCCTGTTCTATGAATGAGAAGTTAGATTCTCCAAAGAGAAAGAAATATTAAAATGCCCAGAGTTCATTTGACTTTATGTTTAGTATCACCAAGTTGAACAGAGGAATGAACACAGCTGTTGGACAGTACATTTCCCCTTAATGCTCCGTATACACCCACCTGTACACCATGCCCTGATTATTCCAGAAATTTTTCTTTTTTACAACCTTTTGAGCCCATTGGAGATGTCTAGGGGATATTAGAGTCTTTCAGGGAATAGTGAACTCTAGTAATAGCTCTGATAAAATTGAGAAGTTGGTGATGATTATTTCCTTGGTTAGTAGTGTAGTAGACATACCATGGGCTTTAGAGTCAACCTAAATGATCTCAATTCCTTCACTTTCTAGTTAGCACTTCACTATCTAGTTATCTTTTATTATCTCATTCCTTCTGTGTCAGTGTGGGAAATTTGTGGACTTCTTTGAGCATCAGTTGCTTCAAAGGATGGTTGTAAGGATTAGAAGAATGACATTTAATATGGGCTAGTACAGTGCCTGACACATAATTAGTCCTCAATAAATGGAAAATATGATGGTAAAAAATCTCTTTTTTCAATAAAAGCCCCTCTTTTTCCTGGGAACTCAACCGGAGCTCTAGTATGTCTTCTAAGCCTGACTTTTCTTTTTATTTCTGGCAATGTAAGTTCCTCTGGACTTTATTAAAAGTTTCTTGTTTTGTGTCCTCCATAGTTAGGGCCTGTGTAATCATTTGACCCAGGAATACTCAGTAATGTTAATTTACAATATTGCTGGGGAGAGAAGATATTGGGAACAGAACTAGGCATAGCAGATGAAATGAGTGATGCAGACGATTAGTGCTATGTGATTTCTAGTAAAGAAATTATGACCAGGCTTCCCTGGTGGTCCAGTGGGTAAAGAGTTCACCTTACTATGCAAGCGGCACCGGTTCATTCCCTGGCCTGGGAAGGTCCCACATGCCAAGGAACGGCTGAACCAGTGTGTCCAATTATGAGCGAGCGCTCTGGAGCGCATGCTCCCAGAGCCGGTGCTCTGCTACAAGAGAGGCCACTGCAGTGGGAGGCCCACACAGGCCAAAGAACAATGATGGATGAAAATGAAAAAATGAAAGACCAATAAAAGTAGCCAAAATCAAAAAAAAAAAATAAATAAAGAAAGAAAATATGACCATTGACTGGGATTTCTGAGGATTTGCACAGACTC
Source organism: Tragulus kanchil (assembly GCA_022376925.1). Classification (NCBI taxonomy): domain Eukaryota; kingdom Metazoa; phylum Chordata; class Mammalia; order Artiodactyla; family Tragulidae; genus Tragulus; species Tragulus kanchil. The sequence continues at coordinate 36,653,016 of JAIOJX010000032.1, forward strand.
AATAATTATCATTTGGATAGACTAGGTGGGTAGGTTTGGAATCTAGAGCCAAACCTGGCTAGGTAGGAGCAGCAGATAGGGAGGTGAGAGATTGACTAACTTGTCAGGTATTGATGGGTAAAACATGGTTTCTCGGTGGTAATGAAAATAAATCAGAGTTCAAGCACATAACTGGCCAAAAGGCCAAGATAAAACATCTAAGATGTCCCGATAGCTAGGCTGTGCCCAGTAATGGGGACTTGGGAAAGGTAATATTCAAAAGTCAAAACACACAGTCATGCACAGTAGGTCCTTTGCTGGTTGAATTCTACTTCCTTTGACGGGAGACCTGGGGAATTAGACCAGTCATTGAAGGTTTGCCGGGTCTAAATTGTGTTGGTGGAGTGAGACAGTATAGATGATTCTAAAACTCAAGTGAACATGTGGGTCTAAGGACAATGCTTCTTAAAGTCCTTGGACCATCTGTTTCAGAATTTCCTGGGAGGCTTGCAATAAATACAGACAACTAGAACATCTAGGGGGATGGATGCTGAGGATATCCATTCTAAATAGGATACACAAGATATTAGGGCCTCCCTGGTGGCTCAGATAGTAAAGAATCTGCCTGCAAAGCAGAAGATCTGGGTTTGATCCCTGGCTCAGGAAGATCCCCTGGAGAAGGGAATGGCAACCCACTCCAGTGCTCTTGCCTGGAAAATTCCATGGACAGATGAGCCTGGTAAGCTACAATCCATGGGGCAGCAAAGATTCGGACATGACTGGACTAAACAAAAGAGGATATTATGTACTTCAAAGTTAAAGGGTACTAGAAAATTCATATTAGATGCCAGACTTGAGAGTGAGGCCAGAGAGACCTGAAACAAAGAATGACCCTGTGAAGAAGTCAGACGTTTCTCACTCTGCAAAGTGGTGTGCAGAAAGGCTGGTTAAATGGGAAAGAAAACTGGCTAAGTCTTTTGTCCTGGCAGTAGAATTGCCAGTAGGGTTTCAGTTTTTACTCTGTAGTGTCTCTGGAACAAGAATCAAGGCAGAGAGAATACCAAGGACAAGAACTAGAGCAGACAGACTGGAGATTGGGCAAAATATGATAGAGGCTCTGCAACAGGGTTGCCTGTTTACCAACTCCCTGTAACCTCCCCTCATCCAGTCAATTAGCTGTGGGGTGCCTGAGGGCCTGACTCGTAATAGACTCACCTCTCTTTTGCACTCAGTATAGGGCCTGGCATAAAGTAGGCTTTTAAATGTTTATTAAACAAACAAATAAATGTACTATTGGACTAGTGGCAAGGACAATTGATGCAGAGCTCTGGAATGTGAACTAGTTATTCAAGGTCTCTGGCTCGGTTCATACATGTCCTGGGAGTTGAGTCTGGAGCCACACTTGGAGCTTTGGTGTTGGGTAGAGGGAGAAACTAGGTTGACTCAAGACAAGACTGAACCTATAGTTAGGATAGTTGAGGACACATTCTGGAAGAAAGTGTGATTTGAATCTGCTTTGAAGGCAAGACAGATGTCATATGACTCAATTCAATCCAACTCACTAGACATTAGTTTGGCATCTACTCTGTACAATGGATGAAAACCCAACGGTGAGTAAAATATAGTCCTCGAGCTGGAAGAGATTAAGAGATAAAGAAAGGTTCAAAATACATTGTTTAAGTGGATATCGAACTCCCCTCAGGGGTGCCAAAGGTCAACAATTGCAGCAGCTCCGGATTCAGTCTCCGCAGAAGCAGATGGTAAATGCCCTTGGCAAGTACCATTTTGTAGTTGACTTACATATACATACAATTGAATATTATTCAGGAACGAACTTGAGTCAGCTGAGCTGAGGTGGATGAACCTGTTGCAGGAAGGGGGACCCCTACCAGGGCCGGAAAGTGGGCTATTGTCTAACACGTGGAAATGTCCGAGGAGACACATGTGCTGACAAAGCAAGTGATGTTATTGGGAAACGGCGCCTGGGTGGAGAGCAGTAGGGTAAGGGAACTCAGCAGAACTACTCTCACCTGCGGCTTGCAGTCTCAGGTTTTATGGTGATAGGATTAGCTTCCGGGTTGTCTTTGACCAATCGTTCTAATTCAGAGTCCTTCCTGGTAGCACACAGTGTTCAGCCAAGATGCATACCAGCGAGAAGGATTCTGGTGGTGTCTCCTTTTAACTTTTCCTGAACTCTTCCGGTGAGTGGTGCCTTATTTGTTCTGTGTTCCTTACCAGGACTTCCTGTCTCATAACTTTAATTCACTCAAATAGTAACTATGGTGCCTTGCCAGCGTGGGCGGTTTCAGTCAGTGTGCTTTCCCTAACAAGCCTACAGTCTGTTATACAGAGTGAAGTATGCTAGAAAGAGAAAAACAAATATATTAATGCATACACATTGAATCTAGAAAAATGATACTGGTGAATCTATCTGCAGGGCAGGAGAAGAGGTACAGAGGAGGGTGGCATGAACTGAGAGAGTGGCACTGAAATATATACACTACCATATGTCAAACAGATAGCTAGTAGGAAGTTGCTGTGTAACACAGGGAGCTCAAAGGCAGTGCTCTGTAATGACCTAGAGGGCTGGGGTCGGGGGAGGATTTGAAAGGAGGTTCAAGAGGGAAGGATATATGTATAATATTTTTATGACCGATTCGTGGAGAAGCCAACACAGCATTAAAAACAACAACAACAACTGCTGTGGAAATACTGGTGGTAAATAAGGGTTTATGATAAGTGCCACCTGAGTAGGCTGTTTGCCTTTGAATAGGCTCTCCATACCCACAGGGGGTGTGGATACTAATAGACGTGCCAGGCTCAGGGAGGGCACTTTTTGTTGTCTCTTGTCTGGTCCTCCCTTACCCACAGCTGGCCCTTGCTAGCTGGTCTGCGGGGGAAACTTCAATACAGTTCTGTGACCTGGAGGAAAGTTTGCCGGCCCCAGAGCACAGGTGACTCTGAGATGTTTAACTATTGACTAGCATGATCTTTTTCTCTCTAAAGAGTCCCTCCTCAAATCAAAAGTATTGTAAATGAGCATTATTTGGGGGGTCTCAATTGCCTAATGATTTTGTTTTCCCTTGCAATTTAGAATTGAGGAAGAAAGAAGGTCCTAAGTTCCCCAAATTTTGCTTCAATTGAATTGATTAATTTAATGGATGTTTTATGAGTACTTACAATAGTCTCTGCACTCATGAAGTTTACTATTTAGTAGGGAAGACGGATAAAGAAATCAATAATGATTACAAAGCTGATGAATATTATGAGAGAGGAAATATAAGGGATTATGCAAACAGAGCAAAAGGACCTACTCTGGGTCAGGGTAAGGAAAGCTTCTTTGTGGAAATGATATTTAAGCCACTATCTGAAGAAGTCAGGTGAAGAGGGGGGAGGTTAAGTGTGCTCCACATGATGATCCAAAGGCAGAAGGTACTGAACACCTGGGGGGACCCAAGAACAGTTCAGAATAAATAAAAGAAAGAGGGAAACGGTAGATAAAGCCAAGGGAGGTGCCAGGTTTTGCAAGTCTTTGTGGGAGAAGGAGTTGGGTTTTTGTTTAAAGGAGAATGGGAGGCTTCTGCTGGGTTTAAGCAGAGAAGCAAGGTGTTCAGATTGGCATCCAACTTGGACCATGTCTGGTGCAGAGTCCTGAGGCCCCTCCCTCTAGTCCTGTCCCTCTGTGTGTTTGCACTGTTACCTCTACCTCCTCTCTAACTGCTGTCTCTTTCCTTTTAAAACGCTGGGAAAAAAAATAAAATGGGCTCTGCTTGTTCCCAGAACTGGTCACAGCACTACCTTTGTAAGCAATTTGTTTTTCCTGGTAAATTCAGTGTTCTCTTTGTTAATTAAGGTTTGGGGCTTTGGTCGCTCTGATCTGCAATTCAGCATTGAGTTTTCAGCTTTAAATCTCACAGTGGGATCCAGCGGGGCAGGCACAGGCTCCACTGTCCTTGTCTGTGACTGGCTTTCTCTCAGAAAGCTGCTGCCTGTGTGACTCATGCTATGGCCTTGTTTTGAATCTTTGGTGCAGCCAGAGCACGGGTGCAGCTCGCTCCTCTCCCTGAAGTGCCTGGCCGTCCTTTCTGACTCACAGGTATCTCTGTCCTGGCTCCTTCCAATGATTCTCCATACTGGAAATCAGAATTAGCTTCCAAAGGTATAAATCAAAGTCTTCAGTCCCCTCTTGCACCTGTTGTATGCACCCCAGGGCAAGCACATTGCTTTGCTTTGTCTTGCTCTACTAAAGCAGTGCTTCCCCAACATTTTTGGCATCAGAGATTGGTTTCCATCGACCTCAGGCAGGGGGATTGTTTCGGGATGATTCAAGTGCATTACATTTATTGTGTACTTTATTTCAATTGTTATTACAGCAATTTCATGTCAGATCATCAGGCATTAGATGTAAAAGGTTGGGGACTCCTGCTCTATGGAGTTGAGCCTTCTTTCAGGGTCTGAGTGTAAACTCCTGGAGGGCAGGGCCCTCTGCATCTTGAGCTTAGGATACAGTGAGTGTTGGATAACACCAGTAGAATGGCTGACAGAGAAAAGACATGAAAATGTTCTAGTCTGAAGTGGATGGCCCTCGAAAACAGTGCTTTGCTGAGAAGAGACTGGAATCTGGGTGGGAAAATGGGAACATGGGCGTTTGATAATTTGAAGAGCTTCTGATTGATTGGTAATCATAATCATTGCTCTGAAGTCTACTTAGGACCTGACTTATTGACTGAGAAAGATGCACTTCTGAACAGGAAGGCATTACTCAACAGAGACAGCTTCCACAAGGAAGCAATTACTGGGCAATTTCTTCCCTGAATCTCCAGTATTGTTGAAAGGTTCCAATGAGATAATCCATACGAAGTACGTCTGAGGGTACAAGCCTCAGTGAGCTGTCAGGCCGGTGCAGCTCTTCTTCTTATGGAGGCTGCGATCATTACAGAGAGCAGCCTGGCCCTGTGGATGGAGCTGTCATCATTCTTCCTGAAAGACAGTGATCCTTTCACTTACTTGCTGAGCCATTGATATCTGCAACGATGATTTATTGAGTGTTTAAATGCCCCAGACACTAATTCTACCCAGTTGAAACAGGTGTGTAAAGGTCAAAAGGTTTTTTGAATCTTTGGTGCAGCCAGAGCACGGGTGCAGCTCGCTCCTCTCCCTGAAGTGCCTGGCCGTCCTTTCTGACTCACAGGTATCTCTGTCCTGGCTCCTTCCAATGATTCTCCATACTGGAAATCAGAATTAGCTTCCAAAGGTATAAATCAAAGTCTTCAGTCCCCTCTTGCACCTGTTGTATGCACCCCAGGGCAAGCACATTGCTTTGCTTTGTCTTGCTCTACTAAAGCAGTGCTTCCCCAACATTTTTGGCATCAGAGATTGGTTTCCATCGACCTCAGGCAGGGGGATTGTTTCGGGATGATTCAAGTGCATTACATTTATTGTGTACTTTATTTCAATTGTTATTACAGCAATTTCATGTCAGATCATCAGGCATTAGATGAAAAAGGTTGGGGACTCCTGCTCTATGGAGTTGAGCCTTCTTTCAGGGTCTGAGTGTAAACTCCTGGAGGGCAGGGCCCTCTGCATCTTGAGCTTAGGATACAGTGAGTGTTGGATAACACCAGTAGAATGGCTGACAGAGAAAAGACATGAAAATGTTCTAGTCTGAAGTGGATGGCCCTCGAAAACAGTGCTTTGCTGAGAAGAGACTGGAATCTGGGTGGGAAAATGGGAACATGGGCGTTTGATAATTTGAAGAGCTTCTGATTGATTGGTAATCATAATCATTGCTCTGAAGTCTACTTAGGACCTGACTTATTGACTGAGAAAGATGCACTTCTGAACAGGAAGGCATTACTCAACAGAGACAGCTTCCACAAGGAAGCAATTACTGGGCAATTTCTTCCCTGAATCTCCAGTATTGTTGAAAGGTTCCAATGAGATAATCCATACGAAGTACGTCTGAGGGTACAAGCCTCAGTGAGCTGTCAGGCCGGTGCAGCTCTTCTTCTTATGGAGGCTGCGATCATTACAGAGAGCAGCCTGGCCCTGTGGATGGAGCTGTCATCATTCTTCCTGAAAGACAGTGATCCTTTCACTTACTTGCTGAGCCATTGATATCTGCAACGATGATTTATTGAGTGTTTAAATGCCCCAGACACTAATTCTACCCAGTTGAAACAGGTGTGTAAAGGTCACTTTATTTTAAAAGGTTTTCGTTTTCTCTTGAGGCATATCCTTCTTTCAGAAAATAGTTACTGAGTATAAATTAATAATGTGGTCACCTTTCACTTGTGGGTTTAGGGCATGGGGAGATGATATTGATGGAGTAATGCATAGGTGCTTCTGCTTTACCATGAATGACTCTTATCCACCCAGGCTCTGTTTATTTCCAATTTTTATAGTGCCACCTTTTTTTGGGGGAGTGGGTTGGTCGCACTGTGCAGCTTGTGGGATCTTAGTTTCCTGACCAGGGATGGAACTCAGGCCCTCAGCAGTGCAAGTGCAGAGTCCTAACTGCTGGACCCAGGCAAGTCCCTATTCCCATTTTTGCTTGATTTTTCTTTTAGCACATCTCATTATCAGACATCCTGTGTATTTTATTAATTGAGATGTTTATTGTGTCCTTTCCTGCACCAGAGTACGAGCCAACAGGGGAAAAGGTTTTGTCCATTTTGCTCTGTCCTGTCCTCCCAGCTTGGAACTGTGCCTGGCACATGAATCCTGTAACTATTTTGTTGAGTGAATCTGCCGCTCCTTTGAATGCTCCACCTTATATTCTTGTTTTTCCATGCTTTCCTCAGACTTTTCTCTAGGGCTGGAGTTTTCTGGTAAAATATCTGGCTATTTTGACTTAAGTCTGTCCTGCTCTGTGGTGCTTTGCAAAAGACACTTTTGAGGTTTCTAGATTTTTGGAAAAAAGGCAAGATAGCATCTAGCCAGTAATTCACTAACCATCTTAAAGATTTTGTTCAGATGCGAGCTGTCTGTTTTATTTCAAAATCTATCAGGAATAATTCTCATTTGGAAATGATAACTGTTATAACACATTTATTATGCACTGTACCAACTTCCTTACCTACCTTTTTCTCACTTCATTCATACAACAAATCTGTGAGGTCAATATTAGTCTCTAAATTTTACAGTTGAGACAATCAAGACACAGACTGATTAAGAAAACTGAAGGTCACAGAGCTAGTTAGTGTCCAGATTGGAATTTGAATCCTAGACTCGCTGACTGAAAAGCTAATCCACCAACAGCTAAACTACCCCAAGGCAATTTGGACTTCCTATTATGGGCTTTGTCTTACATTCGTAACAATTCTTTTATCTTAAAGGAAGCATACCGACTTGATTTCATTGATTCCTGAGACCAGTGACTTCCTGCCATATGGGTGTTCTTCACCCTAGTGATAGCAAGAACGTATTTTAAATAGCAAAGGATGGAATATAGGATTTTATGGTAAAGATCACTGTAATAGCTTCCAATAATTGGTCAGATAGAAATATAATTCTTGTTTCAAAATGACATGTAGGGCTTCCCTGGTGGTTCAGGTTGGGGCACTGCCTGTAGGGCGTTTGATCCCTGGTGGGGTTCAGTGTCCCTAACTGCTGGACCCAGGCAAGTCCCTATTCCCATTTTTGCTTGATTTTTCTTTTAGCACATCTCATTATCAGACATCCTGTGTATTTTATTAATTGAGATGTTTATTGTGTCCTTTCCTGCACCAGAGTACGAGCCAACAGGGGAAAAGGTTTTGTCCATTTTGCTCTGTCCTGTCCTCCCAGCTTGGAACTGTGCCTGGCACATGAATCCTGTAACTATTTTGTTGAGTGAATCTGCCGCTCCTTTGAATGCTCCACCTTATATTCTTGTTTTTCCATGCTTTCCTCAGACTTTTCTCTAGGGCTGGAGTTTTCTGGTAAAATATCTGGCTATTTTGACTTAAGTCTGTCCTGCTCTGTGGTGCTTTGCAAAAGACACTTTTGAGGTTTCTAGATTTTTGGAAAAAAGGCAAGATAGCATCTAGCCAGTAATTCACTAACCATCTTAAAGATTTTGTTCAGATGCGAGCTGTCTGTTTTATTTCAAAATCTATCAGGAATAATTCTCATTTGGAAATGATAACTGTTATAACACATTTATTATGCACTGTACCAACTTCCTTACCTACCTTTTTCTCACTTCATTCATACAACAAATCTGTGAGGTCAATATTAGTCTCTAAATTTTACAGTTGAGACAATCAAGACACAGACTGATTAAGAAAACTGAAGGTCACAGAGCTAGTTAGTGTCCAGATTGGAATTTGAATCCTAGACTCGCTGACTGAAAAGCTAATCCACCAACAGCTAAACTACCCCAAGGCAATTTGGACTTCCTATTATGGGCTTTGTCTTACATTCGTAACAATTCTTTTATCTTAAAGGAAGCATACCGACTTGATTTCATTGATTCCTGAGACCAGTGACTTCCTGCCATATGGGTGTTCTTCACCCTAGTGATAGCAAGAACGTATTTTAAATAGCAAAGGATGGAATATAGGATTTTATGGTAAAGATCACTGTAATAGCTTCCAATAATTGGTCAGATAGAAATATAATTCTTGTTTCAAAATGACATGTAGGGCTTCCCTGGTGGTTCAGTGTGTGGGGACACTGCCTTGCAGTGCAAGGGGCACGGGTTTGATCCCTGGCCTGGGAAGATCCCATGTGCCGCAGAGCGACTGGACTGATGTGTCCAACTACCGAGCTGGAGCTCTGGAGCACATGTGCTCAGAGCCGGTGCTCGGCGATGACAGGGGCCACTGTGATGTGAGGCGCACAGGGGCCAAAGAACAAAGATGGATGAAAATAGATAAATGAAAAACCTATAGAATTGCCCCCTCAAATGATGTGTATTTCAAAATCATATGGAATAGAAGTTCTCATACTTCAGCGTGTGTAGGAAGAACAGCTTGTAGAACTTCAAACACTTGAGCCTTAATCCCAGGGATCCTAACCCAGCTGGCAAATTGTTTTTAATAAGTCAGGTGGTTTTGATGTCAATGGTCTTTGACTGCAGTTTAAGAAATAGTAACATGGAAACATCAGGAAAGAAAAATAGAGTCAAGGGAGCCTAATATATAGCCCTCCAAAGGGACTAATATATAATACAAACTGATCTATAATATCAAGAGTCTCAGCATGTCCCAAACTTGTTTCAGACCTCTTTTACGTGTAAACTTGATAGGTTCCCTGAGAATATTGTAAAGAGAATTTGGAACTGTTGATCAGTCCTTAAGGAGACGAAAATTCTCTAGTAAGGTATGGTACAAGAGTCTGTGTGTGAACGTGTTACTGTGGGGCAGGAAATGTAAAATGTAATGATACTGATGTACAGGGAGTGATCAAGATGCCTTAATTTCTTCCTTTTATAATCAGTGGGAGCAGTGCTTATAATCAGCGGGAAAGAACTTTTTGTTACTGGAGTTACCATCCAAATGTTTTCTGACTTAGCCCAGGAGGTAGCTCTTATTTGGTTATTTGAAAGATTGTCCTATAGGAGACTAAAAAGGTGAAATTACCGTTTACAGGAGACCTACTGAAAAAGAGAGCAGGGTCCCATTCAGCAAACTGATTAAGATGCAACAAGAGTGGAGAGAGAATCTGCCCTTATACTTTTGAGAGCAACAGGGTCAGCCCAGGAGACTGGCAGGGCAGCACTGGAAGACTGGAGAGGACAGGGGTGAATGACATTCACTGTGGTGGCATCACCAACAAGACAGGGCAGCATCAGCAGTGGCTGGTGCACAAGGCGGGGAATGACTCGGCCACTTCAGTAGGAGGAAGACTGGGCCCTGCGTCCCTAATCATTCCTCTTGGGGGTGACAGAGCCCTGTTAAAGCCAGGGTCCTAAAAATAACATTTAGAGTAGCACTGACCATGTGCTAAGTCCTCGTCTAAGTCCTTTGTATTTTTCACTCTGAAAATAAATTGTTTATCCTATCTGGCCTAAAATGTGGCACATGTGGGAACTGAATGCAGACAAACTTGAACGTCAGTGTGTATAACCGCTGTGCTTTATGGTTTCTCCCATGTGCTCTAATGCCAGCTAGCTTTCCCTGTTCCAGATCATAAAGTGAGGCCCTGGCTAGCCACTTCTCAAGCATGTGACATTATCAACTGGTAAGGTAAGAAGAGGAGACTAGTACCCATCTCGACTTGGGTTATGACTCTAGTGATTCTTGTTCATGTCAGACTCATAGAAGTTTTCTAAGACACATTTACTCGAATAAAGAGTAAAAGAACTTTGCTTAAATGGCTTGAGGACATAATCTTTGAGGACTTAAACAACTCATCCTAATGACAAAAGCTAGAGGCTGCTTACAGTCATAAGTTAAACTGCTTAATGCAGGCTGGTAAAATGGAGCATTATAAGTCACAGTCAGGAAAATGATGTCTCCTTGAAAAAAAACAAAACAAAATGATGCTCTCTTGGAAAAACAAAAAACTCCAGGTATCTTTCTCAGCAAAGACAGGATCTGATTTGAAAAGAAACACTCCTCTGATTGGTAATACAATAGTAGTTCCAAATTAATCACCTGTACTCTGCTTCTGCTCTTGAAGAGCTTATAGTCCACTGAGGGGAAAATAATGCTGTTTACTTGCTTGTCAGGAATCACTGAACTTTCCACTGGTGACTCCTTTCCTTTTTTTGCTGAAGAAAATAAGATGCAAAAGTAACGGTTGATCCATGAAGCTTAGAGAAGAGGGGTGGTTTCTGAAAGTTAAGCCAGCAGCCAAGAACCAATCCCTCAGAAGACGAAAGAGCAGCTCTCTGAAAGATGGTCACAGCAGCGTGGATCCACAGAGCTCCAGCCACCCTCCCCTGCCTCCAGCCAGATCTCTTACCTACACTGAGGAAACGTCTGTCTCTTGGGCCTCTTTGGCAACCTCCCCACTTTGCACTGGATTCTACTGGGAAGGCAGCTGTAGCATGTCTATTTGAAAGACAAGAAAACAGCATAGTTAAAGATTTAGACTGCATTAGGATATGATATGGGCAATTTATTTGTGTGGTTCTTATTATCGAAATAGATCTGGGTGCAGCTAACAGGAAGATTAAAGAAAGTTTTCTGTCATCCCAACTTGGATTTTAAAAAGATGTCAGGAAACAATTTGTAACAAGATACTTGTGTTGGATTCATCAATGGAACGAATTGTTAAACCCGCACACTGTTATTTACTATTTGGAGGTCACTGGTGGTTTCCAAGTGGTTTCCTGCCACTTTGGCTTCTCTTGGCTTTGCCCTTTTCTACTGAGGGGCATCTGACCACACGGCAGCCTTAAGTTGAAGCAAAAGCCCACGTATTGACCAATCGGTATTAATGCTGTCCTTCAGAGTGGGCGTACTGGTGGAATTGGGGAAGCAGGGAAGAGTCTCATGAACGTTTTATTTTAAGAACTCAAACATGAATGCAGCTTCTAATCATGAAAAGAGGATTGGTTTATGACAGGTTAGTATGAGTGTGTGTGTTTGTGTTTTGGAGCGGGGAAGCATACTCACACACACACATGGTGTTGCCACTTTGTATCATTTGCCCCTTCTGTCTGAAAATAGGAAGTGTGTTTGCTGCATCATGTTGCTGATGATGTACATAATGCCAGCAAGCAGGTGAAAGGCTTCTAAGTGTGTGGTGATTCAGCCTTTTTCTTTTTCAGATGTTCTTTCCTTCTACACCTTAATTTTGAAAAACCTGGCAGAGTTTGTTGACAGACAGATCTTTAAAGGTTCTCCATGTGCTTAGCAGCAATGCATTGTAAATAATCCTCTTAGAGGTGCTAAGTGTCTAATAAGGCAAGGGAGAAAAAAGTAAATCTCAGTCTAATGAGCTTTGTTGCATTATGTATCATAAAACATGAAGGACTCAGTCATTTTTGGCCAAGTTTGGAAAGAAATAGCCACCCTCCCTGCCTCCAGCCAGATCTCTTACCTACACTGAGGAAACGTCTGTCTCTTGGGCCTCTTTGGCAACCTCCCCACTTTGCACTGGATTCTACTGGGAAGGCAGCTGTAGCATGTCTATTTGAAAGACAAGAAAACAGCATAGTTAAAGATTTAGACTGCATTAGGATATGATATGGGCAATTTATTTGTGTGGTTCTTATTATCGAAATAGATCTGGGTGCAGCTAACAGGAAGATTAAAGAAAGTTTTCTGTCATCCCAACTTGGATTTTAAAAAGATGTCAGGAAACAATTTGTAACAAGATACTTGTGTTGGATTCATCAATGGAACGAATTGTTAAACCCGCACACTGTTATTTACTATTTGGAGGTCACTGGTGGTTTCCAAGTGGTTTCCTGCCACTTTGGCTTCTCTTGGCTTTGCCCTTTTCTACTGAGGGCATCTGACCACACGGCAGCCTTAAGTTGAAGCAAAAGCCCACGTATTGACCAATCGGTATTAATGCTGTCCTTCAGAGTGGGCGTACTGGTGGAATTGGGGAAGCAGGGAAGAGTCTCATGAACGTTTTATTTTAAGAACTCAAACATGAATGCAGCTTCTAATCATGAAAAGAGGATTGGTTTATGACAGGTTAGTATGAGTGTGTGTGTTTGTGTTTTGGAGCGGGGAAGCATACTCACACACACACATGGTGTTGCCACTTTGTATCATTTGCCCCTTCTGTCTGAAAATAGGAAGTGTGTTTGCTGCATCATGTTGCTGATGATGTACATAATGCCAGCAAGCAGGTGAAAGGCTTCTAAGTGTGTGGTGATTCAGCCTTTTTCTTTTTCAGATGTTCTTTCCTTCTACACCTTAATTTTGAAAAACCTGGCAGAGTTTGTTGACAGACAGATCTTTAAAGGTTCTCCATGTGCTTAGCAGCAATGCATTGTAAATAATCCTCTTAGAGGTGCTAAGTGTCTAATAAGGCAAGGGAGAAAAAAGTAAATCTCAGTCTAATGAGCTTTGTTGCATTATGTATCATAAAACATGAAGGACTCAGTCATTATTCTTTTTCAGGGAGCTTCAAATAATAATACTAATGTAGAAAGAGTCTAATTCTGAACAGAAAACAAGAAACAGTGGAGCTATTCCTCATTCACCTGGTAAAAGGCAAAATCTGGGGCCCCTTGGCACCACCCTGCCAAGGCTAGTAGTTTGATCTTCATTGTCTGCCGTGCTCTGGGATCCAGGAGGTTGCCCTCTCCTGGTTACCTTCCCCAATTTCCTTGCTGTCTGGCTTGTCATTGGATATGGCCATTGACAGGCACTGGCAGGGTGTTGGAGGTGAGAGCAGAGGAAGATGAAGTGTCTGGATATTTATTCCTCCCCTCTCTTCCTTACAAACCTGATTTTGGCAGTGACTAAATCCCATTCCTTTTCTTAGGCCAAGACTCAAATCAAGGCACCCCGACACTCTTCTTTCAGAGGGTTCTGTTAACTCCATTTCAATACCTTCTTGTGTCTGTGGAACGGTGGCCTGCTCTTGTTAGGCCCTGGAGGATTTATCATTCCATGAAGGATACTTCACCTTGCCCACTCTTCCTTTTTTTTTTTTTTTTAATTAATTAATTTATTCATGGCTGCACTGGGTCTTCATTGCTGCATGTGGGCTCTCTCCAGTTGTGGTGAGTAGGGGCCGCTCTTTACCTGTGTTGCTCAGACTTCTCACTGCAGTGGTTTCTTTTGTGCAGCATGGGCTCTGGGGCGCATGGGCTTCTGTAGTCGTGGCACATGGGCTTAATTGCCTTGTGGCATGTGGGATCTTTCCCTGACCAGGAATCGAACCTGTATCCTCTGTGTTGGCAGGTAGATTCTTACCCTCTGGACCACCAGGGAAGTCCCCTTACTCCTCTTAAATAACACCCTCATAAGATGATGGTCCTTTACCATTTTGGGTGTATCATCTTTTTCTTACTACAGTCCTATCTCCATCCTGTCCTTTCTTGCCCAAACTGAGCTACTTGCTTTCCCCCCAATATATATCTGTTTTCTTCTCCATGTGCTTAGCAGCAATGCATTGTAAATAATCCTCTTAGAGGTGCTAAGTGTCTAATAAGGCAAGGGAGAAAAAAGTAAATCTCAGTCTAATGAGCTTTGTTGCATTATGTATCATAAAACATGAAGGACTCAGTCATTATTCTTTTTCAGGGAGCTTCAAATAATAATACTAATGTAGAAAGAGTCTAATTCTGAACAGAAAACAAGAAACAGTGGAGCTATTCCTCATTCACCTGGTAAAAGGCAAAATCTGGGGCCCCTTGGCATCACCCTGCCAAGGCTAGTAGTTTGATCTTCATTGTCTGCCGTGCTCTGGGATCCAGGAGGTTGCCCTCTCCTGGTTACCTTCCCCAATTTCCTTGCTGTCTGGCTTGTCATTGGATATGGCCATTGACAGGCACTGGCAGGGTGTTGGAGGTGAGAGCAGAGGAAGATGAAGTGTCTGGATATTTATTCCTCCCCTCTCTTCCTTACAAACCTGATTTTGGCAGTGACTAAATCCCATTCCTTTTCTTAGGCCAAGACTCAAATCAAGGCACCCCGACACTCTTCTTTCAGAGGGTTCTGTTAACTCCATTTCAATACCTTCTTGTGTCTGTGGAACGGTGGCCTGCTCTTGTTAGGCCCTGGAGGATTTATCATTCCATGAAGGATACTTCACCTTGCCCACTCTTCCTTTTTTTTTTTTTTTTAATTAATTAATTTATTCATGGCTGCACTGGGTCTTCATTGCTGCATGTGGGCTCTCTCCAGTTGTGGTGAGTAGGGGCCGCTCTTTACCTGTGTTGCTCAGACTTCTCACTGCAGTGGTTTCTTTTGTGCAGCATGGGCTCTGGGGCGCATGGGCTTCTGTAGTCGTGGCACATGGGCTTAATTGCCTTGTGGCATGTGGGATCTTTCCCTGACCAGGAATCGAACCTGTATCCTCTGTGTTGGCAGGTAGATTCTTACCCTCTGGACCACCAGGGAAGTCCCCTTACTCCTCTTAAATAACACCCTCATAAGATGATGGTCCTTTACCATTTTGGGTGTATCATCTTTTTCTTACTACAGTCCTATCTCCATCCTGTCCTTTCTTGCCCAAACTGAGCTACTTGCTTTCCCCCCAATATATATCTGTTTCTTCTCCGTGCTTTTGTGATTCCCAGTTTTTCTCATCTAGCCCCAAGGACTCTGAGAGTCCTACTTAGAAGTTAGCTGGTTCAGTATTAGGTTGGTGCCTTCAATCATTTCTGTACATCTTTGCTGAACAATCGTCTCTTTTTTGTTTAAATATACGTGGTGGCAGGAATTCACTGCCTCTTAAGGCATCAGTTTTTATTCAGAGAACAGTTTTTTGCTGTCTATTATGTGCTACATGCTCTGTATAGTCTTCTCTCTCAAGAGGCTCATAACAATGAGGAAATAAAGGTATGAATAAGCAATTTTGGTATAATCTGACACTGGTTACTTTAGAGATACTCACAGTGCTTTGAGAGCATAGACAGGTGGTCACCCAGTTCTGTCTTGGGTAGTCAGGATAATCTTCCCTCATGGCACAATGCATGAATTGAGATTTGAAGGATGAACAGAAACTCTTCAAGAAAACAAAAGTGGGTAGAACATGCCAAGAAAGACCAAGATGGGGCTTCCCTGGTGGTCCAGTGGGTAAGGACACCGCCTTGCAGTGCAAGGGGCGCCGGTTCGGGCCCCAGCCTGGGAAGATCCCACGTGCCGCGGAGCGGCTGGACTGATGTGTCCAACTACCGAGCTGGAGCTCTGGAGCGCATGCGCCCAGAGCCGGTGCTCTGTGACAACAGAGGCCGCTGCGATGGGAGGCCCACACGGGCCAAAGAACAAAGATGGATGAGACTAGACAAATGAAAGACCAATAGAAGTGCCCGCCTGCTCCCCTCCCTCCCCATCCCCACCAAAAAATAAATAAATAAATAAATCTTTAAAAAAAAAAAAAAGAAAAAAAAGAAAGACCAAGATGTGTAAATGCACAGCCATTAAGAGAGCGACTCTGTGTTTGGGCAGTGACAAGTGGGTTTGGCTGGCGAGTCTGAGAGCAGGGCCAGAGAGGAGTTCTTTCTTCTATGCATTCACAATCTATCAGCACTGGACTGTACAGCTATGCTTCTTCCACCTCAAAACATCTGTATAGTCCCTTTGCTTTTGTTAAAAAGCTATCTTCTAGTGGTTTCTTAGCACGGTAGCAATACTTCCCCTCCTTTAGAGATGATGAAATGACCAGGGACATGCAGCTGGTGGTGGAGACAGGGTTACAATTCAGGCAGTCTGATTCTGGAGCCTGAGCCAGAAGCCACTGGACATTCTGCTGTACTCTCTTCACGTGGACTCTGGATCCTGTGTCAATGTGGTGATTATTTTTCAGGTCACTTTATCTTGTCAGTATTCATTTTGTGGAAAAACATCTAGAACTCATAGTGCCATAGCAAGAAGGGATTGTTTGATTTGACTAGTGCCGTTTGGAGCAGGACGAGTGTTTCCACTCATCCCGACACCATTCTCACAACCATGGAGAAGCATACCTTGTGACCTTTCCTAGTCATGTCTTACAGGTAAGTAATGATCAGTCAACCAAAGTCACTATATTAACCATTACCCCTTATTTGCCTGCCTAAATTCTTTCAGGTCTCCGTTTAAAAGTCCTTTTTGCAGCCCTTAAACTAGTTTAGGTCCTCCTGCCCCCTGCTCTCAGAGGACCTCCCACTTTCCCCAGTGTGATGCTTGTCACAGCTCATGGTAGATGTTACTCTAATGGCCTCTGTCTTCCCTGAGAGATTTGAAAGCTCAGTGAAGACAGAGGCTGATCTTGATTGCCATGGAGTCCCCTTAACTTGGCATCTGGTAGGTGTGCTCAACATGTTCTTAGTGAATAAGTCTTTCTTCCCTATGCTATTGTTTCCATTCCTCCTTGACCGTAAGGTTCACCACTATCTTGATTTCTGGCAATTCTGAACTTCATTTAAATGGAATCAAAGAGCATGTACTCTTTCATGTTGGTTTATTTTGTTGCCTGTAATTTGTGTTCCGTATATTTTCAATCCATATCACTTCCTACCAAAGTGGTAGGAAGGTCTTCAAGATTTCCTACCCCCTCCTCTGGTTCCCAGGTTCTGCTGAATTTCCCAGACTGGGAGTTGGATGGATTTCACTCCAGTGATTAGGTCATGTTATATGGCATCGTTGACTTTAGAAAGGGAGATTATCTAGATGTCCCTGACCTCTTTATTTCTTAATTAAAAGTTTTATCAAAATATAATCCACACACCATAAAATTCATCCAAGTTTTGTTTTGCATTAATTCCAGTTGCCTGTGGGTTTGGGCTTAACTCTGCCCTCTTACTCCCTATCCTCCTAGAACTAATCCTCACTTAAATTTAATTCTTCTTCTCTCTTCCTATCTTGATCTCATCCACCCCCCACTGCATTTTTCTTCCTCATTGTTTGGTAACACTGTTTATGTCTTTTAGTGTTTATCTTAGGATTTTCAATGTGCATGTTTATCTTAAATTGTAGTTTTTACCCATCTTACAAATAAACGTTGTTATATTGTGCATTGTGTTTTAATCACTAAGTCATTTGACTCTTTTTGACCCCATGGACTGTAGCCTGCCAGGCAACTCTGTCCATGGGCTTGTCCAGGAAAAATACTGGAGTTGTTAGCTATTCCCTTCTCCAGGGGCTCTTCCCTATCCAGGGGTGGAAATCAGGTCTCCTGTGTTGGCAGGTGGATTCTTTACCACTGAGCCACCAGGCAAGCCCACAAACATAGAATAATTCAATTCCAGGCACACCTGAGATTGGTTCTGTCATCTCACAATTATCAACAGGTCAATTCCACCTTCAGCTCTGCCTATAAGGAGTTGTTTTTTGTCCTTTCCAACTGAGTTTTGGATCGACACAGCAGTCACAAAGGCTGTTTCCTCCCTGATCCTGTGGACATGGGGGAACAAAAGAGGGCCAGGGGAGTATCTCCCAGATGCCCACTCATTCCTCACTGCTGTTCCCAACCCTGAAACTTTTCAGGGAGCATTCCAGCCTCGTCAGAGGGCCTGGGTCTGGATCACGCCTCCTCGTGATCTGAAAGTACTTTTACACGTGTAGCCTGAGCCCTCAGGGCAAGTCGTCAAGATGAGCAGGGCAATGTCCACTTTCAGCCTGGGTCAGAGTTGGGGTTGTGGGCTTGACGGGATCCAGCAGCCTGGCCCTCACGCCATACCGGCCTGCTCCAGACAGGATCTGGCCTTTCTTGGGGACATTCTCCAGGCGCAGCCCCACCTCAGCAGCCTTCTTGAGCAGGTTTGGTGGCTGCCTGTCCTGCCAGTGTGGCATCTTCTCCCACATGCACCTGGTGCTTCAGTCTTCCCCACTGGACTACCAGGGAAGTTCCCAAGATAAAGTTTTTACTTTACTGGGTTTTATCAGATTTTAGAATCATAGTAATTTTTTTTTTTTTTTTTCATTCAGGCTATTAGCTCAACTGATTGCCAGAAGTTCTGCCCTAACCTTACAATACATCAACAGGGAGTACTGAGTACTCATCAGAGTTTGAAACTTGGTTCTGACCAAATTAGAAACCTCAAGTTCTTCATTGGAGAGGAGTGAATAGTGCCCACCCGTGGGCTGTCACTGACAGATGTGATATAAAGTGCTATACTACACCACTTCTTCAGGTTCTCCTGTTAATGTATCCTTGTTCCTTTATCCTTTTATTTTTACAAGTTTGGTTTTGCATAGAGACACAAAATAAACAAAGGAGAGTAAATAGTAAGCAAAGCCTCTGGGGTTTCATCCTCAGTTTCTTTCATAAATTCTCTTGTCTATAAAGGACACCTGGTACCATAAGGAACACTAAGAAGAAATGTCTCCTGGCCTCAGGGGGCTGACATTCAAAAGGAGACAGAACGAACTCACATGTATCATTTTCTCATGTTTGTGTGTTTCCCTAGTATTCTCTTTTTTGTGACGACCGGGGTGTGGTTCCTTTAGCAAGAGGGATTGCTCTAGTGAATTTTTAAGACCAGTGAAGTAATCTTTCCATTGTGAGCTCCCCTTGGAAGGGAGAGTGGGAATATGAGGGAGGAGTATGTATTTTTTCAAGGTAGTGGTACATGACTGACAGCCCCTGCTGCCTGTGGTCTACAGGAATGCTTCTACAACAGAGCCTGTAAACATAACATCCACGACTAAGTGTTTTGTGGAATGGAAAAATCAGTGACTAGACAGGAAAGAAACCGAGGGCAAGTCGTCAAGATGAGCAGGGCAATGTCCACTTTCAGCCTGGGTCAGAGTTGGGGTTGTGGGCTTGACGGGATCCAGCAGCCTGGCCCTCACGCCATACCGGCCTGCTCCAGACAGGATCTGGCCTTTCTTGGGGACATTCTCCAGGCGCAGCCCCACCTCAGCAGCCTTCTTGAGCAGGTTTGGTGGCTGCCTGTCCTGCCAGTGTGGCATCTTCTCCCACATGCACCTGGTGCTTCAGTCTTCCCACTGGACTACCGGGGAAGTTCCCAAGATAAAGTTTTTACTTTACTGGGTTTTATCAGATTTTAGAATCATAGTAATTTTTTTTTTTTTTTTCATTCAGGCTATTAGCTCAACTGATTGCCAGAAGTTCTGCCCTAACCTTACAATACATCAACAGGGAGTACTGAGTACTCATCAGAGTTTGAAACTTGGTTCTGACCAAATTAGAAACCTCAAGTTCTTCATTGGAGAGGAGTGAATAGTGCCCACCCGTGGGCTGTCACTGACAGATGTGATATAAAGTGCTATACTACACCACTTCTTCAGGTTCTCCTGTTAATGTATCCTTGTTCCTTTATCCTTTTATTTTTACAAGTTTGGTTTTGCATAGAGACACAAAATAAACAAAGGAGAGTAAATAGTAAGCAAAGCCTCTGGGGTTTCATCCTCAGTTTCTTTCATAAATTCTCTTGTCTATAAAGGACACCATAAGGAACACTAAGAAGAAATGTCTCCTGGCCTCAGGGGGCTGACATTCAAAAGGAGACAGAACGAACTCACATGTATCATTTTCTCATGTTTGTGTGTTTCCCTAGTATTCTCTTTTTTGTGACGACCGGGGTGTGGTTCCTTTAGCAAGAGGGATTGCTCTAGTGAATTTTTAAGACCAGTGAAGTAATCTTTCCATTGTGAGCTCCCCTTGGAAGGGAGAGTGGGAATATGAGGGAGGAGTATGTATTTTTTCAAGGTAGTGGTACATGACTGACAGCCCCTGCTGCCTGTGGTCTACAGGAATGCTTCTACAACAGAGCCTGTAAACATAACATCCACGACTAAGTGTTTTGTGGAATGGAAAAATCAGTGACTAGACAGGAAAGAAACCGTCATCACAGACAAACGCATGACTGGCATCAGTAGCACAGAAGGATCATAGGCTTGAGGTAGGGGTTGTTAAGCATATTCAAGTTATTAAACAAAAAGTTTTAATTTTCCTAACTCCCCCCAAACACAGATGAAGGATATGGTCTTGTGTAACTGAATTTGATTGTTGTTATATAAAGTTTTTTACAAAGTTTAGGAGAGCTTTCTCTTTTTTCATTAAAAACCCGTGAATTTCCTATACTTCACTTGGGAATTGTGTTTGAGTTCTGAATACAGATGTGTGTGTGTCTTAATTTCCCATCAACACAGATGTTTATTTCAGAAAGATAGTCACTCTAGATACTTCCTGGGCTCTTACCCAATTTTTTCATAAGAACATTGTCTTATGAAATAGAGCAGCTGCTGGTGTCTGTTATACTTATTAGAAAATTCTAAAAATTGAGAAGTGTTTTTCATTGAGGTACAATTGACGTACTGTATTATATTAGTTTCACTTGCATAGCATAGTGATTTCATATTTGTATACATTGACACATGATCAGCACAATGTCTAGTTACCCATCTGTAACCATACAAAGTTAATATTATTGACTATAACTTTTTTTTAAACTTTGGGTTTATACAGGGGTGAGATAATTATGTTTTATTATTAGAATCTCTTTTTTTTGGAAGGGGACCTAGTTGATTGCTATGGGCTGGGATCTAGGAAAAAGAAAGTGGAACTAATATAGGCAATATTGCTGATATAGGTTGCTGTCATGGTAAAAGGAAGATGAAAACTGAAATGATGAAATATTCTTATTTTGCAATAGTGTAATGTTAGACTCCTGACAATGGATCTAATTTCCAATATCAGATGACTACATTTTTTTTCCCCACAATATCTAATCCACAATAAATGGGACACAGTTATACCCCTTACTGTGTAGAGCTTTCTAAACTCAAGGTAAATCAAGTAAACTGGGTGTGTACATGCTCAGTAAGTGTCTTTGCGACTCCGTGGATTGTAACCTGCCAGGCTCCTCTGTTCATGAAATTTTCCAGGCAAGAATACTGGGGTGGGTAGCCATTCACTTCTCCAGGGGATCTTCCCGACCCAGGGATTGAATCTGCATCTCCTACGTTGGCAGGTGGATTCTTTAGCACTAGCAGCACTTAAACCATTGACTAAATAATTTGTTTGGGCTTTAACCCTGGGTCGGAAGATCCCTGGAGAAGGAATAACAACCTACTCCAGTTTTTTGAGTTCTTTCCATCAACACAGATGTTTTATTTTTTTTTAAAAAAGAAGAGCTTTCTCTTTCATTAAAACCCCGTGAATTTCCTATACTTCACTTGGGAATTGTGTTTGAGTTCTGAATACAGATGTGTGTGTGTCTTAATTTCCCATCAACACAGATGTTTATTTCAGAAAGATAGTCACTCTAGATACTTCCTGGGCTCTTACCCAATTTTTTCATAAGAACATTGTCTTATGAAATAGAGCAGCTGCTGGTGTCTGTTATACTTATTAGAAAATTCTAAAAATTGAGAAGTGTTTTTCATTGAGGTACAATTGACGTACTGTATTATATTAGTTTCACTTGCATAGCATAGTGATTTCATATTTGTATACATTGACACATGATCAGCACAATGTCTAGTTACCCATCTGTAACCATACAAAGTTAATATTATTGACTATAACTTTTTTTTAAACTTTGGGTTTATACAGGGGTGAGATAATTATGTTTTATTATTAGAATCTCTTTTTTTTGGAAGGGGACCTAGTTGATTGCTATGGGCTGGGATCTAGGAAAAAGAAAGTGGAACTAGTATAGGCAATATTGCTGATATAGGTTGCTGTCATGGTAAAAGGAAGATGAAAACTGAAATGATGAAATATTCTTATTTTGCAATAGTGTAATGTTAGACTCCTGACAATGGATCTAATTTCCAATATCAGATGACTACATTTTTTTTCCCCACAATATCTAATCCACAATAAATGGGACACAGTTATACCCCTTACTGTGTAGAGCTTTCTAAACTCAAGGTAAATCAAGTAAACTGGGTGTGTACATGCTCAGTAAGTGTCTTTGCGACTCTGTGGATTGTAACCTGCCAGGCTCCTCTGTTCATGAAATTTTCCAGGCAAGAATACTGGGGTGGGTAGCCATTCACTTCTCCAGGGGATCTTCCCGACCCAGGGATTGAATCTGCATCTCCTACGTTGGCAGGTGGATTCTTTAGCACTAGCAGCACTTAAACCATTGACTAAATAATTTGTTTGCCAATGCAGGAGATCTGAGTTCAACCCCTGGGTCGGGAAGATCCCCTGGAGAAGGGAATAGCAACCTACTCCAGTTTTCTTGCTTGAGAAATTCCATGGACAGAGGGGCCTGGTGGGCTACAGTCCATGGGATCGCAAAAGAGTCAAATATGACTTAGTGACTAAAACAACAACAAAGTATAGTTTGTAGATGATAAATATTCTTACTTTCTAATTCATCAAATGAACGAAAAGATCTTTGTCTTGAAGTCAGTGTCTCTTGCAGTGATATTTGGTAGACATTTCTGAGAAAGATTTTTATAAAGATTTGGAACAACATGAATGATTTTTGGTAAATTCATCAAAGATACTTATTTTTTTGCTCTTCTTTCCTATTTGTAAATTCTTCTGTAACAAGCTTTAGAATTCTCATATAAGTTTGACTGGATAATGTATCTATATGCCATTTGCTGTAAACAGTTGAAGAAGCAACATAGGTGTGTCTGGCAGAGTATATTATTATTATTATAATAGTCAACTTCAAAAAATTTATTTTGACTTGATCCATTTATGTTTCTCAGAATGGGAATATATGCATTATTCACTAATAATGCTTAATGCTTTAAATTTACAATTATTTTACTTGTCCAAATTTGGGAATCATTCCAATTGTGGCAGGGCATATTATAATGATAATTCTTTTGGTTGAGAACTCCAGGAAGATTGAAGCCAAGGTTGAAATTGGAAGTAATGGTTAATGTAATATATAGACTTTTCCTCCAGTGCTCTCCACACTGAACAGAAGGAAACCCTTTATATATAGCTTGAAAAAAACTATTTAAGGATAATGATGCTCATTCAGTGATAAATTATGGAATTCCTTAGTTCAAAGCTGAATATATGCATATAACTGAGAGGCCCTAATGAAGTTATTGAGAGAAACAGATGATTTGGGATAAATCCCAAAGCTTCTGAGACTGGTAACATGAAGGATGATCTGCAGAGTATGACAGGTATCCCTGTCAGCTGAAGCCTTCCAGAACAGACCACTGGTCTTATGCACCAAGGAATTTTTAGAAAACTTACTGACTTGTGGTGCTTCTGTGCTTCTAAGTGTAGGTAGGAAATGAGGCTATAAAACAGTAGGTGGAATGCTTGTATTTCATTATATCAACATTTTTGAAGCATATGGTTTCTTTTTCCACTCAAGTATATCAAATTACAGTTAACATCATGGGAGTATGATGGATTTCTCTCTACCTCTGACTGATTGTGTTAATGAAGTTTTCAGAGGAAGAAACCCCATCTGACTTTTGATTCTATGCAGCTTATGTTGATTCCACAGGGATCCATTCATAGAAGCCTATTTTTCATGTGAGTGTTTGTAAAATGGATTGTTTTTCTGCCTTGCTTCAGGAACTTTTAGGGTTTGGACACCAGTAGTGGTTAGAAGCCAGTGCTCTCACTACTGTAGAAAAGTGTTGATGGCTGGTCATAGATGTAGTAACCCTAAAGGTAGCTCCATGCGGTGAGAAGAGTAATGGCAGAGGTCAAGCAGCCCTAGGCTGGAGTCTTGCTTTGCTCCTTAGTATCTGTATTAGTCAGGTTTCACTGGAGAAACAGAATCAATTATGTCTGTCTATCTATCTGTCTGTCTGTCTGTTTATCTATCTATCATCTACCTATGAGATTAATTACCATGCACTGGCTCATGATCTGTCATCAGCAAGCTGGAGACCCTGGAGAGCTGGTGATACAATTCCAGTTTGGGTTCAAAGGACTGAGAATGAGGGGAGTCAGTGGTGAAAACCCTGGCCCAGGGGCAAGGGAGACAGATGTCCCAGCTCAAGAATGCAAGCAGGGAGGGGTCAAATTCTATTTCCTCCGCATTTTGTTCTATTCAGGTCTTCAAGGGAGTGGGTGGTATCTACCCTCATGGGAGAGGGCAATGCATTATACGGAAACTATCAGTTCAAATGCTCATTCTACCTGGAACCACATTTACAGACTACCTTTGATCTTTGAATTGCAGCATCTGAGTGACTTTGGGGAAGTTACTGCTGCTTTGTACTTCGGTATCCTCACTGAAAATACAAAGATAATAGCTACTTGGTTTTAGTAAAGTTACTACTTTATTGGAGTAAAGATTAGAGACAATCTTTTCAAAGTGCTTAACACAGAGTATTTCTTTTCAGCTGTTTTTTTTTTTTTTTTTTTGTGAGAGCAGGTCAGAGAAGATATTTTCATTCAGAAGCAGCACGTGCTTATTGTAGAAAATTTAGGAAACACAGACATACACAGAGAAGAAACTAAACCCATCATAATCACAACTCTGTTTATCTTTTTTTAAAAAATAATTTCTCTGTTTAGAGCTTCAGCGTACATTTCTTCTTGTATTTCCTTCCAGTGTATCAGTTTTAAAGGTTGCATAGTATTTTACTATATAGATGTACTATATTTTATTTAACCAATTCTTTAATGTATGTCACGTACAAAACTTTGTATATGCAAAAATTTGATTTTTTTTTTGCTTAGAAGCCAGTGCTCTCACTACTGTAGAAAAGTGTTGATGGCTGGTCATAGATGTAGTAACCCTAAAGGTAGCTCCATGCGGTGAGAAGAGTAATGGCAGAGGTCAAGCAGCCCTAGGCTGGAGTCTTGCTTTGCTCCTTAGTATCTGTATTAGTCAGGTTTCACTGGAGAAACAGAATCAATTATGTCTGTCTATCTATCTGTCTGTCTGTCTGTTTATCTATCTATCATCTACCTATGAGATTAATTACCATGCACTGGCTCATGATCTGTCATCAGCAAGCTGGAGACCCTGGAGAGCTGGTGATACAATTCCAGTTTGGGTTCAAAGGACTGAGAATGAGGGGAGTCAGTGGTGAAAACCCTGGCCCAGGGGCAAGGGAGACAGATGTCCCAGCTCAAGAATGCAAGCAGGGAGGGGTCAAATTCTATTTCCTCCGCATTTTGTTCTATTCAGGTCTTCAAGGGAGTGGGTGGTATCTACCCTCATGGGAGAGGGCAATGCATTATACGGAAACTATCAGTTCAAATGCTCATTCTACCTGGAACCACATTTACAGACTACCTTTGATCTTTGAATTGCAGCATCTGAGTGACTTTGGGGAAGTTACTGCTGCTTTGTACTTCGGTATCCTCACTGAAAATACAAAGATAATAGCTACTTGGTTTTAGTAAAGTTACTACTTTATTGGAGTAAAGATTAGAGACAATCTTTTCAAAGTGCTTAACACAGAGAATTTCTTTTCAGCTGTTTTTTTTTTTTTTTTTTTTTTTGTGAGAGCAGGTCAGAGAAGATATTTTCATTCAGAAGCAGCACGTGCTTATTGTAGAAAATTTAGGAAACACAGACATACACAGAGAAGAAACTAAACCCATCATAATCACAACTCTGTTTATCTTTTTTTAAAAAATAATTTCTCTGTTTAGAGCTTCAGCGTACATTTCTTCTTGTATTTCCTTCCAGTGTATCAGTTTTAAAGGTTGCATAGTATTTTACTATATAGATGTACTATATTTTATTTAACCAATTCTTTAATGTATGTACACATGTTGCTACTATTAATATCTTTGTATATGCATTTATATGTATAAGCATAATAATTGAGGATAAATTTTTAAAAATAAGATCACTGGGTCAAGGAATGTGTAGTTACAAAGGCTTTTGATAATGACTTGTTTAGTTATCTTGCCACATCAATATACATTTTTTTTTTTTTTAGATTTATTTATTTATTTTGGGCGGGGGTCGGGTTAGGGAGGGCGGGGAGCAGGCGGGCCACTTCTATTGGTCTTTCATTTCTCCATTTTCATCCGTCTTTGTTCTTGGCTCCTATGGGCCTCCCATCGCGGTGGCGTCTGTCGTTGCATAGAGCCAGCTCCAAGCGCATGCGCTCCAGAGCTCCGGCTCGGTGATTGGACACATCAGTCCAGCCGCTCCGCGGCACGTGGGATCTTCCCAGGCCAGGGATCGAACCGGCGCCCCTTGCATTGCAAGGCGGTGTCTTTATCCACTGGACCACCAGGGGAAGCCCCCAATATACATTTTTACCAGGAATGGGTGGGAAAGCTCATTTCCTCTTACCTTCCAATCTCTGGGAGGCAAAAGTGGCTTATTATTTGATTTTTCACTTTAAAACTATTAGTGAAATTAAAATCAAACAGATTTATTGACTGTATTGCCTTTATTTTAGAAATGTTTTAGGTTCACAGTAAAACGGAGTGAAAGATGCAGAGTTTCTTACCGCCCTTCCCCCACACATGTATGTGTGCATGCATGCTGGGCCACTTCAGTCGTGTTTGTCTCTTTGAGGCCCCGTGGACTGTAGCCCACCAGGCTCCTCTGTTCATGGAATTCTCTAGGCGAGAATACTGAGGTGGATTGTCATACTCTCCTCCAGGGGATCTTCCTCATCCAGAGATCGAACCTGTGTCTCTTGTGATTCCTGCACTGCAGGCAGATTCTTTACCCCTGAGCCAGGAAGGAGGGACCAAATAACCTCCCCCATTATCAATATCACTTATGACAGTGGTGGTTGTTATTGTTGTAGTAGTACATTTGTTAAAATTGATGAGCCTACATCGACACATCATATTCACCCGAAGTCCATAATTAATATAGGATTTACTATTGATGGTGTACTTTCTGTAGGGTTAGACAAATGTATACTGATGTATCCATCATTATAATATCACACAGAGTATTTTCACTGCCTTAAAAAATCCTGTGTTCTACCTATTGCTCCTTCTAACTCTCTATTCTTTTGCAGCCTGTGATCTTTTTACTGTCTCTATAGATTTGACTTTTCCCTGATGCTGTATAATTGGGATCATAAAGGAGGTAAACTTTTCAGGTTGACTTCTTTCACTTAACAATATACATATAAGGTTTTTTCATGTCTTTTCATGACTTCATAACTCATTTTTTAGTACTGAATAATATTTCATTGTTTGGATGTACCAGTTTATCTAGTCACTTACTGGACATCTTGTTTGCTTCCAGAATTTGGCAGCATTAATATGAATAAATAAATATAAGTACCCCTGGGCATATTTTTTTGTGTGGACATAAGGTTTTAACTCCTTTAGATAAATCCTGAGGAGCAGTTACCATATTGTATGGTAAGGCTATTCGTAGTTTAGTAAGAAGCCTCCAAACTGTCTTTCAAAGTGGCCGTACCATTTTGCATTCCCCATTAGCAATGCACAGGAGTTTCTGTTGCTCTTCATCCTTACCAGCATTTGTTGTCAGTGTTTCAGATGTTGGTCATTCTGATAGGTGTGCGGTGGTATCACATTGATATTTCACTCTACATTTCCCTGGTAGCATATGATATGAAACATCTTTCATATGCTTCATTTGCCACCTGTATTTATATCTTTTTTGGACGTTGTTGCTTTTCTGTCACTGCGTCGTGTCCAACTCTGACTCCACAAATTGCTGCATGCCAGACTTCCCTGTCCTTCACTGTCTCCTGGAGTTTGCTCAAATGCCCATTGAGTCAGTGATGCCCCCATACTCTCCTCCAGGGGATCTTCCTCATCCAGAGATCGAACCTGTGTCTCTTGTGATTCCTGCACTGCAGGCAGATTCTTTACCCCTGAGCCAGGAAGGAGGGACCAAATAACCTCCCCCATTATCAATATCACTTATGACAGTGGTGGTTGTTATTGTTGTAGTAGTACATTTGTTAAAATTGATGAGCCTACATCGACACATCATATTCACCCGAAGTCCATAATTAATATAGGATTTACTATTGATGGTGTACTTTCTGTAGGGTTAGACAAATGTATACTGATGTATCCATCATTATAATATCACACAGAGTATTTTCACTGCCTTAAAAAATCCTGTGTTCTACCTATTGCTCCTTCTAACTCTCTATTCTTTTGCAGCCTGTGATCTTTTTACTGTCTCTATAGATTTGACTTTTCCCTGATGCTGTATAATTGGGATCATAAAGGAGGTAAACTTTTCAGGTTGACTTCTTTCACTTAACAATATACATATAAGGTTTTTTCATGTCTTTTCATGACTTCATAACTCATTTTTTAGTACTGAATAATATTTCATTGTTTGGATGTACCAGTTTATCTAGTCACTTACTGGACATCTTGTTTGCTTCCAGAATTTGGCAGCATTAATATGAATAAATAAATATAAGTCCCCCTGGGCATATTTTTTTGTGTGGACATAAGGTTTTAACTCCTTTAGATAAATCCTGAGGAGCAGTTACCATATTGTATGGTAAGGCTATTCGTAGTTTAGTAAGAAGCCTCCAAACTGTCTTTCAAAGTGGCCGTACCATTTTGCATTCCCCATTAGCAATGCACAGGAGTTTCTGTTGCTCTTCATCCTTACCAGCATTTGTTGTCAGTGTTTCAGATGTTGGTCATTCTGATAGGTGTGCGGTGGTATCACATTGATATTTCACTCTACATTTCCCTGGTAGCATATGATATGAAACATCTTTCATATGCTTCATTTGCCACCTGTATTTATATCTTTTTTGGACGTTGTTGCTTTTCTGTCACTGCGTCGTGTCCAACTCTGACTCCACAAATTGCTGCATGCCAGACTTCCCTGTCCTTCACTGTCTCCTGGAGTTTGCTCAAACTCATGCCCATTGAGTCAGTGATGCCATCCAACTATCTCATCCTCTGTCACTCCTTCTCTTCTTTCCCTTAGTCTTTCCTAGCATCAGGGTTTGTTCCAATGGGTTGGCTCTTCATATCAGGTGGCCAAAGAATTGGAACTTCAGCTTCAGCATCAGTCCTTCCAAATGAATATTTAGGGTTGATTTCCTTTAGGATTAACTGGCTTGGTCTCCTTACTGTCCAAGGGACTTTCAAGAACCTCTAGCACCATGGTTTGAAAGCATCAATTCTTTGGTGCTCAGTCTTCTTTATTGTCCAACTCTCAGATTCACACATTACTAGTGGAAAACCATAGCTTTAAAAGACTAACACTTTTCACTTGACTATGCAGACTTCTTTTGGCAAAGTGATGTTTCTGCTTTTTAATGCTCTGTCTAGGTTTGTCATAGCTTTCCTTCCAACGAGCACAAGTGGCTTTTAATCCAAGGATGCTTTTAAGGAGCAATTATGTATAGTAGGTGATACCATAACACAGAAGTGGTTAGGAGTGTGACTCTTACAAAGATGGACCTCCCTTGTGTGTAAAATGAGATTCATATCACACCTATGTCCTAAATGTAAAGATTAACTGACATGAATGTCTGTTAAGATTTCAGTAGTCTATCTGGGACTCAGTACTACAGCTACTACTACTAATTGTAATTGTTATTATTATTTTTATTTAATAAACATTATTGAGCTTAGCTGATTTGTATTAGCATTTCTCCTTTGAAAATGGACATTGTGGGGTGGAAACAGTGAGTGGTCTTGAATTTCTGCTTCAGGTCAAGACATAGAAGGGCAGTTTTTCCTGTCTTAGGTGTCTCTGAATTTTTCCTGCCTGTTTCAGATGTTGGTCATTCTGATAGGTGTGCGGTGGTATCACATTGATATTTCACTCTACATTTCCCTGGTAGCATATGATATGAAACATCTTTCATATGCTTCATTTGCCACCTGTATTTATATCTTTTTTGGACGTTGTTGCTTTTCTGTCACTGCGTCGTGTCCAACTCTGACTCCACAAATTGCTGCATGCCAGACTTCCCTGTCCTTCACTGTCTCCTGGAGTTTGCTCAAACTCATGCCCATTGAGTCAGTGATGCCATCCAACTATCTCATCCTCTGTCACTCCTTCTCTTCTTTCCCTTAGTCTTTCCTAGCATCAGGGTTTGTTCCAATGGGTTGGCTCTTCATATCAGGTGGCCAAAGAATTGGAACTTCAGCTTCAGCATCAGTCCTTCCAAATGAATATTTAGGGTTGATTTCCTTTAGGATTAACTGGCTTGGTCTCCTTACTGTCCAAGGGACTTTCAAGAACCTCTAGCACCATGGTTTGAAAGCATCAATTCTTTGGTGCTCAGTCTTCTTTATTGTCCAACTCTCAGATTCACACATTACTAGTGGAAAACCATAGCTTTAAAAGACTAACACTTTTCACTTGACTATGCAGACTTCTTTTGGCAAAGTGATGTTTCTGCTTTTTAATGCTCTGTCTAGGTTTGTCATAGCTTTCCTTCCAACGAGCACAAGTGGCTTTTAATCCAAGGATGCTTTTAAGGAGCAATTATGTATAGTAGGTGATACCATAACACAGAAGTGGTTAGGAGTGTGACTCTTACAAAGATGGACCTCCCTTGTGTGTAAAATGAGATTCATATCACACCTATGTCCTAAATGTAAAGATTAACTGACATGAATGTCTGTTAAGATTTCAGTAGTCTATCTGGGACTCAGTACTACAGCTACTACTACTAATTGTAATTGTTATTATTATTTTTATTTAATAAACATTATTGAGCTTAGCTGATTTGTATTAGCATTTCTCCTTTGAAAATGGACATTGTGGGGTGGAAACAGTGAGTGGTCTTGAATTTCTGCTTCAGGTCAAGACATAGAAGGGCAGTTTTTCCTGTCTTAGGTGTCTCTGAATGTCTTGTAGGTTGTGTCCCAGACTAGGTGCCCCAATCTCCATTACCTGCACCCATGTTTCCTCCACCCTGTCCCTGTTACTGTCACAGCACTGGCTACTTTCTTCTGGATCTGCTGTTCTCCTTGTCCATACTATCCCTGTGAGCATCTCAGGGGCAAAGACCATGTTCTCTGTGTTCTGCAACTCTGAAAACCCAATAAAAGCACAATGTCTGGCCCGTGACCAGTGTTCCAAAAATACTCACCCATTAAATCAACAAAAACAAGGTTTTCATGTTGGTAGGTCCCAGAGTACTGTTTATAGTGTTTTAGAAACATTGTAGATTAAACAAACGTTTGTGGGCTAATCTGGGAATCTAACCTCCAGGTATGACGTGTTTTCAGGGGAAAGAATGCTGGGATGCTCATGCTTATTCTCAGCACTAAAATATTAGTTCTGCTTTCAAATTCTGAAGGATCCAGCATGCTTTTCTCAGATTGGCACAGTTTCTTCTGGACTCACTGGGAGTCATATGCCCATGGGATAGAATCTGGCTGTCTTTGAATAGATGACGTGGGAGCAACTGTAATAAATTTCAGAGTGAATACGATTTGCATATGCAGTAGTTTATTCCCATAATTTGGAGTTTCCTGAGTGACTGAGAGGCTCCAAAGGTAGAGTCCGCCCCTCCATCATTTCCGCCTACTACTCAGCTGTTGCCAAGCTCAGACCTGTTAAATGTCTCACAGGACTCCCAGAGAGTTCTGGAAGGAGCCCTGTTCAGTTTGCTGGTATCATTTCACAATATTAGTAGCTTGTGATTCCTGAGGTAGGGGACATATTGAGCATGTACAACTGGTTCATAGTTTCATGAAGAGCACTCAATTTTCCTTCCTCCCAAGTGTGAATTTTTCAGCAATGATGTGGCATGAGTGGGTTCAATTTAATCAAAGTTTTCCAAGACCTTTCCTGCTGAGGAGTGAATCACTGGGTTTTCTGATGGATTATGAGTGGAACATGTATGCATTGGCATGTCTGAGCTAGGATTGTGTTCTCCAAAGATTTTAAAGGTGCCCCAGGTCAAGACATAGAAGGGCAGTTTCCTGTCTTAGGTGTCTCTGAATGTCTTGTAGGTTGTGTCCCAGACTAGGTGCCCCAATCTCCATTACCTGCACCCATGTTTCCTCCACCCTGTCCCTGTTACTGTCACAGCACTGGCTACTTTCTTCTGGATCTGCTGTTCTCCTTGTCCATACTATCCCTGTGAGCATCTCAGGGGCAAAGACCATGTTCTCTGTGTTCTGCAACTCTGAAAACCCAATAAAAGCACAATGTCTGGCCCGTGACCAGTGTTCCAAAAATACTCACCCATTAAATCAACAAAAACAAGGTTTTCATGTTGGTAGGTCCCAGAGTACTGTTTATAGTGTTTTAGAAACATTGTAGATTAAACAAACGTTTGTGGGCTAATCTGGGAATCTAACCTCCAGGTATGACGTGTTTTCAGGGGAAAGAATGCTGGGATGCTCATGCTTATTCTCAGCACTAAAATATTAGTTCTGCTTTCAAATTCTGAAGGATTCAGCATGCTTTTCTCAGATTGGCACAGTTTCTTCTGGACTCACTGGGAGTCATATGCCCATGGGATAGAATCTGGCTGTCTTTGAATAGATGACGTGGGAGCAACTGTAATAAATTTCAGAGTGAATACGATTTGCATATGCAGTAGTTTATTCCCATAATTTGGAGTTTCCTGAGTGACTGAGAGGCTCCAAAGGTAGAGTCCGCCCCTCCATCATTTCCGCCTACTACTCAGCTGTTGCCAAGCTCAGACCTGTTAAATGTCTCACAGGACTCCCAGAGAGTTCTGGAAGGAGCCCTGTTCAGTTTGCTGGTATCATTTCACAATATTAGTAGCTTGTGATTCCTGAGGTAGGGGACATATTGAGCATGTACAACTGGTTCATAGTTTCATGAAGAGCACTCAATTTTCCTTCCTCCCAAGTGTGAATTTTTCAGCAATGATGTGGCATGAGTGGGTTCAATTTAATCAAAGTTTTCCAAGACCTTTCCTGCTGAGGAGTGAATCACTGGGTTTTCTGATGGATTATGAGTGGAACATGTATGCATTGGCATGTCTGTAGTGTGTAGTGCAATATGCTATAAGACAATCAAGTGAGATTTTCTAAAGTAGTTTAATTTTTTTCTAGCTCTCTACAGTCTGTCTTCATTGTATGTTTTGAACCTTATTTCTTGCTCTCACTTTGTATTTTGCACTTGAACAACATATAGTTTGACAGGATCACACAGTGGCTGCACCAATGCCATTATGTAGAAGAGGTTTAGGATAGGCAATTTGGTTGGAATAAAGGACTAGACCATTATCTCGAAGTTTCATTTGTATGGCATGCCCACTATTTATACATAGGAGAAGTGCTTCTTCCTGATGATTACACCAGACTTCTAATAACTTGGTTAAGATCCTCTGAAGCGTCTTTGATTTGTCCTTCTCTTATTCTGTGTCCTAACCCTTCGACTATCTTTATGACTCCACTTTTAAGACTTTTAATAATTATATCCCTTCATCTCACTTTTGTAGCTACCATTTTGGTCCAAACTACCATTGCCTCTTGTTGAGGTGTTGCAATAACCTCCTAATTCATTTCCCTACTATAGCTTTCATTCCACAATCTGTTTCCAATATATTTTTTGAGACTTGTTTCTTTTCTTTTTCTTTTGAATAGTTTTACTTGTTTATTTTTGGCTTTGTTGAATCTTCATTGCTGTGTGGGCTTTTCTCTAGTTGCAGTGAGTGGGGGCTAGTCGCTAGTTGCAGAGTGGACTTCTCATTGTGGAAGCTTCTCTTGTCAGGCATATTCTTCACCACTCAGCTACCTGGGAAGCCCCTGAGCCTTGTTTCTTGTTCTCACACAGTTACCCAAGTGATCTTGCTAAAACAAAAGACAGATCATGTCATTGCTCTACAGAAAACTGTATGATGGCTTTCAATTTTCACTTAGGGTAAAACCCATAGTCCTTAAAATGGCTGGAAAGTTTCTACTTGTGTTAAGGTAAAGGATTCCTGTTAGCTCCTAAACCTTTTCTTACTTATATCCTCATTCACTGTGGTCACACCACACTGGCCACCTTTCTGTTTTCTGAGCATTTGTGAAATGTTAATGGCTTTTGCACGTTCATGGCCTTTTCCCATTTTCTGGACTGTTTTTCATTTGGAGACTAACATGATATCTTTCTCCCTCTATCATCTGCTTCAACACTTTACTCATCTCACTTGTTCTTTGTACTCCAGTTGGTATTGATTATTTTTCTCTGCTTCCAGGAATTATTCTCTTGGTTTCTGGACATTACATTCTTCTGGACTTATTTTGTACCTGTTCTCCACTAATTTTTGATCTATTTCATGGGCTGCTTTTCCTCTGTCTGCCCTTTAACTGCCAGGTGTCTATTTCTGATCTTCTGTTAATTCTGTTACCTATTGCTTTCTTGAGCAATATTACCCTCTCTGAGGTTTTTTTTTTTTTTTTTTTTTTTTTTTTTTAATGACTACTTATACGCCCACAAACTCCCAAATCTCTGACTGCAGCCCAGTTTTCTTTCTTGAGATTCAGATGCGTAGGTTTTGCTTTCCGCTGAACATCAGATGTCTCATGACACCTCAAAATGAACACACTTAAAAAGAAACTGTCTTTTCATTAAAAAGTTCTCATCTAAGTATTTAGTTAAAAGTTATTCTTGACTCATTCCTCCACTTCATACCTCACAGTCAATCAGTGATTAAGTTCTGCAGATGATAACTCTCAAATAATTCTCAGACTTGTTCCTCTCTCTTCACATTTAGTACCTGTGATGGGTTGAAAGGTACTGGAAAATATGTTCACATCCAAATCCCTGGAACTTTTGAACATTACCTTATATAGAAAAGGTCATGGCATATTCTTCACCACTCAGCTACCTGGGAAGCCCCTGAGCCTTGTTTCTTGTTCTCACACAGTTACCCAAGTGATCTTGCTAAAACAAAAGACAGATCATGTCATTGCTCTACAGAAAACTGTATGATGGCTTTCAATTTTCACTTAGGGTAAAACCCATAGTCCTTAAAATGGCTGGAAAGTTTCTACTTGTGTTAAGGTAAAGGATTCCTGTTAGCTCCTAAACCTTTTCTTACTTATATCCTCATTCACTGTGGTCACACCACACTGGCCACCTTTCTGTTTTCTGAGCATTTGTGAAATGTTAATGGCTTTTGCACGTTCATGGCCTTTTCCCATTTTCTGGACTGTTTTTCATTTGGAGACTAACATGATATCTTTCTCCCTCTATCATCTGCTTCAACACTTTACTCATCTCACTTGTTCTTTGTACTCCAGTTGGTATTGATTATTTTTCTCTGCTTCCAGGAATTATTCTCTTGGTTTCTGGACATTACATTCTTCTGGACTTATTTTGTACCTGTTCTCCACTAATTTTTGATCTATTTCATGGGCTGCTTTTCCTCTGTCTGCCCTTTAACTGCCAGGTGTCTATTTCTGATCTTCTGTTAATTCTGTTACCTATTGCTTTCTTGAGCAATATTACCCTCTCTGAGGTTTTGTTTTTTTTTTTTTTAATGACTACTTATACGCCCACAAACTCCCAAATCTCTGACTGCAGCCCAGTTTTCTTTCTTGAGATTCAGATGCGTAGGTTTTGCTTTCCGCTGAACATCAGATGTCTCATGACACCTCAAAATGAACACACTTAAAAAGAAACTGTCTTTTCATTAAAAAGTTCTCATCTAAGTATTTAGTTAAAAGTTATTCTTGACTCATTCCTCCACTTCATACCTCACAGTCAATCAGTGATTAAGTTCTGCAGATGATAACTCTCAAATAATTCTCAGACTTGTTCCTCTCTCTTCACATTTAGTACCTGTGATGGGTTGAAAGGGGTACTGGAAAATATGTTCACATCCAAATCCCTGGAACTTTTTGAACATTACCTTATATAGAAAAGGTCATGGCAGATAATAATTAAATTAAGTATCTTAAGAAGAGATTATAAGAGAGAATATCGGGGAGAATTGTGACAGAAGAGGAGAAGACAGTTCCACTGAGGAGAAGGTAATATGGAGGCAGAGACAGAGGCAGAAATTGGAGTGATCTGGCCATAAGCCAAAGAAGCCAAGACATGATATCAGG
The DNA here is from genome assembly GCA_022376925.1 of Tragulus kanchil. Taxonomy (NCBI): domain Eukaryota; kingdom Metazoa; phylum Chordata; class Mammalia; order Artiodactyla; family Tragulidae; genus Tragulus; species Tragulus kanchil. The sequence goes on from JAIOJX010000032.1 coordinate 36,689,376, forward strand.
CACTAGATGTTGGAAGAGACAGGGAGGATTCTGGAGCCTCTAGAGACCTTGATATTAGACTTCTGGCTTCCCAAAATGTGAGACTGTGAGAGAATATATTTCTGTTGTGTTTACTGGTCCAGTTTGTAGTAGTTTGTTGTGGCAGGCACAGGAAACTAGTACACTACATTTGCTGGTTCAGAACTTTCTCTGGGGTTGGTGTGCCATCTCCCTTATGGTTTCTGTCTCCAGTTTTAGTATTATTTCCTCTTCTATTATATTTTTAGCTCTTTTATAGGCTTTGTTTTTAGTTCTGATAAACATACTGGTCTCTTTCTTATTTTAAACAAAACTTAGTCTTCAACACGTGCAAAATTATGTGGGAATAGTTTTGCAGGAATAAACTAAGCTGTCTTAAAAAAATAGTAGTGGACCATCAATCAAAGTTTTGAAAAGCACTCTGACTTGGCTTTTGCTTCTCTTTTATTATATACAAGAAAGAAAATTAGACGAATTAAAGAAATATGCTGAGTGTCTGCCAACGTTACCAGCCATTTGTTAATAATGACTTTCCTTCTCCTATGACTGGAAGGAGGGTAGGTTACATTGCTTTCAGTGACAACCCCTTTACCCTAGAACTATCTGTCACTATCTACTAATGAATTTGCTAATTGTCTTTGTCTGAGCTGATCAGAAAATGTGCATTCAGATTATGATCATCTATGGCATTTAAAATATTTTTTTTTTTTTTAAAACTTTTTTTAAAAAAAGATTTTTAAAGTCAATCAGTGATTAAGTTCTGCAGATGATAACTCTCAAATAATTCTCAGACTTGTTCCTCTCTCTTCACATTTAGTACCTGTGATGGGTTGAAAGGGGTACTGGAAAATATGTTCACATCCAAATCCCTGGAACTTTTTGAACATTACCTTATATAGAAAAGGTCATGGCAGATAATAATTAAATTAAGTATCTTAAGAAGAGATTATAAGAGAGAATATCGGGGAGAATTGTGACAGAAGAGGAGAAGACAGTTCCACTGAGGAGAAGGTAATATGGAGGCAGAGACAGAGGCAGAAATTGGAGTGATCTGGCCATAAGCCAAAGAAGCCAAGACATGATATCAGGCACTAGATGCTGGAAGAGACAGGGAGGATTCTGGAGCCTCTAGAGACCTTGATATTAGACTTCTGGCTTCCCAAAATGTGAGACTGTGAGAGAATATATTTCTGTTGTGTTTACTGGTCCAGTTTGTAGTAGTTTGTTGTGGCAGGCACAGGAAACTAGTACACTACATTTGCTGGTTCAGAACTTTCTCTGGGGTTGGTGTGCCATCTCCCTTATGGTTTCTGTCTCCAGTTTTAGTATTATTTCCTCTTCTATTATATTTTTAGCTCTTTTATAGGCTTTGTTTTTAGTTCTGATAAACATACTGGTCTCTTTCTTATTTTAAACAAAACTTAGTCTTCAACACGTGCAAAATTATGTGGGAATAGTTTTGCAGGAATAAACTAAGCTGTCTTAAAAAAATAGTAGTGGACCATCAATCAAAGTTTTGAAAAGCACTCTGACTTGGCTTTTGCTTCTCTTTTATTATATACAAGAAAGAAAATTAGACGAATTAAAGAAATATGCTGAGTGTCTGCCAACGTTACCAGCCATTTGTTAATAATGACTTTCCTTCTCCTATGACTGGAAGGAGGGTAGGTTACATTGCTTTCAGTGACAACCCCTTTACCCTAGAACTATCTGTCACTATCTACTAATGAATTTGCTAATTGTCTTTGTCTGAGCTGATCAGAAAATGTGCATTCAGATTATGATCATCTATGGCATTTAAAATATTTTCTTTTTATCTTCAATGATTAATAGATGCAAAATCCTAGAGTATTCATAATTTTAATAAAAACCAGAGGTCCCTTTTAAAGCATTTGTTTTTTTTTTTCCCTTTGTGGTGAGGGGAAGAGATTCTCCTTTTCATGTTGTAGGCTGAATCCTTTTCTACCTTACCTTTTCATGTCTTTCAGTTGAATCCCTCTGCCACAGTACTGCTGGCTCCAATACATCCAGCAGGTATGACCTATATAAGGAGTGTGTCCTTGCTCACAGAGGGGACCTGGGGATGAAAGATGCTAACCAAGTAAAAAGCCGGTAGCAGTATCCAATGCAAATTAGCTGTACTTACACATATATCACCTTCCTTTTGCATCTCCCTCCCCTACCCTGATCCTTCCCCTCTAGGTCATCACAGAACACCTGGATGGGTTCTCTGTGCTGTATAGCAACTTCTCAACAGCAATTCGTTCTACACACTGTAGTGTATGTACGTCGATGCTGCTCTCTGCCTTTGTCTTACTCTATCTTTCCCCTACTGTGGTCCACAAGTATGCTCTCTTTATCTGTGTCTCTATTCCTTCTCTGCAAATAGGTTCATCAATACCATTTTTCTAGATTCCATATATACATATGTATGTGTTAGTATGATATACTTGTTTTTCTCTTTCTGACTTACTTTACTCCATTTAACAGGTTCTAGGTTCATCTACCTCACTCGGACTGAGTCAAATTTGTTAATTTTTTTGTGGCTGAGTAATATTCCATTGTATATGTAGGTACCACATCTTCATTATTCATTCATCTGTCAATAGACATCTAGGTTGCTTCCATGTCCTGGCTATTGTAAATAGTGCTGCTGTGGAGGAAGGAACACTTCCAAACTCATCCTATGAGGTCACCATCACCCTGACACCAAAACCAGGCAAAAACGACACAGAAAAAGAAAATTACAGGTGAGTATCACTAACGAATATAGATGCAAAAATCCTCAACAGAATTCTAGCAAACAGAATTCAGTAACACATTGAAAAGCTCATGCACCACGATCAAACTGGGTTTATTCCAGGCATGCAAGGATTCTTCATTGTCTGCAAATCAATATGATACACCATGTTAACAAATTGAAAGATTAAAAATTGTATGATAATCTCAGTAGATGAAGAAAAAGCCTTTGACAAAATCCAACACCCATTTCTGAAAAAACTCTTCAAAATATAAGCATAGAAGGAGCCTACCTCAACACAATGAAAGCCATACATGATAAGCCCACTGCAAACATTATTCTCAATGGTGAAAAACTGAAAGCATTCCTTCTAAGACCAGGAACAAGACAGTGATGTCCACTCTCACCACTATTATTCAGCATTGTCTTGAAAGTCCTAGTTATGGCAGTTAGAGAGGAAGAAGAAACAAAAGAAATCCAGATTGGAAAAGAAGAAGTAAAGCTCTCACTGTTTGCAGATGACGTGATACTATACATAGAAATCCAAAAAGATACATTAGAAAATTATTAGAGCTAATCAGTGAATTGAACTGATCAGGGATTGAACCCACATATTTTTCATTGGAAGGCAGATTCTTAGCCATTGGACTGCCAGGAAGTCCCTCTCTATGTTCTCTGGTCACCAGTATGCTCTCTTTATCTGTGTCTCTATTCCTTCTCTGCAAATAGGTTCATCAATACCATTTTTCTAGATTCCATATATACATATGTATGTGTTAGTATGATATACTTGTTTTTCTCTTTCTGACTTACTTTACTCCATTTAACAGGTTCTAGGTTCATCTACCTCACTCGGACTGAGTCAAATTTGTTAATTTTTTTGTGGCTGAGTAATATTCCATTGTATATGTAGGTACCACATCTTCATTATTCATTCATCTGTCAATAGACATCTAGGTTGCTTCCATGTCCTGGCTATTGTAAATAGTGCTGCTGTGGAGGAAGGAACACTTCCAAACTCATCCTATGAGGTCACCATCACCCTGATACCAAAACCAGGCAAAAACGACACAGAAAATTACAGGTGAGTATCACTAACGAATATAGATGCAAAAATCCTCAACAGAATTCTAGCAAACAGAATTCAGTAACACATTGAAAAGCTCATGCACCACGATCAAACTGGGTTTATTCCAGGCATGCAAGGATTCTTCATTGTCTGCAAATCAATATGATACACCATGTTAACAAATTGAAAGATTAAAAATTGTATGATAATCTCAGTAGATGAAGAAAAAGCCTTTGACAAAATCCAACACCCATTTCTGAAAAAACTCTTCAAAATATAAGCATAGAAGGAGCCTACCTCAACACAATGAAAGCCATACATGATAAGCCCACTGCAAACATTATTCTCAATGGTGAAAAACTGAAAGCATTCCTTCTAAGACCAGGAACAAGACAGTGATGTCCACTCTCACCACTATTATTCAGCATTGTCTTGAAAGTCCTAGTTATGGCAGTTAGAGAGGAAGAAGAAACAAAAGAAATTCAGATTGGAAAAGAAGAAGTAAAGCTCTCACTGTTTGCAGATGACGTGATACTATACATAGAAATCCAAAAAGATACATTAGAAAATTATTAGAGCTAATCAGTGAATTGAACTGATCAGGGATTGAACCCACATATTTTTCATTGGAAGGCAGATTCTTAGCCATTGGACTGCCAGGGAAGTCCCTCTCTATGTTCTCTGGTCACCATATTGCCTAGCCACTTGCCCTGACCAGCATCCAGGCTTATGAGTTAGTTTCTTGCTGTGACTTGGTTAATGAACCTTGGAATTCTCTGCTTCTTTTCTGTTTGGTTTGTAGTGTCCATATATATTGATCCTTTCTGGATTTATCCTTTGTGTCAATCTGATAAGATGGCTGACTTCACGCATATGGGCCCTCAACTCTTGGTGTCCTAATGGGATCAATATTCTAGTCACCAGTTTGTCTGTGTTCAGATACACATGACTCTGTTTCAGTTAACAGTTGTGCCTGAGGATTTGACTCTGTCTGCTCATCTGTTCATTCCTTCATTAAATGGTAATTTATAGAACAGCTACTCTATGCCAAGAATTGAAATAAAAACTGGGATGAATAGATTAATGAGATATGGACCACATCCTCAAGGAGTTCATAGTCTTATGTAGAAGACCAACAAAGAGAGATGTAACTGCTAAGCAATGTGATAAGGTCAAAGGTGGAGACACGCATAGCTGTCCCTGATCCCAGAGAAGAGAGACTGTTGCAGAGCTTCCTGCAAGGAGAAGAGGCCTCAGTAGAAACTTGAAAACATGGAAATTATCTAGATAGTGGCAAGGAGGTGCATATGGAGGAGGGTGTGAATGGAGGAGACTGCACATAGTGATAGGGGTTTAGAACAAAAACTGGGCAAAAGTGTCCTGGAGAAGGAAATGGTAACCCACTCCAGTATTCTTGCCTGGAAACAAAAAATACACCCATGAAATTATTCAAGGAAACAAATTCCTTCTAAGACCAGGAACAAGACAGTGATGTCCACTCTCACCACTATTATTCAGAAAGTCCTAGTTATGGCAGTTAGAGAGGAAGAAGAAACAAAAGAAATTCAGATTGGAAAAGAAGAAGTAAAGCTCTCACTGTTTGCAGATGACGTGATACTATACATAGAAACCCAAAAAAGATACATTAGAAAATTATTAGAGCTAATCAGTGAATTGAACTGATCAGGGATTGAACCCACATATTTTTCATTGGAAGGCAGATTCTTAGCCATTGGACTGCCAGGGAAGTCCCTCTCTATGTTCTCTGGTCACCATATTGCCTAGCCACTTGCCCTGACCAGCATCCAGGCTTATGAGTTAGTTTCTTGCTGTGACTTGGTTAATGAACCTTGGAATTCTCTGCTTCTTTTCTGTTTGGTTTGTAGTGTCCATATATATTGATCCTTTCTGGATTTATCCTTTGTGTCAATCTGATAAGATGGCTGACTTCACGCATATGGGCCCTCAACTCTTGGTGTCCTAATGGGATCAATATTCTAGTCACCAGTTTGTCTGTGTTCAGATACACATGACTCTGTTTCAGTTAACAGTTGTGCCTGAGGATTTGACTCTGTCTGCTCATCTGTTCATTCCTTCATTAAATGGTAATTTATAGAACAGCTACTCTATGCCAAGAATTGAAATAAAAACTGGGATGAATAGATTAATGAGATATGGACCACATCCTCAAGGAGTTCATAGTCTTATGTAGAAGACCAACAAAGAGAGATGTAACTGCTAAGCAATGTGATAAGGTCAAAGGTGGAGACACGCATAGCTGTCCCTGATCCCAGAGAAGAGAGACTGTTGCAGAGCTTCCTGCAAGGAGAAGAGGCCTCAGTAGAAACTTGAAAACATGGAAATTATCTAGATAGTGGCAAGGAGGTGCATATGGAGGAGGGTGTGAATGGAGGAGACTGCACATAGTGATAGGGGTTTAGAACAAAAACTGGGCAAAAGTGTCCTGGAGAAGGAAATGGTAACCCACTCCAGTATTCTTGCCTGGAAAATCCCATCGACAGAGAAGCCTGGTGGGCTACAGTCCATGGGGCCACAAAGAGTTGGACATGACTGAGTGACTGAATGCATAGAAAAGTGAGGGGCTGTGCAAGGAACAACAAGAAGCTAATGTTACTGGAGTGCTGAGGGTGACGCAGAGTTGGGAAGGGAGAAGCCTGGAGAGATAGGAAGCGGGCAGATCTCAAAGAGCCTTACGTGCTCTGGATAGGAGCTTCAACCATAGCACCTGCCAGTTCAGTTTATTTATTTATTTTAAAATGTATTTATTTTCATCCATTTTTGTGTTTTGGGCCTGTGTGGGCCTCCCATTGCAGTGGTCTCTCTCCTTATAGAGCACCAGCTCTGGGCGGTAATTGGACACATCTGTCCTGCTGCCCCCAGGCCAGGAATCGAACTGGCACTCTCTGCACTACAAGGCAGGGTCTTTATGCACTGGACCATCAGGGAAGCCTGGAGGTTCATTTTAAAATACATTTATTCAGTTCATCAACACTGTTCAATGTCCTGGGGATCGTAGTGAACACAAAGATGAAACTGTTGCCCTCTTGGAACCCAGTACAGCAGGGGAGACAGATAATGTGGTAAGCATGATGAAAGGAGGTGTTGGGTAGCTTGTAAGCTGAGTGAGGGTCCAGAAGAGACTTTCCTGAAGAGACCATTTCTGAGCTGAGTTTTGATGATGAGATAATCTAGAAGCTTATAAAGAAGGGTGATTTCTAGCCTTGAACTTCAAAGAATCTTATGAAACTTTCCTTTTAGGGCAGAGGGCCAGGTGGGTTCGTTGGGAAGGAGTTCATAGTCTTATGTAGAAGACCAACAAGAGAGATGTAACTGCTAAGCAATGTGATAAGGTCAAAGGTGGAGACACGCATAGCTGTCCCTGATCCCAGAGAAGAGAGACTGTTGCAGAGCTTCCTGCAAGGAGAAGAGGCCTCAGTAGAAACTTGAAAACATGGAAATTATCTAGATAGTGGCAAGGAGGTGCATATGGAGGAGGGTGTGAATGGAGGAGACTGCACATAGTGATAGGGGTTTAGAACAAAAACTGGGCAAAAGTGTCCTGGAGAAGGAAATGGTAACCCACTCCAGTATTCTTGCCTGGAAAATCCCATCGACAGAGAAGCCTGGTGGGCTACAGTCCATGGGGCCACAAAGAGTTGGACATGACTGAGTGACTGAATGCATAGAAAAGTGAGGGGCTGTGCAAGGAACAACAAGAAGCTAATGTTACTGGAGTGCTGAGGGTGATGCAGAGTTGGGAAGGGAGAAGCCTGGAGAGATAGGAAGCGGGCAGATCTCAAAGAGCCTTACGTGCTCTGGATAGGAGCTTCAACCATAGCACCTGCCAGTTCAGTTTATTTATTTATTTTAAAATGTATTTATTTTCATCCATTTTTGTGTTTTGGGCCTGTGTGGGCCTCCCATTGCAGTGGTCTCTCTCCTTATAGAGCACCAGCTCTGGGCGGTAATTGGACACATCTGTCCTGCTGCCCCCAGGCCAGGAATCGAACTGGCACTCTCTGCACTACAAGGCAGGGTCTTTATGCACTGGACCATCAGGGAAGCCTGGAGGTTCATTTTAAAATACATTTATTCAGTTCATCAACACTGTTCAATGTCCTGGGGATCGTAGTGAACACAAAGATGAAACTGTTGCCCTCTTGGAACCCAGTACAGCAGGGGAGACAGATAATGTGGTAAGCATGATGAAAGGAGGTGTTGGGTAGCTTGTAAGCTGAGTGAGGGTCCAGAAGAGACTTTCCTGAAGAGACCATTTCTGAGCTGAGTTTTGATGATGAGATAATCTAGAAGCTTATAAAGAAGGGTGATTTCTAGCCTTGAACTTCAAAGAATCTTATGAAATCTGGGGCAAATTCAAGAATCTGCATTTTGCACAGTGTGCATGGTAGGTGATTCTGGTGCAGGTGGGTTCGTTGAAGGGCTCAATTTTTTTGCTTCCATGAAATGAATTTCAGATGTTGGAACTTCTCTATATCCTGATTCAGAAGGCTCTAACCACAAACAGCCTCATTGAGATGTTGTAACACACGTGATCCTTAAGAAAAACACTATTGCAATAAATTAGAGCTGTTCAACCCACATCTGGATGTCTCTTAAATGATTCAGAGGGAAACTTTGGATGGTATATGCTTAGAAGTAGTTTGGGAAGTTCCCTTGAAAATATTGAGTCATATAAGAGCATGCTTCCACAGATGACTGAAGAATGGGTGAACAGTTCCTTCCTAAGTTCCTCTACTAGCTCCCCATCAACTTTCTGCTCCTGACTCCCACTGCTTTCCAAGAAAATGGGGCTCAAATACATAATTCTTAGCGAGAAATTTGGGCTGAGGATAGTTCCAATTCCTGTGTAGAACTAGCATCTCTGCAGAATTTCCCAGATGATAAATGATAGGCAAACAATTTAGATCTTTTTATTCCAGGAAGCAGAGTAGTCTAGTTAGAAATAGTGCAAATATTTTGTGTGTATAGTTTTATTTTTAATTTAGTTTATTAAAAATTCTATAGTGCTTTACAATTTTCAAAAGTTACACATACATGACTGTATAATCCCATAATAACCCCTTTTAAAAAAAAACCCTGCACTACAAGGCAGGGTCTTTATGCACTGGACCATCAGGGAAGCCTGGAGGTTCATTTTAAAATACATTTATTCAGTTCATCAACACTGTTCAATGTCCTGGGGATCGTAGTGAACACAAAGATGAAACTGTTGCCCTCTTGGAACCCAGTACAGCAGGGAGACAGATAATGTGGTAAGCATGATGAAAGGAGGTGTTGGGTAGCTTGTAAGCTGAGTGAGGGTCCAGAAGAGACTTTCCTGAAGAGACCATTTCTGAGCTGAGTTTTGATGATGAGATAATCTAGAAGCTTATAAAGAAGGGTGATTTCTAGCCTTGAACTTCAAAGAATCTTATGAAATCTGGGGCAAATTCAAGAATCTGCATTTTGCACAGTGTGCATGGTAGGTGATTCTGGTGCAGGTGGGTTCGTTGAAGGGCTCAATTTTTTTGCTTCCATGAAATGAATTTCAGATGTTGGAACTTCTCTATATCCTGATTCAGAAGGCTCTAACCACAAACAGCCTCATTGAGATGTTGTAACACACGTGATCCTTAAGAAAAACACTATTGCAATAAATTAGAGCTGTTCAACCCACATCTGGATGTCTCTTAAATGATTCAGAGGGAAACTTTGGATGGTATATGCTTAGAAGTAGTTTGGGAAGTTCCCTTGAAAATATTGAGTCATATAAGAGCATGCTTCCACAGATGACTGAAGAATGGGTGAACAGTTCCTTCCTAAGTTCCTCTACTAGCTCCCCATCAACTTTCTGCTCCTGACTCCCACTGCTTTCCAAGAAAATGGGGCTCAAATACATAATTCTTAGCGAGAAATTTGGGCTGAGGATAGTTCCAATTCCTGTGTAGAACTAGCATCTCTGCAGAATTTCCCAGATGATAAATGATAGGCAAACAATTTAGATCTTTTTATTCCAGGAAGCAGAGTAGTCTAGTTAGAAATAGTGCAAATATTTTGTGTGTATAGTTTTATTTTTAATTTAGTTTATTAAAAATTCTATAGTGCTTTACAATTTTCAAAAGTTACACATACATGACTGTATAATCCCATAATAACCCCTTTTAAAAAAAAACCCTGGCCCTGTATTACCTGTCCCTCTTTTCCCCCTTCCCACTGGTAACCACTAGTTTGTTCTCTGTGTCTGTGAGTCTGATCTTTTTTAGAAACAGCAAAACCAGTGCTCTGGGACAACCCAAAGGCAGAGGGTGGGGAGGGAAGTGGGAGGAGGTTTCAGGATGTGGGGGACATGTGTATACCCATGGCTGATGCATGTTGATGTATGACAAAAACCATCACAATATTGTAAAGTAATTATCCTCCAATTAAAATGAATAAATTAATAAAAAAGAGCATCGAATTTGAAGCCAGCCTTGTCAATAAATATTACCTACTTAGTACCAGGCTTTATGCTAGGTGCTCAGGAAACAAAGAATAAGATCTTGTCCTTGATGTGTAGAAGCTTGCGTCTTAGCAGCAATGTGGCAGTGAAATGACAGACCTCACAGGATACTCTGGAGCAAGAGATGAGACATTTACCAGAGCCCGGAGTAAGGGCTCATAAAAGTGATAAGCCCTTAGCTGGGATTTGAAGGTTGGGTAGAAATTAACTGGGACAGGAAAGTGAAGGTTGGGCATATTTTATTTCTATCTTTTATACTCTGTGTTCCATTTCTTTTGTGTCTAACCACAGAGTCTCTTTATAGTGTGTACACAGCAGGTTTGTGGTCTAATAGAATCACTGTTTACATGTTCTCATTAACTTCTTAATTGATTGGAATGAAAAGATCATTTATTTCTGGTTTGGATGACCTAAATTGGCAGTTTACTCAGAGTTTACTAATGTACCATGTTCAGAATACATTTATTTACAGTGAGCTTGCCCTTTGAGGAGAGAGTCTATTAGCTTTGCTTGAAGTCTTATCAGTGCACAGTTGGTACAGCTGGTTGTTTGGGGATGTAGTATGGGCAACGTGGACAGTCATGGTGGTGGCCTACTTAGGCACCAATCTAATTGTGAGCGAATGGTTAGATGGTCTTGCTCAGTTCTCGAGAATCATGATCTATGCTCTCCCCCAGCCACCCCCTCAAGCTGTCTCTCTTGTTCTTCTGATAATCCTTAACAAATGTAACAAAAACGTAACAAAACCTCTGAGATTTTGACCAAGGCTTTTAGAAAATGCATGAAACAAAAATGATTAATATTGGAAAGTTCAGAGATTTTTTCTCACCACCTTCATGCCTTGCAAATAGAATCCTGAGCCTATGTGAATGATTTGTGAAGTGATTTTTTTCTTTCTCTTCCTTCAAAAAAATGTGTTTTTGCCAAAAAGAAGCTAGGTTGATCTACTTGATAAAGTTCTTAGAGAGGAAAAGGGGTGGGAGAAGAGAAAACACTGCAATGGCGGCTTGGTAGGAGTGTTTTCCTGGGTAAAACAAAACCATCACAATATTGTAAAGTAATTATCCTCCAATTAAAATGAATAAATTAATAAAAAAGAGCATCGAATTTGAAGCCAGCCTTGTCAATAAATATTACCTACTTAGTACCAGGCTTTATGCTAGGTGCTCAGGAAACAAAGAATAAGATCTTGTCCTTGATGTGTAGAAGCTTGCGTCTTAGCAGCAATGTGGCAGTGAAATGACAGACCTCACAGGATACTCTGGAGCAAGAGATGAGACATTTACCAGAGCCCGGAGTAAGGGCTCATAAAAGTGATAAGCCCTTAGCTGGGATTTGAAGGTTGGGTAGAAATTAACTGGGACAGGAAAGTGAAGGTTGGGCATATTTTATTTCTATCTTTTATACTCTGTGTTCCATTTCTTTTGTGTCTAACCACAGAGTCTCTTTATAGTGTGTACACAGCAGGTTTGTGGTCTAATAGAATCACTGTTTACATGTTCTCATTAACTTCTTAATTGATTGGAATGAAAAGATCATTTATTTCTGGTTTGGATGACCTAAATTGGCAGTTTACTCAGAGTTTACTAATGTACCATGTTCAGAATACATTTATTTACAGTGAGCTTGCCCTTTGAGGAGAGAGTCTATTAGCTTTGCTTGAAGTCTTATCAGTGCACAGTTGGTACAGCTGGTTGTTTGGGGATGTAGTATGGGCAACGTGGACAGTCATGGTGGTGGCCTACTTAGGCACCAATCTAATTGTGAGCGAATGGTTAGATGGTCTTGCTCAGTTCTCGAGAATCATGATCTATGCTCTCCCCCAGCCACCCCCTCAAGCTGTCTCTCTTGTTCTTCTGATAATCCTTAACAAATGTAACAAAAATGTAACAAAACCTCTGAGATTTTGACCAAGGCTCTTAGAAAATGCATGAAACAAAAATGATTAATATTGGAAAGTTCAGAGATTTTTTCTCACCACCTTCATGCCTTGCAAATAGAATCCTGAGCCTATGTGAATGATTTGTGAAGTGATTTTTTTCTTTCTCTTCCTTCAAAAAAATGTGTTTTTGCCAAAAAGAAGCTAGGTTGATCTACTTGATAAAGTTCTTAGAGAGGAAAAAGGGGTGGGGAGAAGAGAAAACACTTTGCGCAATGGCGGCTTGGTGGAGGAGTGTTTTTCCCTGGGGATTTTGAGGAGAGTGATCCTAGTGTAACTGTAGATAAATGGCTAAAATGAGCAGGAGAGTAGAAAATATTTTAGTAAGTGCTTTTATGCATTGTGTGTTCGAGTACTTTTAAGTAATATGAGTAAAACATATTTTGCTTCATTTTTAAATTTATTTTTGCATTGCACTGTGATTCTTGGATGTAACAGGCCTTTGAGAATAAATCACATTGTGGGTACATACACATCCTCATAGGATTCTGTAAATACCACATCGAGGAAGGTTGTGGATCACTCCCTCTCAGGCCTCTGTAGGCTCAGGTTAAGAATGTCTGTTTTGGGGTGTGGATTACAGAGATGACCTGTTAACTTTTCTTCCTATTGCCACTTTTCTTTTTCTCCAATATTTCTGCATACTATAGCTACACTGTTCTTAAAATATAAATTGGCGGGCTTCACTGGTGGTCCAGTGGGTAGAGAGTCTGCTTTGCTGTGCAAGGGACACCAGTTCGATCCCTGGCCTGGGAAGATCCCACGTACTGTGGAGAGACTGGACTGGTGTGTCCAATTAAGACCCAGTGCTCTGGAGCACATGTGCCCAGAACCGGTGCTCTGAAACAAGAGAGGCCACTACAAGGGGGTGCCCACACAGTCCGAAGAATAAAAATGGATGAAAAATAAATAAATAAATAAATATAAAGAGGCCAAAATTAAAAAATATATATATATATAAAAAAATATATATAAATTGGATTATGTTGTTCCCTTGTTTAAATCCCTTTAATGGAATTCCTACTTGCATAACTTTTATGGGCTAAATTGTGTCCCTCCCCTTAAATTCATATATTGAAGTCTTCACCCCACTACCTCAGAATATACTCTATTTGGGGATAGGCTCTTTAGAGGAATAATCAGTTAAAATAAAGTCATTAGGGTGAGCCAATGCAATCTTGAGAAAGAACAATGCTGGAAGTATCACACCCCAGACTTCAGACTATAGTACAAAGCAACAGTAACCAAAACAATATGGAACTCTCAGAAACGGGTACATAGATCAGTGAAATAGAATAGAGAGCCCAGAAACAAATGCATGTGCTTATGGTCAATTAATCTATGACAAAACAGGCAAAGATATACAATAGAGAAAAAACAGCTTCTTCAACCAATGGTGCTGGGAAAACTGGATAGCCACATGCACAGTATTCAAATAGGACTACTTTCTCATACCACATTAAAAAATAAACACGAAATGGGTTAAAAGGTTAAGTGTAAGACTTGAAACCATGAAACTCAGAGAAGCATAGAACATTCTTTGACATAAATTGTATAACACTTTTTTTGATCTGTTGTCTAAGGCAAAGGAAACAAAAGCAAAAATAAACAAATAGGACCTAATTAAGCGTAAGTGTTTTCTCATGGTAAGTAAACCATCAACAAAATGAAAAGACAAAGTACTGAATGGGAGAAAGTCCTTGAAAATGCTATGACTGACTAAGAGTTAATATCCAAAATGTATAAACAATTCAAACAACTCATTATCAAAAAGACAACTTGATTAAAAAAAGGGCAGAAGATCTAAACAGACATTTCTCCAAAGAAGGCACACAGATGGTTGACATTTACATGAAAAGGTGTTCAACATCACTAATCATAAGAGAAATGCAAATTGAAACGACAATGATATACCACATCATGTCTGTCAGAATGACTATCATTAAAAAGACCACAAATAACAAATGTTGGAGAGGATGTGAAGAAAAGGGAACCCTTGTACATTGTTGTGTGTGTGCATGTGTATGTACTCACTTGTGTCCAACTCTGCAACCCCACAGACTATGCAGCCCACAAGGCTCCTCTGTCCATGGGATTTTCCAGGCAAGTATACTGGAGTGGGTTGCCATTTCCTTCTCCAGGGGATCTTCCCAACCCAGGGATTGAACCCAAGTCTCATGTGTCTCCTGTATTGGCAAGCAGATTCTTCACCACTAACACTGTACACTGTTAGTGGGAATGTAAACTGATGTAGTAACTATGGAAAAACAGTATAAAGTTTCCTCAAAAACACAAAAAAGTAAAAATAGACTACTATATGATCTAGCAGTTCATTCCTAGGTATATATCTGAAGAAAATGAAAACACTAATTTGAAAAGATACATGCAACGTAGTGTTTATATCAGCACTACTTATAATAGCCAAAATATGAAAGCAACCTAAGCATCCATCAACAGATAAATGGGTAAAGAAGATGTGGTATATATATATATACAATGGAATACTACTCAGTTGTATATAAGAATATAATTTTGCTATTTGCAAAAAGCAAGGATAGACCTGAGGGGGTACTACGCTCAGTGAAATAAGCCATAGAGAGAAAGACAAATACAGTATATTTTATCACTTCTATGGGGACTCTAAACAACTGAACAAATGATGATAAACAGAAACAGACTCACAGATACAGAGAACAAACTAGTGGGTATCACTGGGGAGAGGGAAGAGAGGAGGGGCAAGATAGGGATAAGGGATTAGAGGTACAAACTCCTATGTATAGAATAAATAAGCTACAAGGATATATTGTATAACACAGAGAATATAGCCAATATTTTATAGCTTTAAATAGAGTATAATCTGAAATATCTTGAATCACTGTGTTATCAGCTGAAGCTAATGTAATATTATAAATCAGCTATACCTCAGCAAAAAACTAAAATATTCCAATCAATGGAAAAAATACAGTGTACTCATGCAGTGGAAGAAGCATACAGCAATGAATGTTAGTGAATCAATGCTATAACAACATGAATCAATCATATATTTATAATGTTGAGTGAAAGAAGCCATACACAAAATAATACATATTGTAGGATTCCATGCATGCAAAGTACACAAGCAGGCAATAATAACCTATGATGCTATAAATCAAAATAATGGTTAAGACTGGGAAATAAGGAAGGGGTAGTGATTAAGAGAGACTCAAGTGGGGTTTGTGGGATGTTGATATACTTCTGTCTCTTGAGCTGGGAGATGGTACCGACATCTATTTTCTGATGGGTTTTCAAGCTACGAACATATGGTTTCTGCATTTTTATAAGTATATTATACTTCAGCTATGAGTAACGGAAACAGTATAAAGTTTCCCCTCAGTACACTGTTAGTGAATGTAAACTGATGTAGTAACTATGGAAAAACAGTATAAAGTTTCCTCAAAAACACAAAAAAGTAAAAATAGACTACTATATGATCTAGCAGTTCATTCCTAGGTATATATCTGAAGAAAATGAAAACACTAATTTGAAAAGATACATGCAACGTAGTGTTTATATCAGCACTACTTATAATAGCCAAAATATGAAAGCAACCTAAGCATCCATCAACAGATAAATGGGTAAAGAAGATGTGGTATATATATATACAATGGAATACTACTCAGTTGTATATAAGAATATAATTTTGCTATTTGCAAAAAGCAAGGATAGACCTGGGGGGGTACTACGCTCAGTGAAATAAGCCATAGAGAGAAAGACAAATACAGTATATTTTATCACTTCTATGGGGACTCTAAACAACTGAACAAATGATGATAAACAGAAACAGACTCACAGATACAGAGAACAAACTAGTGGGTATCACTGGGGAGAGGGAAGAGAGGAGGGGCAAGATAGGGATAAGGGATTAGAGGTACAAACTACTATGTATAAAATAAATAAGCTACTTGGATATATTGTATAACACAGAGAATATAGCCAATATTTTATAACTTTAAAAGGAGTATAATCTGAAATATCTTGAATCACTGTGTTATCAGCTGAAGCTAATGTAATATTATAAATCAGCTATACCTCAGCAAAAAACTAAAATATTCCAATCAATGGAAAAAATACAGTGTACTCATGCAGTGGAAGAAGCATACAGCAATGAATGTTAGTGAATCAATGCTATAACAACATGAATCAATCATATATTTATAATGTTGAGTGAAAGAAGCCATACACAAAATAATACATATTGTAGGATTCCATGCATGCAAAGTACACAAGCAGGCAATAATAACCTATGATGCTATAAATCAAAATAATGGTTAAGACTGGGAAATAAGGAAGGGGTAGTGATTAAGAGAGACTCAAGTGGGGTTTGTGGGATGTTGATATACTTCTGTCTCTTGAGCTGGGAGATGGTACCGACATCTATTTTCTGATGGGTTTTCAAGCTATGAACATATGGTTTCTGCATTTTTATAAGTATATTATACTTCAGCTATCATTTTATTATTGAAAAAATGCATATAAAGCAATATTCATCATTGCATTATCCAATGTAACTGGGTTCATCAGTTATGATATTAGTTGAACAAACAGGGGAGCATCTATAAAATAAAAAAAAGTCATCAGAGTGAGCCCTATTCCAGTATGTTGTCTTTACATAAGAAGATTAGGACAGATATAGATACAGAGGCAAGACAGTAAAGATATAAATAGAAGATGATCATCTACAAGCCAAGAAGAGAGGCCTCAGAAGAACCTTGCCCACAACCTTTAGCCTTAGATATCTTGCTTCCAGAGTTGTGACAAAATAAACCTTGTTGTGATGTGGACCATTTGAAAAGTCTTTATTTTTTAAAAAAAGAATTTATTACAATACTACTGTTTTATTTTATTTTATTTTAGTTTTTTTTTTGCTTGGAGGTATTTCCTTAACCAGGGATTGCACTCTCATTCCTGGCATTGGAAGGCAAAGTCTTAACCACTGGACCACCAGGGAATTTCCACATTTGTTTTTCTTTTCTTTTTCTTTTAAGTCCAAGTTTTTTCTTTTTAATTTTAAAAATTTTGGCCTCTTTTATTGGTTTTTTATTTATTTATTTTCATCCATCTTTATTCTTTGGCCTATGTGGGCCTCCCATTGCAGTGGTCTCTCTTGTTGCTGAGCACTGGTGGACGCATTCTCTTCTCATAATTGGACACATGAATCAATCAAAAAAATATTTCATAAAATGTTTGCAGTGGAAGAAGCATACAGCAATGAATGTTAGTGAATCAATGCTATAACAACATGAATCAATCATATATTTATAATGTTGAGTGAAAGAAGCCATACACAAAATAATACATATTGTAGGATTCCATGCATGCAAAGTACACAAGCAGGCAATAATAACCTATGATGCTATAAATCAAAATAATGGTTAAGACTGGGAAATAAGGAAGGGGTAGTGATTAAGAGAGACTCAAGTGGGGTTTGTGGGATGTTGATATACTTCTGTCTCTTGAGCTGGGAGATGGTACCGACATCTATTTTCTGATGGGTTTTCAAGCTATGAACATATGGTTTCTGCATTTTTATAAGTATATTATACTTCAGCTATCATTTTATTATTGAAAAAATGCATATAAAGCAATATTCATCATTGCATTATCCAATGTAACTGGGTTCATCAGTTATGATATTAGTTGAACAAACAGGGGAGCATCTATAAAATAAAAAAAAGTCATCAGAGTGAGCCCTATTCCAGTATGTTGTCTTTACATAAGAAGATTAGGACAGATATAGATACAGAGGCAAGACAGTAAAGATATAAATAGAAGATGATCATCTACAAGCCAAGAAGAGAGGCCTCAGAAGAACCTTGCCCACAACCTTTAGCCTTAGATATCTTGCTTCCAGAGTTGTGACAAAATAAACCTTGTTGTGATGTGGACCATTTGAAAAGTCTTTATTTTTTAAAAAAAGAATTTATTACAATACTACTGTTTTATTTTATTTTATTTTAGTTTTTTTTTGCTTGGAGGTATTTCCTTAACCAGGGATTGCACTCTCATTCCTGGCATTGGAAGGCAAAGTCTTAACCACTGGACCACCAGGGAATTTCCACATTTGTTTTTCTTTTCTTTTTCTTTTAAGTCCAAGTTTTTTCTTTTTAATTTTAAAAATTTTGGCCTCTTTTATTGGTTTTTTATTTATTTATTTTCATCCATCTTTATTCTTTGGCCTATGTGGGCCTCCCATTGCAGTGGTCTCTCTTGTTGCTGAGCACTGGTGGACGCATTCTCTCCAGAGTGTTGACTCATAATTGGACACGCTGGTCCAGCCGCTCCACAGCACATGGGATCTTCTCAGGCCAGGGATCGAACTGGTGCCCCTTGCACTGCAAGGTGGACTCTACTCACTGGACCACCAGGGAAGCCCTTTTTCTTTTCTAAAAGACATCCAATATATGGTACTTTGTTAGTGCTAGCAAGCCAATATAGTAAATAAAATGCAAACAATTTACTTTGTCTTACAAAGCTCTATGATTTGATATTGCCTAAATTTCTGCTACTCTTTAAATGCTAGTCATCATGGTCTTCTAGAAATTTGAGTCTTCATGCTCATTTTTCCCTGTTTCTGACTGAAGTCATTGTCCCCTTACTACTTCCTCTTTGCACAGCTAGTTCATTGTCATCCTTTGTGGCTCACTTTAATTGTTACCTCTGTATCTACCTTCCTTCCCATTTATGTATGTACCTACATGTATGTTTTACTTTTGTTTTCTCTCTAATACTTAGCTTGCAATTATTTTGCCTCACTACACCATTAGCACTATGGAGGCAAAGACTCATCTGGTCTTGTTCATCCTTTTATTTCCAGACCAGATCATAGGTTTTAATAAATGAGTGAGTACATATGATGGTTTTTAAAGGTCATCTTCATTTCCACCATTCCTGTCCTTCCATTGAAATAGTTTTTGCTAATATTACCAATCACCTCCATATTCTAAATCCAGTGGACAGTCTAACCGCTCATCTTACTTGACCTCATCCCTCTCCTGGATTTTAAATGTAGGAATTCCTCAAGACTTTATCTTCTTATCTGATGTTCTAGTTCTTCCAAAATGCAAATGAATCGTTGCCCATATTAATGTTTATAGCATAGAGTTTTGTTAAAGTTTCAGATTCTGCAGTAGCTTACACTTCAACATATCCAAGTCAAAATTTATGATCTTCCTTCTGAAGTCTGCTTCTCGTTCAGTGTTTATTGTCTCGGAGGCTGGGACCACAATCTAAACAGCTGGGGAAATCACCTCACCACTTTTCCCAGTCTATGATTAAAACCCTGTTTGCACACGCAGAGCAGCGATGGAGAAACAGACATAAGGAACAGACCTAAGGACATTGAGGGGGAGGGAAGACCAGATGAGAGATACGGAAAGAGCAACAAGGAAACCCACCCTTATCATATGTAATAGAGATAAGCACTGTGATTAAGCTGTAAGACTAAAGGAACCTACACGGGGACTAAGCATCAACCTGGAGGTGTGTGAAGGGGGAAAGGGAGGGAGGGCTCAAGTGAGAGGGGTCAGGGATATACCTATAACTGTTGGGGGATTATGCATACCTGTAAACAAGAAAACTCTGTAAGGCTTCCCTGGTGGTCCAGTGGGTAAAGACACCGCCTTGCAGTGCAAGGGGCGCGGGGTTCCTGCCCCGGCCTGGGAAGATCCCACGTGCCGCGGAGCGGCTGGACTCATGTGTCCAATCACCGAGCTGGAGCTCTGGAGCGCATGCGCCCAGAGCTGGTGCTCTGCAACAACAGAGGCCGCCGCGATGGGAGGCCCACACGGGCCAAAGAACAAAGATGGATGAAAATGGAGAAATGAAAGACCAATGGAAGTGGCCCGCCTGCTCCCCTCCCTCCCTCCCTACCCCCACCCCCACCAAAATAAATAAGTAAATAAATCTTTAAAAAAAAAAAAGAAGAAAACTCTGTAAAAACGTATAATAATAACTTTGATCTCCACCTGAAGCTAATGCAACATTGTAAAACACGTATACCCCAATAAATAAGTAAAAACAAAAAACCAAAAAAACCCTATTAGATCTTGCTGCCTAACTATCTCTAAAATTTCCCCGTATATCTGTCCATCTTTACTACTGTCATCAAGCCTAAGCCACCACATTCTCTTGCCTGCACTGTTACTGCAATAGTCTCCAGTGGGTCTGCCTGTGTTAACTCTTGCCTGTGCCGTTTTTCATGCTATATTGAGAATTATCGTTTCAAAACCACAAATCTCTTCATGCTGTTTTTCTGCTTACAACCATTTAATGGCTTCCCATTGCTCTTAGAATAACAACTAAAATCATTAACGGGGCTTCAAAGCTCTGCATGACTTCTTTCTGGTACTTCATCCTTTCATCTCCCTTCCAGTCATGTGTGTTTTCATCACTTTCTGAAATGACTTTTGTTCCCTCCTTCCTTAGGTCTTTTGTGCTCCCATGTACTTGCCCACCCATACCCCACCTGACTTACTTCACTCTGTCTAATGAACTCTAGGTTCATCCACCTTACTAGAACTGACTCAAATTCATTTCTTTTTATGTCTGAGTAGTATTCCATTGTATATATGTACCACAACTTCTTTATCCATTCATCTGTCAATGGATCTCTAGGTTGCTTCCATATCCTGGCTTTTGTAAATAATGCTGCAGTGAATATTGGGTTACATGTGTCTTTTCTGTATCGATGAGGTTTGAACAAATCCCCTTTTTAGATGATTGGTTTCCATTTAGGTTCATACCATAATCCAGATTCTAAAACAAACAAGTTAAAATTAATAGTTCTTCTGTTACAAGAGGTAAGGTTTGGAGGAAGGACATGAGACAAATACAGTTGTCTAAAATCTTACTGAACCATATTAACTGTTATTGAATGGATGTTTCTTAGACATTTTTGAGTTGAAACTGTGAGGGAGAACTAGGTGAATGGCTAGAGGAAGCAAGATGGAGTAGATCTAAGCCAGCCCAATGTTATCCTAACTCAGCTTAAATGGGGAACAGCATTCTGGAACCCCCCCAACCTTCGGTTTCTTCATAAAACACTTTTGTATTCACTGATAAGTATCTTCAAGAGAGAAAGTCTAACACTTGGCTACCTGCTGTCTGTGGTACCTGTCAGTTTGCCTGTTCTCTTGGATTAACTGAAAGGCACAGTGCTGCCGATGGCTGCTGACAGGGCTGGTTGTTATAGAAACCCCTATTTCTTCTCATTTCATTACTTAATTCTAAGGTGCATTTATAGCCTTGCTGTTAGGTTGTTACTGCACCTTAGTAAATCTTAATGCTCAATAAAGAACAGTCTAATTAAGACAGGGAGATAAATACCTATTTTTCTTTTTGTCTTGCCTAAAAAGACCACAATTTAAGAAATGATAAGGCAAGCTCTTCGGAAATAAGTTGATCTCCTAAACTGAACTGATACCGAGCAATTCAGTACAGTAAAAAAAAAAAAAAAAATCCCCCTGTCCTGTCATTCTAAATGTCCTGTTTGTCCTCCAGATGAAAGGTTTGGTTAATAGTTTTCAATGTTGAGAGTATCCTTAGAATTTTAGGATAATGATTATATGGGCTATTAGTGGTATGTGCATCCTGTCAGTAGGGAAAGAAATTCTTTTAGTTCCTGGCATTTATGTGGTATTAGTGATATTTGATTAGACCAATAATAAGTTCATATCTCCTTGTGGTATAATGAACTGTTTTCTTGTTTGTCTTTTCCATATGACTGGGAGATTATTTGAGGGCAAAAATTACATCTTCTGAATAGTTCAATTAATTAAAAATTTTAACTTGAAATGCTTAATTGCAACTAGGACTCTGTTGTTAGAGATGCTGGTCTTAGCTGAAAGCAGCCTTTTCCCTGGCCCGTGTGCCCCAGCCCTTTATCACACACTTTGATTCTTGGGCTTCACTCAGATGTGTTGGGCATATCTCAGTCTGTGGTGTCTTCATTTTCTTGATATTTATGATCTTTCCTTCCCTGAGTATTTCTAATCCAACTGTGAGTGTTTGCAGTATTGTGATTTTTCCCCCTATAAATGACTAAATATAATTTCATATGTATTTGGCTTTTTAAAATATAGTTCTTAGCTCACAGCTCCCCAAACCCTTGGAGTTTCCTGAGCAGTAAGAGCAACGGGATAGATAATGTTTGGTCTCTTGTCCTCAATTTCTAAACATTGGGGGAAGGATGAGGGGCTGGAGATTAGCCCACCACCAATGATTTAGTCAATCCTGAATATGTAATGAAACCTCCATTAAAACCCCAAAGAACAGATTTATGTCCTTTTTTCTCTCTTTTCCATTTTGGGGAACCAGAATGCTTTCATGCTTTTCCAAGCTCACAGTGCTCACCACAGGACAGGTCAGTAAGTTGAGAGAAGAGGTGTTGGGACAAGAAATTGTACTTTATTCAGAAAGCCAGCAGATCAAGAATATGATGGACTAGTGTTCCAAGAACCATCTTCTTTGAGTTAGAATTCAGACTTCTTTTATGCTACAAGGGGAGAGGATAAAGCCCTGGTTTCAGTTAGACCCTGGAGGGGATGTATGGCATGTATTATTTTCTTCCTGCCTGCACCCGTTCACAGGTGGAGCTGGTCAGGAGGTTTCCCGTGAGCTAAAGAAAGGTATTTTAGCTCAATGCTCATTACATGGGAAGCAGGGTTCCCAGAGTTTAGCCATGATAATTTAAGTTTATAGGCAGCATCCCTTTAGTATTAACATTTTCTTCTCTATTACAATGCCATGATGTCAGGCTTCGCACTCCACGAGGACAGAAGCTTCTTTGTTAGCGACCTTGCCTAATATATCTCTATATATGTAACATCCTTTTTATAATAAATCAGTAACCTGGTGAGGAAATGGGTTTTCCTGAGTTCCATGAGCTGTTCTAGCAAATTAATTGAACCAGAGAACAGGGGTCATGGGAATCTCTGATTTTGTAGCCAGTTGGTCCTCAGAAGTACAGGTAACAACCTGGACTTGTGATTGGCTTCCTCCTGACTTGGAGGGGGTTATCAGAACCTCTAGTTTGCAGCCAGTTGATCAGAAGCACAGGTAATAATCTGGAACTGGAAGTGGTGTCTGAGGTGGTGGATGGCCTTGTGGAACTGAGCCCTTTCCCTGTGGAATCTGATTCTATCTTCAGATAGATAGTGTCAGAATTGAGTTGAATTCTCAGACACCTGGTGGAACCTGAGAGGTGCTTATTGGTCTGGGGAAGCCTCCACACACAATGTTGGAATTTGGTCTAGGAATCCCTTTTCAGTGCCGAATATATGCTTGGTGAATGAACAAGTGAGGGTGTGTGCGAATGCCTTAAATACCTCTTGTTCTGGTTTTAAAAATTTCTCATCACAATGGTTCCTCCTTTGAAATTTAAACATTATCTACAAAGACCTAAATGAAAATCCTTTACTGGAGGGACACATCATTGTCTTTTCTACCAGTTTGGAGGGCAGATCTTATACAGACTGATACAAATTGGAACAGAAGCAATTTGATGGGAGAAACGATGATGGAGGATTAGAGAGGCCTGAACTAGGGGTCCTTCCTCAGGGCGTCAAGCTAGAATGGCCTGTTGCTGGGGTGTCTGTGTGACTAGGGATCCATAGTAGGACCCTGAGCCCTGGGGAAGTGTATGATATTGTTGAAAGGACAACTAAAGAGAACACGAGGGTGTTGCCAAAGACCAAATATCGTCTTTAAGATTTTGTGTAGGGAGACCTCTTTATCCTGCCCACAGCAAAGTTGGTGTCTAATGAAATCATGAGTGTGGTGAAAACACTGACTAAATGCAGCGTCACTCAGTGGCCTATGAAGATCCCAACCCCTAACTTACTGTCTTAAGAATGCATATATAAAGCAAGATTAAGGCCATTTTGAACATAATGAATCAAACAAAAAATAAAACAGATAATACTAATAATTAGACTGTTAGTTGACTGGGCACTCATGACAGCTTGTTTGTTGAATGTGGAGCAGATATGATAAACAAAATATTAATAGTAATAGCTTGAACATAATACTTCATCATTGTTTGTTTCTATAATTTAATTGTTTTTGGCTGTGCTGGGTCTTCATTGAGGCACAGGCTTTTCTCTAGTTGCAACAAGTAGGGGCTTCTCATTACAGCAGCTCCTCTTGTTGCTGAGTACAGGCTCTAGAGGGGGTTTCGGGCTGTGATACATGGGCTCAGTAGTGGTACCCGCCAGCTCAGGCTGGGGGGGCTGGGGGATGGCCTTGTGGAACTGAGCCTTTCCCTGTGGAATCTGATTCTATCTTCAGATAGATAGTGTCAGAATTGAGTTGAATTCTCAGACACCTGGTGGAACCTGAGAGGTGCTTATTGGTCTGGGAAGCCTCCACACACAATGTTGGAATTTGGTCTAGGAATCCCTTTTCAGTGCCGAATATATGCTTGGTGAATGAACAAGTGAGGGTGTGTGCGAATGCCTTAAATACCTCTTGTTCTGGTTTTAAAAATTTCTCATCACAATGGTTCCTCCTTTGAAATTTAAACATTATCTACAAAGACCTAAATGAAAATCCTTTACTGGAGGGACACATCATTGTCTTTTCTACCAGTTTGGAGGGCAGATCTTATACAGACTGATACAAATTGGAACAGAAGCAATTTGATGGGAGAAAGCGATGATGGAGGATTAGAGAGGCCTGAACTAGGGGTCCTTCCTCAGGGCGTCAAGCTAGAATGGCCTGTTGCTGGGGTATCTGTGTGACTAGGGATCCATAGTAGGACCCTGAGCCCTGGGGAAGTGTATGATATTGTTGAAAGGACAACTAAAGAGAACACGAGGGTGTTGCCAAAGACCAAATATCGTCTTTAAGATTTTGTGTAGGGAGACCTCTTTATCCTGCCCACAGCAAAGTTGGTGTCTAATGAAATCATGAGTGTGGTGAAAACACTGACTAAATGCAGCGTCACTCAGTGGCCTATGAAGATCCCAACCCCTAACTTACTGTCTTAAGAATGCATATATAAAGCAAGATTAAGGCCATTTTGAACATAATGAATCAAACAAAAAATAAAACAGATAATACTAATAATTAGACTGTTAGTTGACTGGGCACTCATGACAGCTTGTTTGTTGAATGTGGAGCAGATATGATAAACAAAATATTAATAGTAATAGCTTGAACATAATACTTCATCATTGTTTGTTTCTATAATTTAATTGTTTTTGGCTGTGCTGGGTCTTCATTGAGGCACAGGCTTTTCTCTAGTTGCAACAAGTAGGGGCTTCTCATTACAGCAGCTCCTCTTGTTGCTGAGTACAGGCTCTAGAGTGGGTGGGCTTCCGGGCTGTGATACATGGGCTCAGTAGTGGTAGCTCCCAGTCTCCAGAACGTAGACTCTGTAGTTGTGGTGCACGGGCTTAGTTGCTCTGCAACATGTGGGAGTTTTCTGGATCAGGGACTGAGCCCATTGACAGGGGGATTCTTTACCACTGAGCCACCAAGGAAGCCCCACACTTCATTATTTATAAGGCACCTTCATGCACATCTTTTTAGTATTCCAACAAAGTCCAGGTAATTCAGTTGTTATCCCCATGTATAGCTAGGGACACTGAGGCTTGCTTGTAGCCAACATTTACTTGCTTGTACATGACATTAACTTCACATGTACTTGGTTATGTGGCTGGTGAGTGGTAGAGGTCTGTGTGTTCTTCTATGCCAACCTGCCTGGAACATTGCCCAAGAGAGCAGCACAGGCTTAATTGCCCAGGGATTTCTCTTAACTTGCTGTCTTGACTCAGATACTTCTAGGATAATTCCTTGTACTCAGTTTTGACCTTGTGAAAGCTGTTTAAATAAAGGTGGTGAAAGTTTGGACTGATAGAGAGTAAGATTATTATGGCTTCTCTTTCTTGAATCTGGTATTCATTAAGGTTTTCCTGGCAGTGGCTGAGGTTATGATATTTAGACAGTCTTTTAGTGCTGAGAGGTGTTTATACAGCTTGCAGGAATTTGGAGCCCTACTGATGTCTTGACCATGTTGTGCTTCTGGGAAAGAGGTTTCTCATGAAAGTATATGGCACCTTTAGGTTGACACCTGACAGTTTCCAGCTGGGAATCTAGGGTACTCCACAATGTGGGGGAAGGGAATCTTTACCACGACCTCCATATAGTGTCAGCACTGCTTACTTCAAGTAATTATTACTGTTACTAATTATTAACAATGGGTGCCACTTATTGAGTGCCATCTTGGCCAGGCACAGTGCTGCACACCATAAATACATTATCTTTATTGTGATCTCTATTGGTAGAGAGATCAGAGAGGCTAAAATATACAGGTTCTAAAATTAAGTTGGCTTAAACTTGGTCAGTTTCACTCATATCTGAAATGTTAGTAATTGAGGATTTTATAAAAAATTAGATATGGGGCTTCCCTGGTGGTCCAGTGGGTAAAGAGTCTGCCTTGAGTGCAAGGGACACTGGTTCAATCCCTAGCCTGGGAAGATCCCTTATGCCACAGAACAGCTGGACCAGTGTGTCCAATTACGAGCCAGCGCTCCGGAGCACATGCACCTAGAGCCGGTGCTCTGCAATGAGAGAGGCCACTGCAATGGGAGGCTCACACGGGCCAAAGAATAAAGATGGATGGAAATAAATAAATAAAAACCCAATAAAAGAGGCCAAAATTTAAAAAAAAAGATATGTACTGAATTTTATTAATTCTTGTACACTGTGGATGATAGAGAGCTTTCTTAGTGAATTTGTCTAATGATGAGACCTCTCTGAGCATGTTATTACTCCTCAGGCCTTCTGCTCCAGAGGAGGTGGGTATGCATCTAGCTATTCCTGGAGTCTTTTCTTTGGTGAGGGGCAAGCAGGACAGTCCTGTGAAACTCTAACCTTACTTGAGTCCACTTGAACATTCCCATGACCCCGATTTTGATTAGTTGAACTTCTCATGATCTTCGCATCACTTCTGAATCAATGAATTCAAAGGGTTCATGCTGCTGCCAAAGGTAGATTTGCACCCAAAAGATTTATTTACCTTATAGAATGCCTGTCAGGCAGGCATACTGGCTCTTTAAATTAGTGTCTTAAAGCTGACTGAAGTAAAGGCTGTCCTGCTTTCATGTATGACTAATTTATCTCAGGAAGTGGCTTTGAGTATCTGGGAACATCTGGCTCCTACAGAATCAGCGCAGCTGGGGGGGAAATCAGGGTTAGCTGGAATTAGGGTACTCCACAGGGAATCTTTACCACGACCTCCATATAGTGTCAGCACTGCTTACTTCAAGTAATTATTACTGTTACTAATTATTAACAATGGGTGCCACTTATTGAGTGCCATCTTGGCCAGGCACAGTGCTGCACACCATAAATACATTATCTTTATTGTGATCTCTATTGGTAGAGAGATCAGAGAGGCTAAAATATACAGGTTCTAAAATTAAGTTGGCTTAAACTTGGTCAGTTTCACTCATATCTGAAATGTTAGTAATTGAGGATTTTATAAAAAATTAGATATGGGGCTTCCCTGGTGGTCCAGTGGGTAAAGAGTCTGCCTTGAGTGCAAGGGACACTGGTTCAATCCCTAGCCTGGGAAGATCCCTTATGCCACAGAACAGCTGGACCAGTGTGTCCAATTACGAGCCAGCGCTCTGGAGTGCCTGCGCCCAGAGCCGGTGCTCTGCAATGAGAGAGGCCACTGCAATGGGAGGCTCACACGGGCCAAAGAATAAAGATGGATGGAAATAAATAAATAAAAACCCAATAAAAGAGGCCAAAATTTAAAAAAAAGATATGTACTGAATTTTATTAATTCTTGTACACTGTGGATGATAGAGAGCTTTCTTAGTGAATTTGTCTAATGATGAGACCTCTCTGAGCATGTTATTACTCCTCAGGCCTTCTGCTCCAGAGGAGGTGGGTATGCATCTAGCTATTCCTGGAGTCTTTTCTTTGGTGAGGGGCAAGCAGGACAGTCCTGTGAAACTCTAACCTTACTTGAGTCCACTTGAACATTCCCATGACCCCGATTTTGATTAGTTGAACTTCTCATGATCTTCGCATCACTTCTGAATCAATGAATTCAAAGGGTTCATGCTGCTGCCAAAGGTAGATTTGCACCCAAAAGATTTATTTACCTTATAGAATGCCTGTCAGGCAGGCATACTGGCTCTTTAAATTAGTGTCTTAAAGCTGACTGAAGTAAAGGCTGTCCTGCTTTCATGTATGACTAATTTATCTCAGGAAGTGGCTTTGAGTATCTGGGAACATCTGGCTCCCTACAGAATCAGCGCAGCTGGGCTTAGGAAAAGTTGTGCTGGTGAGGGAGCTGCGGTGGAGTGGACTTGACCTGGAATGAGAAGACTGGGCTAGGGTTCCAGCTTTACCGTGCAACTGGCTATATAACTTTGGCAAGTTCACTTGTCTTATTAGTGGTCAGTTTCCATAATATGAATCTGCATATGAAACCCAAGTTTCAACTACTTGGAAGACAGATTATAAATCCTCTGGTGCTCTGGAATGTGTCTACATAAAATACCTTGGTTTCTGAACATATGTCATTTGAGCATGCCATTGACAGTATTTTTGAGTAATTTTCTTTTTTGATGGAGGGCATGTAGCCCTCTCTCCTTGCATGCATGCTCAGTTGCTTCAGTTCAGTTGTGTCTGACTCTTTGTGACCCCGAGGACTGTAGACTGCCAGGCTCCTCTGTCTATGGAGTTCTCTAGGCAAAAGTACTGGAATGAGTTGCTGTGCCCTCTTACAGGGGATTTTCCCAATCCAGGGATTGAACCTGTGTCTGCTGCATTGAAGTTGGATTCTTTACTACTGATTCAGCAGGGAAGCCCTTTCTTCTGACGTGTCCCTATTTAAATCTTTTTTCTCAAAACTACACTGATATCAAACACTCGTGAATGCTTATGGGGCAGTGGAGAGAGTGTGTGGGGTCCTTACATCTCAACATGGAGAAGCATACAGCTTAAAATGAAATATTGGACATCATTATGTTCAAGTTCTCAATGGTGCAGTCTGCTCTTTCTTCTAGCACCTTCTTCCTTATCCCATAGCAGGGTAAATCTGTCTACTTTTTCTTACAGGGAACAAGAAAGCTTTCTTTTTGTTTTTTTTTAACCCCCTGTGAAACTCTAACCTTACTTGAGTCCACTTGAACATTCCCATGTCCCCGATTTTGATTAGTTGAACTTCTCATGATCTTCGCATCACTTCTGAATCAATGAATGCAAAGGGTTCATGCTGCTGCCAAAGGTAGATTTGCACCCAAAAGAGTTATTTACCTTATAGAATGCCTGTCAGGCAGGCATACTGGCTCTTTAAATTAGTGTCTTAAAGCTGACTGAAGTAAAGGCTGTCCTGCTTTCATGTATGACTAATTTATCTCAGGAAGTGGCTTGAGTCTCTGGGAACATCTGGCTCCCTACAGCATCAGCACAGCTGGGCTTAGGAAAAATTGTGTTGGTGAGGCAGCTGTGGTGGAGTGGACTTGACCTGGAATGAGAAGACTGGGCTAGGGTTCCAGCTTTACCGTGCAACTGGCTATATAACTTTGGCAAGTTCACTTGTCTTATTAGTGGTCAGTTTCCATAATATGAATCTGCATATGAAACCCAAGTTTCAACTACTTGGAAGACAGATTATAAATCCTCTGGTGCTCTGGAATGTGTCTACATAAAATACCTTGGTTTCTGAACATATGTCATTTGAGCATGCCATTGACAGTATTTTTGAGTAATTTTCTTTTTTGATGGAGGGCATGTAGCCCTCTCTCCTTGCATGCATGCTCAGTTGCTTCAGTTCAGTTGTGTCTGACTCTTTGTGACCCCGAGGACTGTAGACTGCCAGGCTCCTCTGTCTATGGAGTTCTCTAGGCAAAAATACTGGAATGAGTTGCTGTGCCCTCTTACAGGGGATTTTCCCAATCCAGGGATTGAACCTGTGTCTGCTGCATTGAAGTTGGATTCTTTACTACTGATTCAGCAGGGAAGCCCTTTCTTCTGACGTGTCCCTATTTAAATCTTTTTTCTCAAAACTACACTGATATCAAACACTCGTGAATGCTTATGGGGCAGTGGAGAGAGTGTGTGGGGTCCTTACATCTCAACATGGAGAAGCATACAGCTTAAAATGAAATATTGGACATCATTATGTTCAAGTTCTCAATGGTGCAGTCTGCTCTTTCTTCTAGCACCTTCTTCCTTATCCCATAGCAGGGTAGCCTAAATCTGTCTACTTTTTCTTACAGGGGAACAAGAAAGCTTTCTATTTATTATAAAGGCTAAATTCACTCTTTTCTGTTTAAACCTCCGCCTTCTGAGGTGAGGGTGGTGAGTATGGGGTTTGTGCTGTGTGTGTACATGTTCAGTCACTCATCTGTGTCCAATTGTGTGTGATGCCTGCCAGGGCTTCTCTGTCCATGGAATTTTCCAGGCAAGAATTCTGGAGAGGTTGCTATTTCCTGCTACAGGGACAGGGGATCTTCCTGGCCCAGGAATCAAACCCATGTCTGTTGTATCTCTAACTGGCAGGGGGAAGATGGTGAGGCTTACCTTAGAAGTCAGACAAGTTCATTAAGGTTTTCCCAACAGAGAAGGAGACTGGTACATGGAGGACATTTTCTTTTGCCATCTTCTTTTCATACTTGTTGGTTTACTCTATGCATATATTCACCTTGGGCTCCCTATAGCCTGTGCTCTGCATAATGGGCTGAATGATTATTTTAAATGCAAGTTAGATTATATCTCCTCTCCTTAAGACCTTTTGCAGTAAAATTCAAGGTTCTGAGTGTGGCCTTTAGGGCCCAATGTGCATCTGCCCCAGGGTGCCTCTCTGACCAGTCATGATCTTCCCTCTCTGTGCTCCACCCACAGAGGCTTATAGGGACCGGCCCAGCTCCTTGCACCTCAGGGCCTTTGCAATTCCTTGAAAGTCAGCTGTAACCTTCCCCTTGCTTCTTTCAGTTTCTGGTTAAATGTCTCAGAATCAGGAAAGACCTTCTGTGACTGCTGTGTAAAATTATACCCCTCCCTTGTTCCTCTACCCTAACATGTTGTTATTAAATCATTTGTATAATTATATGGTTACTGTTTCCCTGCACTAGAATGAAAGCTCTAAGAATAGAGTTTTGTTACTTTCTTTTGGTTTAGTGCTCTTTTCACATCTCCTGGTAACAGTGCCTTGGTAAACTCTTGATACATACAGCTCCTAAAATGAAATATTGGACATCATTATGTTCAAGTTCTCAATGGTGCAGTCTGCTCTTTCTTCTAGCACCTTCTTCCTTATCCCATAGCAGGGTAGCCTAAATCTGTCTACTTTTTCTTACAGGGGAACAAGAAAGCTTTCTATTTATTATAAAGGCTAAATTCACTCTTTTCTGTTTAAACCTCCGCCTTCTGAGGTGAGGGTGGTGAGTATGGGGTTTGTGCTGTGTGTGTACATGTTCAGTCACTCATCTGTGTCCAATTGTGTGTGATGCCTGCCAGGGCTTCTCTGTCCATGGAATTTTCCAGGCAAGAATTCTGGAGAGGTTGCTATTTCCTGCTACAGGGACAGGGGATCTTCCTGGCCCAGGAATCAAACCCATGTCTGTTGTATCTCTAACTGGCAGGGGGAAGATGGTGAGGCTTACCTTAGAAGTCAGACAAGTTCATTAAGGTTTTCCCAACAGAGAAGGAGACTGGTACATGGAGGACATTTTCTTTTGCCATCTTCTTTTCATACTTGTTGGTTTACTCTATGCATATATTCACCTTGGGCTCCCTATAGCCTGTGCTCTGCATAATGGGCTGAATGATTATTTTAAATGCAAGTTAGATTATATCTCCTCTCCTTAAGACCTTTTGCAGTAAAATTCAAGGTTCTGAGTGTGGCCTTTAGGGCCCAATGTGCATCTGCCCCAGGGTGCCTCTCTGACCAGTCATGATCTTCCCTCTCTGTGCTCCACCCACAGAGGCTTATAGGGACCGGCCCAGCTCCTTGCACCTCAGGGCCTTTGCAATTCCTTGAAAGTCAGCTGTAACCTTCCCCTTGCTTCTTTCAGTTTCTGGTTAAATGTCTCAGAATCAGGAAAGACCTTCTGTGACTGCTGTGTAAAATTATACCCCTCCCTTGTTCCTCTACCCTAACATGTTGTTATTAAATCATTTGTATAATTATATGGTTACTGTTTCCCTGCACTAGAATGAAAGCTCTAAGAATAGAGTTTTGTTACTTTCTTTTGGTTTAGTGCTCTTTTCACATCTCCTGGTAACAGTGCCTTGGTAAACTCTTGATACATATCAATTGAATGAATGAATAAATAAATGAATGTATTTAGTCCACAGATATTTCTTAAGCATCTACCTGTGCCAGGGCCTGTGATATCAATCTCTACACATTATAGTGTGCGAATTAGTTATGCAAAGATTCTTCCTTAAAGGCAGTGTTCCCAAATGTAAAGCATTAGTACTTTAAATTCCCCAGCTCCTCTTTCTTTTTGTCCTAACTTCTAGGTTCCCAAGAGGCCCATTGGTCTATATCAGGAATTCATCAACTTTTTCTGTAAAGCACCAGATGGTAAATATTTTAAGTTTTGTGGACCCTGCTGTCTCTGTCTCAGCTCCTCGAGTGGGCTGTTGCAGCACGAAGCAGCCATAAGCAAGAGGTAAGGAATGAACATGACTGTTTCCAGGAAAACTTTGGCCCAGAGTCTGCTTATCTCTGCTGGAAAGAACAGAGCACTTTCACAAATCATCCCAAATTTTTTTAGGGCCCAGTGTGATACCTTTCTTATGGTAATTGCCATTTTAGGGAATCCTGAGAGAAAAGACTTCATTTAACACAGTCCTGGGGCTTCCTGGGTGGCTCAGACTGCAAACTGCTTGCAATGCAGGAGATCTGGGTTCAATCCCTGGGTTGGGAAGATCCTCTGGAGGAGGAAATGGAAACCCACTCCAGTATTCATCCCTGGAAAATCCCATGAACAGAGGAACCTGGTGGGCTACAGTCCATGGAGTCACAAAGAATTTGACACAACTGATTTTCACTCAATTGAATCATTGCAGCTTTCACTAAGTTCAAAGTGGTGTGAAAAGTAAGTGTTCTATCATGATCAGAAAATTAATACATGGTCATTTTTTGACATTTTATTCTTAGCGTCCTTGCCCTGCCTTGAATGAAGTTTTTTCTAGAATCAGGAAAGACCTTCTGTGACTGCTGTGTAAAATTATACCCCTCCCTTGTTCCTCTACCCTAACATGTTGTTATTAAATCATTTGTATAATTATATGGTTACTGTTTCCCTGCACTAGAATGAAAGCTCTAAGAATAGAGTTTTGTTACTTTCTTTTGGTTTAGTGCTCTTTTCACATCTCCTGGTAACAGTGCCTTGGTAAACTCTTGATACATATCAATTGAATGAATGAATAAATAAATGAATGTATTTAGTCCACAGATATTTCTTAAGCATCTACCTGTGCCAGGGCCTGTGATATCAATCTCTACACATTATAGTGTGCGAATTAGTTATGCAAAGATTCTTCCTTAAAGGCAGTGTTCCCAAATGTAAAGCATTAGTACTTTAAATTCCCCAGCTCCTCTTTCTTTTTGTCCTAACTTCTAGGTTCCCAAGAGGCCCATTGGTCTATATCAGGAATTCATCAACTTTTTCTGTAAAGCACCAGATGGTAAATATTTTAAGTTTTGTGGACCCTGCTGTCTCTGTCTCAGCTCCTCGAGTGGGCTGTTGCAGCACGAAGCAGCCATAAGCAAGAGGTAAGGAATGAACATGACTGTTTCCAGGAAAACTTTGGCCCAGAGTCTGCTTATCTCTGCTGGAAAGAACAGAGCACTTTCACAAATCATCCCAAATTTTTTTAGGGCCCAGTGTGATACCTTTCTTATGGTAATTGCCATTTTAGGGAATCCTGAGAGAAAAGACTTCATTTAACACAGTCCTGGGGCTTCCTGGGTGGCTCAGACTGCAAACTGCTTGCAATGCAGGAGACCCGGGTTCAATCCCTGGGTTGGGAAGATCCTCTGGTGAAGGAAATGACAACCTACTCCCAATATTCTTGCCTGGGAAATCCCATGAACAGAGGAACCTGGTGGGCTACGGTCCATGGGGTCAAAAAGAATTTGACACAACTGATTTTCACTCAATTGAATCATTGCAGCTTTCACTAAGTTCAAAGTGGTGTGAAAAGTAAGTGTTCTATCATGATCAGATTTAATACATTTGCTAGCAATGATCAATGTCATCTGACAGTTACAGGGCCTCATTTGTCAGAGTTGTTGTACATCTTGTAGGAAGTAGATTTCTAAAGATACACTTGGATTATCACTGATACTGAGAAGCTATATCTCAGGTTCATGTTCCCAATGGCCTTATGGTTGATTTTTTCTTGGCTTTATTTGCCATCAAAGCTGTTTTTGGTGTGCATACTTGATGACACTGCTGAATTTCTGGGTCTTCAGACTGGCTCAAGCCTTTTTAGCCATAGGAAAAATTTTATTAATTTAATTGTTAGGTTATGTGCAAGTCAGTGTGTTCCATATGTTCATTGTCTTATTCCAACTCTGTTAATTTGAAACATACTGATATCTGGCAAGGTCAGAACAAATTCTTGACTAGTCATTATGTATGTGTATGTGTGTAGTGTTTCTTCTGCCAAAACTACTAGGGGGAAAAAGAGCTGATGAGTCAAAGTATTTCACAAAACCAGGTTTCCACATATAGATTACAGAAAAATGTGCCTCATTAGTAAGATGCTATTGTATTCTTGTAACCAAAATTAAAAGCATATTTAGGAAACACTCTGTCACTTTTTCAAGATACCAAGTTCAGTCTGGTGTATCGTTACTTAAAACCTCAGCGCTTATTCTTGAGTGATAATAAGCTTAGAAGATGATATTTCACAGTGGAACGTTGAATGGCAATGTCATGCTACTGTATAGATTTGGTTTCTTTGGTTTGATACAGGATGGATTTTATCACAAAGCTGAGTAAAACACATTCAGAAGGTTACATCTAGTTTGATTTGAGGGGCAGGATGGGGCATTTAACACAGTCCTGGGGCTTCCTGGGTGGCTCAGACTGCAAACTGCTTGCAATGCAGGAGATCTGGGTTCAATCCCTGGGTTGGGAAGATCCTCTGGAGGAGGAAATGGAAACCCACTCCAGTATTCATCCCTGGAAAATCCCATGAACAGAGGAACCTGGTGGGCTACAGTCCATGGAGTCACAAAGAATTTGACACAACTGATTTTCACTCAATTGAATCATTGCAGCTTTCACTAAGTTCAAAGTGGTGTGAAAAGTAAGTGTTCTATCATGATCAGATTTAATACATTTGCTAGCAATGATCAATGTCATCTGACAGTTACAGGGCCTCATTTGTCAGAGTTGTTGTACATCTTGTAGGAAGTAGATTTCTAAAGATACACTTGGATTATCACTGATACTGAGAAGCTATATCTCAGGTTCATGTTCCCAATGGCCTTATGGTTGATTTTTTCTTGGCTTTATTTGCCATCAAAGCTGTTTTTGGTGTGCATACTTGATGACACTGCTGAATTTCTGGGTCTTCAGACTGGCTCAAGCCTTTTTAGCCATAGGAAAAATTTTATTAATTTAATTGTTAGGTTATGTGCAAGTCAGTGTGTTCCATATGTTCATTGTCTTATTCCAACTCTGTTAATTTGAAACATACTGATATCTGGCAAGGTCAGAACAAATTCTTGACTAGTCATTATGTATGTGTATGTGTGTAGTGTTTCTTCTGCCAAAACTACTAGGGGGAAAAAGAGCTGATGAGTCAAAGTATTTCACAAAACCAGGTTTCCACATATAGATTACAGAAAAATGTGCCTCATTAGTAAGATGCTATTGTATTCTTGTAACCAAAATTAAAAGCATATTTAGGAAACACTCTGTCACTTTTTCAAGATACCAAGTTCAGTCTGGTGTATGCGTTACTTAAAAAACCTCAGCGCTTATTCTTGAGTGATAATAAGCTTAGAAGATGATATTTCACAGTGGAACGTTGAATGGCAATGTCATGCTACTGTATAGATTTGGTTTCTTTGGTTTGATACAGGATGGATTTTATCACAAAGCTGAGTAAAAACACATTCAGAAGGTTACATCTAGTAAGAAACAGAGACTTGAAGGGCGGTTCAGAGGTGGTTGGCCAGGATGGCAAAGCAGGAAGATCCTGCTCACCTCCTCCACTGGCTACGCACTATGGTTTTTCCAGTAGTCATTCACGAATGTGAGAGTTGGATCATAATGAAAGCTGAGTGCTGAAGAATTGATGCTTTTGAACTCTGGTGTTGGAGAAAACTCTTGGGAATCCCTTGGGCTGCAAGAAGATCAAGCCAGTCAATCCTAAAGGAAATCAACCCTGAATACTCATTAGAAGGACTGGTGCTGAAGCTGAAGCTCTAGTACTTTGGCCACCTGATGTGAACAGCCAACTCACTGGGAAAGACCCTGATGCTGGGAAAGATTGAAGACTATTTGAAGTTTCCTCAAACAAGGAAAAATAGAACTGCTATATGACTCAGTAATTTCACTTATGGGTATTTGCCTGAAATGGGTATATTCTTGAGCTCCTATGTTTGCTGCAGCATTATTTACAATAGCCAAGATAGGGAAACAAGCTAAGTGTTCATCAGTAGATAAATGAATAAGAAGATGTGAGATACATACACAGAGGAATATTACTTAGCTATAAAAAATAAATCTTGGTATTTGCAACAGCATGGATGGATCTAAAGGGTATTATTCTAACATAAGTCAAAGACAAATACTGAATGACTTACATTTGTCTAAGAAAACAAAACATGTTAATCCCAAACTCCCTAACTGTGTACACACTGCTTGCTATATTTAGAATGGATACCCAACAGGGACCTACTGTGTAGGACAGGGAACTTTGTTTAATATTCTATAACAATCTAACTGGAAAAAAGAATTTGAAAAAGAATAGAGACATGCGTATGTATACCTGAATTAGTTTGCTGTATAGCTGAAACTAACACAGCATTGTTAATTGACTGTACTCCAATATAAAATAAAAAGTAAATAAGATAAAACAAACAAAACAATATGAAAAGAGACTGATACTTACAAAGAACAAATGAGTGAATGCCAAAGGGGAGGAGGATTGAGGGGGAGAAGGAAAAGATGAAGAGGATTAAGAGGCACAAACTTTCATCTATATAATAAAAAAGTCTCAGGACTGTAATACACAGCCTAATAGGGTCACTAACACTATAATAACTTTGTATTGGGACAGATGGTTACTAGACTTATTGTGGTGATCACTTGATAATGTATGCAAATAAAGTACTTTTGTAACACACCTGAAACTAACCTACTATTGTACTTCACTATATTTCAATTGAAAAAAAGAGGCTGTGCCAGAAAGGAAAATTTATTCTGGAAGACTCTCCTGTCCAATCAGAAAAAGTAAAATGGGACGACGTGGAGAGGGCATTATAGAGAATTCTTATCTCAAATAATATTGGTAATGAGTTATTTCAGATTGTTTGTAAGGTTTTCTGTTGGTTTGGGATTTTGTTTTTGGCCTGTGGCAATTGTTCTTTACTGAGATAAAAATATTTTCTATATTAGTGCCTGGGGATCCATGTTTCTGATGATAATATCACACACATATATACAACTCAAATAATTTATCCATCAGACTGATTACTTGCCACTTCCCAAATTGTTCATTTGTTTCCTCCTCCTCCCTTTTTCCTATTTCCCCTTCTCTTTTCTTTGGCTTCATTTTTACTTGAATCTATTTTATTCTAAAAAATAGTAATATTAGACAGATATTTAGTTTTAAAATGAGGTTTTACATAATGAGATAATTCACATAATGTGGATATTAAATGTAAAGCCAAACAGTTTGGTTAACGTGAATGCATGCCCTTCCCATTTCTAGAATTAAGATGTGTTTGCGTAAAACCATGATCATTTTTCCCTTTAAAATCCAAGTTAACTCAATTATGCTAGTATTAGCATATGGGTTTAATTTGGGTGATTTTTCACATTGGACCACCTCATGTGTTTTCTGTGAGCCAAAAATGAGAGTGATCTCATAGAAGGAATTGCATAAATGGTGCTTATTAGGGTTGTTTAAGAACTTGAGTGGACATGCCCCATTGATAGTAAAATTAGAAACTAAGCAATAATTTAGCATTATCAAAAAATCTACCAAAACTCTTTTTCATATCTCCAGATATTATGATATAGAGCTAAATCAGGTATTTTGACTGACATGTTATTTAGAAAGTACATTTAGGGCAGTATCACCTCCCCCCAAGTCTAACTTTATGCAAATTTTGCATAACTCATGTTACTTTTATTTTGATTTAGAGATTAGAAGCATTTTCATCTTATTATTTGATTTGCTGATCATGTTAACCACCTGAGGTGGGCATTATTCCCTTTTTTAATCCCCTATTTGATTGCATCATTTCAATTGAAAAAAAGAGGCTGTGCCAGAAAGGAAAATTTATTCTGGAAGACTCTCCTGTCCAATCAGAAAAAGTAAAATGGGACGACGTGGAGAGGGCATTATAGAGAATTCTTATCTCAAATAATATTGGTAATGAGTTATTTCAGATTGTTTGTAAGGTTTTCTGTTGGTTTGGGATTTTGTTTTTGGCCTGTGGCAATTGTTCTTTACTGAGATAAAAATATTTTCTATATTAGTGCCTGGGGATCCATGTTTCTGATGATAATATCACACACATATATACAACTTAAATAATTTATCCATCAGACTGATTACTTGCCACTTCCCAAATTGTTCATTTGTTTCCTCCTCCTCCCTTTTTCCTATTTCCCCTTCTCTTTTCTTTGGCTTCATTTTTACTTGAATCTATTTTATTCTAAAAAATAGTAATATTAGACAGATATTTAGTTTTAAAATGAGGTTTTACATAATGAGATAATTCACATAATGTGGATATTAAATGTAAAGCCAAACAGTTTGGTTAACGTGAATGCATGCCCTTCCCATTTCTAGAATTAAGATGTGTTTGCGTAAAACCATGATCATTTTTCCCTTTAAAATCCAAGTTAACTCAATTATGCTAGTATTAGCATATGGGTTTAATTTGGGTGATTTTTCACATTGGACCACCTCATGTGTTTTTCTGTGAGCCAAAAATGAGAGTGATCTCATAGAAGGAATTGCATAAATGGTGCTTATTAGGGTTGTTTAAGAACTTGAGTGGACATGCCCCATTGATAGTAAAATTAGAAACTAAGCAATAATTTAGCATTATCAAAAACTCTACCAAAACTCTTTTTCATATCTCCAGATATTATGATATAGAGCTAAATCAGGTATTTTGACTGACATGTTATTTAGAAAGTACATTTAGGGCAGTATCACCTCCCCCCAAGTCTAACTTTATGCAAATTTTGCATAACTCATGTTACTTTTATTTTGATTTAGAGATTAGAAGCATTTTCATCTTATTATTTGATTTGCTGATCATGTTAACCACCTGAGGTGGGCATATTATTCCCATTTTACTGGAATGGCAAGCAGTCCCCAAAGGTTTATCCAATCCCTGTTGAGTAGGAGTGAGATTATAAAAGCATTGAATCCTAGCCACTAGACCACCAGGGAGCTTCTAGGAGTGAAATTACACCAAGAAACCAGATAGAATTGACACTTAGATGTGATCACTAGATTTTGACTTTGGGCACATGCTACGTGAATTTGTGAGCTTTATTTCAGAATGAACACAAAGTGGTAGCTTCTCTAATCTAGACCTAGTCTAATGGAAATGTTAGAAATAGCTAAGAGACAATGTTCCGTAACTGGGCAGTCACATAACATACTACTAAAAGTTACAATTAAAACAAAACTAATACATGATCTTCCCTACATTAACAAAACAAAAAAATAGCTTCAGTTAAACTCTCAACTTTGAAAGCTATTTGTGGAATCGTGTGGTTGATATGACATTTGCAGCTATGCATGGTAGACCTTGGGATTCTCTAGTGACTCAGTGGTAAAGAATCCACCTGCCAATGCAGGCGATGTGGGTTCGATCCTTGATACAGGAAGATCCCCTGGAAAAGGAAATGGCAATCTACGCAAGCATTCTTGTTTGAGGAATCACATACACAGAGGAGCCTGGTGGGTTACAGTCCACAGGGTCACAGAGTTGGACATGACATAGTGACTAAACCACAACAACAATGGTAGATATTACTTCTGTGCACAGGCATCTTGTTCTTATCTTTTTCCCTCTGGTCATATGAACAAGACAGTTCTCTGTCTCTGGGAAGCTAGATATGGCCATGTGACCTGCTGGTGTCAATGAAACTTAAGGTGAGAGGCCTTCTAGGGGGGAAACATTTAAGGGTTGGGTGTGTTTCTGCATACTCTCTTCCTTCACTTTGACAGTTGTGGAGGCACATGTTGAGATGGAGACGTCATTACACTGAAGCAGCCAGGTGTACCCAGCCAACACATGGAGACCAGCTGCCCTGGAGAACACCCTGCACCAGCCATGGACTCTGAATGAGAAGTAAGCCTGGGTTGTCTTAAGTCACTGGAATTTGAGTACTGTGGCAGCCTACTGTGTCCTGATCAATTAAAAATGAAACTGCGCTAACAGCTTTTTTAGTTTCCAAAAGATTCAAACTGGGCCAGGAGTGCTATTAGCCCTTTCATGTATGCCATTTTCCTCCCACACCCCCCTCAAAAACAGTGTTTTTGAGTAACATGGATCATAATATCATAGAACTTTTGAATAATAAATTTGTAGAGAATCTAGAATCATGAAGACAAGTTGTTCAAAGTGTCTTAATCTTTTTTTTCAGTGAGGTCAAGCCAACTAGTTTACTTTTGGAGAATTAAAAAAAAAAAAACACCCAACCTATCAATCACATTTTATCGTTAATTGCTGCAACATCTGTTCTAATGCAATGTATAACATCAGTGAACTAGTTCAA
This sequence comes from Tragulus kanchil, assembly GCA_022376925.1. NCBI lineage: Eukaryota > Metazoa > Chordata > Mammalia > Artiodactyla > Tragulidae > Tragulus > Tragulus kanchil. The sequence goes on from JAIOJX010000032.1 coordinate 36,730,671, forward strand.
AGCTTATTGATTATGTATAATATATGCGAAAAGTAAAATGTGCACACACGTATAAATATTTAAAGTTATATGACTATAACTTTTCTTATACAGCGTGCTATAGAAATGAGTCACCATTTTATGGATTTGCTGCCTTTCAGAGGAGAGGTAGCAAACTAGATCATTAGCTTCATGCTGGCAATGATAGTAGTTAGATATTTCTTTACCTCTGTATCAGAAGTCTATAGTGCTAGGCCCATAGGTGGGGCTTAATACTTATTTGCTAAAGAGTAAACCAATGCCAGGAACTTGAGTAGGTGTGCCTGCAGGAATTGAAAGGTGAGGTTTGGATGCCCACAGGTGGCTCTCACCTTTCCAAAGCACCCGTGAAGTGAGATGGCAGTTGAGCCCAATCTGTGGAAGGGTGGCCTGTGGGCACTGAGATAACCCCATGTGGGTGGTAGGAAAATTGTTGCATTTGGAGTCAGAGGATCTGGGTTCATGTCTCTGCTAAGTGACTCAGTACTTTGAGAAAAACTAGTTGACTCCTTCGGAACTTACTTTTCTTCTAATAGTAAGCTACCTTACAGAATTTAAAACCTGGAATTTACCTGGAATCCATACCCAGCCAACGGATGGAGACGAGGTGCGCTGGAGAGCAGCGTGCGCCAGCCATGGACTCTGAATGAGAAGTAAGCCTGGGTTGTCTTAAGTCACTGGAATTTGAGTACTGTGGCAGCCTACTGTGTCCTGATCAATTAAAAATGAAACTGCGCTAACAGCTTTTTTAGTTTCCAAAAGATTCAAACTGGGCCAGGAGTGCTATTAGCCCTTTCATGTATGCCATTTTCCTCCCACACCCCCCTCAAAAACAGTGTTTTTGAGTAACATGGATCATAATATCATAGAACTTTTGAATAATAAATTTGTAGAGAATCTAGAATCATGAAGACAAGTTGTTCAAAGTGTCTTAATCTTTTTTTTCAGTGAGGTCAAGCCAACTAGTTTACTTTTGGAGAATTAAAAAAAAACACCCAACCTATCAATCACATTTTATCGTTAATTGCTGCAACATCTGTTCTAATGCAATGTATAACATCAGTGAACTAGTTCAAAGCTTATTGATTATGTATAATATATGCGAAAAGTAAAATGTGCACACACGTATAAATATTTAAAGTTATATGACTATAACTTTTCTTATACAGCGTGCTATAGAAATGAGTCACCATTTTATGGATTTGCTGCCTTTCAGAGGAGAGGTAGCAAACTAGATCATTAGCTTCATGCTGGCAATGATAGTAGTTAGATATTTCTTTACCTCTGTATCAGAAGTCTATAGTGCTAGGCCCATAGGTGGGGCTTAATACTTATTTGCTAAAGAGTAAACCAATGCCAGGAACTTGAGTAGGTGTGCCTGCAGGAATTGAAAGGTGAGGTTTGGATGCCCACAGGTGGCTCTCACCTTTCCAAAGCACCCGTGAAGTGAGATGGCAGTTGAGCCCAATCTGTGGAAGGGTGGCCTGTGGGCACTGAGATAACCCCATGTGGGTGGTAGGAAAATTGTTGCATTTGGAGTCAGAGGATCTGGGTTCATGTCTCTGCTAAGTGACTCAGTACTTTGAGAAAAACTAGTTGACTCCTTCGGAACTTACTTTTCTTCTAATAGTAAGCTACCTTACAGAATTTAAAACCTGGAATTTACCTGGAATCCCTTGGAGTTATATGCAATTTGGGAGTAAGCATATTACATATATATGCTTTTCCAGGCTTGAGAATATCAGCTTGGCTTGGCTCATTCTTGAAAAGGTGAATGAATCAAAAAGATTTAACAATAACTGATACAAACCTGATGTTATTGAGCTTCTAAAGTCCAGAACAGTGAGAGCAGAAGTTGGGTCTCAGGGAGTACTTTTATCTCCAAACATCCATTCAGCTCATTTTGTATGTTTAGTGGCTAGTCCCAAGGACCAGTTTTAAATGTAAAACAGGAAGGTCAGTACAAATCAACAAGGATTTGCAGTGTACGTGAGGTTTTCTTACCTGTATCCCACTGTGGAGCCAGGCAGTGTGATTAGCTCTTGGAGCTGCTTTGGAGCTGGACTCTGAGCTGTGTGACCTGAATTAGTGGTGCCAGGAGGCCCACCTCTCTCCCCTCAGTGACGGGGGCTGCTCCAACTTCACTTCCCATAGCATCTGGTCCACCAAGGTGTCCAGGTTTGGGGCAACTCTTGTTTCCCACACTTCTACCAGCATCTGGGCTTCCTGTGTGGTGCTAGTAGTAAAGAACCTGCTTGCCAATGCAGGAGATGTAAGAGAGAAATGCAAGTTTGATCCCTGGGTTGAGAAGATCCCCTGGAGAAAGGCCTGACACAATACAACCAGTACTGTTGCCTGGGAAATCTTGTCGACAGAGGAGCCTAGTGGGCTACAGTCCATAGTGTCGCAAAGTATCAGACACAACTGAAGCAACTTAGCACACACAACCAGCGTCTATGCTAACACTGCCAGCTGCCTGAACCTGGGTGTTCTTTTCCCCTCTCAAGGATGAACTCATGCTTATCCCATAAAAAGAGAGAGAACACTTGGGTGGAGTTCCCCATGAGGAGCCCAGCTACAGCTCATACCTGCCCAGTTCTGTTCTAGCCCTACCTACCCTGTGGCCTCCAACCTGCTCTGATGTGATGCTGATGCTTGCTGAACCGTTTGTCTGACATCTGAATCAATTAAAAACATAATCCTAGCAACAAAACTGCAAGGTAGACAACCTTCTCCCTCTCCAGAAGACAGGGCTCAGAGCAATTCACTGATTTGTCACAGGTTGTAACTGTAGGGTCAGAAAGCAAATGCTAGCTTCCCAACTCAAGTCTGGGATTCTCTACCCTGAAACTGGGTCTTTCTTAATTTAATAGTTTATGGTGATGTCCATGACCCAAACTGTTGTGGGAATGATGGGTTATGTGTGTGAAAAGGCTCTCTGAAGAAATGAAAGCCCCATATGTACTTAGGAATTAATCTGGTATTTTTCTCTGTTGTTTCACATCTGACTCTTTGCGACCACATGGACTGTAGCCCACCAGGCTTCTCTGTTCATGGGATTTCGCAAGCAAGAATACTGGAGTGGGATTGCCATGCCCTTCTCCAGGGACATGGATCAAACTCATATCTTGAGTAGCATTGGCAAATAGATTCTTTACCACTGGGTCACTAGTGGGGTTTATTCTGGCAGTCATCTAGAAACAAGAATGGGGACTTGGGGGAATATGAACACTTGGTACAAGGATATAGCTATTGGAAGGAAAGGATGCTTTTGTGGGAGGGAGAGGCTTTCCATTTTTTTCCCAATTTTGTCACTGGGTGCTAGATATGGTCATATGCCTTTCAATGGTGTCAGACTGTTCTGGTATGAAGTTAAGTTACTTAGACTTAGTCGGATTCCTCTGAAGCTTGCTTTTAAACTTTACTAGGGCAGACAAAGAGCTGGATTTTGTCTAGGGCTAATTTTGTCTTACTAACTTTTTGAAGACTTTACATAATACCTTGGGTATTAGGCCATCTTTCCATTCTGGCTGGTGGGAACACAAAATATTCCCAGTCCTGTGTGAGTTCAAGGAATTGTTTGGTCTATTAGTTCTTTGCCTGGCCTGGGGCAGTCTTGGTTCATGGATGCCAAAATAGTCACACTATAACTGTTAAGATTGGAAGAGACCCCTCTGCATTCTCTCTGTGCAACTCTCTTATCTTTATCATCTGAGCCACAAGGGAAGTCCTTACTCAACTCTCTTATCTTTGGGGAGCTTTCCTTATATATTCTAGCTTCCTTGGCTTCTCTATACTTTAATCTCTGTCTCCTCAACCAGTGATACCATTGATTTCTGTTTGGGTCACCCATGCTCTGTTGTATAGCCTGGAAATTCTTTTAGGGCTTATCTCATCTGTTTCTATTTTCCCAAGAATCAAATCTCATTCTGCCTGTTGTCCAATGTTTGAAAATCATTTTTTTTGTATATTTTGTTTGGTCTTCTAGTTGTTTAAGGTGGGAGAGTAAACTGGTCCCTGTTACTCTAATTTGGCAGGAAGCGAAAGTTCCTGACATGCTGATTTCTGATTGATGGCTAAGAGTAATATGTTTCTCCATAACTATTCTAAGAATTTGTTTTTTAAACATATAAACAAAGGCCTGCTACGAAAATAAGCTGTTTTCTATTTCTCTCCAGGTCTAAACCTCCCACAGTGGAACGTTTTTCTTCTTACTATGTTGAGTAATTTTTTAAAAAAAGGAATAAGTTTTTAGGAAGATCTGCAGAAAAGCAGATTTGAAAGAGTAAGAATTCAGTTCTGACAGTAGCTTCTTTTTTTTTTAATTTTTATTTTACTTTTTACTTTTACAGAGTTTTGTTGTTTACAGACATGTATGATCCCAGATTAGTCACATGTACATCCCCCCCATCCCACTCCTCCAGGTCATCGCACAGCATCCCTGCAGGATCCCCTTTTCTTCCAGCGCAGTGACAATAACTATTTTTTTCACATATGATAGTATAGGTTTTCATGCTTGACAGTAGCTTCTTGAAAGAAATACCTCTCAGTAATAATTAGTTTTCACTGCAGAGTCATTTTTCCTGTAAGATTTACTTTAGTTATAAGATGTATTAATTAACAAATGCAGCCCCCTCATATATCTCTTAGTTTACCCAAGTATTGCTTTCCTATGTTATTATAATCTTTTAACAATCAACAGTATAGGGCTTCCCTGGTGGTCCAGTGGGTAAGGACACCGCCTTGCAGTGCAAGGGGCGCCGGTTCGATCTCTGGCCTGGGAAGATCCCACGTGCCGCGGAGCGGCTGGACCCATGTGTCCAATTACCAAGCTGGAGCTCTGGAGCGCATGCGCCCAGAGCCAGTGCTCTGCGACAACAGAGGCCACCGCGATGGGAGGCCCACATGGGCCAAAGAAAGAAGACGGATGAAACTAGACAAACAAAAGACCAGTGGAAGTGGCCCGCCCACCCCCATCCCTCCCCATCTCCACCAAAATAAATAAATTAATTAATTAAAAAATAAAAAACAATCAACAGTATGATCAGTCAAATGTGAAATCATTTTCATTTTATATTTCCACTGACTGTGAAAGAACTATAGCGAACTGTGAATACAAACTGACAGCTTTCTAATTACTGTAGTTCCATTGTAATAGTTACTTTAAAAAGGTTTTTATTGTAGTATAGCTGATTTACAATGTTGTGTTAGTTTGAAGTATCTGGCAACGTATTCTGGTTATTTATGTATATATTACTGTTCAGCTGTTAAGTCATGTCTGACTCTTTGTGACTGTATATGTCACCAGGCTTCTCTGTGGAATTTCCAAGCAAGAGTACTGGAGTGTGTTGTTATTTCATCCTCCAGGAAATCGTCCCAACCCACGACTGAACCCATGTCTCTTGAGTCTCCTGCACTGGCAGGCAGATAATTTACCTCTGTTTCACCTGGGAAGTCCCACATATACATATATTCACTACTTTTTAGATTATTTTTCCCATATAGGCCATTGTAGAATATTGAGTAGAGTTCCTTATGCTATATACAGTAGGTCCTTATGTAATAGTTATTTGTAAAAGTAATTTTTTTATTGACTCCAGAGTGAGGAGCAATAGAATGAGATGTTCTGAGGCAGCAATCTCTTGTCCAATGTGCAAACATTGCTGATGTGTGCTCTGAAACTAGAATGAACCATCAACAAAGACTGAAGCTTAAAGCATATCCTATGAAACATTTCTTTTTCTACTGAAATGTTTTAGAAACAAATTTCATGAAATCCAATCTTTCTGCTCTGGTTAGTTTTATACCAAAATTTCAAATAGAAATATTCACTTTGACATAGTTTTGAAGACATTTCAGATTAAAGATTATAGTTTCACTGAGGAATTAAGACAAAGGAATGTTTTATTGCCCAGACATACAAAATTGTCCTTCATTTATTTATTAAATGTGTATTGAGGGGTCCACTATGTTTGGGGCACAGTGCTGACATGGGAGAATTAAGACAAACAAACCAACAAACCTACTTTCTCCAGGAAAAGTGACTCATGAATTTTATTGCCATTTGAGTTACTTATTAAATATTAAACAATATTTTCTCCATTTATTTCTAGAACACTATAAAACAGGGTAAATTTTTATCATATGGCAAAACTGGTCTTCAAGACTTCATTTGCAACTACAATCAATGTGTTAATTTTGACTTTTAAAATATCTCTACAAAAGAAGAATTCTTTTCCATTAGCCATGCTTGTTAAAAATTTAGGGCAACTTTTAGTGTTCAAATAAAAGTTGCATTGTGTAGCAATACTTTTTAGATTTTAAATTAAGGTGTTAGGTAGGGATCCTTGCCTATTGTTTGGCATGGTTCTGCTGGGTTGTGTTAAGATTCAGTTTTGATCTTGATCTCATCTGACCTTTTAAGTTTTGAGCTGGAGTGTTGTTGTTATTTCATTCCTCCAGGAAATCGTCCCAACCCACGACTGAACCCATGTCTCTTGAGTCTCCTGCACTGGCAGGCAGATAATTTACCTCTGTTTCACCTGGGAAGTCCCACATATACATATATTCACTACTTTTTAGATTATTTTTCCCATATAGGCCATTGTAGAATATTGAGTAGAGTTCCTTGTGCTATATACAGTAGGTCCTTATGTAATAGTTATTTGTAAAAGTAATTTTTTTATTGACTCCAGAGTGAGGAGCAATAGAATGAGATGTTCTGAGGCAGCAATCTCTTGTCCAATGTGCAAACATTGCTGATGTGTGCTCTGAAACTAGAATGAACCATCAACAAAGACTGAAGCTTAAAGCATATCCTATGAAACATTTCTTTTTCTACTGAAATGTTTTAGAAACAAATTTCATGAAATCCAATCTTTCTGCTCTGGTTAGTTTTATACCAAAGTTTCAAATAGAAATATTCACTTTGACATAGTTTTGAAGACATTTCAGATTAAAGATTATAGTTTTACTGAGGAATTAAGACAAAGGAATGTTTTATTGCCCAGACATACAAAATTGTCCTTCATTTATTTATTAAATGTGTATTGAGGGGTCCACTATGTTTGGGGCACAGTGCTGACATGGGAGAATTAAGACAAACAAACCAACAAACCTACTTTCTCCAGGAAAAGTGACTCATGAATTTTATTGCCATTTGAGTTACTTATTAAATATTAAACAATATTTTCTCCATTTATTTCTAGAACACTATAAAACAGGGTAAATTTTTATCATATGGCAAAACTGGTCTTCAAGACTTCATTTGCAACTACAATCAATGTGTTAATTTTGACTTTTAAAGTATCTCTACAAAAGAAGAATTCTTTTCCATTAGCCATGCTTGTTAAAAATTTAGGGCAACTTTTAGTGTTCAAATAAAAGTTGCATTGTGTAGCAATACTTTTTAGATTTTAAATTAAGGTGTTAGGTAGGGATCCTTGCCTATTGTTTGGCATGGTTCTGCTGGGTTGTGTTAAGTTCAGTTTCTGTATTGACCTTAAGTTTTTGGATCTTGATCTCATCTCTGACTGCCTGGTTTTGACCTAGACTCCTTTTTGTCTGCTTGACTGTTCCAGTTTGAGTCCTAGCTCAGTTAAACTCTCTTGGCTTTTGGACCTTCTGCATCACTTCCCAGTCAATGGTTTGCTTGCTCCTGGCACAGAATTTTCTTTGGATGACTGTCCTGGTGGTGGTGACTCATTCCCTTACTCCACCCACTGCTGGGTCTTTGGCACAAGCCTGAGAGAGTATAGCTGTGCACTTAGAGGGAGTCTGTAGATAGAACCAGGTAAAAGCTTCTAGCTATTATACTTTCTTCCAAAAGGGTTTTGCTACTTATAGTACTTTTGTATTCTGGAAGCTTTTATTTTGTATTAAAATGAAAATCATGGCACCTGGTCCTATCATTTCATGGCAAATAGGGCAAACAATGGAAACAGTGACAGACTTTATTTTCCTGGGCTCTAGAATCATGACAGATGGTGACTTCACCCATGGAATTAAGATGCTTTCTCCTTGGAATAAAAGCTATGACAAACCTAGACAGCATGTTCAAAAGCAGAGGCATCACTTTGCTGACAGAAGTCTGTGTAGTCAACGCTATGGTTTTCCCAGAAGTCATGTGTGGATATGAGAGTTGGACCATAAAGAAGGCTGGGCATCAAAGAATTAATACCTTTGAATTATGGTGTTGGAGAAGGCTCTTGAGAGTCTCTTGGACTGCAAGGAGATCAAAACAGTGAATCCTAAGGGAAATCGACCCTGATTATCCATTGGAAGGACTCATGCTGAAACTGTAGCTTCAATTCTTTGGCCACCTGATGCAGAAGATGACTCATTGGAAAAGAGCTGGATGTTGGGAAAAATAGAAGGCAAAAGGAGAAGGGTTTATGCCAGAGATAAACACCACCTATGGATACCTAATTTTTGACAAAGGAGGCGAAAATATAAAATGGGACAAAGACAGCCTCTTCAACAAATGGTGCTGGGAAAATTGCACAGCTACATGCACAAAAATGAAGCTGGAACATTCTCTGACACCATACACAAAGATAAACTCAAAAAGGATTAAAGACTCTAAATGTAAGACCAGAAACCCTAAAACTCTTAGAGGAGAATATAGGCAAAACACTCAAGGACATAAACCAAAGCAAGATCTTCCCTGACCTGCCTACTAGAATAGCAGAACTAAAAACAAAAATTAACAGGTGGGACCTAATGAAACTTAGAAGCTTTTGTACAGCAAAACAAACTGCAAAAAGCTGAACAGACAGCCCACAGAATGGGAGATGATCATAGCAGATGAAACAACAGACAAAGAATTAATCTCCAAAACCTACAAGAACACAGACAACCCAGCATTGGAAAAATGAACAACCCAATCAAAAAATTGGAAACAGATCTAAAGAGACATCTCACCAAAGACAGCATACAGATGGCCAAAAAGCACATGAAACGATGTTCATCCTCACTTATTATTAGAGGAATGCAAATCAAAATTACAATGAGATATCACCTCACATCCGTCAGAATGGCCGTCATCAACAAATCTACAGACAATAAATGCTGGAGAGGGTAAGGAGAAAAGGGAATACTCTTGCATTGCTGGTGGGAATGTAAATTGATACAGCTGCTATGGAAGACAGTATGGAGATATCTTAAAAAACTAAAAATAGAGAGGGTGGAGCTAAGATGGAGGCGTAGAAGGACGTGCACTCATCTCTCCTGAAAAATCGCCTGAATTGGAACGAGTTCCTGGGAAACCATCGACAGGAGAAGGTTAGATCTGATCACAGAGAGGATACCTCACATCGAGGAACAAAGGAGAAGCCGCATTAAGATGGTAGAAAGGGCGCAATCGCACTTTTAAAAGTCAAACCTCATACCCGCCAGAGAGGGTGGGCGGGCCAAAGGGGCAAAGCCTGTTGCAGGTCAAGACCCGGGAAAGGAGCAGCGACACCCACAAGGGACTGAGCCAGACCTGCTTTGGAGGGTCCAGGTGCCCCCTTGAGCTAGAAGTGCCCTTGAGCAGTCCTCGGAAGGACGGCACTCAGTTTCCTTTGGAGGAGGTTGCCATTAACCCGATCACAGAGTCGCCAAGGAGGACTGGAAACTCTATGCACACTGTGATCCGGGAGAGGGGAATAGCGATCCTGCATGAGACTGAGCCAGACTCACCTCTGAGTAACCAGACGTCTCCCACAGTGGTGGGGGTCGACGGTGGCCTGCAGCAGGGTCGGGGTCACTGCGGAAGTGCTTCCCATAGAGCAAGTGGGAATAAATCCTTCGTGAGACAGATGCCATTTTCCTTGCTGTAGTTTGGCTGCTGGTCAAACTGCAGGGCTGCTGGTCAAGCTACAGGGAGGGAATTTAGCGCCACCCAGCAAGAAAAGGGATTTGGATTAAGAAACTCCCAGGGCCAGCCTGGGCGGGCCTTTTAGTTCTGGAATAAGCCGAAATAAATAAGCAGTCAAAGAGGTCTTCAGATCCAACCACTGCCAGAGGCAAGAAAAAGACTGATAATTCCTGAATAGTCAGCAAGAGACAGAAGAACATAAACACTATTTTCACATTTTGTCTGAAGTTGGAGTTACTGCTGGATTTTCTTTTTTTTTAAACATTTATTTAATTAATTATTTATTTTGGCGGGGGTGGGGAGGGAGAGGGGTGGGCAGGCCACTTGCACTGGTCTTTCATTTGTCTAGTTTCATCCATCTTTGTTCTTTGGCCCGTGTGGGCCTCCCATCGCGGTGGCCTCTGTTGTCGCAGAGCACTGGCTCTGGGCGCATGTGCCCCAGAACTCTGGCTCGGTAATTAGTCTGTTTGGTCCTCATTGCCTTATCCTCAACGGGGACCCTGCTCTAGCATCATTCTCCAATTGGTGTTCTACTTAGTTTGGCTATTAACTGGTGGATATCATTCTTCGTTTTCTCTATTCGCCGTGCTAACGTATTGTACTGTATTTTTGGTTGGAATGCTTGGGTTATGTTATAGCTGTATATGTTTATGTGTATAATTCAATATGCTGGATAGTATTTGCATAATATTTTAATTCCCATTTATCAAAGGTATATCTTCTGTTTCTCATTTGCATATATATGTTTTAATATCATTTAATGCCACAACAAACCAGTCGTAAATCTTCACTCCCTGGTCAGGCAACAAGCCCCGGGACTTTAGGGAGGAAGCACTGACTCCAAAACTCTACAATACTAGAGAACGCCTAACACTAGAGAGCAGTATACAAGTGAGAGCACCAACAAAGGTAATCACTTGTATGCAAGTCCTGGCATCACCCAACCACCAGCATCACCCAGAATAAGAAGCCCCATCCAAACAACAAACACCAACAGACGTAACTCAAGTCTGGGAAAAGGAAATCCCAAACAGAGTCAGTTAAAAAATTAATAATAACAATGAAACGGCAGAGAAATACCACACAAGCGAAGGAACAATCTACAAACACACAAGATCAAATCAATGAAGAGAATTTGGACAAACTTTCTGAAAGTGATTTCAGAAGAATGATAGTAAAGATGATCAAAGACACTGAAAACAGAATTTCAGAGAAATTGCAAGACACAACTAACACACTGAATAAAGAAACAAGAACTTACCAAAAAAGTAACAGAGACAAACAACTCAATTGCTGAACTGAAAAACACTGTAGAAGGAATCAAGAGCAGAGTATCAGAGACAGAAGACCAGATAAGTGAGCTTGAAGAGAGAATGGAGGAAGTAACTGCTGAAAAACAGAATCTAGCTCAAAGAATGCAAAGAGCAGAGGATAGACTCAGAGACCTCTGGGGTAATATCAAACTCACCAATATTCGAATTATAGGGGTCCCAGAAGAAGAAGAAAAAAAGAAAGGATATGAAAAAATTTTTGAAGAGATTCTAGTTGAAAATTTTCCCAACTGGGAAAAGAAATAGTCAGTCAAGTCCAAGAAGCACAAAGAGTACCATACAGAATCAATCTGAGAAGAAACACACCAAGACACATATTAATGAAGCTGACACAAATTAAACACAAGGACAGAATTCTCAAAGCAGCAAGGGAAAATCAACTAGTGACATACAAGGGAAAGCCCATACGTTTTACAGCTGATCTTTCAACAGAAACTCTGCAGGCCAGAGGGAAATGGCAGGACACATTTAGACGGCTAAAAGAGAATAATCTGCAACCAAGGATCCTCTACCCTGCAAGGATCTCCTTCAAAATTGATGGAGAAATCAAAAGCTTTACAGATAAGCAAAAATTAAAAGAATGTAGTCACACCAAACCAGCCTTACAACAAGTGTTAAAGGGACTTATATAGACAACAAGTATAAAAGAAGGAGAAGATCCACAAAACAAACCCACCATAACATCTAAGAAGATGACAATAGGATCATTTGTATCAATAATTACTTTGAATGTCAATGGACTAAATGCCCCAAACAAAAGACACAGAGTGGCTAAATGGATCCCAAAACACAACCCATATATATGCTGCCTCCAGTAAACTCACTTCAGACCTAGAGACAGTCAAGACTGAAAGTGAGAGGCTGGAAAAAGATATTCCATGCAAATGAAAATCAAAAGAAAGCTGGAGTAGCAATCCTCATATCAGACAAAATAGACCTCAAAATAAAGAAGACTCTAAGAGACAAGGCAGGACACTACATCATGATTAAGGGATCCATGCAAGAAGAAGACATAACAATCATAAATATCTATGCACCCAACACAGGAGCACCCCAATACATAAGACAAATGCTTTCAGACATAAAAGAAGACATCGACACTAACACAATCGTAGTAGGAGGCTATAACACTCCTCTCACACCAATGGACAGATCATCCAAACAGAAAATTAATAATGAAACACAAGCCTTAAATGCCACACTAGAAGAAATGGACCTCATTGATATCTTTAGGGCTTTCCATCCAAAAGCAGAAGAATACACTTTCTTCTTAAGTGCTCACAGAACATTCTCCAGGATAGACCACATTTTGGGCCACAAATCAAACCTCAGTCAATTCAAGAAAACGGAAATTCTATCAACCATCTTCTCTGACCACAATGCAGTGAGACTAGAGATCAACTACAGGAAAAAAACTGCTAAAAACACAAACACATGGAGAAAATTTAAAAACAACAACAAAAAAAAACCTAAAAACACAACCAAATCTTTCATACAAGGAAAGCCCTCGTTTACAGCTGATCTTTCAACAGAAACTCTGCAGGCCAGAGGAAATGGCAGGACACATTTAGACGGCTAAAAGAGAATAATCTGCAACCAAGGATCCTCTACCCTGCAAGGATCTCCTTCAAAATTGATGGAGAAATCAAAAGCTTTACAGATAAGCAAAAATTAAAAGAATGTAGTCACACCAAACCAGCCTTACAACAAGTGTTAAAGGGACTTATATGGACAACAAGTATAAAAGAAGGAGAAGATCCACAAAACAAACCCACCATAACATCTAAGAAGATGACAATAGGATCATTTGTATCAATAATTACTTTGAATGTCAATGGACTAAATGCCCCAACCAAAAGACACAGAGTGGCTAAATGGATCCAAAAACACAACCCATATATATGCTGCCTCCAGTAAACTCACTTCAGACCTAGAGACAGTCAAGACTGAAAGTGAGAGGCTGGAAAAAAATATTCCATGCAAATGAAAATCAAAAGAAAGCTGGAGTAGCAATCCTCATATCAGACAAAATAGACCTCAAAATAAAGAAGACTCTAAGAGACAAGGCAGGACACTACATCATGATTAAGGGATCCATCCAAGAAGAAGACATAACCATCATAAATATCTATGCACCCAACACAGGAGCACCCCAATACATAAGACAAATGCTTTCAGACATAAAAGAAGACATCGACACTAACACAATCGTAGTAGGAGACTATAACACTCCTCTCACACCAATGAACAGATCATCCAAACAGAAAATTAATAATGAAACACAAGCCTTAAATGCCACACTAGAAGAAATGGACCTCATTGATATCTTTAGGGCTTTCCATCCAAAAGCAGAAGAATACACTTTCTTCTTAAGTGCTCACAGAACATTCTCCAGGATAGACCACATCTTGGGCCACAAATCAATCCTCAGTCAATTCAAGAAAACGGAAATTATATCAACCATCTTCTCTGACCACAATGCAGTGAGACTAGAGATCAACTACAGGAAAAAAACTGCTAAAAACACAAACACATGGAGATTAAACAACACATACCTAAAAAACCAACTGATTACTGAGCAAATCAAAGGAGAAATAAAACAATTCCTAGAAGAAAATGACAATAAACACACGACAGTGTAAAACCTATGGGATACTGCAAAAGCAGTTCTAAGAGTGAAGTTTATAGCAATTCAACCCCACCTCAAGAAACTAGGAAAATCTCAAACAGACGACCTAACCTTACTCTTAAAATAACTGGAGAAAGAAGAACAAACACACCCCAAAGCCAGCAGAAGAAGGGAAATCATAAAGATCAGAGCAGAAATAAATGAAAAAGAAACAAAAGAAACAATAGTAAAGATAAATAAAACAAAAAGCTGGTTCTTTGAAAAGGTCAATAAAATTGACACACCACTGGCCAGACTCATCAAGAAAAAGAGAGAGAAGAACCAGATCACCAAAGTCAAAAATGAAAAAGGAGAGACTACAACAGATAATGCAGAAATCCAAAGGATTCTAAGAGACTATTATGAACAACTCTATGGCAACAAACTGGACAACCTGGAAGAAATGGACAGTTTCTTAGAGAAGATTAATCTCCCAAGACTGAGCCAGGAAGAAATAGAAACTATGAACAAGCCAATCACAAGCTCAGAAATCGACCTTGTGATCAAAAATCTACCCAAAAATAAAAGCCTAGGGCCAGATGGTTTCACAAGTGAATTCTACCAAACATTTAAAGAAGAGCTAATGCCTGTCCTTCTAAAACTCTTCCAAAAAATTACACAGGAAGGAATACTTCCAAACGCATTCTATCAGGCCGCCATCACCCTGATACCAAAGCCAGGCAAAGACAACACAGAAAAAGAAAATTATAGGCCAATTTCACTGATGAATCTAGACGCCCAAATCCTCAACAAAATCCTAGAAACAGAATTCAACAACACATCAGAAAGCTCATACATCACGATCCAGTCAGGTTCATCCCAAGCATACAAGGATTTTTCAATATCCACAAATCAACCAATGTGATATACCACATCAACAAATTGAAAGACAAAAATCACATGATCATCTCAATAGATGCAGAAAAAGCCTTCCACAAAGTACAGCATCCATTTATGATAAAAACTCTTCAAAAAATGGACATACAAGGAACCTATCTCAACATAGTGAAAGCCATCTTTGAGAAGCCCACAGTGAACATTATCCTCAATGGTGAAAAACTGAAAGCATTCACTCTAAGATCAGGAACAAGACAAAGGTGTCCAGTTTCACCACTCTTATTCAACATAATCCTGGAAGTTCTAGCAACAGCAATAAGAGAAGAGAAAGAAATCAAAGGAATCCAGATTGGAAAGGAAGAAGTCAAGCTCTCTCTTTTTGCAGACGACATGATATCATACATAGAAAATCCCAAAGACACTATTACAAAACTACTAGAGGCAATCAGCGAATTCAGCAAAGTCGCAGGATACAAAATCAATATACAGAAAAAGGAGAGACTACAACAGATAATGCAGAAATCCAAAGGATTCTAAGAGACTATTATGAACAACTCTATGGCAACAAACTGGACAACCTGGAAGAAATGGACAGTTTCTTAGAGAAGATTAATCTCCCAAGACTGAGCCAGGAAGAAATAGAAACTATGAACAAGCCAATCACAAGCTCAGAAATCGACCTTGTGATCAAAAATCTACCCAAAAATAAAAGCCCAGGGCCAGATGGTTTCACAAGTGAATTCTACCAAACATTTAAAGAAGAGCTAATGCCTGTCCTTCTAAAACTCTTCCAAAAAATTACACAGGAAGGAATACTTCCAAACGCATTCTATCAGGCCGCCATCACCCTGATACCAAAGCCAGGCAAAGACAACACAGAAAAAGAAAATTATAGGCCAATTTCACTGATGAATCTAGACGCCCAAATCCTCAACAAAATCCTAGAAACAGAATTCAACAACACATCAGAAAGCTCATACATCACGATCCAGTCAGGTTCATCCCAAGCATACAAGGATTTTTCAATATCCACAAATCAACCAATGTTATATACCACATCAACAAATTGAAAGACAAAAATCACATGATCATCTCAATAGATGCAGAAAAAGCCTTCCACAAAGTACAGCATCCATTTATGATAAAAACTCTTCAAAAAATGGACATACAAGGAACCTATCTCAACATAGTGAAAGCCATCTATGAGAAGCCCACAGTGAACATTATCCTCAATGGTGAAAAACTGAAAGCATTCACTCTAAGATCAGGAACAAGACAAAGGTGTCCAGTTTCACCACTCTTATTCAACATAATCCTGGAAGTTCTAGCAACAGCAATAAGAGAAGAGAAAGAAATCAAAGGAATCCAGATCGGAAAGGAAGAAGTCAAGCTCTCTCTTTTTGCAGACAACATGATATTATACATAGAAAATCCCAAAGACACTATTACAAAACTACTAGAGGCAATCAGCGAATTCAGCAAAGTCGCAGGATACAAAATCAATATAAAGAAATCACTGGCATTCCTATACACAAACAATGAAAAATCAGAAAACGAAATCAAAAAGGCAGTCCCCTTCACGATTGCAACCAAAAGAATCAAATATCTAGGAATAAACCTACCCAAAGAAACAAAAGAACTGTACACAGAAAATTACAAGACACTCATGAGAGACATTAAAGAAGACTTAAACAGATGGAGAAATATTCCATGTTCCTGGGTCGGGAGAATCAATATTGTGAAAATGACCATACTACCAAATATCATCTATAGATTCAATGCGATCCCTATCAAACTTCCAATGACATTCTTCACAGAACTAGACCAAAGAATCTCACAGTTCATATGGAAACACAAAAGTCCTCGAATAGCCAAAGCAATCCTGAGGAAGAAGAATGGAGCTGGAGGGATCAGCCTCCCTAACTTCAGACTCTACTACAGAGCAACACTTATCAAGACAGTATGGTACTTGCACAAAAATAGAACTATAGACCAATGGAACAGATTGAGAACCCAGAGATAAACCCACGCACCTATGGGTACCTTATTTTTGACAAAGGAGGCGAAACTATAAAATGGGACAAAGACAGCCTCTTCAACAAATGGTGCTGGGAAAATTGGACAGCTACATGCAAAAAAATGAAGTTGGAACATTCCCTGACCGCATGCACAAAGATCAACTCAAAACGGATTAAAGACCTAAATGTAAGGCCAGAAACCATCAAACTCTTAGAGGAGCATATAGGCAAAACCCTCAAGGACATCAATCAAAGCAAGATCTTCTCTGACCCACCTACTAGAATAGTGGAACTAAAAAGACAAATGAACATGTGGGACCTAATGAAACTTAAAAGCTTTTGTACAGCTAAAGAAATCACAAAAATGCTGAACAGACAGCCCACTGAATGGGAGAAAAATCATAGCAAATGAAACAACAGACAAAGAATTAATCTCCAAAATCTACAAGCAACTCAGACAACTCAGTACTGGAAAAACGAACAACCCAATCAAAAAATGGGAAAAGGACCTAAACAGACACCTCTCCAAACATACAGAGGCCCAAAAGCACATGAAACGATGCTCAACTTCACTTATAATTAGATAAATGCTCAAACTTTCTACACAAACAATGAAAAATCAGAAAACGAAATCAAAAAGGCAGTCCCCTTCACGATTGCAACCAAAAGAATCAAATATCTAGGAATAAACCTACCCAAAGAAACAAAAGAACTGTACACAGAAAATTACAAGACACTCATGAGAGACATTAAAGAAGACTTAAACAGATGGAGAAATATTCCATGTTCCTGGGTCGGGAGAATCAATATTGTGAAAATGACCATACTACCAAATATCATCTATAGATTCAATGCGATCCCTATCAAACTTCCAATGACATTCTTCACAGAACTAGACCAAAGAATCACACAGTTCATATGGAAACACAGAACACCTCGAATAGCCAAAGCAATCCTGAGGAAGAAGAATGGAGCTGGAGGGATCAGCCTCCCTAACTTCAGACTCTACTACAGAGCAACACTTATCAAGACAGTATGGTACTTGCACAAAAATAGAACTATAGACCAATGGAACAGATTGAGAACCCAGAGATAAACCCACGCACCTATGGGTACCTTATTTTTGACAAAGGAGGCGAAACTATAAAATGGGACAAAGACAGCCTCTTCAACAAATGGTGCTGGGAAAATTGGACAGCTACATGCAAAAAAATGAAGTTGGAACATTCCCTGACCGCATGCACAAAGATCAACTCAAAACGGATTAAAGACCTAAATGTAAGGCCAGAAACCATCAAACTCTTAGAGGAGCATATAGGCAAAACCCTCAAGGACATCAATCAAAGCAAGATCTTCTCTGACCCACCTACTAGAATAGTGGAACTAAAAAGACAAATGAACATGTGGGACCTAATGAAACTTAAAAGCTTTTGTACAGCAAAAGAAATCACAAAAATGCTGAACAGACAGCCCACTGAATGGGAGAAAAATCATAGCAAATGAAACAACAGACAAAGAATTAATCTCCAAAATCTACAAGCAACTCAGACAACTCAGTACTGGAAAAACGAACAACCCAATCAAAAAATGGGAAAAGGACCTAAACAGACACCTCTCCAACGACGACATACAGAGGCCCAAAAGCACATGAAACGATGCTCAACTTCACTTATAATTAGATAAATGCAAATCAAAACTACAATGAGATATCACCTCACACCTGTCAGAATGGCCATCATCCACAAATCGACAGACAATAAATGCTGGAGAGGGTGTGGAGAAAAGGGAACCCTCTTGCATTGCTGGTGGGAATGTAAATTGATACAGCTGCTATGGAAGACAGTCTGGAGATTTCTTAAAAAACTAAAAATAGAAGCACCCTGTGACCCAACAATTCCATTCTTAGGCTTATACCCTGATGAAATCAACTGAAAGAAGCACCTGTACCCCAATGTTCATTGCAGCTCTCTATACAATAGCTAGAACATGGAAGCAACCTAGATGTCCATCGATGAACGAATGGATACAGAAGCTCTGGTACATATATACAATGGAATACTACACAGCTGTAAAGAGAAATGCAGAAGAATCAACCCTAATGAGGTTGCTGGATCTAGAAACTATCATCAAAAGTGAAGTCAGTCAGAAAGGGAAGGACAAACACAGTACATTAACACATATATATGGAATCTAGCAGTATGGTGATGATGGCACACGCAGTGAAGTGACGGAAAGACAGACATGGACAGTGGACATATGGACATTGTGGGGAAGGAACAGAGGGTGGGAGGCGTAAAAGAGGTAGCATGAAGGTCTGTACTATCATAAGTGAAGAAAGTAGCTCTAGTCATTGCTCTGTGAGAAAAGGGGATCCTTCAGGGGTGCTGTGTGATGGTCGGGAGGGGAGGGAAGGGGGGATATACATATGACTAATCTGAGAACATACATATCTGTAAACAACAAAACTCTATAAAAGTTAAAAGTAAAATAAAGGTTTAAAAAAAAAAAGACAAATACAGTATACTAACACATACATATGGAATCTAGTAAGATGGTAATGGTAACGCACAGAGTGAAGCGATGGAAAAACAGACATAGAGAATAGACATATACACATTGTGGTGAATGAACGGTGGGCAGGAGGTATAGAGGGAATAACATGGGAACCTATTCTATAATATGTGGAAACGATAGCTATTGTCTTTGCCCTGCAAGAATAGGAGATCTTGCAGGGGTGGGGTGTGATGGCCTGTGAGGAAGTATGGGGGGACTGGGCGGGGGGAGGGTGACAGGGATATGCATATGACTGATCTGGGAACATACATGTCTGCGAACATCAAAACTCTGTAAACATTAAAAAAAAATGAAAAAAGAATAGATTAATGGTAAAAAAAAAAAAAGAGAGAGAGAAGGGGATGACAGAGGACAAGATGGTTGGACGGTATCACTGAGTCAATGGACATGACTTTGAGCAAGCTCCAGGAGATGGTGAAAGACAGAGAAGCCTGGCATGCTGCTGTCCATGGGGTCGTAAAGACTTGAACATGACTGAGTGACTGAACTGAACTGGTAACTTATGGAAATCTTTGGGATACACGTATGTTTGGTTTATCCAAGACCTCACAGTTTGGGTCTGAAAAGTGAAGAATGAAATCTCAGCTCACTATCAACAATCTTTTATTTTGGTCTGTGTAGCTCTACCACTTTCAAACCACCAGATTCCATTTAAAGATCTGTCTTACTATTAGAGACATGCAAATCAAAACTACAATGAGATATCACCTCACACCAGTCAGAATGGCTACCTTTAAAAAATCTACAGGTAATAAATGCTGGAGAGGGTGCGGAGAAAAGGGAACACTCCTGCATTGTTGGTGGGAATGTAAATTGTTACAACCACTATGGAAGACAGTATGGCGATATCTTAAAAAACTAAAAATACAAGCACCATATGACCCAGCAATCCCATTATTAGGCATATATCCTGATGAAATCAAAATTGAAAGAGACACCTGTGCCCCGGTGTTCATTGTAGCACTCTATACAATAACTAGCACATGGAAGCAACCTAGATGTCCATTGTCAAATGAATGGATGAAGGAACTATGGTACATATACACAATGGAGTATTACTCAGCTGTAAAAAGAAATGCAGAAGAATCAGTCCTAATGAGGTGGATGAATCTAGAACTTATACAAAGTGAAGTATGTAAAAAAGAAAAGGACAAATATAGTATAGTAACACATATATATGGAATCTCGAAAGATGGTACCAATAAAAATGTACACGCAGAGCAGCAATGGAAAAACAGACTTCGAGAACAGATCTATGGTCATTGGTGGGAGGGAAGATCAGATGAGAGGTATGGAAAGAGCAACAAGGAAACCTACACTATCATATGTAATAGAGATAACCACTGTGATTAAGCTGTAAGACTAAAGGAACCTACGTGGGGACTAAGCATCAACTTGGGTGAGTGGGAAGGGGGAAAAGGGAGGGAGGGCTCAGTGGAGAGGGGTCAGGGATACACCAATGACTGTTGGGGGATTATGTATACCTGTAAACAAGAAAACTCTGTAAAAATGGGTAACAGTAACTTTGCTGTACACCTGAAGCTAATGCAACATTGTAAAACAAATATACCCCACTTTAAAAAAAAGATCGGTCTTACTTTGAGCTATTCTTTTATTTTAAATTAGAGTATAATTGCTTTAAAATGTTGTGTTACTTTCTGCTGTACAACAAACTGAATCAGCCGTATGTATATGTATATCCCCTTCCTCTTGAACCTCCCTTCTCCCTCCACCATCCTGACCCTCTAAGTCATCACAGTGAACAGAGCTGAGCTTCCTGTGCTATGCATCAACTTCCCATTAGCTAGCTATGTTACACACAGTAGTATATATACATATATGTTAATCCTACTCTCTCAGTTCATCTTACCCTTCCCATCCCCCTCTATCTCCATGTTCTCCACTCCTGTCTGTGTCGCTACTCTGCCCAGCAAACAGGCTTATCTGTACCATCTTTCGAGAATGTGTATATTTTGTTTAAAAAACTTAAAAAATTAACTTATTTTGGTTAAAAAATTAACTTATTTTGGTTGTGTAGGGTCTTTGTTGCTGTGCATGGTTTTCTCATTGCAGTAGCTTCTCTTGTTGTGAAACACGGGCTCTAGGCATGTGGACTTCAGTAGTTGCAGCACAATAAGGGGTTCCCCATAGTTGCAGTATGGGGCTCAGTAGTTGTGACACAGGAACTTTGTTGCTGTACAGCATGTGGAATCTTCTGAGCCCATGTCCTGCACGAGAACTTATTAAAAAAAAAGTGAAGTATGTAAAAAAGAAAAGGACAAATATAGTATAGTAACACATATATATGGAATCTCGAAAGATGGTACCAATAAAAATGTACACGCAGAGCAGCAATGGAAAAACAGACTTAGAGAACAGATCTATGGTCATTGGTGGGAGGGAAGATCAGATGAGAGGTATAGAAAGAGCAACAAGGAAACCTACACTATCATATGTAATAGAGATAACCACTGTGATTAAGCTGTAAGACTAAAGGAACCTACGTGGGGACTAAGCATCAACCTGGGTGAGTGGGAAGGGGGAAAAGGGAGGGAGGGCTCAGTGGAGAGGGGTCAGGGATACACCAATGACTGTTGGGGTTTATGTATACCTGTAAACAAAAAAACTCTGTAAAAATGGGTAACAGTAACTTTGCTGTACACCTGAAGCTAATGCAACATTGTAAAACAAATATACCCCACTTTAAAAAAAAGATCGGTCTTACTTTGAGCTATTCTTTTATTTTAAATTAGAGTATAATTGCTTTAAAATGTTGTGTTACTTTTTGCTGTACAACAAACTGAATCAGCCGTATGTATATGTATATCCCCTTCCTCTTGAACCTCCCTTCTCCCTCCACCATCCTGACCCTCTAAGTCATCACAGTGAACAGAGCTGAGCTTCCTGTGCTATGCATCAACTTCCCATTAGCTAGCTATGTTACACACAGTAGTATATATACATATATGTTAATCCTACTCTCTCAGTTCATCTTACCCTTCCCATCCCCCTCTATCTCCATGTTCTCCACTCCTGTCTGTGTCGCTACTCTGCCCAGCAAACAGGCTTATCTCTACCATCTTTCGAGAATGTGTATATTTTGTTTAAAAAACTTAAAAAATTAACTTATTTTGGTTGTGTAGGGTCTTTGTTGCTGTGCATGGTTTTCTCATTGCAGTAGCTTCTCTTGTTGTGAAACACGGGCTCTAGGCATGTGGACTTCACTAGTTGCAGCACATAAGCTCCATAGTTGTGGCTTGCAGGCCCCAGAATATGTGGGCTTAAGTAGTTGCAGTATGGGGGCTCAGTAGTTGTGACACAGGAACTTTGTTGCTGTACAGCATGTGGAATCTTCTGAGCCCATGTCCCCTGCACTGGCAGGTGGATTCTCATCCACTGTGCCACCAGGGAAGTCCATACATGCATTTGATGTCATGTCTATTTAAGTATTTGATTAATAAGAACAGTGAA
Source organism: Tragulus kanchil (assembly GCA_022376925.1). Taxonomy (NCBI): domain Eukaryota; kingdom Metazoa; phylum Chordata; class Mammalia; order Artiodactyla; family Tragulidae; genus Tragulus; species Tragulus kanchil. Next base: position 36,753,447 of record JAIOJX010000032.1, read on the forward strand.
AAGTTTTGTTAGTTTAGATGTCTTACTAATTTTCTTAGAACTCTAACCAGTAAAATAAATAAACCAATAAAATTCAAATCTGTCACTGAATCATTAAGAATATCATTAATATAAATTAGCAATTATTAGTGATTATTAAGAGTTAAATTGAATAAGATAAGTCAATATACAGTATATATACTGAATACACACAAAATTATCTCAGTGTATGCATAATGCTATTAACAGGGTGTCATCTCTATACACTTGAAACTTCCAGATGTTCAAGTGGAAAATATAGAAAGACTTCAAGGATATTAATAGTAGACTATGCTTCAGTTTAACAGTTCAATTAAACCTATGTTGTTAAACAGTTTTCTACGTGGTGCAGCACTAAGCAGTAATTTTGTAAGCTCTCTGGGTACTTGTTCACCAGTTTGTTCTCAGCACCTAGCATAGTGGGCTGGGTGGGCTCATAGCAGATGCTTAACTGATTTCTTATAAAATGAGTATTACTTCTGGTAATACACCAATGAGTAAGTTGGGAGACTATTGTCCTTTCCTGCCCCATCTCAAAACATTATTCACAAGGATTAACATCAGTTTTAAGCCCTTCATTGGGTCTGTGTGACCTATAATAGCAAGTAATTTGGGAGTTTTTAAAGGTTATGGGGGGCTCAACCTAAGAAATCATATTAAGATGTCTTTACAATTATTGTTAAGGTTCTTAAAATTTCCTAAATATAGTCTGTCTGTGATTTGTACCTTGTATTTTTCACTACATCATAAAGGTTAATTTTAAGGCTAATACCAATTAAAAATTAAAAGAAATAGTGTTGATGAATAAATTCTGGAATTGGCGATAATGTTAACTTCTTAAAATTTTTATTAAATGGGTTGTAATTAATTCCTGAAGAGTTACTCATTCTGCAGGACTGTGTCTAATCAGACTATCAGTCAGTTACTAGGAATCTTTTCCAGAAATTACTTTATTCTGCTACTTTCTCAGAATTTGTGTTTTTACTTTCAGGACTAAATTGTTGAATTTAAATATGAGTTATTCATCTCCCATTTCTTCTTTGGCTATGGCATATTTTGTTTTGCTTTCACTTGGTGATTTCAAACATTCTGATACTTTTAATATTGGAAGCCATAGAATGGCTTGACCCTTTCAGATCTGATAAAGCAGAGAAGGGAGGGGAAAGGAGTAGAATGGTAGTCTCATTGTGTGTAAAGATGGAAGAAAAAAAGGTAACTTGATTCTATTTATCTTCCTATTTCAATACAGCCCCAAGTGAACTTGCATTGACCCTGGTCCAGAGATCTGTGGTTTTGTTGTTTAACGAGGAGTACAGATATTTTTCTGGAGAGTTTTGGAAATCAGTATTTAATTACTTGCCACTGAAATCCTCTCTTGCCATGGGAACCTCTTACGTATTTTAAATTACCTTTGTATTTGATATGGTAACATCGACAACAGAAACACTGAAGCATTTATTGACGTCTCAAATAGATCTACTATAGGCTACACCTGGCCAGTGAAGTGTTTTATTTGAGCTGTATTGTATTAGAAAAGAAGTAAATTATTTGCCAATATTAGAAAAATAGTGAATTATTGGCCAATATTAAAAATTAAGAGTTTTTAAAAATCTCGAGTGTGTATTTCTGGTACCTCTTGGGAGATCAAGATATTTCACAATAGTGGACCCGCATTTTCATATCCCATCTAATGACTGGAGGTGGTTACTGGAGTTGCTCTTCATATGGTCTCTCTGATGTTGAGACTGAGTGTCAGTTACCATTTATTAAGAGAGGAGGGGAACATTTCTTGCATCCTTGTCTCCAGTACCAGCAGCAAAGTAAAAGACCAAGAAGGTAGCCTGAGTCAAGAAAAATGGGAGGGAACAAGAGAGACTATTTGTGTGTGCACATGTAAGGGAAAAATCTCCGATAATGTTAACTTCTTAAAATTTTTATTAAATGGGTTGTAATTAATTCCTGAAGAGTTACTCATTCTGCAGGACTGTGTCTAATCAGACTATCAGTCAGTTACTAGGAATCTTTTCCAGAAATTACTTTATTCTGCTACTTTCTCAGAATTTGTGTTTTACTTTCAGGACTAAATTGTTGAATTTAAATATGAGTTATTCATCTCCCATTTCTTCTTTGGCTATGGCATATTTTGTTTTGCTTTCACTTGGTGATTTCAAACATTCTGATACTTTTAATATTGGAAGCCATAGAATGGCTTGACCCTTTCAGATCTGATAAAGCAGAGAAGGGAGGGGAAAGGAGTAGAATGGTAGTCTCATTGTGTGTAAAGATGGAAGAAAAAAAGGTAACTTGATTCTATTTATCTTCCTATTTCAATACAGCCCCAAGTGAACTTGCATTGACCCTGGTCCAGAGATCTGTGGTTTTGTTGTTTAACGAGGAGTACAGATATTTTTCTGGAGAGTTTTGGAAATCAGTATTTAATTACTTGCCACTGAAATCCTCTCTTGCCATGGGAACCTCTTACGTATTTTAAATTACCTTTGTATTTGATATGGTAACATCGACAACAGAAACACTGAAGCATTTATTGACGTCTCAAATAGATCTACTATAGGCTACACCTGGCCAGTGAAGTGTTTTATTTGAGCTGTATTGTATTAGAAAAGAAGTAAATTATTTGCCAATATTAGAAAAATAGTGAATTATTGGCCAATATTAAAAATTAAGAGTTTTTAAAAATCTCGAGTGTGTATTTCTGGTACCTCTTGGGAGATCAAGATATTTCACAATAGTGGACCCGCATTTTCATATCCCATCTAATGACTGGAGGTGGTTACTGGAGTTGCTCTTCATATGGTCTCTCTGATGTTGAGACTGAGTGTCAATTACCATTTATTAAGAGAGGAGGGGAACATTTCTTGCATCCTTGTCTCCAGTACCAGCAGCAAAGTAAAAGACCAAGAAGGTAGCCTGAGTCAAGAAAAATGGGAGGGAACAAGAGAGACTATTTTGTGTGTGCACATGTAAGGGAAAAATATTTCATGCATTTTGCATCAAAGCTTATCTGCTTTAAAAGAATACAATTTAATAAGACTTTAAGGAAATGAACCATCCTAGGACTGTGACTGATAAAATGAAAGGATAATTGATAAAAAAGAAAAACATAATGGTCTGATAGAGGAACTCACATTTAAGTAGAGCTTGTTTTAGAATGTGGATAAAATAGGTTCACATGCTGTAAAACAAAATTGGGTATTAATAAAAAAAATTTACCAGGTATCAAAACTTTATAAGATGATAAACTTACATAAGACTATCTACTGAATATAGTAGAAATTATGTCTTAAACATTTATAGATGTAAATCCTTCTAGAAGTATTGCTTCTCAGTGTGTTGATAGTGTATATGGGAGTTATTTGTAGAGTTTTAAAATTGTGACTGCTGAGAACACAGATAGTTGTTTTGGTATTAAGGGAATTTTTTTTTTTTTTTTAAGATTTATTTACTTATTTATTTTGGGCGGGGGTCGGGTTGGGGAGGGAGGGGAGCGGGCGGGCCACTTCTATTAGTCTTCCATTTCTCTATTTTTCATCTGTGTTTGTTCTTTGGCTCCTGTGGGCCTCCCATCGCGGTGGCGTCTGTCTTGTAGAGCGCCGGCTCTGGGCGCATGCGCTCCAGCGCTCCGGCTCGGTGATTGGACACATCAGTCCAGCCGCTCCGCGGCACGTGGGATCTTCCCAGGCCAGGGATCGAACTGGCGCCCCTTGCACTGCAAGGCGGTGTCCTTATCCACTGGACCACCAGGGGAAGCCTGGTATTAAGGGAAATTTAGGTGTGACCAAAGAACTTTTGGACATGATACCTATCACAACTATAATGTCAAAACATGTGATAAGAATATGTTGAGAATAATCAGAATGATCAAAATTAATTAAATATTGGGAATCTTCAAATGATCAGCATTAATTTATATTTATTATGATATTATAAAATTTATATTTAAGATGGTAACACTTTGCAAGGATATGAGAATTAAGTCCATTCATTGCAGCATCATCAAGAGGCATTTGCAGGAAAAAGTGATATATAGTGCAGGCCATTTACTGTAGATACCCATGGCAGGAACTGTGGACAGTTCATTCTCAGGGACCTGCACCCCTAGTTGATGGTCTGTTGAAGGTTAGATGTCATACTAGGTTATTGTGCTGAAAAGATTTGTTTCTGCTTCTGAAGAAAATTAACTGCTATCTGAGGAAAAATCCTACTTTGACTCACCAAGGAGTGAAATATAGACTTGGCATTTTTGATTGTCTCTTTGAACATTTTCTGTAATCATTTACATGTGATTATTAATGGTAGGATTTGATCTGTTTATTCTTTGTGAAATTCTGGTTTTGAGTACTGACTTGTCAAGATTAAGTATTAAAATATCATTTTATTATCTCCCCAGATATAGGGCTTTCCATGGACTATGTTGGAAAACAAAGCCTAGGCCTGAGGCTGAACTGAGTCTTATTAGTAATACTTTCTGGCCCCAAATGTAACCTTTGGGGCTACTTGTTTGATGGTCACAGTTGACTCTTGCTCACTCAGGAGCATGGGAGATATGCACCATGTTTTACATCTCAGTGGCCAGGGAAGCAGGACTTCTCAGGTGATGTTTGTGGTAAAGAGCTTGCCCACCAATGCAGGAGATGTAAGAAGTGGGGGTTTGACCCCTGGATCAGAAAGATCCCATGAAGAAGGTAATAGCAACTCACTCCAGTATTCTTACTCAGAGAAACCCATGGACAGAGGAGCCTGGTGGGCTATGGTCCATAGGGTCTCAAAGAGTTGGACATGAGTGAAGTGACTTAGTATGCATAGCATGCACACATGGCCAGAGAAGCAGGGAAAACCACTGAGGGACACAAGCAAAACCTACATTGTCCTTTAAAATTACTGGTTTTATATTTAATATACATGAAATAATAATATACCAATAAGAATGATAAAACAAACCCCCATACACTTGTCATCCAGTTTAATAAAGAGAAGTTCTGTACTCTTCACACGTCCTGTCCTTCTCCCTCAGCATCCAGACATGATTACTTACCTTGATTTTTTGTTTTTTTTTTTTTGGTTTCTCGATCTTGTCTATGGTTCTAGGATATCCTCATGTATCTCTGAACAATAATGTTCACATTTCACATTTTTGAACTTCACATAAAGGGAATCATGCTACATGTATTCTTTAGTGACTTGCTTTTTGCTCAACAATCTGTTATTAGAACATGCTGGTGCATGTAATTCATTTATTTTCACTATTGCATGATATGCCTTTGTATGAATATGCCACAATTTACCCATTTTCATGTCAATGAACATTGTGGCTATTTCTTTTTTTCCCTTCTAAGGCAAATAAGACTCTATATTATTTCAGTGGCATGTCTATCATATGCCAGGCACTGTTCTAGGTTCTGGTGATACATCAGTGAGCAAAGAAACCAAAATGCCGACTTTATTGAATTTATAATCTGGTTGGAGGAGACAGACAAAAATAACAAGAAAAATTAACATGTTTTGTGAGAATGTGGTTAAGTGTTATAGGCACAAGGTAGAAAAATGATAAGGGGTGCTTGAACTGGGGATGAATTGAGATTTTAAACATAGTGATCAGAGGAGATCTCACTAAGCGTATGAACCGTTGAAAACAGACTTCAAAATCAAAGAACTATGCAGTGATCTGGGGAGGGTGTTCCAAGAAGAAAGAAAAGTACAGAGGCCTTGAGGGGGGTTGATTTTTTAATATTTTGTAAGTATGTCCTGGTGCATATGTACAAGAGGTTTCTGAAGATATGTTACTAGGCATGGAACTTCTGGATCATGAGCTATATTATTATACATCCTTAATTTTACTAGTGTATTAGTTTGTGTGGGTTAGTGATTAAACCATACATCCTTCTCCTAAGTTTCCTTTTCCTTTGATTTAATCTCCTCCTTCTCACATTAGTTTGGAAGTTATACACTCACTGCTTCCCTGAAAATTTTGACATGCACCCTTAACAAGCTTTAAGCTGATCACCAAAATTACTTTGTGAATAATGTAACCTTAAAAGCATTGATTCAGTAATACCCATCTCATTTTATATATATTTCTGTGCTATATTTTAGTCCTTTAAAAAGAATCACTAGCCAGACACTATTGCTATTGTTTTAGACATGTTTATTGTTATTTTCTATAACAATGCATATTTACATACTTTTCTAATATCTTTTTTCATAATTTCTTGTAATGTAACATACTTCAACCTAGGATCATTTTATTTTCCTTATATTCTGTAGAATTTTCTTGCTGGGGATTGTGAAGTATTGATCACAAACCCTGTCTGTTTTTGTTATCTCATGTTGGGGAATATAATTATGGGCTGGCTTCAGTAGTTAAGTTGCATTTATGTTAGTTGGTGAATGTACAAGGCAAATTAACCAGGCTAAACGGCAACATTGGGCCATTATCTGAAATGTGAACTGTTTTTGATGAAGCTGTCATTTAGATGAATCTTCTGAAAACCTGTGCTTGGGGCAGTTTAGTCAATGTAGAAGGACATCTGGCTCTACATGCCTCTCTTTATGGTAGACAAGGACCTAAAATCACAGACTGTGGAATACAGCCAAGATGGTTGAGGGAAGCAGGACGGTTTGTTTTTTGTGTGATGAATTCATATTCTCCAGATTCTTGACGTATTCTATTACTTTGGGTATGAAAGGAAGATTAAGAAAAAAAACCCTTTAATTTACAATTTTTCCATCTTATTGACTAAAAAGCAAACTCCTGTGACTTTAAACTATAGTGTTTTGTTGTTGTTGTTTTTGTTACCACCTTAATTAAGGAAGAAGGAAGAAGAGTGAGGTGACTAATGTAGAATAACTGAATTATATGAGCAAACAATTAGTTCTGGCAAAATTTTCCTTTTTCTTGGATGATTACACCTTCTTTCTCAATTTCAAAATAAGCCATTTTTCATTTCTAGCGGTTTTATGATCTCTTTTCAGTGAGTGTTCAAGTTCAGAATAAATTCTTTTTTTTTTTTTTACAATGAATGCTTGATGAGACTGGCAGATTTTCAGAACTGTAGTCAGAGATTTTCGAAGCAGAAGATACTAATAATTTTCTTGTTCTATTTCTTTATACTTCTATGCTTCAAAATAATAAAATGTTAATTAATAGAATAAGAGATATCACTATGTTAGACATGTATTTTGTTATTTTCATGTTTAAAATACCCATCTCATTTTATATATATTTCTGTGCTATATTTTAGTCCTTTAAAGAATCACTAGCCAGACACTATTGCTATTGTTTTAGACATGTTTATTGTTATTTTCTATAACAATGCATATTTACATACTTTTCTAATATCTTTTTTCGTAATTTCTTGTAATGTAACATACTTCAACCTAGGATCATTTTATTTTCCTTATATTCTGTAGAATTTTCTTGCTGGGGATTGTGAAGTATTGATCACAAACCCTGTCTGTTTTTGTTATCTCATGTTGGGGAATATAATTATGGGCTGGCTTCAGTAGTTAAGTTGCATTTATGTTAGTTGGTGAATGTACAAGGCAAATTAACCAGGCTAAACGGCAACATTGGGCCATTATCTGAAATGTGAACTGTTTTTGATGAAGCTGTCATTTAGATGAATCTTCTGAAAACCTGTGCTTGGGGCAGTTTAGTCAATGTAGAAGGACATCTGGCTCTACATGCCTCTCTTTATGGTAGACAAGGACCTAAAATCACAGACTGTGGAATACAGCCAAGATGGTTGAGGGAAGCAGGACGGTTTGTTTTTTGTGTGATGAATTCATATTCTCCAGATTCTTGATGTATTCTATTACTTTGGGTATGAAAGGAAGATTAAGAAAAAAAAAACCTTTAATTTACAATTTTTCCATCTTATTGACTAAAAAGCAAACTCCTGTGACTTTAAACTATAGTGTTTTGTTGTTGTTGTTTTTGTTACCACCTTAATTAAGGAAGAAGGAAGAAGAGTGAGGTGACTAATGTAGAATAACTGAATTATATGAGCAAACAATTAGTTCTGGCAAAATTTTCCTTTTTCTTGGATGATTACACCTTCTTTCTCAATTTCAAAATAAGCCATTTTTCATTTCTAGCGGTTTTATGATCTCTTTTCAGTGAGTGTTCAAGTTCAGAATAAATTCTTTTTTTTTTTTTTACAATGAATGCTTGATGAGACTGGCAGATTTTCAGAACTGTAGTCAGAGATTTTCGAAGCAGAAGATACTAATAATTTTCTTGTTCTATTTCTTTATACTTCTATGCTTCAAAATAATAAAATGTTAATTAATAGAATAAGAGATATCACTATTTTTGAAAAAGTGGAAGTTAGGGTAGTGAATCTTAGAACTCTTTCATGAATCAGGATTTATAGGACATTTATTTTATTTTTCAGCACATTAGCTAGATTGTTTTAACTATCTTGGGACCAACTTTGCTCAGCTTTCATAAATTTTCTGGTAACAACTGTGTCAGCACCAGAAAATTCTAGTAAAAGGACTGTATTTCTAACAGAGATTAAAACAGACTGACTTGTGTTTTATACTTTTTTATGATTCACTTCATTTTTAAACTTAACCCCAAGTTGCTTTTTATAAAGCAAATTCCATACTATTGGTGCATTAATTCTTGACTTTTTTTTAGTGCCAAAAGGAGGAGAGGAGTAATCAAAATCTCTATACTTTGGTATTTTCATGTATCCTTTTTCCCCGTCCTTCCTGAATCTTGGTTCTTTTAATTATAAACAGTGTTATCAACTTTGGGCACGTTACCTAAACTGTTGGTTTTCTCATTTGAGAAATGAATATAATTAATAATAGTACCTAATTAAGAGTAAACTATCAGAGTTAAATAAGATAATCACATATAAATGCTAAGGATATTTCTAACCAATAGTAAGGACTTAATAAATGAGGATGATTTACTTTACTATTAATATTGAAATTGTAGCTGAAGTGATATTAATTTGAAGGCATTGTAATTAAGGAGATGAAGGTATTAAAAGGAGAGCATAATGAGTGAGCTTTCCATGACTGTCAGAGTCACCCGTCAGTTTCCTCATGGTAGGAGAGGGCTAGAAGGTCTAAGTTGTCTGCCAGTGTCTTTGGTTAATCAGGGAGATGTGTATGGAGACTGGTAAACAGTATAAGGAATAAGAAGTGAATGATCCTTATAGGAGCAAAGACTTTTACCTCAAAGCAGGGGAGTAGGTATCCGGACAGCTGATTGAGGAAGGAGGAAAAGGCTGATTCCCAAACCTAAGTCTGGTATCAATGGGAGTATGGGCTTTGGACCCTGAGTGGGCTGTGGCCAGGCTGTGTACTTGTGGTATGTCCAAGATTCAGTTTAGGGGAAGGAATTGGAAGAAGCTGAGGATGTTGTAAAGATATTTTTAATCTGAGAGGAGTTTCTCTGAGACACAATAAATAAGTTTTAGAGGGAGAGAAACATTGTGATTGGTTTAGAGGGAAGAAGTGCAAAGGAAAATGGGAATGAGGCTGTGGGAGAGAAGAACTGATGAATGGGAATTTTGGATGATGATCAAGAATCTCATGAGTGTGAGGTCCAGGGTTTTTGGAAAGAATTAAAACTGTTTTTTTGGTTCCCGTCAAGATGGAGAAATCAACCCTGAAGAAACTCTAACGTGAAGGAGTGGGGCTAAGGCTGTCTCGTTCTGGGGAGTGGCTGCAGTTCTAGGTGGCAGGCTTCCAGAGGTAGTGAGGGTGCCGGGAGGCTTTAAAGTTATGCTCCTGCCTCTCTCCCATTTCTTTGAGACGATCTTTCATGCCCACTCTTTCTCCACTGAAATTGACAGCAGAGGCAATAATGAAGTGGCACACAAGCTCCACTGAGGTGAGATGTGGCCAAAAGCATTCATGGAGAGACTGGTTGCCCTTGGTCCTTCACTCCTCTCTCTTTCCTCTCCAAAGCTCAGGACATGATGGGCTACAATGTAGGAAGACTTCTCTTTCACTGGCACTTCTTTCCAAGTAATTAATAGTGAAACCCTAGTCAGAGGACCTTCCTGTGGAGTGACAGCAAAGGAGAGTGTCAGTAGTAGTTTTGTCATGTCTACAGGTCTCTACTCTCCCTCCTCTCAGAATAGAGCCTGGGTTTCAAGCCATTCATATTACACAATTCCAGACAGAATGGCCAATGCTGTTCACAAACCACACAACAAAATGAATAGATACTAGGTCCCTGAGGAGCAGAGCTATGATAAACCAAAGACAACAAACTGAATATATACCACCAGAAGCAGCATGATTGGAAGAGAAATAAACTGAGAATTTTAAAAATACATGGAAAATGTGTTTTTTAGTAATATGAAGCAAGAAGAAAAAGTTATAAATAAGAATCAAAGGAAGCTAGATAGAATAAAGAATCTGATAGTGAAATAAGGTTTATAAGAACTAGGGTGAGGATGTAGCCAAGGAGTGAATTAGTGAAGAAGAAAAGATTGAGGAACTTATCCAGAAGAAGCAAGATAGAATGAAGAGAAAAAAATAAATGATAAGAGAGATGAAAAGGAGGAGAAGTGCAAATATCCAGTTGATAGACTTCATAGAGGGAGAAAAGAAAGGGGATAAATACTTGAATGCATATTAAAAGGCTGAATTTCCCATGATTAATGAGGGAAGAAAGAGAAAAACCATGCAGAGAAATTTAATAATGGAATAGAGGATGATTAAAGACACAAAGAAAATTCTAAAAGCTTCCAGAAACAGATTCCTCACCAAGGAAAATGAACCAGATTGAGACCACTTTTCTCAACACCAGCATTGCATATAAGAAAATAATAAATTAATATTTTTAATGCCTTGAAGGAGAATAATTTTGAATTAGAATGTGTTTATACAGCTAAATTGTCATCCAGATGTGAGAATATACCAAAAATAATACTGTTGTACAACCCCTCCACCAAATACTCTTGGTGAAATATCTTTAATCAGAAGAGATTGGGGAGTTAAGTAATAAAATGTCATGTAAGTTTATTGTAAAACATAAAATCTAGTATCAGAGATAGGAAAGTACAATAAAGATAGGAAAGTACAATAGAATGAATCAGAACAAAACACCAAAGTAATATTGATAATGGACTATGTGTGGAGGAATTAAGATATAAGTGCCTGCTAAAGAACTCTTGTGGAAGGGAGAGATGTCAATGTTAATAACTTTAAGAAATCAATAGAGAACTTCCTTGGTGATTCAATGGTCAAGACTCCCTGCTCCCAGTGCAGGGGGCATGGGTTCAAACCTTGGTTGAGGAACTAAGATTCCACATGTTGGACAGTTAAAGGAAAAAAAGAGAAGAAATCAATAAGAATAAATAAATGTCTTCTACCAAGAATAGCATCAGAACAAAGTAGTATGTTTACCTTTTAAACCTATGGAAATAAAGCAGTTATATCCAAATGGAAATCTTGGAAAGAGGAAAAAAGGGAAAATATAATAAGCGGAAAATATGAAATAAGATGGCTGAAACATACATGAATATAAAATAAATACAAGGGCTTCCTTGCTGGTCCAGTGGGTAAGGACACTGCCTTGCAGTGCAAGGGGTGCCGGTTCGATCCCTGGCCTGGGAAGATCCCATGTGCTGCGGAGCCACTGGACTGATGTGTCCAATTACCGAGCCGGAGCTCTGGAGCACATGTGCCCAGAGCCGGTGCTCTGCGACAACAGAGGCCACTGCGATGGAGGCCCACACAGGCCAGAGAACAAAGATGGATGAAAATGGACAAATGAAAGACCAATAGAAGTGGCCTGCCTGCTCTCCTCCCTCCTCACCCCACCCCCACCAAAATAAATAAATAAATAAATCTTAAAAAAAAATAAAATAAATACAAATGTTTTAAGATCCTCAGTTGAGAATCTATAGTCTCAGATTGGATTAAGAAAACAAGATACAAGACTAACATATAGAAATTAGCTGCATTTCTTAACACTAACAGTAAAATATCAGAAAGAGAATATAAAGAAACAATCTCTTTAAAAACTGCATAAAAATACTTAGGGTTCAATCTCACCAAGGCAGTGTAAGACTTATATGCTGAGAACAACAAAATATTAATAAAAGAAATTGAAGATGATTCAAGGAAATGGAAAGATATCCCATGTTATTGGTGTAATCTCTATCAAACTATCCTGGATATTTTTCACAGAACTAGAACAAAAAGTTCTAAAACTTACATTGAAACATAAGAGACCCAGAATGGCCATAGAATTCTTGGGAAAAAAGAACAAAGCAGGAGACATAACTCTCCCAGGCTTAATACTGCAGTACTACAGTAATCAAAACAGCTTGGCACTGACACAAAAACAGACATATAGATTAATGCAGTAGAATAGAGAGCCCAGATATAAGCCCATACGCCAGTGGGCAATTAATCTTTGACAAGGAGGCAAAGAATATACAATGGGGAAAAGAGAGTCTTTTCAGCAATTGGTGCTGGAGAAGTTGGACAGTCACATTTAAATCAAGGAATTCAGATCACACCCTGATACCATATACAAAAATAAACTCAAGATGGCTTTAAGCCTTGCATATAAGATATAGTACCATAGAACTCCTAGAAGAGAATATAGGGAAAGCATTCACTGACATAAATCCTACCAATGGTCAGTCTTCTAAGGTAATAGAAATAAAAGTCAAAATAAATAAATTGGACCTAATCAAACTATTAAGCTTTTGCACAGCAAATGAAACCAAAAACAAAATGAAAAGAGAGCCTACAGAATGACAGAAAATATTTGAAAATGGTACACCCAGCAAACACTTAATTTTGAAATATACAAACAGCTCATACAACTCAATAACAAAAACAACTCAATTGAAAAATGGGCAGAAGACATAAATAGTCATTTCTCCACAGAAGACTGACAGATGGCCATCAGGCACATGAAAGGGTGCTCAAAATTGCTAAATTATTAGAGAACTGCAAATCAAAACGAACATATAGAAATTAGCTGCATTTCTTAACACTAACAGTAAAATATCAGAAAGAGAATATAAAGAAACAATCCCTTTAAAAATTGCATAAAAATACTTAGGGTTCAATCTCACCAAGGCAGTGTAAGACTTATATGCTGAGAACAACAAAATATTAATAAAAGAAATTGAAGATGATTCAAGGAAATGGAAAGATATCCCATGTTATTGGTGTAATCTCTATCAAACTATCCTGGATATTTTTCACAGAACTAGAACAAAAAGTTCTAAAACTTACATTGAAACATAAGAGACCCAGAATGGCCATAGAATTCTTGGGAAAAAAGAACAAAGCAGGAGACATAACTCTCCCAGGCTTAATACTGCAGTACTACAGTAATCAAAACAGCTTGGCACTGACACAAAAACAGACATATAGATTAATGCAGTAGAATAGAGAGCCCAGATATAAGCCCATACGCCAGTGGGCAATTAATCTTTGACAAGGAGGCAAAGAATATACAATGGGGAAAAGAGAGTCTTTTCAGCAATTGGTGCTGGAGAAGTTGGACAGTCACATTTAAATCAAGGAATTCAGATCACACCCTGATACCATATACAAAAATAAACTCAAGATGGCTTTAAGCCTTGCATATAAGATATAGTACCATAGAACTCCTAGAAGAGAATATAGGGAAAGCATTCACTGACATAAATCCTACCAATGGTCAGTCTTCTAAGGTAATAGAAATAAAAGTCAAAATAAATAAATTGGACCTAATCAAACTATTAAGCTTTTGCACAGCAAATGAAACCATAAACAAAATGAAAAGAGAGCCTACAGAATGACAGAAAATATTTGAAAATGGTACACCCAGCAAACACTTAATTTTGAAATATACAAACAGCTCATACAACTCAATAACAAAAACAACTCAATTGAAAAATGGGCAGAAGACATAAATAGTCATTTCTCCACAGAAGACTGACAGATGGCCATCAGGCACATGAAAGGGTGCTCAAAATTGCTAAATTATTAGAGAACTGCAAATCAAAACTACCATGAACTCATTGTAGTTCTGACCTCACACTGGTAAGAATGACCATCATCAAAAAGCCTACAAATAAAAAAGGTTGGAGATAGTGCAGAGAAAAGGAATTCTCTGACACTGTTGAGAATTTAAGTTGGTGCAGCCATTATGGAAAATAATATGGAGATTTCTCCAAAATATTAAAAATAAAGTTGACATATAATCCAGCAATCTCAATCCTAGGCATATTTCCAGACAGAACTATAATTGAAGAAGATACATGCATCCCTATGTGCATAGCAACACTATTCCCAATAGCCAAGACATGGAAACAACTTAAATGTCCATCAACAGATAAATGGATTAAGAAGATTTGTGGTACATATATTATTCAGTTACAGAAAGAATGAGATAACGCCGTTTGCAACAACATGCATGTACCTAGAGATTATCATGCTAAGTGAAGTCAGAAAGAGAAAAGACAAATACCATATGATATTACTTAGATGTAGAATTTATCATGCTAAGTGAAGTCAGAAAGAGAAAGGAAAATACCATATGATATTACTTAGATGTAGAATTTAAAATGTGACACAGGGACTTCCCTGATGGTCCAGTGGTTAAGACTCTGTGTTCCCAATGCAGGGGGCCTGGGTTTGATCCCTGGTCGGGGAACTAGATCCCACATGCTGGAACTAATAAGACCCCGGGCAGCCAAATAAATAAATAATTTAAAAAAATGTGACATGAGTGAACCTAGCTATGAAACAAAAACCAACTTACAGACATGGAGAAAAGATTTGTAGTTGCCAAGGGAGAGGTAGGGTTGGGGAGGAAAGGACTGGGTGTTTGGAATTAGCAGAGGCAAGCTCTTATATACAGAATGAATAAACAATAAGATCCTACTGTATAGCACAGGGAACAGTATTCAATATACTGTGCTAAACCATAATGGAAAAGAATATGGTAAAGAATATACGTATAAATGAATCACTGTTTATCAGAAATTAGCACAACACAGTAAATCATCTATAGTCTGATTAAAAAAAAACTTTTACAAAAAATGTACCTTATATTAGCCCAGAAAGAAAGTTTCAACAGATCTTAAATGAATAATAGCAGCTATATCCTTTGATCTCAGTGCAGTAAAGTTAGAAACTTTTAACAGAAGGATAGCTCAAAAAAAGCCCCCCAACTTGTGTTTGGAAACTACATAATTACTGTTATTTATTATATTATAAAATAATTCTTGGATTAAAAAGGAAACTATATATTAAAATAAGAAATACTTAGAGCTAAATGATAATGAAAAAAAAAAAACTTTCATATTCAATTTGTGAAGCACAGCTGGAGAAGTGCTAACTTTGAGAGAAATTTATAGCCTTAAATAGAATTGGTAGGAAATAAGGTTAAAAACAGACATGATTAGGAATCAATTCAAGGAACTGGAAAAAGAGCAAACCTAAAGAAATCATAAGGAAATAATGGACAGAAGCAGAAATAGATGGACTGTGTATGAAATTTAACAAAAAGTTTTCTAAAATAAAAAATTTAAAAATGGACTTTTTTTTTAAAACCTTTATTTTGCTTTTAACTTTTATTGAGTTTTGTTGTTTACAGATATGTATGTTCCCAGATTAGTCATATGTATATCCCCCTCTTCCCACCCCTCCCAACCATCACACAGCACCCCTGAAAGATCCCCTTTTCTCACAGAGCAATGATTAGAGCTATTTTCTTCACTTGTGATAGTACAGGTCGATGGTGATGATGGCAGACGCAGTGAAGCGACAGAAAGACAGACATGGACAGTGGACGTATGGACATTGTGGGAAGGAACAGAGGGTGGGAGGCGTAAAGGAAGTAGCATGAAAAATGGACTTTTTGACAAGGTTAATAGTACACTATATTGCAGACAAGACTAATCAATAAAACATCAAAATTCATATAAGCATAAAGCAAAAAGAGCCATGCAAAACCTTCATTCCCTTTTTATTCATGTGCCCAGTGGAGGAAAGGGATCACCTGAGAGCCAAAGAATGGTCATCTTGCTCATCTAATTATTAAGATTCTCCTCTACTAAGAGGACACATCATGTGCCCATCTGGAAGGATTTGTTTAGATGCTGCCCCCTGAGCAGTACTTATCCCCACCTAAAAAAGCTGTGAAAGAAATATACACTAAAATCCCAAGCCAGAAATGTTTTTGAGCTGAGACAAGTGTATGGTGTAGTTTGTGTACAGAAAAGCCTTTGAAAATTGAAAATTAATATAGGCAAGAATGATGACAACAGGCGTGAGGAATTTCTTCCACCCCAGGCCAATCCACGCCACTCCATTCTAGCTACCTTAAACATCCATGATTGCTTCCTTCCCCACTCTTCAGATATCACATAAAAAGAACAAATCCTATTCAGAGGCAGAAATCTCAAGTCTCTTGACTCTCTCATACTTTCATGTTTTCTTTTTGATTATTTAGTTCAGCAGTCTCTTTTCTTGCCTCTCTTTTGAGTTGACCTATAATCATGCCTTCCCAAATGGGATCTTGATTGACTTTGACTATGAATTCCTCTTGCATCCTGGAATTAGACCCTTGGGTCATCTCAAAGTATGCCTCACTGGTCTTAGCTGATTCTTCATGACCCAAGCCTATGCATTTTCATCTGACTTTGTCAATCTTTTAGAGGGGTTTGACAGCTTTATCCAAGTCACCCCAAGGTGGCAGAGGTTCTGCATTCAACAGAAAGGTGTAATTTAGTCAGCCAATCAACTTGTCAGTCATTGCGGATATAGCACCTTACAGCCACTCACACCTTTTAATTGGATTTCTTCTCAATTTCTTGAATGCCAGAGGCATAGAAATCAACCCTTTTTGTTTCTTCCCTTGGCTTCCTTAGTGCCACAGTGCTGTTCGAAATCTCAAGAGTAGAAAAGAACTTTTAGCATATTGACTTCTGGGGACATGCAGACTTCTGTTACTCATGTCAGAGCTTTTTGTTTTAACGATAAATTTCGTGTCAGAGTTATCAACTATTAATATTCATGGTTTCAAGCTCATGACATTATTTTTAAATAAATGAGACAAAATCAAAGAAGCACTTTATCAACTAATTAGTTTTTGTTCCAAGTCGTAAAAACTGTTATCAGCTTGATGCAAGTTAATTTAGAGACCTTCAGGAATGAGTTGAATTTCAGTGCTTGAAAGTGTCAACTGTAAGGTGTAATAAATCTATTACCATTATCTCATTCTTCAGGTGATTGTGGCTTTCATAGTTAAAATATGGCTTATAAAATTTGTGTTTGTAGTAAGGCTAATTGGCTTTGAAATTTTAGGGGACATCATCAGAAAAGCATCTAGTTCAAGTTGATAAATGTAGAAAATTTAAACCAAGTAAATCAACATAAGCTATGAAAGATGAAATTTTAATGATAGGTAGGTCAAACAGTAGAAACATAGTAACTTCAAATGACATTCTAGACATGAGTTGTTCATTGGCATAAGATTCTGAGCAGAAATAGTATCTCCCCCAAAAGGTTATGTAGGGTTATGGTGACCCTTCTTATGGGAGTGGAGGTAAATGTAATAACTTATAAATATGGGCCTTAATGTGTTTTCCAATATGCTAGTGGAGCACAAAGCTAGAATAGCTAGATTAAGCTACACAAAGTCAGATCCCTTCCCCACCCAACATAATTTCTTGGAAGCAGTTGGGCCATTGTGACTAGAAATGGAATCAGTTAGGATTCAGTTAGGGCTCCTCAGAGAAGCCAAATCACCATGAATATTATGAAAATAAAGTATTTATTTTAGGATTAGACCTTACATAAATATGGGAAAGCACAGAAAGTGAAGGTCTGAAAGAGGGAGTTAGAGGACCACAAAGCAAGTTACCGCGCATCCTTCTGAAGTACTGGAGTGGGTGGAGGAGACACAGTGTTCAGACAGTTCTGAAAGGCCAAGTATATCCAGCTGTTGTTGACATAAAAGTAGGAGAGGTGTAGAAGTCTGCTGCAAGCTGTTGCCTCTGTAAATCCACAGCCAAGATCCTGATGGTAGTCCTGGGACTGCTGGGTCAACAGGGCCAGTAGTTTGGAAGACAAGCTGCATGAGGAGCAGATGAGAGTGATCTACATGCTAGCTACCTCCGCCTCTGTCCTTCACTGTGTCTAACTGTGATTCTTCTCAGAGTAATTATTGCTGCTTCACTTCTGCCTAAATGACAAAATCAAGTTTATCAACTAATTAGTTTTTGTTCCAAGTCGTAAAAACTGTTATCAGCTTGATGCAAGTTAATTTAGAGACCTTCAGGAATGAGTTGAATTTCAGTGCTTGAAAGTGTCAACTGTAAGGTGTAATAAATCTATTACCATTATCTCATTCTTCAGGTGATTGTGGCTTTCATAGTTAAAATATGGCTTATAAAATTTGTGTTTGTAGTAAGGCTAATTGGCTTTGAAATTTTTAGGGGGACATCATCAGAAAAGCATCTAGTTCAAGTTGATAAATGTAGAAAATTTAAACCAAGTAAATCAACATAAGCTATGAAAGATGAAATTTTAATGATAGGTAGGTCAAACAGTAGAAACATAGTAACTTCAAATGACATTCTAGACATGAGTTGTTCATTGGCATAAGATTCTGAGCAGAAATAGTATCTCCCCCAAAAGGTTATGTAGGGTTATGGTGACCCTTCTTATGGGAGTGGAGGTAAATGTAATAACTTATAAATATGGGCCTTAATGTGTTTTCCAATATGCTAGTGGAGCACAAAGCTAGAATAGCTAGATTAAGCTACACAAAGTCAGATCCCTTCCCCACCCAACATAATTTCTTGGAAGCAGTTGGGCCATTGTGACTAGAAATGGAATCAGTTAGGATTCAGTTAGGGCTCCTCAGAGAAGCCAAATCACCATGAATATTATGAAAATAAAGTATTTATTTTAGGATTAGACCTTACATAAATATGGGAAAGCACAGAAAGTGAAGGTCTGAAAGAGGGAGTTAGAGGACCACAAAGCAAGTTACCGCGCATCCTTCTGAAGTACTGGAGTGGGTGGAGGAGACACAGTGTTCAGACAGTTCTGAAAGGCCAAGTATATCCAGCTGTTGTTGACATAAAAGTAGGAGAGGTGTAGAAGTCTGCTGCAAGCTGTTGCCTCTGTAAATCCACAGCCAAGATCCTGATGGTAGTCCTGGGACTGCTGGGTCAACAGGGCCAGTAGTTTGGAAGACAAGCTGCATGAGGAGCAGATGAGAGTGATCTACATGCTAGCTACCTCCGCCTCTGTCCTTCACTGTGTCTAACTGTGATTCTTCTCAGAGTAATTATTGCTGCTTCACTTCTGCCTTCCAATTCTTGCATGAACCAGACAAGGAAGAGGATTCTGGGAATTGTAAATTGAGTTTTAAACAAATGCAACCTCTTATTTCTTGGCATTTATACATACTTTTTTGGACCATGTTTAACATCCAAAAATTTTCAGTAGCAAAATCATCCTTTGAACTAATGTAGTCAGTGCTCATAAAGGTAAAGCAAGCTAACACTCTTTATTCATTCTTAACTCCTTTATCTATTCTTTAACTTTATCCATTTTTAACTTCTCTTCTATCTGAGTCACACATCTCTTTGGATAGTCAGTATCTTAAATATTGAAATATAAAAGTACCCACTATTAATGTATATTTTGTTCAGTAGCAGGAAAAACGGGAGAGGGAAAAATAGAAACAAAAACAGTTTATAACACTTCAGCTGGTCCTGCTTCTTTATCTGACCCATATCTTCCTAATTGAAAGGTCTGAGTCATTAACAATACTGTCTGCATTGAGTAGAGATTCCTTGGTGGCTCAGATGGTTAAGAATCTGCCTGCAATGCAAGAGATCCAAGTTTGATCCCTGGAACAGGAAGATCCCTTGGAGAAAGGAATGGAAACCCACTACAGGATTCTTTCCCGGAGAATTCCATGGAGAGAGGAGACTGGTGGGTTCCAGGGGTCACAAAGAGTTGGACACAACTGAGTGACTAACATTTTCATTGCATGAATTGTTTTTTCTGTTGACTTAGATCATAGATCTTAGAACTCCTAAGATGTACTTCAAGGGAATTCTTGAATTTTATTGTTTAATTATTTATTTTAGAAATTCTTTTTTGTTTTGGACCTTTTTAAAAGTTTATTTAATTTGTTACAAAGTTGTTTCTGTTGTTTCAGTCTTTTTGGCCGTGAGACACATGGGATCTTACCTTTGGGACCAGTGATTATACCTGTACCCCCTGCATTGAAAGGCAAAATCTTAACCAGTGGATGGCCAGGGAAGAATTCTTGTATTTTAGACATCCTCCTCCCTGCTCCCATTTTTGAGTGGCAAACTAGTTTTGTTTTGATAAGCTAGGATCATTCACTCCAATTATTTCCATTTCCTATTGGTTCAGTGGCATGAGGAGCTCAAAGTGATCAATTGGCAGTCTCAGCTTCCACTTTAAAGGAATCATTAATGTGTCATTTGGTAGAAGCAGTGTTCTTTGGTGAACTCAGCTCTTTAAACAGCAAAGCTGCAGGAGTGGGAAGGAAACTTTTGCTAGTGGATTGCTAGAGGTAATAGTGAGAGGAGTCAGTCCATTTTCATCACTTCATATTTTGACTCATGCATCCTGGCTGTGGGAAAAACAGAACTGTATATTGATGACTGATTCAGAGAAAATATTGCATTCTGATTGGCATCATTGGAGAGTCACTAAGTGCTGCCGCATAGCTTGCACTGGAATCCGAGTCTTTCTAGCTCTATCTAGCCAGCAACCCCGGGGTGATGGGGAGAAGTGCAAGAACAGAGAGCTTCATGAGCATAAGTCTATAGCTACACTTCCCCTACTGTGAAATGAGTTCTCTGATTAGAAGCAATGCAATGTGGAATCTGATGATGATGAATAAGGCATTTGTAAATCCATGGGTTAGCAAAATTGTTGAGGGGTAGAAGGACAAATTCATATCCCCAGTGTTTATTCCAGTGAAAACAAAATTCTACCTCCTCTTTGATAGAATTAGTCCTAACTAATCAACCTGCTACCAGGGTAACTAGTTCCCTTGAGGAATGGTACCATATTGTGTATTAGTAGTGGTCTCTACTGATAGGCTTGTCATTTCTGTAGCCGAATAGGCCTTGGTGAGTGAAAGTCCCAATTGCTGAGCTCATGCAGAGCTGCAATCCTTTTGTTCTTATAGCCGTCATGGGAAAGATTGCCTGAGATCCACAGAAGTGCCATCTTGCTAATTAAGATTTTCCTCTGCTGGTGTCAAAGAAACTGCTTCTGATGGTCTTCACTAACAGGACTAGAGGAGCAAGATCAACAGATCAACAACTGTGAACCAGAGAGTGTACTGATTTACTTTAGGTGAAGAAGAAACATCTGGAAGAGCAGCTGGATTTAGAGTTCCACCCGATTAAGTTTATGAAAACATGCTATCAGGTATCAGGTACCAAGGTGCACCTGTCCTCTGAGGAGATCAAACAAGAAGTCAAACAGGTGGGGATATGGAGAAAATTTATTTCAAATTCTTTGTGATATCCCCCATCCCCAAAAAGAATAGCTGAGTGGGTTGTCATGC
Source organism: Tragulus kanchil (assembly GCA_022376925.1). Classification (NCBI taxonomy): domain Eukaryota; kingdom Metazoa; phylum Chordata; class Mammalia; order Artiodactyla; family Tragulidae; genus Tragulus; species Tragulus kanchil. The sequence continues at coordinate 36,775,045 of JAIOJX010000032.1, forward strand.
CTTCCACTTTAAAGGAATCATTAATGTGTCATTTGGTAGAAGCAGTGTTCTTTGGTGAACTCAGCTCTTTAAACAGCAAAGCTGCAGGAGTGGGAAGGAAACTTTTGCTAGTGGATTGCTAGAGGTAATAGTGAGAGGAGTCAGTCCATTTTCATCACTTCATATTTTGACTCATGCATCCTGGCTGTGGGAAAAACAGAACTGTATATTGATGACTGATTCAGAGAAAATATTGCATTCTGATTGGCATCATTGGAGAGTCACTAAGTGCTGCCGCATAGCTTGCACTGGAATCCGAGTCTTTCTAGCTCTATCTAGCCAGAAACCCCGGGGTGATGGGGAGAAGTGCAAGAACAGAGAGCTTCATGAGCATAAGTCTATAGCTACACTTCCCCTACTGTGAAATGAGTTCTCTGATTAGAAGCAATGCAATGTGGAATCTGATGATGATGAATAAGGCATTTGTAAATCCATGGGTTAGCAAAATTGTTGAGGGGTAGAAGGACAAATTCATATCCCCAGTGTTTATTCCAGTGAAAACAAAATTCTACCTCCTCTTTGATAGAATTAGTCCTAACTAATCAACCTGCTACCAGGGTAACTAGTTCCCTTGAGGAATGGTACCATATTGTGTATTAGTAGTGGTCTCTACTGATAGGCTTGTCATTTCTGTAGCCGAATAGGCCTTGGTGAGTGAAAGTCCCAATTGCTGAGCTCATGCAGAGCTGCAATCCTTTTGTTCTTATAGCCGTCATGGGAAAGATTGCCTGAGATCCACAGAAGTGCCATCTTGCTAATTAAGATTTTCCTCTGCTGGTGTCAAAGAAACTGCTTCTGATGGTCTTCACTAACAGGACTAGAGGAGCAAGATCAACAGATCAACAACTGTGAACCAGAGAGTGTACTGATTTACTTTAGGTGAAGAAGAAACATCTGGAAGAGCAGCTGGATTTAGAGTTCCACCCGATTAAGTTTATGAAAACATGCTATCAGGTATCAGGTACCAAGGTGCACCTGTCCTCTGAGGAGATCAAACAAGAAGTCAAACAGGTGGGGATATGGAGAGAATCAGTATCTCTGCATCCTTCAAATTCTTTGTGATGTCCCCCCATCCCCCAAAAAAAGAATAGCTGAGTGGGTTGTCATGCCCTCCTCCAGGGCATCTTCCCAACTAAGGAAAAAAAAAATCTACATCTCTTTATGTCTCCTACATTGGCATGTGGGTTCTTTATCACTTGTGCCACCTGGGAGATCATATAATTGAGGGACTGACTTATTGGAAAAAACTCTAATGCTGGGAAAGATTAAGGGCAGGAGGAGAAGAGGGTAACAGAGGATGAGATGGTTGGATGACATCACCAACTTAAAAAAAAAAAATTCTTCATGATGAAATTCATCCACAGTTCCTCCAGAAACGCCATGTTACTTTTTAGAGTGCTGCTTGACTTTTCCATAGTAGTCCTCACTTCATGACACAGAGAACCAAAGGTGGGATTTTGTTGGTTGCTGATGATGTCTATTCCAACTATGTATTCCAGAAACTGGGGAAATAGCCACAGTGTGGGTGGGGAAACACTGGGCTCACCATATAAAGATGTATATTCAGTAGAATGACCTACTCCAAGCCAAAACTCTATTGATCACCTACTCTGTTTAAGCTCCTCCTCTGACTGGTGGGTCACACTTGGCATTTGAGATCAAAGGAATTGGCGCGAATAGAGAGCCAAAGTCCAGTAATATCTCAAAGGTCTTATTATTATTATTTTTCTCCAATTGCAAGTCACCTCTAAGTCCCTTCGGAGAAGTATAAATTTGAAAGTGTGACAAGGTTTGAGGGATTTGACTCATCTTTTTTTACATGTAGAGATTGTATGATATATATTTTTTAAAATTATTGAGATATAATTTACATACCATAAATTTTATCTGTTTAAAGAATACAGTTCAGTGGTTTTTTAGCATTACATTTAAACATTTACATTTGACTAGAGGAGCAAGATCAACAGATCAACAACTGTGAACCAGAGAGTGTACTGATTTACTTTAGGTGAAGAAGAAACATCTGGAAGAGCAGCTGGATTTAGAGTTCCACCCGATTAAGTTTATGAAAACATGCTATCAGGTATCAGGTACCAAGGTGCACCTGTCCTCTGAGGAGGTCAAACAAGAAGTCAAACAGGTGGGGATATGGAGAGAATCAGTATCTCTGCATCCTTCAAATTCTTTGTGATATCCCCCCATCCCCCCAAAAAAGAATAGCTGAGTGGGTTGTCATGCCCTCCTCCAGGGCATCTTCCCAACTAAGGAAAAAAAAAATCTACATCTCTTTATGTCTCCTACATTGGCATGTGGGTTCTTTATCACTTGTGCCACCTGGGAGATCATATAATTGAGGGACTGACTTATTGGAAAAAACTCTAATGCTGGGAAAGATTAAGGGCAGGAGGAGAAGAGGGTAACAGAGGATGAGATGGTTGGATGACATCACCAACTTAAAAAAAAAAATTCTTCATGATGAAATTCATCCACAGTTCCTCCAGAAACGCCATGTTACTTTTTAGAGTGCTGCTTGACTTTTCCATAGTAGTCCTCACTTCATGACACAGAGAACCAAAGGTGGGATTTTGTTGGTTGCTGATGATGTCTATTCCAACTATGTATTCCAGAAACTGGGGAAATAGCCACAGTGTGGGTGGGGAAACACTGGGCTCACCATATAAAGATGTATATTCAGTAGAATGACCTACTCCAAGCCAAAACTCTATTGATCACCTACTCTGTTTAAGCTCCTCCTCTGACTGGTGGGTCACACTTGGCATTTGAGATCAAAGGAATTGGCGCGAATAGAGAGCCAAAGTCCAGTAATATCTCAAAGGTCTTATTATTATTATTTTTCTCCAATTGCAAGTCACCTCTAAGTCCCTTCGGAGAAGTATAAATTTGAAAGTGTGACAAAGTTTGAGGGATTTGACTCATCTTTTTTTACATGTAGAGATTGTATGATATATATTTTTTAAAATTATTGAGATATAATTTACATACCATAAATTTTATCTGTTTAAAGAATACAGTTCAGTGGGTTTTTTTTTAGCATTAATACATTTACAAATGCATTTATATTACTCTAATATAATCTTAGAACATTTCATCATCACCAAAGGAAACCATGTATTCACTGGCAGCCATTCTACATTCCCCTCTCTCATTTCCCATTTTCACCTCCCAGCCCTAGACAACCACTAATACATCTTTTGTCTCTATAAATTTGACTATTCTGCATATTTTAAATATGATTATACAATATGTGGTCTTTTGTGACTGGTTTCTTTCACTAAGCATAATGTTTTTGAGATTCAGTCATGTGGTAGCTATCAGTACTTTTTTTTTTGATTCTTAATAATATTCCATTATCAGGATGTATTATGATTTGCTTGTTAAATGGATGAAGGACATTTGGGATATTTCTATTTTTAGCTATTTAAATAGTACTTCTTTGAACATTCACGTACATACATGTATATTTTTTTCATATGTGTGCATGGGCATGTGCCGCATTGTGCTTCAAGGGACACCATCAGGAAAGTGAAACTATAACCCACAGAGTGGGAGAAAAGTTTTGAAATCATATATCTGATAGGTACTCATACACAGAATATAAAAACGACCATTACAATTCAGTAAAAAGATAATCCAATTTAGAAATAGGCTAATGATTTGAATAGGTATTTCTCCAGAGAAGTGATATATATGGCTAATAAGCATTTGAAAAGACGCTCAGCCTTATTATTCCTTAGAGAAATGCAATGCAATTTAAAACCACAGTGAGATCCTGCTTCACACCTATTATAATGTTTGTAATTAAAAAGACAAATAATAGCAAGTGTGGAAGATGTGAAGTAAGTGGAGCTCTGCTAGGTTGCTGGTGGAAATGTAAAATGATGTGACCCTTTTAGAAAACACACTGGCATTTCTTCAGAATGGAACAGAATTACCACATGATCTAGAAATTTCACTCTTAAATATTTAATCATGATGACTGTAGCTCTTTGAGGGACTTAAAGTCTTGGTTCAAAGTATCTTTGGGATTTATTCAATTGGGTTTAGTTCTGGAGTCTCATTTTAAGAAGAGTGAAAATTTGGAGAATTTTAAAATTATGGAAAAATATGAATCCAACAAATGAAGACATCTTTGGAAAAATAGTTGTTTACAAGTTTCACTCCCAAAATGGGATAATATAATCTGAGTATCCTCTGGCACAAAAATCTAACATAGAAGTCAAAACTACCACAATAGTGGGTTGGCTAACAGATGTCAATGTGAATACTCATGAAACCTCGTCAGTGTGCTTTCAGGTGGGGGTAAAAACCTCTGAAAAGAGAAGTAACTTCAAGATTTTTGTTGTGGGCCTTGCCAGTGTTTGCTTTGATATTGCTGCTGTTTGTTTCTCTGGTTATCATACTTTCTTCATTGTTGGAGGTAGGATTTCATAACATCACTTAATATTTTTCTTGATAAAGAAATAAAAAGTTAGAATCTGATAGTTATAACTATTTTGTTTGTTTGAAGAAAGTACTAATTTGATACAAAATAGTTCGATTTAGAGAGTCATATTTTAAAAATCTGGTTTCTATTTCAGGCCCCAAGATTTCATTTGAAGTACAGTAGAAAAGTAAGTTGTTTTTGAATTGATAAAGAAATCATCTGATTTAACTAAATTTTTTATGTCACAATATTTGTTTTTATGGATGATGATGATTTTGTAGTAAGTCTGAATGTTTAGGTTGAAACAGATTGAGTTGCTGCAAATTTAAAATATTTTAAAAATGTAAGTTCTCTAGTTTTAGTTCTTCAATGCTTACAAGTGAAGATGAATTTTATCTTAGGGATAGATTTTTAGTTAAATGTAGCAAAATATCTTCAACTTTACATTAATTATCTTTGAAGAATGTTTCTTCTTGCTGAATTATAAAGCAAAATATTTTGCAGTGAAATGCTAACTTACTGTTATATCCTTCATTACTTGTTGATAGAAATTAGTTGGCAATGAGCAACCACACATACCAAAATGATAAGCCATGTCAGCATGTAGACTCTCTGGATAGAGCTCTCCAAAAAAAATTAAAAAATTTTAAGTTCTCATGTACAGTCTGAGAAACTGTTGAAATGATGCAAGAAGAAAAAACCTATTTCAGTTAATCTATGACAGCTCTTTGAGGGACTTAAAGTCTTGGTTCAAAGTATCTTTGGGATTTATTCAATTGGGTTTAGTTCTGGAGTCTCATTTTAAGAAGAGTGAAAATTTGGAGAATTTTAAAATTATGGAAAAATATGAATCCAACAAATGAAGACATCTTTGGAAAAATAGTTGTTTACAGGTTTCACTCCCAAAATGGGATAATATAATCTGAGTATCCTCTGGCACAAAAATCTAACATAGAAGTCAAAACTACCACAATAGTGGGTTGGCTAACAGATGTCAATGTGAATACTCATGAAACCTCGTCAGTGTGCTTTCAGGTGGGGGTAAAAACCTCTGAAAAGAGAAGTAACTTCAAGATTTTTGTTGTGGGCCTTGCCAGTGTTTGCTTTGATATTGCTGCTGTTTGTTTCTCTGGTTATCATACTTTCTTCATTGTTGGAGGTAGGATTTCATAACATCACTTAATATTTTTCTTGATAAAGAAATATAAAGTTAGAATCTGATAGTTATAACTATTTTGTTTGTTTGAAGAAAGTACTAATTTGATACAAAATAGTTCGATTTAGAGAGTCATATTTTAAAAATCTGGTTTCTATTTCAGGCCCCAAGATTTCATTTGAAGTACAGTAGAAAAGTAAGTTGTTTTTGAATTGATAAAGAAATCATCTGATTTAACTAAATTTTTTATGTCACAATATTTGTTTTTATGGATGATGATGATTTTGTAGTAAGTCTGAATGTTTAGGTTGAAACAGATTGAGTTGCTGCAAATTTAAAATATTTTAAAAATGTAAGTTCTCTAGTTTTAGTTCTTCAATGCTTACAAGTGAAGATGAATTTTATCTTAGGGATAGATTTTTAGTTAAATGTAGCAAAATATCTTCAACTTTACATTAATTATCTTTGAAGAATGTTTCTTCTTGCTGAATTATAAAGCAAAATATTTTGCAGTGAAATGCTAACTTACTGTTATATCCTTCATTACTTGTTGATAGAAATTAGTTGGCAATGAGCAACCACACATACCAAAATGATAAGCCATGTCAGCATGTAGACTCTCTGGATAGAGCTCTCCAAAAAAAATTAAAAAATTTTAAGTTCTCATGTACAGTCTGAGAAACTGTTGAAATGATGCAAGAAGAAAAAACCTATTTCAGTTAATCTATGACAGCTCTTTTTCTGGATTAGAAATCTCGAAATATTAAAGAAGGGCACACATAGAAAATGTAGGCCAATGAAAAGGAAAATATATGCTACTAAAGAATGAAATATGTTAGCATTAAGATTGTATTTTGAAATTCAAAGTTTACTAAAAAGCAATGCCCAAAAGTAAGTGTGTAAAACTGGACAACCGTTTAATTTTGTTAGCAAATAAATCTTATTCTAGATTCTATTAAACTAAAATTATGTACATAAATCTTATACACAGGCACATGTATCTATCCAGAAAGTAGATCCACTAGTCTTCATCAGGTCAATTCTTTTTTTAAACAAATATTTATCTGTTTATGATTTATTTTGATTGCCACAGGTCTTAGTTAAGGCATGCGGGATCCAGTTCCCTGATTATGGGTTGGATCCAGTTCCCCTGAACTGAGAGCTTGGAGCCTTGCCCACTGGACCGTCAGGGAAGTCCACTTAGGTCAACTCTTTACTCTTTTTTCCCCCTGCTCTCTCTTCTTCTTTTCTCTTCCTGCTCTCTTTCTCCTATGCTCTCATCTCTTTCTTACTTCCTCCTCTTCTCTTTTACTTTCCATTCTTTCTTTCCTTTTATTTGTTTCTGCTCCTTTTCTCCCTCTTTCTCCTCTCTCCTTTCTCTTCTTACTCTCCCCATACCTTTCAGCCTTTATCTCTTTTTCCTCTTACCTCTCTCTCCATCTCTCTTTCTCCCTTCTCCCTCCTCCACTTCCCTCTGTCTTTCTCTCCTTACTCCCTTATTCTTCCCTCTCTTTCTCTTATTTTCCCTCCAATTTTCTTCCACGTTTGAATTTGGTGTACTGATAACATTGCTAGGACTTTAATGTATGAGGAAACAGGTGCTCTAATGTACCTGTTTGTATGGATGTAACTGGAGAAATTGCAGGGTGAGTCCTGTAGGGATTCACTTTTCCCAAGGGATGAAGTTGCCTGCTTGGAAAAGTCTTTTTGCAAGGAAAATATACATTGACTCAGTTCATTTAGGGAGGGTTGATGATTCTTAGTAAACTTATGGAAAATACAAATTCAGAATCTTCACATGATCAGTAATGGAATGACATGAAATGTATCAGGACAGTGTGTGGGGGGGAATAAAAACATGAGTCATCATTACCAGTATTTTTTATATTCTCTTTCACCCCAAAGAAGGAAGTCCGAATCTTCTATATTCATTAGGAGCTAGTGTTGCTTCTAATTCATCTAACTTTTCAAGTTTCTTATTTATGTTCTTTCCTTGCCTGGCTGCCTTCTCTGCCCTTCTGATCGTTTCCCTATCCTTCATTTTTTTTTTATTTTACTTTTAACTTTTATTGAGTTTTGTTGTTTACAGATATGTATATTCCCAGATTAGTCATATGTATATCCCCCCCTTCCCTCCCCTCCCGACCATCACACAGCACCCCTGAAGGATCCCCTTTTCTCACAGAGCAATGACTAGAGCTATTTTCTTCACTTATGATAGTACAGGCCTTCATGCTACTTCCCTTACGCCTCTCACCCACTGTTCCTTCCCCACAATGTCCATATGTCCACTGTCCATGTCTGTCTTTCTGTCGCTTCACTGCGTGTGCCATCATCACCATCCTACTAGATTCCATATATATGTGTTAATATACTGTGTTTGTCCTTCCCTTTCTGACTGACTTCACTTTTTAGGATACGTTCTAGATCCAACCACCTCATTAGGGCTGATTCTTCTGCATTTCTCTTTACAGCTGTGTAGTATTCCATTGTATATATGTACCAGAGCTTTTGGATCCATTCGTTCATCGATGGGCATCTAGGTTCCTTCCATGTTCTAGCTATTGTATAGAGAGCTGCAATGAACATTGGGGTACAGGTGCTTCTTTCAGATTTGATTTCGTCAGGGTATAAGCCTAAGAGTGGGATTGCTGGGTCATATGGTGCTTCTATTTTTAGTTTTTTAAGAAATCTCCAGACTGTCTTCCATAGAGGCTGTATCAATTTACACTCCCACCAGCAGTGCAGGAGTGTTCCCTTTTCTCCGCAGCCTCTCCAGCATTTATTGTCTGTCGATTTGTGGATGATGGCCATTCTGACGGGTGTGAGGTGATATCTCATTGTAGTTTTGATTTGCATTTCTCTAATTATTAGTGAAGTTGAGCATCGTTTCATGTGTTTTTGGGCCATCTGTATGTCATCATTGGAGAGGTGTCTGTTTAGGTCCTTTTCCCATTTTTTGATTGGGTTGTTCGTTTTTCCAGTGCTGAGTTGTCTGAGTTGCTTGTAGATTTTGGAGATTAATTCTTTGTCTGTTGTTTCATTTGCTATGATTTTCTCCCACTCTGTGGACTGTCTGTTCAGCTTTTTTGTAATTTCTTTAGCTGTACAAAAGCTTTTAAGTTTCATTAGGTCCCACATGTTCATTTGTCGTTTTAGTTCTACTATTCTAGTAGGTGGGTCAGAGAAGATCTTGCTTTGATTGATGTCCTTGAGGGTTTTGCCTATATTCTCCTCTAAGAGTTTGATGGTTTCTGGCCTTACATTTAAGTCTTTAATCCATTTTGAGTTGATCTTTGTGTATGGTGTCAGGGTATGTTCCAACTTCATTTTCTTGCATGTAGCTGTCCAATTTTCCCAGCACCATTTGTTGAAGAGGCTGTCTTTGTCCCATTTTATATGTTTGCCTCCTTTGTCAAAAATCAGGTACCCATAGGTGCGTGGCTTTATCTCTGGGTTCTCGATCTTGTTCCATTGGTCTATAGTTCTGTTTTTGTGCCAGTACCATACTGTCTTGATGACTGTTGCTTTGTAGTAGAGTCTGAAGTTGGGGAGGCTGATGCCCCCAGCTCCATTCTTCTTCCAGAGGATTGCTTTGGCTATTCGAGGTCTTTTGTGTTTCCATATGAACTGTGAGATTCTTTGGTCTAGTTCTGTGAAGAATGTCATTGGAAGTTTGATAGGGATCGCATTGAATCTATAGATGACATTTGGTAGTATGGTCATTTTCACAATATTGATTCTTCCGACCCAGGAACATGGAATATTTCTCCATCTGTTTAAGTCTTCTTTAATGTCTCTCATGAGTGTCTTGTAATTTTCTGTGTACAGTTCTTTTGTTTCTTTGGGTAGGTTTATTCCTAGATATTTGATTCTTTTGGTTGCAATGGTGAAGGGGATTGCCTCTTTGATTTCATTTCTCTAATTATTAGTGAAGTTGAGCATCGTTTCATGTGTTTTTGGGCCATCTGTATGTCATCATTGGAGAGGTGTCTGTTTAGGTCCTTTTCCCATTTTTTGATTGGGTTGTTCGTTTTTCCAGTGCTGAGTTGTCTGAGTTGCTTGTAGATTTTGGAGATTAATTCTTTGTCTGTTGTTTCATTTGCTATGATTTTCTCCCACTCTGTGGACTGTCTGTTCAGCTTTTTTGTAATTTCTTTAGCTGTACAAAAGCTTTTAAGTTTCATTAGGTCCCACATGTTCATTTGTCTTTTTAGTTCTACTATTCTAGTAGGTGGGTCAGAGAAGATCTTGCTTTGATTGATGTCCTTGAGGGTTTTGCCTATATTCTCCTCTAAGAGTTTGATGGTTTCTGGCCTTACATTTAAGTCTTTAATCCATTTTGAGTTGATCTTTGTGTATGGTGTCAGGGTATGTTCCAACTTCATTTTCTTGCATGTAGCTGTCCAATTTTCCCAGCACCATTTGTTGAAGAGGCTGTCTTTGTCCCATTTTATAGTTTCGCCTCCTTTGTCAAAAATAAGGTACCCATAGGTGCGTGGGTTTATCTCTGGGTTCTCAATCTTGTTCCATTGGTCTATAGTTCTGTCTTTGTGCCAGTACCATACTGTCTTGATGACTGTTGCTTTGTAGTAGAGTCTGAAGTTGGGGAGGCTGATGCCCCCAGCTCCATTCTTCTTCCTCAGGATTGCTTTGGCTATTCGAGGTCTTTTGTGTTTCCATATGAACTGTGAGATTCTTTGGTCTAGTTCTGTGAAGAATGTCATTGGAAGTTTGATAGGGATCGCATTGAATCTATAGATGACATTTGGTAGTATGGTCATTTTCACAATATTGATTCTTCCGACCCAGGAACATGGAATATTTCTCCATCTGTTTAAGTCTTCTTTAATGTCTCTCATGAGTGTCTTGTAATTTTCTGTGTACAGTTCTTTTGTTTCTTTGGGTAGATTTATTCCTAGATATTTGATTCTTTTGGCTGCAATGGTGAAGGGGATTGCCTCTTTGATTTCATTTCTGATTTTTCATTGTTTGTTTATAGTAATGCCATTGATTTCTGTATATTGATTTTGTATCCTGAGACTTTGCTGAATTCGCTGATTGCCTCTAGTAGTTTTGTAATAGTGTTTTTGGGATTTTCTATGTATAATATCATGTCGTCTGCAAATAGAGAGAGTTTGACTTCTTCTTTTCCAATCTGGATTCCTTTGATTTCTTTCTCTTCTCTTATTGCTGTTGCTAGAACTTCCAGGACTATGTTGAATAGTAGTGGTGAAAGTGGACACCCTTGTCTTGTTCCTGATCTTAGAGGAAATGCTTTGAGTTTTTCATCCTGTATTTGAGGATATTGTTCGCTGTGGGCTTCTCATATATGGCTCTCACTATGTTAAGATAAGTTCCTTCTATGCCCATTTTCTGAAGAGTTTTTATCATAAATGGATGCTGTACTTTGTGGAAGGCTTTTTCTGCATCTATTGAGATGATCATGTGATTTTTGTCTCTCAATTTGTTGATATGGTGTGTCACATTGATTGATTTGCGGATGTTGAAGAATCCTTGCATGCCTGGGATGAACCCGACTTGATCGTGATGAATGAGCTTTTTGATGTGTTGCTGAATTCTGTTTGCTAGGATTTTGTTGAGGACTTCGGCACCTAGATTCATCAGTGACTTATCCTTCATTACTCAGCTCTTAATTCATCTCTTGAAACTTACTCTAGCTCTTGGAACCCCCCTGGCTTTGTGATTCTGTAACTATTTGCATATACATTTTTTTCTACAGTGGTAACTGTAATTAGTCCTTCAAGGGTGGGAGTCTGTCTTATTCATATTTTCCAGAATTGACAAAACATAAAAGAAGGAACTCAATATTCATCCATTTACATTTGTTTCTGGAACACTTATTATTCAGTGGAAACTGGATGAAATGCTGTGTGTATATTTGTACAAGGATATCAAAAGGCTATTTTTTTCCCTCAAAATTGACTCTGTCACTTTTCTCTCAGAATATCCCAATGAGAGTTCAGTGAAATAGCTCTTTCACATATTGCTTTTTTCTTACATCCCCTCCCCTCTTCACAGAAACTCAGGTTTTAATCTGCATGATCTGAGCCTGATGATAAACTCAGTTATAAATTCAATGTCTAAAATCTGCACCATAGGGCTTGATTTTTTTTGTTTTTTTTTCCTGATTGTTCGTTCCAGTTTTGTAATAGTGTTTTTGGGATTTTCTATGTATAATATCATGTCGTCTGCAAATAGAGAGAGTTTGACTTCTTCTTTTCCAATCTGGATTCCTTTGATTTCTTTCTCTTCTCTTATTGCTGTTGCTAGAACTTCCAGGACTATGTTGAATAGTAGTGGTGAAAGTGGACACCCTTGTCTTGTTCCTGATCTTAGAGGAAATGCTTTGAGTTTTTCATCCTGTATTTGAGGATATTGTTCGCTGTGGGCTTCTCATATATGGCTCTCACTATGTTAAGATAAGTTCCTTCTATGCCCATTTTCTGAAGAGTTTTTATCATAAATGGATGCTGTACTTTGTGGAAGGCTTTTTCTGCATCTATTGAGATGATCATGTGATTTTTGTCTCTCAATTTGTTGATATGGTGTGTCACATTGATTGATTTGCGGATGTTGAAGAATCCTTGCATGCCTGGGATGAACCCGACTTGATCGTGATGAATGAGCTTTTTGATGTGTTGCTGAATTCTGTTTGCTAGGATTTTGTTGAGGACTTCGGCACCTAGATTCATCAGTGACTTATCCTTCATTACTCAGCTCTTAATTCATCTCTTGAAACTTACTCTAGCTCTTGGAACCCCCCTGGCTTTGTGATTCTGTAACTATTTGCATATACATTTTTTTCTACAGTGGTAACTGTAATTAGTCCTTCAAGGGTGGGAGTCTGTCTTATTCATATTTTCCAGAATTGACAAAACATAAAAGAAGGAACTCAATATTCATCCATTTACATTTGTTTCTGGAACACTTATTATTCAGTGGAAACTGGATGAAATGCTGTGTGTATATTTGTACAAGGATATCAAAAGGCTATTTTTTTCCCTCAAAATTGACTCTGTCACTTTTCTCTCAGAATATCCCAATGAGAGTTCAGTGAAATAGCTCTTTCACATATTGCTTTTTTCTTACATCCCCTCCCCTCTTCACAGAAACTCAGGTTTTAATCTGCATGATCTGAGCCTGATGATAAACTCAGTTATAAATTCAATGTCTACTTCCCCATCCCTGAATCAATATCCGTGCACCATAGGGCTTGAGAGCAGTATTATATGTAAAATAGAGAAAAGCAAATAACATATGATTTTACTTATATATAAACAAATAACAGTACCTCCCATCCCCTACCAAACTCAATTCAGAAAAAGAGATTAGATTTGTGGTTATCAGAGGCAGGTGTGTGGGAGAGCAAAAACTGGAGGAAGGTAGTCAAAATTTACAAACTTATAAGATAGATAAATACTAGGAATGTAAACGTAATCACTATGGTTAACATAGCTGTATGATAATATGAAAGTTGTTTACAGAGTAGATCCTGAGTTCTCTTCACAAGGAAAAAAATGTTTTTCCTTTTTTTTCTATTGTATCTTTATGAGATGAAGGGTATTAACAAAACTTACTGTGGTAACCAATTCATAATATATGTAAGTCGAACCATTATGTTGTACACCTTAAACCTGTATAGTGATGTGTGTCAATTATATCTTAATAAAACTGTAAAATATATTCCTGGACCAGTTTTGGTGGCAACTTGGGATGAGTTTTTCTCTAGAGGGTTCCTGGAGCTCCAGTGTAAATAGAATTCTGTTAGATCCACCTAATTTTTTTATGCACAGCTGAAAACTAAAGTCAGCATAACTTGAGTTCCCAAGTGGGACTCTTGAAACAGCCATCAGAAACATACTTAGGTCCATGAGAATGCTATGGTGATTTTCTTGAGATCTTTTTGAGAGAAGAACTATGACTTGTATCCTCAATGCTAAACACAGTCGCTTGTATATAGAGAGAGACTGTTATGCAGATTACATAACACTTATGGCTTAAATGAATCAACTTATAACCATTTACATTTGTTTCTGGAACACTTATTATTCAGTGGAAACTGGATGAAATGCTGTGTGTATATTTGTACAAGGATATCAAAAGGCTATTTTTTTCCCTCAAAATTGACTCTGTCACTTTTCTCTCAGAATATCCCAATGAGAGTTCAGTGAAATAGCTCTTTCACATATTGCTTTTTTCTTACATCCCCTCCCCTCTTCACAGAAACTCAGGTTTTAATCTGCATGATCTGAGCCTGATGATAAACTCAGTTATAAATTCAATGTCTACTTCCCCATCCCTGAATCAATATCCGTGCACCATAGGGCTTGAGAGCAGTATTATATGTAAAATAGAGAAAAGCAAATAACATATGATTTTACTTATATATAAACAAATAACAGTACCTCCCATCCCCTACCAAACTCAATTCAGAAAAAGAGATTAGATTTGTGGTTATCAGAGGCAGGTGTGTGGGAGAGCAAAAACTGGAGGAAGGTAGTCAAAATTTACAAACTTATAAGATAGATAAATACTAGGAATGTAAACGTAATCACTATGGTTAACATAGCTGTATGATAATATGAAAGTTGTTTACAGAGTAGATCCTGAGTTCTCTTCACAAGGAAAAAAATGTTTTTCCTTTTTTTTCTATTGTATCTTTATGAGATGAAGGGTATTAACAAAACTTACTGTGGTAACCAATTCATAATATATGTAAGTCGAACCATTATGTTGTACACCTTAAACCTGTATAGTGATGTGTGTCAATTATATCTTAATAAAACTGTAAAATATATTCCTGGACCAGTTTTGGTGGCAACTTGGGATGAGTTTTTCTCTAGAGGGTTCCTGGAGCTCCAGTGTAAATAGAATTCTGTTAGATCCACCTAATTTTTTTATGCACAGCTGAAAACTAAAGTCAGCATAACTTGAGTTCCCAAGTGAGACTCTTGAAACAGCCATCAGAAACATACTTAGGTCCATGAGAATGCTATGGTGATTTTCTTGAGATCTTTTTGAGAGAAGAACTATGACTTGTATCCTCAATGCTAAACACAGTCGCTTGTATATATAGAGAGACTGTTATGCAGATTACATAACACTTATGGCTTAAATGAATCAACTTATAACCATTTCCTCATAGAGTTGCTTTTTTCCTAATTGTGAAATCTATTTTGTTTATCAACATTTTAATCCATTTTGTAATTAGGAAGTATTTCCTTTGATAGTCCACTAGAGGCAACACTGCCTATGTGGTAGCTTTGCCAGGTCATGTGCCCTGCATACCCCTTAAGACAGAAATCAATCCTTTTGGTGTAAATCTTTGTGAGGGATTGAGAGAGAGCAAAATGTTTATTTTCTCGTATTTTCGAAATATGTATAAATTATTTCAACTTTATGACCATACTATTAAGGAGACAAAATTCTCTCCATTTTAATGAAAAAGAAAACTGCAACTTTGACATGTAAGGAAAGTTGTCCAAGATCTCACTAGCACTAGTAAGCAGCTCAACTAAGATTTGGAGTCAGGCCCACTTCAGGCCAGAACTCATGCTTCATCAATAACACTCACCAGGCACTATCCACACAGTTATGAGGGATGCTGAAGGGCTCTTAAATGTACTTCCAGGAATGTATTTCTCCTCTGCATCCACACACCAGAAAGCTCTGAACTCAATAAGCACTCATTTTAAGTTGACTCCAGGTTTAAAATAATTCTGAATTTAAAAATACCTGTATATTTTGTAATGTATAGAAATATAGAATCACTGTTTTGTACATTAGGAAGTAAAATAGTGGTGTAGGTCAGTTACACTTCACAAACAAACAAACAAACTCATAGAAAAAGAGATCAGACCTATAGTTACCAGAGGTGGAGGGTGGGGAGTGGAATTGGATGAAGGCCATAAAAATTACAAACTTCCAGTTTTAAGATAAATTCCAAGGGTATAATATACAACATGATTAAGCAATTTTAAGGGAGGAAATCGGAAGAGTTCTAATCACAAGGAAAAATATATTTTTCTTTTGCATTTATATGAGATGATGGATGTTCACTAAACTTATTGTGGTAATCATTTCACCATGTATGTGAGTCAAATCTATTAGAGAGACTGTTTTGATTTGAGAAGAACTATGACTTGTATCCTCAATGCTAAACACAGTCGCTTGTATATAGAGAGAGACTGTTATGCAGATTACATAACACTTATGGCTTAAATGAATCAACTTATAACCATTTCCTCATAGAGTTGCTTTTTTCCTAATTGTGAAATCTATTTTGTTTATCAACATTTTAATCCATTTTGTAATTAGGAAGTATTTCCTTTGATAGTCCACTAGAGGCAACACTGCCTATGTGGTAGCTTTGCCAGGTCATGTGCCCTGCATACCCCTTAAGACAGAAATCAATCCTTTTGGTGTAAATCTTTGTGAGGGATTGGAGAGAGAGCAAAATGTTTATTTTCTCGTATTTTCGAAATATGTATAAATTATTTCAACTTTATGACCATACTATTAAGGAGACAAAATTCTCTCCATTTTAATGAAAAAGAAAACTGCAACTTTGACATGTAAGGAAAGTTGTCCAAGATCTCACTAGCACTAGTAAGCAGCTCAACTAAGATTTGGAGTCAGGCCCACTTCAGGCCAGAACTCATGCTTCATCAATAACACTCACCAGGCACTATCCACACAGTTATGAGGGATGCTGAAGGGCTCTTAAATGTACTTCCAGGAATGTATTTCTCCCTCTGCATCCACACACCAGAAAGCTCTGAACTCAATAAGCACTCATTTTAAGTTGACTCCAGGTTTAAAATAATTCTGAATTTAAAAATACCTGTATATTTTGTAATGTATAGAAATATAGAATCACTGTTTTGTACATTAGGAAGTAAAATAGTGGTGTAGGTCAGTTACACTTCACAAACAAACAAACAAACTCATAGAAAAAGAGATCAGACCTATAGTTACCAGAGGTGGAGGGTGGGGAGTGGAATTGGATGAAGGCCATAAAAATTACAAACTTCCAGTTTTAAGATAAATTCCAAGGGTATAATATACAACATGATTAAGAAATTTTAAGGGAGGAAATCGGAAGAGTTCTAATCACAAGGAAAAATATATTTTTCTTTTGCATTTATATGAGATGATGGATGTTCACTAAACTTATTGTGGTAATCATTTCACCATGTATGTGAGTCAAATCATTATGTACACCTTAAACTTATACAGTGCTGTATAGTAAATCTTGATAACACTAGAAGAAAAAACATTTAGTAAATATTGATTAGTAAGTGTCTAGAATTCTGGATAAGAACTATATAATATAAAGGAAAGATGGAAAGAGGAAGAGGAAATCGAAAGAAAGCGAAAATAATTAATTACAGAGCAGTAACTGCAGACTGATTGAGCAGGATGCTAACGCTGAAACCTAGTTTAAATAGCTTCAAACTAGGAATTGTCTTTCTATCATGCTATATGGATTATCATTCTATTTTAAGACTACCAAGACCCTGAAGATGGAGATGTTCAGAAGCTAATGGTTTCTATTGCATTTTGTGTTTCATTTCACTGTGTGGTTATTGAAACTATGAGGTTGGTTTTGAAAGATGGTGTTGAAAGTCCTTCGGTTTAAAAATGTTTTGTCTTGACACATGTTTGGGAAAGTTAGTTTCTAATTATGGTAAAGCTAGGGAACTAGCTTGCAAAATTTCTGTAATTTATTTTCATCATGGAATGAGAACAAGAAGTGAAACACAGAATATTAGATCACTAAATCTGATTTTTTTTCTGCCTCAAGAAAACAGACACAAAGTGACTGACTTAATTGATTACATAGTTCATTATCATAGAATTTGTCTAGTTTCATGTCTCTTGATTCTTGATCTAGTATATTAAGTAATTAAGAGATATATGTGTTTTAAACTAAAAAATAAAATGTAAGGTAACTATCAACTAAGGGGTAAAGTTGATTTGTATAATTAAGGATATAATTAAAATAAAGTGGTTAAGAGAATTTTAAAAAATTTCCCTTTTATACTGAAAGAAAATGACTCTCATTCTTATTATTTGACTCACAGACATTCGTTAACTTTGCTTCCCTTCCAGTCTGGCCTGGACCCACTAATGAATTATTTCAATTATTCTCACAGTCATCCTCATTTCCCTGAAGATCTCTACTTCCCCTCTCACCCCTTTGTCAGGTCCTCTGCTATGGATGTTCACTAAACTTATTGTGGTAATCATTTCACCATGTATGTGAGTCAAATCATTATGTACACCTTAAACTTATACAGTGCTGTATAGTAAATCTTGATAACACTAGAAGAAAAAACATTTAGTAAATATTGATTAGTAAGTGTCTAGAATTCTGGATAAGAACTATATAATATAAAGGAAAGATGGAAAGAGGAAGAGGAAATCGAAAGAAAGCGAAAATAATTAATTACAGAGCAGTAACTGCAGACTGATTGAGCAGGATGCTAACGCTGAAACCTAGTTTAAATAGCTTCAAACTAGGAATTGTCTTTCTATCATGCTATATGGATTATCATTCTATTTTAAGACTACCAAGACCCTGAAGATGGAGATGTTCAGAAGCTAATGGTTTCTATTGCATTTTGTGTTTCATTTCACTGTGTGGTTATTGAAACTATGAGGTTGGTTTTGAAAGATGGTGTTGAAAGTCCTTCGGTTTAAAAATGTTTTGTCTTGACACATGTTTGGGAAAGTTAGTTTCTAATTATGGTAAAGCTAGGGAACTAGCTTGCAAAATTTCTGTAATTTATTTTCATCATGGAATGAGAACAAGAAGTGAAACACAGAATATTAGATCACTAAATCTGATTTTTTTTCTGCCTCAAGAAAACAGACACAAAGTGACTGACTTAATTGATTACATAGTTCATTATCATAGAATTTGTCTAGTTTCATGTCTCTTGATTCTTGATCTAGTATATTAAGTAATTAAGAGATATATGTGTTTTAAACTAAAAAATAAAATGTAAGGTAACTATCAACTAAGGGGTAAAGTTGATTTGTATAATTAAGGATATAATTAAAATAAAGTGGTTAAGAGAATTTTAAAAATTCCTTCTATACTGAAAGAAAATGACTCTCATTCTTATTATTTGACTCACAGACATTCGTTAACTTTGCTTCCCTTCCAGTCTGGCCTGGACCCACTAATGAATTATTTCAATTATTCTCACAGTCATCCTCATTTCCCTGAAGATCTCTACTTCCCCTCTCACCCCTTTGTCAGGTCCTCTGCTATGGATCAAAATCTTCTTTCTTGGTTGTGCCTCTAGGTTTCTGAGAAGTGCTGAACAAGGTTGCATAACCACTTTGATGGTGCCATTACCAAGTGCAAGTGTCCCAAACTCAGTAGGTCCTCTGATGATGCTTAGAAATTCTTTTATTAATCCATAGCCAGGCCTCTTCTAGTCTTGTACGAATTTTTTAAGTCTCTGCTCTTTTTTTTTTTCCAATCCCCAGCCTTATACTAGTCTCTACTTGAGGAGATGTTGCTTCTGCCTTTATTCAGAACATCAATGCTATCAGATAAACATTTCCTCAGTATTCTTCCTATTCACAGTGGAAATGAAATTTATTTTTTATCATCTTTCCTTCCTTCCTTAATGAAGTCAAGGAATTGATCAAAAGCAAGGGCACTGGAGTCAGATTGAACATGTTAGCTCTTCAGTCTATTAAGTGTGTGATTTTAGGCAGATTACTTATACAATCTGTGCTTGGGTGTCCTTCTCTGTGTAGTGGGGATAGTAATAGTATCTACCACATAGGCTTGATATAAGAAGTAATGACGTAATGTACATGTAGTGCATGGTACATGATACAAAGTAAGTGCACATGTTAGCACACAGTTTTTTTTTTAAAGGGCGAGACTTGTTTTTTTTTTTTTTACTATTTATTTATTTTGGGCGGGGGTCAGGTTGGGGAGGGAGGGGGAGCAGGCAGGCCACTTCTATTGATCTTTCGTTTCTCTGTGTTCATCCGTCTTTGTTCTTTGGCTCCTGTGGGCCTCCCATCGCGGTGGCGTCTGTCGTTGTAGAGCGCCGGCTCTGGGCGCATGCGCTCCAGAGCTCTGGCTCGGTAATTGGACACATGGGTCCAGCCGCTCCGCGGCACATGGGATCTTCCCAGGCCAGGGCTCGAACTGGTGCCCCTTGCACTGCAGGGCGGTGTCCTTACCCACTGGACCACCAGGGGAAGCCCAGCACACTTAGTTTTGTCGCTGTTGTTGTTATTGCCTAGCAAGGAAATTATTCTTCGTTTTCATCTGTCTTCAGCCAATTTCTTCCCAATACCATACTCTCTCTAGTATAAAATTATGCTCAATATTCCATTTTCCAAAAATATCAGTACTGAGATCTTGATTGCCTCATTAGTTGATACCTAACTCTCACCTTATGCTCACCACAATCCTGCGTTATTCTTATCCTTCCATTACCTTCCAGTGCTGACAACTCTCAGTAGTTTCTCATCTGCCCCTGGAACTCCAAGGGCAGAATGCATAGTTGAATGGGATGGTAATTAAAATCTATTAACCTGAGTTACTATGACTATGGCTAAAGACTCTATGACTAATGGATGTAGAATTGTCTCTCTTCCTTATCATTAAAATGAGTTCAGGGACATCAGAAAGATGGTGGAGCAGGAAGCCATGGACTTTTCTTTCCCCTTTGGAAAAGAAAGAGTTCATGGATAAATTCAGCAACATTCATGGACAAATTCCTTTTGTGAGAAATCCAGAAACTAATAGCACTTCAGGAAAACATGAAATTAGATTCAAAGAAGCCTACTGGAAATTTAACATATATTCTTTTAGAAATCTCAGTGCCAAGCACAGTGTCATACAACTGGGAAGAAACCTCTCCATCTCAGCTTTCAGATTCTCTTAGGGAGAGGAAGAATTGCTCCATATGTCCAGCACTCCAAATTTTCTGTGGCGTCTTCCCAGGAGATTGACTTCTGTTTTTCCAGTGTGAGAGTGCTGATGGGACCAGAACAATCTAATTGCCTGTAGAAAATAAAGATGGTGACTGGGGCTAAGATTCACCATAGCTCTTCCCACAGCTGAAGCAGAGTGAGTAGAGGAGCACCCCTAGCTCCCAGCTTTTTCCTAGGGAGGGGAAGGGTGGGTTCATGTGTTTAATGTCCAGCTTTTATGGGGGATATAAAGGACTGGCTTAAGCCTTTTATGACTCAGAATATGGATGGAACCTGAGAAAATCTAGCCACATAGGGGTTAGTGAGAGCAGAAATGGAGATTTGGAGGTAACAGTAGCCCCTCCCCTGGCTCATTACAGAATGAGTGGATGAAAAACCCAGCTTCCCTTTAGGGAGGGAAAAAACTGAATGGGTGTGTTCAATGGTTCAACTTTTCTGAGAGCTGTCTGAGGAACCAGCTTCTACCTGACTTGTTCTGATATACTGGTTGCTTGTGGGCTTCAAAAAAACAAAGAAAGTGGGTTGGACAAGCAAGGAGGTTTGAGAGGCCCTTAAAATCTCTGGACAGACTGACTGGTGGTGGTCTTTCCCTGTATAAAGGCAGTCTGTGAAAACTAGGGGCAGGGGTGGCTGATTGGTCTAATACACTGATACCAATACAGAGAACCAAGGGCAATGAAGAAGCAGGCAAATATATCCCAAACAAAGGAAGTTTGAATGCTTGAATTGGTAATTAAAATCTATTAACCTGAGGTACTATGACTATGGCTAAAGACTCTATGACTAATGGATGTAGAATTGTCTCTCTTCCTTATCATTAAAATGAGTTCAGGGACATCAGAAAGATGGTGGAGCAGGAAGCCATGGACTTTTCTTTCCCCTTTGGAAAAGAAAGAGTTCATGGATAAATTCAGCAACATTCATGGACAAATTCCTTTTGTGAGAAATCCAGAAACTAATAGCACTTCAGGAAAACATGAAATTAGATTCAAAGAAGCCTACTGGAAATTTAACATATATTCTTTTAGAAATCTCAGTGCCAAGCACAGTGTCATACAACTGGGAAGAAACCTCTCCATCTCAGCTTTCAGATTCTCTTAGGGAGAGGAAGAATTGCTCCATATGTCCAGCACTCCAAATTTTCTGTGGCGTCTTCCCAGGAGATTGACTTCTGTTTTTCCAGTGTGAGAGTGCTGATGGGACCAGAACAATCTAATTGCCTGTAGAAAATAAAGATGGTGACTGGGGCTAAGATTCACCATAGCTCTTCCCACAGCTGAAGCAGAGTGAGTAGAGGAGCACCCCTAGCTCCCAGCTTTTTCCTAGGGAGGGGAAGGGTGGGTTCATGTGTTTAATGTCCAGCTTTTATGGGGGATATAAAGGACTGGCTTAAGCCTTTTATGACTCAGAATATGGATGGAACCTGAGAAAATCTAGCCACATAGGGGTTAGTGAGAGCAGAAATGGAGATTTGGAGGTAACAGTAGCCCCTCCCCTGGCTCATTACAGAATGAGTGGATGAAAAACCCAGCTTCCCTTTAGGGAGGGAAAAAACTGAATGGGTGTGTTCAATGGTTCAACTTTTCTGAGAGCTGTCTGAGGAACCAGCTTCTACCTGACTTGTTCTGATATACTGGTTGCTTGTGGGCTTCAAAAAAACAAAGAAAGTGGGTTGGACAAGCAAGGAGGTTTGAGAGGCCCTTAAAATCTCTGGACAGACTGACTGGTGGTGGTCTTTCCCTGTATAAAGGCAGTCTGTGAAAACTAGGGGCAGGGGTGGCTGATTGGTCTAATACACTGATACCAATACAGAGAACCAAGGGCAATGAAGAAGCAGGCAAATATATCCCAAACAAAGGAAGTAGATCTCTAGAAACTGACACTGATGAAATTGAAATGTATGGTTTACCTGACAGAGAATTCAAAGTAACCATCATAAAGGTGCTCACCAAGGTCAGGAGAACAATGTGTAGAGAAAGCAAGACTTTTAACAGAGATGGAAAATACAAAAAGTACCAAACAGAAATCATGAACCTAAAGAATACAATAATTTAGCTGAAAAATTCTCTAGAGAGATTCTGTGGCAGACTAGATAAAGCAGAAAAAAGAATCAGTAAACTTGAAGATTATCATTGAAAAAAAAAAAAAGAAAAAGAAAAAAAATAGAAAGTTCAACGGTCTTATGGGATAATAGCAATAGGATTAATATATGCATGGTGGGAGTCTTGGAAGGAGGGGGAAGAGACAGAGAAAGAGAGAGAACCAGAAAGCTTATTTTTTAAAAAAAAAATCTTGACCGGAAACTTTGCAAATCTGGGGAAGGAAATGGACTTCTAGATCCAGAAAGTATAAAGGCTTACAATAAGACGAATTTAAAAAAAAAACCCAAAAGCAAACAAACAAAAAACAAAACACTGAGAAGTAATCAAATTCTCAAAATTCAAAGACAAAGAAAATTTGAAAGTAGCAAAAGAAAAGAGGGAATTCCCTGATGGTTCAGTGGGAATCTGCCTGCATTGCAGGTGACATAGGAGACACAAGTGATGCAGGTTCAATCCCTGGGTCAGGCAGATCTTCTGGAGAAGGAAATGGCAACTCACTCCAGTATTCTTGCCTAGGAAATCTCATAGATGGAGGAGCCTGGAGAGCTACAGTCCATAGGGTCACAAAAGAGTCAGACACTACTTAGCGATCGAACAACAATAACCTCTTACTTTTAGCATAAATAGCTATATATATATATTTTTTTTTTTCCTTCTTCTTCTTTTTTTTTTTTTAGTTGGGGGGGGGGGGGTTGGGGAGGGAGGGGGGCTGGCGGGCCACTTCTCTTGGTCTTTCATTCATCTATTTTCATCCATCTTTTTTCTTTGGCCCGTGTGGGCCTCGCATTGCAGTGGCCTCTGTTATCACAGAGCACCGGCTCTGGGCACATGGGCCCCAGAGCTCCGGCTCGGTAATTGGACACATTGGTCCAGCCGCTCTGGGGCACGTGGGATCTTCTCAGTCCAGGGATCGAACCGGCACCCCTTGCACTGCAAGGCGGTGTCCTTACCCACTGGACCACCAGGGAAGCCCCATAAATAGCTCTATTTTTATGTCCTTACTAATAGCTTTAGAACAGAATTAGTCAGGAAGGAAATGGAAAGAGAAATGGTCTATTGTACTCATTAGAATTTATCCCTAATCCTAGCTTCTGCTTCCAGTGCAGACCAACCTTAGTCCATCTTGCCTGCTCACTGAATCATACATCTTGTTAGTTCATCATAATTTCTTACTAATGCCTGTCTGTTGTTTGCTCCACTCCAGTGTGTGCCCACTAAACATAACCCTGGCTTAAACTGTTCCAGTGCTGCATCCCTATCTCATCACTAAGCTTCTAGATAGAAGTTGAGGATCAGGTCCCTTTTGATTCAGCCTGCTTCTGCAGCAATTATACTGTTCTCAAGAGGAGAAGATTGGATGAATAATACTAAACCAAGAATCATCTCTGAAGAGTGGTTGCTGCAACTGTAGGCATGGAGGAGACTGAGAGTGTAGAAAAAGAACAGGAAACTAGATATACCTTGGGAAAAGTATTTATGTGTTTATATTTAGGGAACAGGAAGAGGAATAAAACAGAGCTAGAGAAGAGGTAACTTGGGCTAATCTATACCCTGGAAAAATTCAAGTAACTGCTGTAAAGTGACTAATTTCTTGAGAAGAATTTGACTCAATGCTGTGTTCTTAATTTAAATTGGAAGAGTAGTGGCATTATAGAACTGGAGTAAACTAAGAAATATGACATTATAGAATGACTTGTTACAGTAAGAATGACTCAGTGGCTTGAGTCAAACCAAGTGATTCATCTATACAGTTTGTCAGACCATCTGACAACCATGTGGCCTGACTTTGAAGTTCCGGGTCAGTTAGAGGGAGACTTGCCTCTTTTGCTTTAGTCAACTTTTGGGTGGATAGTTTGTTCTGATAATAATAGTCTTGGGAATGCTTTACAAAAGCCTAATGTGAGAGAGCCTTTGGAAAGCATACAGCTGTATCTTAGATTGCTTGGTTGAGTTTATTTGCTGAAAGGAACTTTTTTGCCTAGATGTCCTTGTTTAGATTAGCATATTCTCTGTAAACATGGGTAGCATGTATATTTATTTTTTTCACCATTGTATCTGCAGTACCTAACACAGGTCTAAGACATGACAGACTTTAGACAATACTTGTAAAAATGAATGAATAAAGGGAAATTGTTCTTTACTTTTTTGAGAAGTGATCATCTGATGGTGAGAGAAGCCATTACAGAAGTTTTTCGTTTTTTGAGATAACTTTGGAAAGATTGTCATGGCTTAAAATTTTTCCAAGACAATTCTCAAGGAACATTAATAGGTGACATATGAAAGATTTTACCTGAAACAATGACTTTGATATGCATTCCCTTCATAGAAATAGTTATTATTTTTAAAATTGTGCTTATAATTTAAACCTCTCCTAGAAAGTCAAACAGTAAATCAGCAAAGACACAGGTAACTTGATGAAATACAACATTAGAAAGTACTTTTTAGAAGCAAATAGGTGCAAGTGTCTGCACATGATCCAGGAAGACAATTGTACTGATTGGATCTCTCCCAACCTTGTGCCCTGCCCTCATCCCACCTCCTCCAACAAACATCGTAAAAGGCTAATGTAGAAGGAGAAAAGAACAGGAAACTAGATATACCTTGGGAAAAGTGTTTATGTGTTTATATTTAGGGAACAGGAAGAGGAATAAAACAGAGCTAGAGAAGAGGTAACTTGGGCTAATCTATACCCTGGAAAAATTCAAGTAACTGCTGTAAAGTGACTAATTTTTTGAGAAGAATTTGACTCAATGCTGTGTTCTTAATTTAAATTGGAAGAGTAGTGGCATTATAGAACTGGAGTAAACTAAGAAATATGACATTATAGAATGACTTGTTACAGTAAGAATGACTCAGTGGCTTGAGTCAAACCAAGTGATTCATCTATACAGTTTGTCAGACCATCTGACAACCATGTGGCCTGACTTTGAAGTTCCGGGTCAGTTAGAGGGAGACTTGCCTCTTTTGCTTTAGTCAACTTTTGGGTGGATAGTTTGTTCTGATAATAATAGTCTTGGGAATGCTTTACAAAAGCCTAATGTGAGAGAGCCTTTGGAAAGCATACAGCTGTATCTTAGATTGCTTGGTTGAGTTTATTTGCTGAAAGGAACTTTTTTGCCTAGATGTCCTTGTTTAGATTAGCATATTCTCTGTAAACATGGGTAGCATGTATATTTATTTTTTTCACCATTGTATCTGCAGTACCTAACACAGGTCTAAGACATGACAGACTTTAGACAATACTTGTAAAAATGAATGAATAAAGGGAAATTGTTCTTTACTTTTTTGAGAAGTGATCATCTGATGGTGAGAGAAGCCATTACAGAAGTTTTTCGTTTTTTGAGATAACTTTGGAAAGATTGTCATGGCTTAAAATTTTTCCAAGACAATTCTCAAGGAACATTAATAGGTGACATATGAAAGATTTTACCTGAAACAATGACTTTGATATGCATTCCCTTCATAGAAATAGTTATTATTTTTAAAATTGTGCTTATAATTTAAACCTCTCCTAGAAAGTCAAACAGTAAATCAGCAAAGACACAGGTAACTTGATGAAATACAACATTAGAAAGTACTTTTTAGAAGCAAATAGGTGCAAGTGTCTGCACATGATCCAGGAAGACAATTGTACTGATTGGATCTCTCCCAACCTTGTGCCCTGCCCTCATCCCACCTCCTCCAACAAACATCGTAAAATTTCAAATAGCTATGGCAATAAACCCATAACCATTTATGAGAAAATTATTGCAGCATTAAGTAGTTCAGTAATGTCTTCCAGATGAATTACTGAAGATTATTGTAAAATGGTATTTCCATCACAAATTTGTTTTCACCCCTACTGTTACGTTAACCAAACTATCTTTTCAACAGTTCAAGACTTAACCTTTTTCAGAAAACAGCATTTAAACAAATCACTCCCAAATGGGAAGAAGGGAATTAACATTTATTTAGCTCATACTCTATTCCTAGCAGTAGGCTATTTAATTTTATAAGATTTATTTTTTTATTAAGTGAAGCATAGAAAATAATTAGTGGATGTGTTTCATTAAAGGAAACTGGTTGTAAAAAATCCCTAATTATTAAGGGCCAGTACTCAATAGCAGACAGATCTGGCTTTAAACTCTGACTTCTCTCTTTACTCACTGTGCTTTGGGGCAAGTTATCTAGTTTCTTAAATTTACACATCAGTAAACTGGATTTAATAATATTGCTTACTTCACTCTTTGGAGCATTCAATAAGATAATGCATATAAAACACTTAGCTTAATACCAGCACATAGTAAATGTTCAGTAAATATTTATATTTTTTGTTACATAAGGGTTTGCTACAGATTTTCTTCAAATGCTGTGCTCCATTTAAGTGAATGAATTTACATGGAACTTGCTAGGAATTCATAAAATTCCTAAGAAAAAGTGGCTTATTTCCATTTTTGGTTATTGTGATAGTGCTGCTGTGAACATTTGTGCACAAATTTTTGCTTTTCAGTTTTTCTAGGTGTATGTCTAGGCATAGAATTGTTGGACCATATGCTAATTTTATATTTAATTCTTTTTTTTTTTTTGAGAACAATAAACTGTTTTTCATGAAGACTATACTATTTTGCATTTGCACCAACAATGTATGAGTGTTCCAAATTTTCCAAATCCTCAAACTTATTTTCCATTTTTTAATATTAGTCATTTTAGTGCCAAAAGTGGTATCTCACTGAAGTTTTGATTTGAATTCACCTAATAACTAATTATGTTGAGCGTATGTTCAGGTACTTCTTGTCTCTTTGTCTATCTTATTTGGAGAAATGTCTGCTCAAGCCCTTTGTCCAATTTTTAGTTGCGTTTTTTACCTTTTGTTGTTGAGTTGTAATAATTCTTTCTATCACAGATCCTTATCAGTTATATTGTTGGAAATATTTTCTCCTATTCTATGGGATGTATTTTTACTTTATCAATAGTATTCTTTGATGAATAAATGTTTTTAATTTTGATGAAGTCCAATTTATCTATTCTTTTCCCTTTTTTCATATGCTTTTGGTATCATATCAAAAAACCATTATCGCATTCAAGGCAATGAAGATTTACTCATATGCTTTCTTCTAAGAGTTTCATAGTTTTAACGCTTACATTTAGGTCTTTGACACATTTGAATTCATTTCTCTGTATTGTGTGAGGTAAGGGCCTAACTTCATTCTTTTGCATATAGATGTATAGTTGTACATCACTATTTATTTTTGGTTATTTTATTTTGTTTTATATGGAATATCATTGATTAACATTGTTGTATTAGTTTCAGATATATAATAAAGTGATTAAGTTATACATATACAGGTATCTGGGTTTCCCAGGTGACACTAGTAGTAAAGAACCCACCTGCAAATGTGGGTGATGTTGAGACATCGATTCAATCCCTGAGTCAGGAAGTTCCCCTGGAGAAGGGAATGGCAACCCACTCCAGTATTCTCGCCTTGAAAACCCCATGGACTGAAGAGCCTGGTAGGCTACAGTCCATGGTGTTGCAGAGTCGGATACAACTGAAGTGTCTTAGTATATACATGTATCTGTTCTTTGTGAATTCTCTTCTCATTCAGGTTACTACAGAACACTGAGCAGAATTCCCTATGCTATGCAGTAGGTCTTTATTGATAATCTGTTTTAAATATAGCAGTGTGTATGTGTCAGTCCCCACTCTCAATCTATTCCTTCCCTCAACCTTCTCCCTCTGGTAACCATTTGCTCATTCTCTAAGTCTGTGAGTCTGCTTTTCTTTGTTGATTGGTTTTTGGTTACCTATTCAATCTAGTAGCCTTTCATATCATCTTGAAGGGCTATCATTAGCATTTCTTATTGAAAAGTTCTATTGTTAATGAACTTCCTCAGTCTTTGTTTTTCTGGAAATGTTTTAATTTCTTCTTTATTATTGAAGGATAATATTGATGTGTATACAATTACAAAGTGCCATGCTAGTTTGTTTTTAGTTTCAGCACTTAAAAATTCCATCCTATTCCCTTCTGGCCTCCTTTGCATCTAGAAGAAATTGACTGTTAACCTTAATGAGGATTCCTTGAATGTGATGAACCTCTTATCTTCCATCCAAGTACTAACCAGGCCCAACCCTGCTTAGTTTCTGAGATTAGATGAGATTGGGCACATTCAGGGTGGTATGGCTATAGACAACGAACCCCTTATCTGTGGCTGTTTTTAAGATTTTCTTTTTATCTTTTCCTTTGGCAGTTTTATTTTAATGTCTCTGGGTATGAATCTCTTTGAAGATTTACCATATATGGGATTCATTGAACTTCTTAGATATGCAGATTCATGTCTTTTATCATATATGGGCACTTTCAACTCTTGTCTCTTCAAATATTCATTCTTTCCCTTTCCACTCCTTCTGAGGCTACCGTTACGTAAATTTTGGTATGTTTGGTGATGACCTATAGAATTCTTAGACTCTGTTTATTCCTCATTAATTTTTTTCTCTCTGCTACTCAGACTAGATAATCTCAGATGTGGTATCTTCAGGTTTGATGATTCTTTCTTCTGTCTACTCAAATTTTCTATTGACTCCCTCTTGGGATGGTTTCATTTAAATTATTGTACTCTTCAGATCAGAATTTTGTTTTGAGTGCTTTCTGTGATTTATATTTTACTGATGTTATTTATTTGATGAGTTCACTTGAGTATATCTTTGAGTATATTTAAGGCAGTTGATTTAAAGTCTTTGTCTACTAAATCCAGTTAAGGCTTCTTCAGGGACAGTTTTTGTCAATTTAATTTTTCCTTCGAGTAATATCCAGTTAAGGCTTCTTCAGGGAAAAAGTTCTCCCTTTTTGGTAACCATTTGCTCATTCTCTAAGTCTGTGAGTCTGCTTTTCTTTGTTGATTGGTTTTTGTTACCTATTCAATCTAGTAGCCTTTCATATCATCTTGAAGGGCTATCATTAGCATTTCTTATTGAAAAGTTCTATTGTTAATGAACTTCCTCAGTCTTTGTTTTTCTGGAAATGTTTTAATTTCTTCTTTATTATTGAAGGATAATATTGATGTGTATACAATTACAAAGTGCCATGCTAGTTTGTTTTTAGTTTCAGCACTTAAAAATTCCATCCTATTCCCTTCTGGCCTCCTTTGCATCTAGAAGAAATTGACTGTTAACCTTAATGAGGATTCCTTGAATGTGATGAACCTCTTATCTTCCATCCAAGTACTAACCAGGCCCAACCCTGCTTAGTTTCTGAGATTAGATGAGATTGGGCACATTCAGGGTGGTATGGCTATAGACAACGAACCCCTTATCTGTGGCTGTTTTTAAGATTTTCTTTTTATCTTTTCCTTTGGCAGTTTTATTTTAATGTCTCTGGGTATGAATCTCTTTGAAGATTTACCATATATGGGATTCATTGAACTTCTTAGATATGCAGATTCATGTCTTTTATCATATATGGGCACTTTCAACTCTTGTCTCTTCAAATATTCATTCTTTCCCTTTCCACTCCTTCTGAGGCTACCGTTACGTAAATTTTGGTATGTTTGGTGATGACCTATAGAATTCTTAGACTCTGTTTATTCCTCATTAATTTTTTTCTCTCTGCTACTCAGACTAGATAATCTCAGATGTGGTATCTTCAGGTTTGATGATTCTTTCTTCTGTCTACTCAAATTTTCTATTGACTCCCTCTTGGGATGGTTTCATTTAAATTATTGTACTCTTCAGATCAGAATTTTGTTTTGAGTGCTTTCTGTGATTTATATTTTACTGATGTTATTTATTTGATGAGTTCACTTGAGTATATCTTTGAGTATATTTAAGGCAGTTGATTTAAAGTCTTTGTCTACTAAATCCAGTTAAGGCTTCTTCAGGGACAGTTTTTGTCAATTTAATTTTTCCTTCGAGTGAGACATAGTTTCTCTTTTCTTGCATGTCTTGCATTTTTTTTTGGAAAAAGGAGCATTTTTGTATTATAACATATCAGCTCTGGAAATCAAACATACCTCCTTCCCTGTGTGTTGCCTGTTGTATGTTGCCGATGTTGTTTGTTTACTCACTTTTTTTTTTTTTACTTTATTTATTTATTTATTATTTATTTTTGTACATGTATGTTCCCAGATCATTCATATGCATATCCCTTGACCCTCCCCAACCCAGTTCCCCCCCTCCCATCCCTCCAGACCATCGCTCCAAGTGGTTGTAGGTACTCCTATTCCCCTAGCACAATGACAATAGCTATCTTTTCTACACATGACAGTATAGGTTTCCATGTTACTCCATCCCACTGTTTGGTCTCCACAATGTCTTTATGTCTATTCTCTGTTTTTTCATGTGTTTACTCACTTTTTAAAACTATTTTTATAGTCTGTATTCTTTGTTGTGTGTGGCCATTGAAGTTTCACTAGTTGCCCCAGCTAGAGATTTGACAGAGAATTCTTAAATAACAGCAGCTTCTTTCTTCTCTAAGTATTCTGCTAGTTGTTTTTGCTTAGTTTCCAGGGACCAAACAAATTGATTATGAATAGTAATGCTTTTTAGAGGGATGGAATTTTGTTTTTTCCTACTTGCACCATTTTTGTTGACAATATATCTTCCTGATTTTCTTTTAATCAGGAAAAGTGCCCTCCTCCATATTAGGCTGAATAGTGGCCACCAAATATTGTAGGGAAAAAGTCTTTGCAAATATAATTAAGAATTTTGACAAAGGAAGATAATCTTGGATTATCCAGGATTATATTTTGTGCATCCACATGAGAGCAAGAGAGGAGATTTTAAGGTACATCAAAAACAATCTGACTCAGCATTTTCTATTGACTCCCTCTTGGGATGGTTTCATTTAAATTATTGTACTCTTCAGATCAGAATTTTGTTTTGAGTGCTTTCTGTGATTTATATTTTACTGATGTTATTTATTTGATGAGTTCACTTGAGTATATCTTTGAGTATATTTAAGGCAGTTGATTTAAAGTCTTTGTCTACTAAATCCAGTTAAGGCTTCTTCAGGGACAGTTTTTGTCAATTTAATTTTTCCTTCGAGTGAGACATAGTTTCTCTTTTCTTGCATGTCTTGCATTTTTTTTTGGAAAAAGGAGCTTTTTTGTATTATAACATATCAGCTCTGGAAATCAAACATACCTCCTTCCCTGTGTGTTGCCTGTTGTATGTTGCCGATGTTGTTTGTTTACTCACTTTTTTTTTTTTTACTTTATTTATTTATTTATTATTTATTTTTGTACATGTATGTTCCCAGATCATTCATATGCATATCCCTTGACCCTCCCCAACCCAGTTCCCCCCCTCCCATCCCTCCAGACCATCGCTCCAAGTGGTTGTAGGTACTCCTATTCCCCTAGCACAATGACAATAGCTATCTTTTCTACACATGACAGTATAGGTTTCCATGTTACTCCATCCCACTGTTTGGTCTCCACAATGTCTTTATGTCTATTCTCTGTTTTTTCATGTGTTTACTCACTTTTTAAAACTATTTTTATAGTCTGTATTCTTTGTTGTGTGTGGCCATTGAAGTTTCACTAGTTGCCCCAGCTAGAGATTTGACAGAGAATTCTTAAATAACAGCAGCTTCTTTCTTCTCTAAGTATTCTGCTAGTTGTTTTTGCTTAGTTTCCAGGGACCAAACAAATTGATTATGAATAGTAATGCTTTTTAGAGGGATGGAATTTTGTTTTTTCCTACTTGCACCATTTTTGTTGACAATATATCTTCCTGATTTTCTTTTTAATCAGGAAAAGTGCCCTCCTCCATATTAGGCTGAATAGTGGCCACCAAATATTGTAGGGAAAAAAAGTCTTTGCAAATATAATTAAGAATTTTGACAAAGGAAGATAATCTTGGATTATCCAGGATTATATTTTGTGCATCCACATGAGAGCAAGAGAGAGGGAGATTTTAAGGTACATCCAGGAAAAAAGGCAATCTGACTGCAGCAGCAGTGTTTGGAGTGTTGTAAGCATGAGGCAAGGAATGCCAGCAGCCACTAGAAATGAAAGAGGCAAAAGCCAGATTTTCTCCTAGATTGTAGATCTCCTAGATCCTGGAGAGAGTGCTGTTCTGCTAACATCTTGATTTTGACTCAGTGTATTTGATTTCAAACTTCTGGCCTCCATAACTATGAGAAAATCAATTTCTGTTGTTTAAAAGTTACCAAGTTTACTGTAATCTTTTTTTACAACAGTGACTGAAAATAAAATACTCCTTCTCCCAGATTACTGAGCTATTCCTCTATGCCCACTTGCCAAAAGATGGTGTCTTTAGTGATCCCACAGTGATTTTTTGACCTATATATAATCTTACTTCACATACATATATACACACACTGTAGCTATAATGGGCACTTCCCTTGTTAAAGAAATATAAATTTAACTTTTGACTTGGCATCCTTCCCATAGAGCATCCCATTACATATCCTATATATTTTCCAAAAACTAGAAGAAGTTTTAAAATAATTGTTTAGTATTTAATCTCAATGAAAAGAAGCTCAGTTCAAGTCAAGGGTTTGTATTTCGTTAAGGCAATATGTAAAAATGTGCTTATAATTCAGTGTGATAACTACCATAATTCAGAAACCTGTGGAGGTCACAGAGAAGAAAAATTTGAATTCTACTAGTTCCCCAGCTAGAGATTTGACAGAGAATTCTTAAATAACAGCAGCTTCTTTCTTCTCTAAGTATTCTGCTAGTTGTTTTTGCTTAGTTTCCAGGGACCAAACAAATTGATTATGAATAGTAATGCTTTTTAGAGGGATGGAATTTTGTTTTTTCCTACTTGCACCATTTTTGTTGACAATATATCTTCCTGATTTTCTTTTTAATCAGGAAAAGTGCCCTCCTCCATATTAGGCTGAATAGTGGCCACCAAATATTGTAGGGAAAAAAAGTCTTTGCAAATATAATTAAGAATTTTGACAAAGGAAGATAATCTTGGATTATCCAGGATTATATTTTGTGCATCCACATGAGAGCAAGAGAGAGGGAGATTTTAAGGTACATCCAGGAAAAAAGGCAATCTGACTGCAGCAGCAGTGTTTGGAGTGTTGTAAGCATGAGGCAAGGAATGCCAGCAGCCACTAGAAATGAAAGAGGCAAAAGCCAGATTTTCTCCTAGATTGTAGATCTCCTAGATCCTGGAGAGAGTGCTGTTCTGCTAACATCTTGATTTTGACTCAGTGTATTTGATTTCAAACTTCTGGCCTCCATAACTGTGAGAAAATCAATTTCTGTTGTTTAAAAGTTACCAAGTTTACTGTAATCTTTTTTTACAACAGTGACTGAAAATAAAATACTCCTTCTCCCAGATTACTGAGCTATTCCTCTATGCCCACTTGCCAAAAGATGGTGTCTTTAGTGATCCCACAGTGATTTTTTGACCTATATATAATCTTACTTCACATACATATATACACACACTGTAGCTATAATGGGCACTTCCCTTGTTAAAGAAATATAAATTTAACTTTTGACTTGGCATCCTTCCCATAGAGCATCCCATTACATATCCTATATATTTTCCAAAAACTAGAAGAAGTTTTAAAATAATTGTTTAGTATTTAATCTCAATGAAAAGAAGCTCAGTTCAAGTCAAGGGTTTGTATTTCGTTAAGGCAATATGTAAAAATGTGCTTATAATTCAGTGTGATAACTACCATAATTCAGAAACCTGTGGAGTCACAGAGAAGAAATTTGATACTTAGGGAAACTAGAGATGACCTCTCAAGGATGTCCTATTTGAATCAAGTCTAAGTGGAGGTCAGGAGTTGCCAGGCAGGGAATGTCTGAATATGAAACACTATGTACAGAGACACTGATGCATGAAAGAATGTGATTTATTTAAGGATATAGGGATAGTTTTATTTGGCTGGAGGGTAGGAGGTAGGGCAAAATGGGTGAAATACTGCTGGAAAAATATATTAGCATCAAACTGAGAAAGTCTTGTAAGCTCTCATAAAGGACTGAATGATTACTCTGTAGAAAACTGGCAGCAAATAGGACTCTCAAGGCAAAGAAAGATTTTGGAGATGATAGGGTCAGTGAACTGGATCATTAAGAGAAAAGAACAGCTTGAACTGAAAACATTGGTTTTGCAGGTCAACTTGGGGATTAAACTTGAGAAACAGTGTTGTATACAATTGATAGTTACTAATTGGATTTGGGGTAGAGATAGATCAGAGAGGGTGCCATTGATGTAGAAGCTGATAATGCTGTCTGTTGGCTAGTATATTACTATGGTCTAAATGCTTGGGTACCCCCCACCTCATTCAAATGTTAGAATCCTGTTGCTCAGCATTATGGTTTTAAGAGAAGGGCTTATGGTAGGTGATTAGGTCATGAAGGAACTAATGCCATATAAATGAGATTCAACAGAGATCCCATAAGACTCTCTTGGCTCTTCTGTCACATAGTTATACAACAGAAAGCATGGGAACCTGAAGAGGGCCCGTACCTAATCATCCTGGCACCCTGATCTCAGATTTCCAGCACCCAGGACTTGTAACTTTCCTGAGAAGTAAATTTCTGTTTTTATAAGATACCCAGTGGTTAAGCCACATGCATTACTTAAATACCAATTGTTAATAGGTTTTGACCTATCTGAAAGATGAGGGTTGAGCATGACTTTTTTTTTTTTGATCAGCATAACTGGAACTTGACAATCCAGAGCATGGAAATCAAATTAATTGCTGTTACTGGCTGATCTAGTGCCAGAGAATGACAGATAAATGCTTGCTGTCAGGACTCAATTATTCTTATTCTCAACAATCTCAAATAATTATGTACTTGGATATGTGCCAAGGGCTATGAAGTGGACTAGGGAGTCAAGGCCAAAACATTCCATTTGAAGAAAAACTGGTTGTATATGTATTTGTCAATTAAAAGAAATAATAGTATGTCATTTTAACAGGATGATTACAAACTCTCAAAAGTTTTGGAAACTATTTTTACAACACTGAACATGGAAATATATCATAGTTGGTGAGGTTCTTTGAGTTTTCTCTATTTTATTTGTTATATATATGGAAAAATTTATGAAAATTATCAGAGTAACTCACATTGGAACACAGTTTCTCTATAGAATAGAACGTATATTGTTAATAAAAATGTGATCTTATATGGTACTCTCTTTACCACCAAATCTAGTAACTTCATAATTGTTTCAAAAAGTTCTTCCTCCTCCATATCTCTGCAGAGATTTAGCAGTGGAGTGCCTGGTGCCTGTTTTGTTTAACTGATACCGTTGACATTCTATTGGCTAGTATATTACTATGGTCTAAATGCTTGGGTACCCCCCACCTCATTCAAATGTTAGAATCCTGTTGCTCAGCATTATGGTTTTAAGAGAAGGGCTTATGGTAGGTGATTAGGTCATGAAGGAACTAATGCCATATAAATGAGATTCAACAGAGATCCCATAAGACTCTCTTGGCTCTTCTGTCACATAGTTATACAACAGAAAGCATGGGAACCTGAAGAGGGCCCGTACCTAATCATCCTGGCACCCTGATCTCAGATTTCCAGCACCCAGGACTTGTAACTTTCCTGAGAAGTAAATTTCTGTTTTTATAAGATACCCAGTGGTTAAGCCACATGCATTACTTAAATACCAATTGTTAATAGGTTTTGACCTATCTGAAAGATGAGGGTTGAGCATGACTTTTTTTTTTTGATCAGCATAACTGGAACTTGACAATCCAGAGCATGGAAATCAAATTAATTGCTGTTACTGGCTGATCTAGTGCCAGAGAATGACAGATAAATGCTTGCTGTCAGGACTCAATTATTCTTATTCTCAACAATCTCAAATAATTATGTACTTGGATATGTGCCAAGGGCTATGAAGTGGACTAGGGAGTCAAGGCCAAAACATTCCATTTGAAGAAAAACTGGTTGTATATGTATTTGTCAATTAAAAGAAATAATAGTATGTCATTTTAACAGGATGATTACAAACTCTCAAAAGTTTTGGAAACTATTTTTACAACACTGAACATGGAAATATATCATAGTTGGTGAGGTTCTTTGAGTTTTCTCTATTTTATTTGTTATATATATGGAAAAATTTATGAAAATTATCAGAGTAACTCACATTGGAACACAGTTTCTCTATAGAATAGAACGTATATTGTTAATAAAAATGTGATCTTATATGGTACTCTCTTTACCACCAAATCTAGTAACTTCATAATTGTTTCAAAAAGTTCTTCCTCCTCCATATCTCTGCAGAGATTTAGCAGTGGAGTGCCTGATCACTGTTTTGTATAACTGATACTGTTGACATTCTATTAGGTTTTTTTTTTTTTCCCTACTGGGCTGTTTTTCCTTTTTAATTTTTTTATAATGGATTTTATTTTACTTTTACAGAGTTTTGTTGTTTACAGACATGTATGATCCCAGATTAGTCATATGTATATCCGACCCATCCCACTCCTCCAGACCATCACACAGCATCCCTGCAGGATCCCATTTTCTCACAGAGCAATGACTATAGCTATTTTCTTCACTTATGATAGTACAGGTTTTCATGCTACTTCTTTTACGCCTCCCACCCATTGTTCATTGCCCAAAATGTCCATATGTCTACTGTCCGTGTCTGTTTTTCCATCGCTTCACTGCATGTGTTATCATTTCCATCCTACTAGATTCCATATATATGTGTTAGTATATTGTATTTGTCCTTCATTTTTGACTTACTTCACTTTTTATGATAGGTTCTAGATCCAGCCACCTCATTAGGGCTGATTCTTCTACATTTCTTTTTACAGCTGTGTAGGATTCCGTTGTATATATGTACCAGGGCTTTTGTATCCATTCATTCGTTGATAGGCATCTATGTTGTTTCCACGTGCTAGGTATTGTATAGAGAGCTGCAATGAACATTGGGGTACAGGTGCTTCTTTCAGTTTTGATTTCATCACAGTATAAGCCTGAAAGTGGGTTTTCTGGGTCATATGGTGCTTCTATTTTTTGTTTTTTAAGGAATCTCCATACTGTCTTCCATAGCAGCTGTATCAATTTACATTCCCACCAGCAATGCAAGAGGGTTCCCTTTTCTCCACACCCACTCCAGCAGTTATTGTCTGTCGATTTGTGGATAATAGCCATTCTGACGGGTGTGAGGTGATATCTCATTGTCGTTTTGATCCGCATTTCTCTAATAATAAGTGAGGTTGAGCGTCGTTTCATGTGCTTTTGGGCCATCTGTATGTCGTCGTTGGAGAGGTGTCTGTTTAGGTCCTTTTCCCATCTTTTGATTGGGTTGTTCGTTTTTCCAGTACTGAGTTGTCTGAGTTGCTTGTAGATTTTGGAGATTAATTCTTTGTCTGTTATTTCATTTGCTATGATT
Organism: Tragulus kanchil; assembly: GCA_022376925.1. NCBI lineage: Eukaryota > Metazoa > Chordata > Mammalia > Artiodactyla > Tragulidae > Tragulus > Tragulus kanchil. Next base: position 36,813,123 of record JAIOJX010000032.1, read on the forward strand.
TTCTCCCATTCAGTGGGCTGTCTGTTCAGCTTTTTTGTGATTTCTTTAGCTGTACAAAAGCTTTTAAGTTTCATTAGGTCCCACGTGTTCATTTGTCTTTTTAGTTCCACTATTCTAGTAGGTGGGTCAGAGAAGATCTTGCTTTGATTGATGTCCTTGAGTGTTTTTCCTATATTCTCCTCTAAGAGTTTGATGGTTCTGGCCTTACATTTAGGTCTTTAATCCATTTTGAGTTGATCTTTGTGTACGATGTTAGGGAATGTTCTAACTTCATTTTTTTTGCATGTAGCTGTCCAATTTTCCCAGCACCATTTGTTGAAGAGGCTGTCTTTGTCCCATTTTAGATTTTCGCCTCCTTTGTCAAAAATCAGGTACCCATAGGTGTGTGGGTTTATCTCTAGATTCTCTATCTTATTCCCTTGGTCGATATTTCTGTTTTTGTGCAAGTACCATACTGTCTTGATGACTGTTGCTTTGTGGTATAATCTGAAGTTAGAGAGGTTGATCCCTCCAGCTCCATTCTTCTTCCTCAGGATTGCTTTGGCTAATCGAGGTCTTTTGTGTTTCCATATGAATTGTGTTATTCTTTGGTCTAGTTCTGTGAAGAATGTCATTGGTAGTTTGATAGGGAAATCGGTCTATAATTTTCTTTTTTTGTATTGTCTTTGCCTGACTTTGGTATCAGGGTGATGGTGGCCTCGTAGAATGTGTTTGGAAGTTTTCCTTCCTGTGCAATTTTTTGGAAGAGTTTTAGAAGGACAAGCATTAGCTCTTCTTTAAATGTTTGGTAGAATTCATCTGGATCCTTTTCTCCACACCCACTCCAGCAGTTATTGTCTGTCGATTTGTGGATAATAGCCATTCTGACGGGTGTGAGGTGATATCTCATTGTCGTTTTGATCCGCATTTCTCTAATAATAAGTGAGGTTGAGCGTCGTTTCATGTGCTTTTGGGCCATCTGTATGTCGTCGTTGGAGAGGTGTCTGTTTAGGTCCTTTTCCCATCTTTTGATTGGGTTGTTCGTTTTTCCAGTACTGAGTTGTCTGAGTTGCTTGTAGATTTTGGAGATTAATTCTTTGTCTGTTATTTCATTTGCTATGATTTTCTCCCATTCAGTGGGCTGTCTGTTCAGCTTTTTTGTGATTTCTTTAGCTGTACAAAAGCTTTTAAGTTTCATTAGGTCCCACGTGTTCATTTGTCTTTTTAGTTCCACTATTCTAGTAGGTGGGTCAGAGAAGATCTTGCTTTGATTGATGTCCTTGAGTGTTTTTCCTATATTCTCCTCTAAGAGTTTGATGGTTCTGGCCTTACATTTAGGTCTTTAATCCATTTTGAGTTGATCTTTGTGTACGATGTTAGGGAATGTTCTAACTTCATTTTTTTTGCATGTAGCTGTCCAATTTTCCCAGCACCATTTGTTGAAGAGGCTGTCTTTGTCCCATTTTAGATTTTCGCCTCCTTTGTCAAAAATCAGGTACCCATAGGTGTGTGGGTTTATCTCTAGATTCTCTATCTTATTCCCTTGGTCGATATTTCTGTTTTTGTGCAAGTACCATACTGTCTTGATGACTGTTGCTTTGTGGTATAATCTGAAGTTAGAGAGGTTGATGCCCCCAGCTCCATTCTTCTTCCTCAGGATTGCTTTGGCTAATCGAGGTCTTTTGTGTTTCCATATGAATTGTGTTATTCTTTGGTCTAGTTCTGTGAAGAATGTCATTGGTAGTTTGATAGGGAAATCGGTCTATAATTTTCTTTTTTTGTATTGTCTTTGCCTGGCTTTGGTATCAGGGTGATGGTGGCCTCGTAGAATGTGTTTGGAAGTTTTCCTTCCTGTGCAATTTTTTGGAAGAGTTTTAGAAGGACAAGCATTAGCTCTTCTTTAAATGTTTGGTAGAATTCATCTGTGAAGTCATCTGGCCCTGGGCTTTTATTTTTGGGTAGATTTTTGATCAAAAGTCGATTTCTGAGCTTGTGATTGAGTTGTTCATAGTTTCTATTTTTCTTGGTTGAGTCTTGGGAGATTAATCTTCTCTAAGAAACTGTCCATTTCTTCCAGGTTGTCCAGTTTGTTGCCATAGAGTTTTTCATAATAGTCTCTTAGAATCCTTTGGATTTCTGCATTATCTGCTCTCCTTTTTCATTTTTGATTTTGATGATCTGGTTCTTCTCTCTTTTTCTCTTGATGAATCTGGCCAGTGGTTTGTTGATTTCATTTGCACTTTCTTTACTATTGTTTCTTTTTCATTTATTTCTGCTCTGATCTTTATGATTTCCCTTCTTCTGCTGGCTTTGGGGTGTTTTTGCTCTTCTTTCTCCATTTGTTTTAAGCATAGGGTTATGTTGTCTGATATTTTTCTAGTTTCTTGAGGTAGGATTGAATTGCTATAAACGTCCCTCTTAGAACTGCTTTTGTGGTAGCCTACAGGTTTTTGCACTGTTGTGTGTTCATTGTCGTTTTCTTATTTCTCCTTTGATTTGCTTCGTAAGCAGTTTGTTTTTTAGGTATATGTTGTTTAATCTCCCTGTGTTTGTGTTTTTAGTGGTTTTTTTCCTGTAGTTGATCTCTAGTCTCATTTCATTGTGGTCAGAGAAGATGGTAGATACAATTCCAATTTTCTTGAATTCACTGAATTGACTGAGGTTTGATTTGTGGCCCAAGATGTGGTCTATCCTGGAGAATGTTCCGTGAGCACTTGAGAAGAAAGTGTACTCTTCTGCCTTTAGATGGAAGGTCCTAAAGATATCCATGAGGTCCATCTCTTCTAGTGTGGCATTTAAGGCTTGTGTTTCCATATGAATTGTTATTTTGTTTGAAGAATGTCATTGGTAGTTTGATAGGGAAATCGGTCTATAATTTTCTTTTTTTGTATTGTCTTTGCCTGGCTTTGGTATCAGGGTGATGGTGGCCTCGTAGAATGTGTTTGGAAGTTTTCCTTCCTGTGCAATTTTTTGGAAGAGTTTTAGAAGGACAAGCATTAGCTCTTCTTTAAATGTTTGGTAGAATTCATCTGTGAAGTCATCTGGCCCTGGGCTTTTATTTTTGGGTAGATTTTTGATCAAAAGTCGATTTCTGAGCTTGTGATTGAGTTGTTCATAGTTTCTATTTTTCTTGGTTGAGTCTTGGGAGATTAATCTTCTCTAAGAAACTGTCCATTTCTTCCAGGTTGTCCAGTTTGTTGCCATAGAGTTGCTCATAATAGTCTCTTAGAATCCTTTGGATTTCTGCATTATCTGCTCTCCTTTTTCATTTTTGATTTTGATGATCTGGTTCTTCTCTCTTTTTCTCTTGATGAATCTGGCCAGTGGTTTGTTGATTTCATTTGCACTTTCTTTACTATTGTTTCTTTTTCATTTATTTCTGCTCTGATCTTTATGATTTCCCTTCTTCTGCTGGCTTTGGGGTGTTTTTGCTCTTCTTTCTCCATTTGTTTTAAGCATAGGGTTATGTTGTCTGATATTTTTCTAGTTTCTTGAGGTAGGATTGAATTGCTATAAACGTCCCTCTTAGAACTGCTTTTGTGGTAGCCTACAGGTTTTTGCACTGTTGTGTGTTCATTGTCGTTTTCTTATTTCTCCTTTGATTTGCTTCGTAAGCAGTTTGTTTTTTAGGTATATGTTGTTTAATCTCCCTGTGTTTGTGTTTTTAGTGGTTTTTTTCCTGTAGTTGATCTCTAGTCTCATTTCATTGTGGTCAGAGAAGATGGTAGATACAATTCCAATTTTCTTGAATTCACTGAATTGACTGAGGTTTGATTTGTGGCCCAAGATGTGGTCTATCCTGGAGAATGTTCCGTGAGCACTTGAGAAGAAAGTGTACTCTTCTGCCTTTAGATGGAAGGTCCTAAAGATATCCATGAGGTCCATCTCTTCTAGTGTGGCATTTAAGGCTTGTGTTTCTTTATTAATTTTCTGTTTTGATGATCTGTCCACTGGTGTGAGAGGAGTGTTAATGTCTCCTACTGTTATTGTGTTATTGGCAATTTCTTCTTTTATGTCTGAAAGTATTTGTCTTATGTATTGGGGTGCTCCTGTGTTAGGTGCATAGATATTCATGATTGTTATGTCTTCCTCTTGGATCAATCCCTTGATCATTATGTAGTGTCCTGCCTTGTCTCTTCTAATCTTCTTTATTTTCTGGTCTATTTTGTCTGATATGAGGATTGCTACTCCAACTTTCTTTTGATTTCCATTTGCATGAAATATCTTTTTCCAGCCTCTCACTTTCAGTCTATGAGTGTCTCTAGGTCTGAAGTGAGCTTCCTGTAGGCAGTATATGTATGGGGTCTTGTTTTTGAATCCATTCAGTCACTCTGTGTCTTTTGGTTGGGGCATTTAGTGCATTTACATTCAAAGTAATTATTGATACAAATGATCCTATTCTAATCATCTTAGATGTTATGATGGCTTTGTTTTGTAGATCTTCTTCTTGTTCTCTTATACTTATTGTCTCTATAAGTCCCTCTAACACTTGTAAGCCTGGTTTGGTGTTACTACATTCTTTTAATTTTTCCTTATCTGTAAAACTTTTGTGTTTTCACTCAATTTTGAATGAGACCCTTGTAGGGTAGAGTATTCTTGGTTGCAGATTATTCTGTTTCAGCACTTTAAATGTGTCTTGCCAATCCCTTCTGGCCTGCAGAGTTTCTGTTGAAAGATCAGCTGTTAAACTTAGCATGGGCTTTCCCTTGTATGTCACTAGTTGCTTTTCCCTTGCTGCTTTGAGAATTCTGTCCTTGTGTTTAATTTGTGTTAGACTCATTAATATGTGTCTTGGCGTGTTTCTTCTTGGGGTGCTCCTGTATGGTACTGTTTGTGCTTCTTGGACTTGGTTGACTATTTCTTTTCCCATGTTGGGGAAATTTTCAACTATAATCTCTTCAAAAATTTTCTCATATCCTTTCTTTTTTTCTTCTTCTTCTGGACACCCTATAATTCAAATATTAGTGTGTTTGATATTATCCCAGAGGTCTCTGAGGCTATCCTCTGCTATTTTCATTCTTTGAGCTTGACTCTGTTCTTCAGCAGTTACTTCCACCATTCTATCTTTCAGCTCACTTTTCTGGTCTTCTGTCTCAGATACTCTGCCCTTGATTCCTTCTACAGTATTTTTAAGTTCAGCAGTTGAGTTGTTCGTCTTTTTTTTTTTTTTTTAAGTTCTTGTATTTCTTTATTCAGTGTGTTAGTTGCTTCTTTCAATTTCTCTAAGATTCTGTTTTCGCTGTTTTTTTGTCATTGTTGCTGTCATTCTTCTGAACTCACCTCCAGAAAGTTTGTCTAATTCCACTTCGTTTATTTGGACTTGTGTGTTTGTAGATTGTTCCTTCACTTGCGTGGTATTTCTCTGCTGTTTCATTGTTACTATTAATTTTTTAACTAATTATGTTTGGAGTTTCCTTTTCCCTGAGTTTGGATTATGTCTGTTGGTGTTTGTTGTTTGGATGAGGCATCTAATTCTGGGTGATACTGGTGTTTGGGTGATGTCAGGTCTTGCCTACAAGTGCTTGCCATTGTTGAATTTCTTGCTGTTTAATGCTCTCTAGTATTAGGCGTTCTCTGGTATTGTAGAGTTTTGAAGTCAGTGCTCCCTCCCTAAAGCTCCTGGGCTTGTTGCCTGACCAGAGAATGCAGAATTCATGGCTGTTTTATTATGAAGTTAAATGGTATCAAAACATATATATATGCAAATGAGAAACAGAAGATATATCTTTGACAAATGGCAATTAAAATATCATGCAAGTACTGTCTAGCATACTGGATTATACACACCAACATATACAGCTGTAGCATATGTTCTGCTGCTTCTTGGGTTTGCACTAGTTGCTTTTCCCTTGCTGCTTTGAGAATTCTGTCCTTGTGTTTAATTTGTGTTAGGCTCATTAATATGTGTCTTGGCGTGTTTCTTCTTGGGTTGCTCCTGTATGGTACTGTTTGTGCTTCTTGGACTTGGTTGACTATTTCTTTTCCCATGTTGGGGAAATTTTCAACTATAATCTCTTCAAAAATTTTCTCATATCCTTTCTTTTTTTCTTCTTCTTCTGGACACCCTATAATTCAAATATTAGTGTGTTTGATATTATCCCAGAGGTCTCTGAGGCTATCCTCTGCTATTTTCATTCTTTGAGCTTGACTCTGTTCTTCAGCAGTTACTTCCACCATTCTATCTTTCAGCTCACTTTTCCGGTCTTCTGTCTCAGATACTCTGCCCTTGATTCCTTCTACAGTATTTTTAAGTTCAGCAGTTGAGTTGTTCGTCTTTTTTTTTTTTTAAGTTCTTGTATTTCTTTATTCAGTGTGTTAGTTGCTTCTTTCAATTTCTCTAAGATTCTGTTTTCGCTGTTTTTTTGTCATTGTTGCTGTCATTCTTCTGAACTCACCTCCAGAAAGTTTGTCTAATTCCACTTCGTTTATTTGGACTTGTGTGTTTGTAGATTGTTCCTTCACTTGCGTGGTATTTCTCTGCTGTTTCATTGTTACTATTAATTTTTTAACTAATTATGTTTGGAGTGTCCTTTTCCCTGAGTTTGGATTATGTCTGTTGGTGTTTGTTGTTTGGATGAGGCATCTAATTCTGGGTGATACTGGTGTTTGGGTGATGTCAGGTCTTGCCTACAAGTGCTTGCCATTGTTGAATTTCTTGCTGTTTAATGCTCTCTAGTATTAGGCGTTCTCTGGTATTGTAGAGTTTTGAAGTCAGTGCTCCCTCCCTAAAGCTCCTGGGCTTGTTGCCTGACCAGAGAATGCAGAATTCATGGCTGTTTTATTATGAAGTTAAATGGTATCAAAACATATATATATGCAAATGAGAAACAGAAGATATATCTTTGACAAATGGCAATTAAAATATCATGCAAGTACTGTCTAGCATACTGGATTATACACACCAACATATACAGCTGTAGCATATCCCAAACATTACAAAAAAAAAAATACAGTACAATACATTAGCATAGTGAATAGAGAAAACCAAGAATGATATCCACCAGTTACAAACCAAACGAACTAAGGCACAAATTGGAGAACAATGCTAGAGCAGGGTACCAAGTGGTGATAAGGCAAAGAAAACAAAACAGACTAAGAAATATGGTGGGGGAAAGGGAAAAAGAGAAAGGAAGGATAGAAGAGAAATAGAATAATACTGCAAAGTTAAATATAAGAAGATAAAGATTTGTATGTATTAGAGTTTAGTGCTGTACAAAAAAGCATCAGGGAAAGCAAAGAAACAACTGTAGAAGTAATAATACATACAAAAAATTAAAAAAAAATTAAAACAGATAAATATATAGAAAAATAGAGAAAAACAAAGCAAAAACAATAAAAATAAACAAAACTCCCATTGGACAACAAAAGGCCAATGTAGAATCAGAAGTATTTAACTGAAATAAAGTGTGTGGTTTAAAAGAAAAAAAAAAAAAAAAGGGAGTGGAGGAAGGGGAAAAAAGTAAAAAAAAGGGCATTTCTCTCACAAAGGATTTGTTCCCGCGTGTTCTATGAGAAGCACTGCAGCAGTGTCCCTGACCCCGTTGCAGGCCACCAATGACCCCCACCACCTCCGGAGACTTCATAATACTCAGAGGTGAGTCTGGTTCAGTCTCTTGTGGGATCGTTATTCTCCTCTCCCAGATCTCCTTGTGCAGAGTCTCCAGTCCTACTTCATGGCTCTATGATCCGGTTAATGATAACCACCTTAAAAGAGATTAAGTGCACTTGCCTACAAGTGCTTGCCATTGTTGAATTTCTTGCTGTTTAATGCTCTCTAGTATTAGGCGTTCTCTGGTATTGTAGAGTTTTGAAGTCAGTGCTCCCTCCCTAAAGCTCCTGGGCTTGTTGCCTGACCAGAGAATGCAGAATTCATGGCTGTTTTATTATGAAGTTAAATGGTATCAAAACATATATATATGCAAATGAGAAACAGAAGATATATCTTTGACAAATGGCAATTAAAATATCATGCAAGTACTGTCTAGCATACTGGATTATACACACCAACATATACAGCTGTAGCATATCCCAAACATTACAAAAAAAAAATACAGTACAATACATTAGCATAGTGAATAGAGAAAACCAAGAATGATATCCACCAGTTACAAACCAAACGAACTAAGGCACAAATTGGAGAACAATGCTAGAGCAGGGTACCAAGTGGTGATAAGGCAAAGAAAACAAAACAGACTAAGAAATATGGTGGGGGAAAGGGAAAAAGAGAAAGGAAGGATAGAAGAGAAATAGAATAATACTGCAAAGTTAAATATAAGAAGATAAAGATTTGTATGTATTAGAGTTTAGTGCTGTACAAAAAAGCATCAGGGAAAGCAAAGAAACAACTGTAGAAGTAATAATACATACAAAAAATTAAAAAAAAAATTAAAACAGGAAAATATATAGAAAAATAGAGAAAAACAAAGCAAAAACAATAAAAATAAACAAAACTCCCATTGGACAACAAAAGGCCAATGTAGAATCAGAAGTATTTAACTGAAATAAAGTGTGTGGTTTAAAAGAAAAAAAAAAAAAAAAGGGAGTGGAGGAAGGGGAAAAAAGTAAAAAAAAGGGCATTTCTCTCACAAAGGATTTGTTCCCGCGTGTTCTATGAGAAGCACTGCAGCAGTGTCCCTGACCCCGTTGCAGGCCACCAATGACCCCCACCACCTCCGGAGACTTCATAATACTCAGAGGTGAGTCTGGTTCAGTCTCTTGTGGGATCGTTATTCTCCTCTCCCAGATCTCCTTGTGCAGAGTCTCCAGTCCTACTTCGTGGCTCTATGATCTGGTTAATGATAACCACCTTAAAAGAGATTAAGTGCACTTCTAGCTTAAGGAGGCACTTGGACCCTCTAAAGCAGGTCTGGCTTAGTCCCTTGTGGGGGTCACTGCTACTTTCCCAGGTCTTGGTGTGTAACAGGCTTTGTGTCTTTGGCCCACCCAGCCTCTCTGGCAGGTATGAGGTTTGTCTTTTAAAAGTGTGATTACACACCTCCTATCGTCTTGTTATGGCTTCTCCTTTGCTCTTGAATGTGGGGTATCTTTTTTGTGATCAGATCCAACCTCCTCCTGTCGATGTTTTTTAGGAGCTGGTTGCAATTCAGGCGATTTTGCAGGAGAGATGAATGCACATCCTTCTACGCCACCATCTTAGTTCCACCTCTCTCTATTAGTTTTATAAGCTGATCCTCACTAGAGAAATCAGAATCCTTGGCATAAATAAGTAAAAATTAACTGAAATTTAAAAATATATTTGTAAAAGAATTCCTTAAGTTAACTTAATGATTTGTGCAATGTGGTTATCCAAAAGTGGTGGCCACTTATATTCAGTTATGGAAGTATTTATATATATGATTGCATTCACATGACTAGACTCTTATTGTATAATTTCCTATTGCTGCAATATCCAGTACTACAAATTTAGTGGCTTAATCAAGACATGTGTATTATCATGTAGTTCTGGAGATCCAAAGTCCAAAATAGGTGTTGATGAGCTAAAATTAAGATATCAGTAGGGCTGTATTCCTTCTGAAGTTTCTAGGAAAGAGTCTATTTTATTGTCATTCTACCTTGTAGAGGTTGTCCACATTCTTGGGCTCATAGCCCCATTCTTCCACCTTCAACTAGCTGATCAAGTCCTCCTCAGGATGTCATTTTTTCTGGTTCTGACTCTTCTGCTTCATTCTTCTTCACTCAGGGGCCTGTGTGACTACACTGGACCCGTCCAGATAATCCAGCATCATCTTTTCATGTCATGGTCAATTGACTTAATCTCATCTTCATCCTTAGAACCCTCTTGCCATGTAGCATAACATATATACAGGTTCTGAGGCTTAGGATATACACATCTTTGGGAGCCGTTATTGTGCTTACTACACCCACCAAATGGTTTTTTTTTTTTTTTTTTAATTGTCATTGAGGGGAAAGACGTTTTATTTTATTTTAAACATTTTTTAATTTATTTTATCTTTTTGGGGGGGAGTGGGGTGGGGAGGGAGGGGGATGGGCAGGCCACTTCTATTGGTCCTTCATTTCTCTATTTTCATCTGTGTTTGTTCTTTGGCTCCTGTGGGCCTCCCATCGCGGTGACCTCTGTCGTCGCTGAGCACTGGCTCTGGGCACACGGGCCCCAGAGCTCCGGCTCGGTAATTGGATACATCAGTCCAGCCGCTCCGCGGCACGTGGGATCTTCCCAGGCCAGGGATCGAACCGGCGCCCCTTGCATTGCAAGGCGGTGTCCTTACCCACTGGACCACCAGGGGAAGCCCAAATGGTTTTTAATGTAAATTTGGCAATGTAAATTAGGCAAATGTAAATAGACATATGTGTACACTACTGCTCAAATTCATATTCTGTTTAAGACCATCGGCTAGCTAATTTAAAAATTAGTCACTAAATTCTGCTGTTCTAGTGTGAAAATACTAAGAAAAAAATCACACTGAAAAAAACTTTTGAAACTAGTAGAGTTTTCTAGTTTTGACATCCTTATTACAAGTGTTTGTGTATTTGACTCCACTAGAACTTCTGTGAGGCAGGGTTTGTATCTTACTTCCTTTGTTAACTTGTTACACAGAGAGTGAATTTTTAAATTATTATTTGTTTTTTCCATTTAAACTATTGATAATTGTTATCATGGCATTATGGGGCTTCCAAGGATGAGATGGTTGGATGGTATCACCAGTTCAATGGTTATGAGTTTGAGCAAACTCTGGGAGGTGGTGAAGGACAGAGAAGCCTGGAGTGCTACAGTCCATAGAGTCACAGTCAGATACGACTGAATGACGGAACAACAACAGCAACAGGTGGCTCAGTGGTAAAGAATCTGCCTGCCAATGCAGGAGAGACAAGAGATGTGGATTCAATTCCTGGGTCAGGGAGGCCCCTTGAAGGGAAATGGTGACTCACTCTAGTATTCTTGCCTGGAAGATTTCTTGGACAGAGGAGCCTCATTTTGTCATGGTCAATTGACTTAATCTCATCTTCATCCTTAGAACCCTCTTGCCATGTAGCATAACATATATACAGGTTCTGAGGCTTAGGATATACACATCTTTGGGAGCCGTTATTGTGCTTACTACACCCACCAAATGGTTTTTTTTTTTTTTTAATTGTCATTGAGGGGAAAGACGTTTTATTTTATTTTAAACATTTTTTAATTTATTTTATCTTTTGGGGGGGGCGGGGGGTGGGGAGGGAGGGGGATGGGCAGGCCACTTCTATTGGTCCTTCATTTCTCTATTTTCATCCGTGTTTGTTCTTTGGCTCCTGTGGGCCTCCCATCGCGGTGACCTCTGTCGTCGCTGAGCACTGGCTCTGGGCACACGGGCCCCAGAGCTCCGGCTCGGTAATTGGATACATCAGTTCAGCCGCTCCGCGGCACGTGGGATCTTCCCAGGCCAGGGATCGAACCGGCGCCCCTTGCATTGCAAGGCGGTGTCCTTACCCACTGGACCACCAGGGGAAGCCCAAATGGTTTTTAATGTAAATTTGGCAATGTAAATTAGGCAAATGTAAATAGACATATGTGTACACTACTGCTCAAATTCATATTCTGTTTAAGACCATCGGCTAGCTAATTTAAAAATTAGTCACTAAATTCTGCTGTTCTAGTGTGAAAATACTAAGAAAAAAATCACACTGAAAAAAACTTTTGAAACTAGTAGAGTTTTCTAGTTTTGACATCCTTATTACAAGTGTTTGTGTATTTGACTCCACTAGAACTTCTGTGAGGCAGGGTTTGTATCTTACTTCCTTTGTTAACTTGTTACACAGAGAGTGAATTTTTAAATTATTATTTGTTTTTTCCATTTAAACTATTGATAATTGTTATCATGGCATTATGGGGCTTCCAAGGATGAGATGGTTGGATGGTATCACCAGTTCAATGGTTATGAGTTTGAGCAAACTCTGGGAGGTGGTGAAGGACAGAGAAGCCTGGAGTGCTACAGTCCATAGAGTCACAGTCAGATACGACTGAATGACGGAACAACAACAGCAACAGGTGGCTCAGTGGTAAAGAATCTGCCTGCCAATGCAGGAGAGACAAGAGATGTGGATTCAATTCCTGGGTCAGGGAGGCCCCTTGAAGGGGGAAATGGTGACTCACTCTAGTATTCTTGCCTGGAAGATTTCTTGGACAGAGGAGCCTGGTGGGCTATCGTCCATGGTGTGGCAAGAGACACAACTGAGTGCATGTGTGTGTGCACACACACACACACGCACACACAAGGACATTAAAATGTTTCTCTTTATCTCCCAAAATGTGATTTTGGGGGGCCTTGTTAAATAATCAACGGTGCACTACATGCTAAAGAATAAGTTAGGATGCCCAGAAAACAAAATGATTAGTAACAATTCCAGACTTTTGAGTTCATGATTGAGTGGGAGATGTAAATGCAAAAAGATATTTAAAACCTGCAGGAGGAACACTGTATGAGGATGTACAGAGGGAATCCAAGTGGTGAACTCTTCCCAGGGCTCTCAGGGAAGTCTTTGTAGGGAGACTGACAAGGGACCTAGGCCTTTGTTGGGGAAAGAGTTGGCCAGCCAGAGAATGGGATCAGTGACATACCAGACAGATGGAAAGCCATAGACAAAGGCAGGCAGATGGGAAAGAGTGGGAAATTATGTTGCATGTACTATTTGTTTTGTTTTTTCTTTTTTTTTTTTTTTTAAAGATTATTTATTTATTTATTTTGGGCGGGGGTCGGGTTGGGGAGGGAGGGGAGCGGGCGGGCCACTTCTATTGGTCTTTCATTCGTCTATTTTCATCCGTCTTTGTTCTTTGGCTCCTGTGGGCCTCCCATCGCGGTGGCATCTGTCGTTGCAGAGCATCGGCTCTGGGCGCATGCGCTCCAGAGCTCCGGCTCGGTAATTGGACACATTGGTCCAGCCGCTCCGCGGCACGTGGGATCTTCCCAGGCCAGGGATTGAACCGGCGCCCCATGCACTGCAAGGCGGTGTCCCTACCCACTGGACCACCAGGGGAAGCCCTGTTTTGTTTTTTCTATGTAGTATTTGAATAGAAGTAAAAGAATATCTCAACAGTAAACATACAATTTATTTTTATTATATTTTTTACTTTTTATTTAAAGTGTCCAAAAATTAAGAAATAAGTCCTATTTAAACTGCTACCAGATGTAGTATCAATTCTATATAAATTAACAAAAGGAAAATATCCAAATAATACAAATACAGTAGACAGATATGACAGAACAAAGGTAGTATAGCACTATCATTTCACTTTGCTACTAACCAGTATTCTTGCCTGGAAGATTTCTTGGACAGAGGAGCCTGGTGGGCTATCGTCCATGGTGTGGCAAGAGACACAACTGAGTGCATGTGTGTGTGCACACACACACACACGCACACACAAGGACATTAAAATGTTTCTCTTTATCTCCCAAAATGTGATTTTGGGGGGCCTTGTTAAATAATCAACGGTGCACTACATGCTAAAGAATAAGTTAGGATGCCCAGAAAACAAAATGATTAGTAACAATTCCAGACTTTTGAGTTCATGATTGAGTGGGAGATGTAAATGCAAAAAGATATTTAAAACCTGCAGGAGGAACACTGTATGAGGATGTACAGAGGGAATCCAAGTGGTGAACTCTTCCCAGGGCTCTCAGGGAAGTCTTTGTAGGGAGACTGACAAGGGACCTAGGCCTTTGTTGGGGAAAGAGTTGGCCAGCCAGAGAATGGGATCAGTGACATACCAGACAGATGGAAAGCCATAGACAAAGGCAGGCAGATGGGAAAGAGTGGGAAATTATGTTGCATGTACTATTTGTTTTGTTTTTTCTTTTTCTTTTTTTTTTTTTTAAAGATTATTTATTTATTTATTTTGGGCGGGGGTCGGGTTGGGGAGGGAGGGGAGCGGGCGGGCCACTTCTATTGGTCTTTCATTCGTCTATTTTCATCCGTCTTTGTTCTTTGGCTCCTGTGGGCCTCCCATCGCGGTGGCATCTGTCGTTGCAGAGCATCGGCTCTGGGCGCATGCGCTCCAGAGCTCCGGCTCGGTAATTGGACACATTGGTCCAGCCGCTCCGCGGCACGTGGGATCTTCCCAGGCCAGGGATCGAACCGGCGCCCCATGCACTGCAAGGCGGTGTCCCTACCCACTGGACCACCAGGGGAAGCCCTGTTTTGTTTTTTCTATGTAGTATTTGAATAGAAGTAAAAGAATATCTCAACAGTAAACATACAATTTATTTTTATTATATTTTTTACTTTTTATTTAAAGTGTCCAAAAATTAAGAAATAAGTCCTATTTAAACTGCTACCAGATGTAGTATCAATTCTATATAAATTAACAAAAGGAAAATATCCAAATAATACAAATACAGTAGACAGATATGACAGAACAAAGGTAGTATAGCACTATCATTTCACTTTGCTACTAACCATTTTGCTCTGTGACCTTAGACTAAGTTAATTACTTAGTAAAATTAAAGGACTGGAATAACCTAAGTTAATTACTTAGTAGAATACAAGGGCTGGAGTATAAGAATTTTAAGATTTTTTTTTCCTTTAGCCTATTAGTCAATGAAGCAAAACAAACAACTGATTCCAGTTTTTCTTTGTGACTAAGAAGTCAAGTTAACTAAATCATTTAGACTAGTTTATGTGTGTGGAAGCAAACACAGACATTTCACTTATCATTTCCATATGGCCTATTGGTAGTCATCATGAAGCATTTTGCCTGGAAACTTCCCCTCAAAATAATGCAGAGAATAAAGAAAGAGTGTGTTGCAATGGCCCATCTGTTAGGGTGGTTTTCATGCACGTGAAAACTGATTTATCAAGTCTCCTCTCACCTAGTCTGCTTTCATCCTTTCTTATAGATCAGTGTGCTTTCACTGATCCTTTCACTGAAAGGCTCTGTTGAGTATATTTTTATCTTGGTTAGATTTGCGATCCAGCTTTTTCCCTCAGAGAATCCATGAGACAGGTAGAACAAGTGACTTGTTTGAAATCTGGCAGATCTTCACCTGTGCCAAATTTTCCCTTAGACCTTAGCCACTTCTTTTCTCCTTAGCGCCCTCTGCAGGCTTTTGACAAGTTTTTTTTGTTTGTTTTTGTATTTGTTTTAACCTTTCATGCTTGTGAACTAGACAGAAAATTTCCACTGAGAACATTGGACAAGGGCTGATGGTCTCACTCCTGCCTATAATATAAGATCTCAAGCAGCCATGGTAAGAGGTTAGGGGATATTTTCTGTGCAGTCTCTCATAAAGATCTGTGTCACTTCCACTGGAATACCTAAAATATAATTTAGTGAAGGAAATCCCTGAAATGTAGTTGTAGTTAATAAACAATAGCCTTCCACATTTATCACAGTAGATCTTGTTAGTAATAGAACATGTCTTTACTGGTACAAATAAACAAGACTGAGTTTTATGTTTTCCAAATGTAAGATGTTCCTTTTTCTCACCGACTTAGACTAATTTAATTATAACCTGATTTTAGATTTCTCTGAGTTGATGAATGATAGCTGCTGAAATGAAATGTATCTAGGATCAATCCAGGCCATGCACACAGACATTTATCAAACAAACATTTATTAGCTAGTTTGAAATATTTCTTAGAGCCTGTGCTGACAAAGTCTCAGGTTTCTGATCTTTCTGGTGCTTTGATACCACCTTGCAAGAGTGGTTCTCTCAAGGTAGATGCAGTTACATTTATTTTTTATTTCTTAAAATGGATCTTATACATATTTATGGCTGTGCTGGATCTTGGTTGCTGTGAGGGCTTGTTGCTAAATCATTTAGTTTAGTGAAGCAAACACAGACATTTCACTTATCATTTCCATATGGCCTATTGGTAGTCATCATGAAGCATTTTGCCTGGAAACTTCCCCTCAAAATAATGCAGAGAATAAAGAAAGAGTGTGTTGCAATGGCCCATCTGTTAGGGTGGTTTTCATGCACGTGAAAACTGATTTATCAAGTCTCCTCTCACCTAGTCTGCTTTCATCCTTTCTTATAGATCAGTGTGCTTTCACTGATCCTTTCACTGAAAGGCTCTGTTGAGTATATTTTTATCTTGGTTAGATTTGCGATCCAGCTTTTTCCCTCAGAGAATCCATGAGACAGGTAGAACAAGTGACTTGTTTGAAATCTGGCAGATCTTCACCTGTGCCAAATTTTCCCTTAGACCTTAGCCACTTCTTTTCTCCTTAGCGCCCTCTGCAGGCTTTTGACAAGTTTTTGTTTGTTTTTGTATTTGTTTTAACCTTTCATGCTTGTGAACTAGACAGAAAATTTCCACTGAGAACATTGGACAAGGGCTGATGGTCTCACTCCTGCCTATAATATAAGATCTCAAGCAGCCATGGTAAGAGGTTAGGGGATATTTTCTGTGCAGTCTCTCATAAAGATCTGTGTCACTTCCACTGGAATACCTAAAATATAATTTAGTGAAGGAAATCCCTGAAATGTAGTTGTAGTTAATAAACAATAGCCTTCCACATTTATCACAGTAGATCTTGTTAGTAATAGAACATGTCTTTACTGGTGCAAATAAACAAGACTGAGTTTTATGTTTTCCAAATGTAAGATGTTCCTTTTTCTCACCGACTTAGACTAATTTAATTATAACCTGATTTTAGATTTCTCTGAGTTGATGAATGATAGCTGCTGAAATGAAATGTATCTAGGATCAATCCAGGCCATGCACACAGACATTTATCAAACAAACATTTATTAGCTAGTTTGAAATATTTCTTAGAGCCTGTGCTGACAAAGTCTCAGGTTTCTGATCTTTCTGGTGCTTTGATACCACCTTGCAAGAGTGGTTCTCTCAAGGTAGATGCAGTTACATTTATTTTTTATTTCTTAAAATGGATCTTATACATATTTATGGCTGTGCTGGATCTTGGTTGCTGTGAGGGCTTGTTGCTAGTTGTGGCGAGTGAGGGCTACTTTTGTTGCAGTGCCTGAATTAATTATTGTGGTAGCTTCTTTTGTTGCAGAGCAGGGTCTATAGGGTGTGAAGGCTTCAGCAGATGAGGCATGTGGGCTCAGTAGTTGCAATTCCAGGGCTCTAGAGCACAACTCAGTAATTGTGGCCCACAGACTTAGTTGTTCTGCAGCAAGTGGGATCTTCTCAGATCAGGGATCGAACCCATGACTCCTGCATTGGCAGGCACATTCTTTACCAGGGAAGCCCTATAATGACATTTAGAGTTGGGATTCTGATTCTTTTAGGTTTTTTTATTAATCAACCAAAAATTCTCTAATAACAGAACCAGTGACAGACCAAGTTAAAGGCACCATCCTGAAGGTGAGGATAAAGGTCTCATTAGACTCTTATACTCTATTCATTCAAGGTTGGTAAATGCTTCCAAAGTATTTTAACCAATTCACATGTCTTGAATTCTTTATATAGTCACCAAGTGAGGGTATATTTCTAGCCTTCACTCTACTGACAAGCCACTGATTCCACCAATAAGATCCTATTTTTGACAGGAAGTATGCAAATTAATAAAACATCTACTGTTAATCAGTGAAATTGGTAACAGGAGCATTGGTCACACCTACCTTGGGAGTGTGGCTTTAAGGGTATAAAGCTCTCTGGCCTTGTGTGGAGTGCCAATTCTTTATTTGGGGCGGGGGTCGGGTTGGGGAGGGAGGGGAGCAGGTGGGCCACTTCTATTGGTCTTTCATTTTGTCTATTTTCATCCACCTTTGTTCTTTGGCCCGTGTGGGCCTCCCATCGCGGTGGCTTCTGTTGTCGCAGAGCACCGGCTCTGGGCGACGCGCCCAGAGCTCCGGCTGGGTAGTTGGACACATCGGTCCAGCCGCTCTGCAGCACGTGGGATCTTCCCAGGCCAGGGATCGAACCGCGCCTTGCACTGCAAGGCGGTGTCCAGATGCAGTATAGCATTTATTTTTATTTCTTAAAATGGATCTTATACATATTTATGGCTGTGCTGGATCTTGGTTGCTGTAGGCTTGTGAGTTGTGCAGTGAGGGCTACTTTTGTTGCTAGTCTGTAATATGGGTGCTACTTTTGTTGCAGGGGCTTAGGCCGTGAATTAATTATTGTGGTAGCTTCTTTTGTTGCAGAGCAGGGTCTATAGGGTGTGAAGGCTTCAGCAGATGAGGCATGTGGGCTCAGTAGTTGCAATTCCAGGGCTCTAGAGCACAACTCAGTAATTGTGGCCCACAGACTTAGTTGTTCTGCAGCAAGTGGGATCTTCTCAGATCAGGGATCGAACCCATGACTCCTGCATTGGCAGGCACATTCTTTACCAGGGAAGCCCTATAATGACATTTAGAGTCGGGATTCTGATTCTTTTAGGTTTTTTTATTAATCAACCAAAAATTCTCTAATAACAGAACCAGTGACAGACCAAGTTAAAGGCACCATCCTGAAGGTGAGGATAAAGGTCTCATTAGACTCTTATACTCTATTCATTCAAGGTTGGTAAATGCTTCCTAAGTATTTTAACCAATTCACATGTCTTGAATTCTTTATATAGTCACCAAGTGAGGGTATATTTCTAGCCTTCACTCTACTGACAAGCCACTGATTCCACCAATAAGATCCTATTTTTGACAGGAAGTATGCAAATTAATAAAACATCTACTGTTAATCAGTGAAATTGGTAACAGGAGCATTGGTCACACCTACCTTGGGAGTGTGGCTTTAAGGGTATAAAGCTCTCTGGCCTTGTGTGGAGTGCCAATTCTTTTTTGGGGGGGGGGGGTGGTGTGGGATGGGGAGGGAGGGGAGCAGATGGGCAACTTCTATTGGTCTTTCATTTTGTCTATTTTCATCCACCTTTGTTCTTTGGCCCGTGTGGGCCTCCCATCGCGGTGGCTTCTGTTGTCGCAGAGCACCGGCTCTGGGCGCACGCGCTCCAGAGCTCCGGCTGGGTAGTTGGACACATCGGTCCAGCCGCTCTGCAGCACGTGGGATCTTCCCAGGCCAGGGATCGAACCGGCGCCCCTTGCACTGCAAGGCGGTGTCCTTACCCACTGGACCACCAGGGAAGCCCAGAGTACCAATTCTTGATTAGAGCATCTAATCGTACCTGCATAGTAATCAACCTAATAATACAGTATCACACGATATTGATATCACACTGTCTGTGCCAAAGTCCTTTAAAGAAAATTACAGACAACCACTCAGTAGTACCCTGTGTATTAGTTTCCTATTGCTGTTGTAACAAATTACCACAAACCTAGTGGCTGGAATAATAAAATTTTATTACCCTACAGTTTTGAAGGTCAGAAGTCCAAAATTATCTTGCTGAGCTAAAATCAATGTGTTGGCAGACCTGTGTTTTTTCTGGAGTTTCTAGGGGAGAATATTTCCAGCTTCTAGAGGCTATCCTCATTCTTGGCTCATGGCATCCTTCCTCCATCTTCAGAGCCAGCAATGGCTGGTCCAGTCTTTCTCATGCGGCATTATTCTGATTTTCTGCTTCCATTATCATATTTCCTTTTCTGACTCTTCTGCCTCTGTCTTCCCCTGTGATTATGGGACCCACCTTGCTAGACTAGAATAATTTTCCCATCTCAGGTTCCTTAATGTATCACATCTGTGAAGTCCCTTTTACAAGTTCTGGGGATTAGGATATGGACATCTTTGAGGAGTCATTATTCTGCCTGTTGCACTCTGTTAGTATTCTAAGTGATTTTCTTAAAGATTTTTAATTTAAAATCAATCATGAAATCCGATAGTGAGAATAGAAAAGACATGGTCTTTGGACCTGACGGATAGTAGTGTAAATCCTGGCTCCTTACCTAATAAGCTGTAAGTCACAGGAAAGGAAATGGAATGAGAAATACCTTGCAGAGTTGTCATGAAGATTAGATAAATATAATGGATGAAACGGAGCTGGCATATAGGAGACACTAAATAAATTGTAGTGAAAGGTAGCTGTCATGATCATTAACAGGATTTTAGAGCTGGAAAGAACCCCAGAGATCATTTCAACCACTTTCAGCAACAGAAATTTTTAATAGTGTCAAAAAAATCTTTTGCAGAGTCTCATGAAGAGCCTTCATCTATAGAAAAGACAAAAGCAATAGAAGGATTCCTTAGGTAGAATAACTTTCCTTCTGCTCTGGGTCCTCACTGTCTTTATCCTCCCCTCCTCTGCTTTCTCCTTTTACTCTTCCTCCCACCACCACCCCCCTTTTTTGGCAGAGAATTCTCTGCTGTTTTCAGAACCCTAGCCTCTGTAGTCCAAGTATAATAGCTTGAAAGCATGAGTCTGATCTCTCGCTTTGCACTGGAAGAAAAAGAGACCCAGAGAAGTTAAGTGACTTCCAAGGTTGCACAGCTATGGTGTCAGAGTTCAGTACTGTTGATTCTTAGTTTGATGCTCTTTCTCTATATCATGTTGGAGGTGGGTTAGGGTAGAGGGATCAGAAAGGTGTTAGACAAGTGAAGAATTTAGTTAAGACTAAATATCCTGAATAATGACAAAAATAAAAGAAGTCTTTCTCCCATCACAGAATCTGTTTTTTTGTGTCGCAAAAACAGTACTCAGGACTTCAGAATTTGGCCCTTTACCAGCACCGCATAAAAGGAATGTTGTTTGTGAGATGTACTAGATTAGAAACAGCTTCTCTTTGGCATAACAGTGTTAGAAACTTTGTTTGAAGGCTGAGATTCTCCACAAAAATTTAGTTTTGAATTTGGGTCCCAGAGAGCTGGGGCTCTGATGTAATCCTCACAGCACATTGTGAGGACAAGACAAGTGCTAGCAAAGCAGAGTGTACCTGTCATTTGGGAGACCAGATGTCTTCGTTTTCAATTTCCCTTTCAATTCTGGGGTAAGGGTTCACTCTCTACCAGGTGCTGTGGGGTGTTACAGAAGAGACAGAATTAAATGCCTGCCAAATTATGCTATAAAAGCAATTTTAGTCCAGCCCATCCCTGAAACACAAAATTTATTTCCTTTCAGACTTAAAATTCAGCAGTCTAATGAAACAGTGTAACCCCTGTCCAACATTCATGCAGAACTAATATGTTACTAGTTTTAAAATTAACATTGCTTAACTCTAGGATACACAGATTTATTTCATGAAAGAGCATAAAAGCAAACACTGAACTATATTTCTTCCTGGTCACACTATTGTTAGAGCTGGAAAGAACCCCAGAGATCATTTCAACCACTTTCAGCAACAGAAATTTTTAATAGTGTCAAAAAAATCTTTTGCAGAGTCTCATGAAGAGCCTTCATCTATAGAAAAGACAAAAGCAATAGAAGGATTCCTTAGGTAGAATAACTTTCCTTCTGCTCTGGGTCCTCACTGTCTTTATCCTCCCCTCCTCTGCTTTCTCCTTTTACTCTTCCTCCCACCACCACCCCCCTTTTTTGGCAGAGAATTCTCTGCTGTTTTCAGAACCCTAGCCTCTGTAGTCCAAGTATAATAGCTTGAAAGCATGAGTCTGATCTCTCGCTTTGCACTGGAAGAAAAAGAGACCCAGAGAAGTTAAGTGACTTCCAAGGTTGCACAGCTATGGTGTCAGAGTTCAGTACTGTTGATTCTTAGTTTGATGCTCTTTCTCTATATCATGTTGGAGGTGGGTTAGGGTAGAGGGATCAGAAAGGTGTTAGACAAGTGAAGAATTTAGTTAAGACTAAATATCCTGAATAATGACAAAAATAAAAGAAGTCTTTCTCCCATCACAGAATCTGTTTTTTTGTGTCGCAAAAACAGTACTCAGGACTTCAGAATTTGGCCCTTTACCAGCACCGCATAAAAGGAATGTTGTTTGTGAGATGTACTAGATTAGAAACAGCTTCTCTTTGGCATAACAGTGTTAGAAACTTTGTTTGAAGGCTGAGATTCTCCACAAAAATTTAGTTTTGAATTTGGGTCCCAGAGAGCTGGGGCTCTGATGTAATCCTCACAGCACATTGTGAGGACAAGACAAGTGCTAGCAAAGCAGAGTGTGCCTGTCATTTGGGAGACCAGATGTCTTCGTTTTCAATTTCCCTTTCAATTCTGGGGTAAGGGTTCACTCTCTACCAGGTGCTGTGGGGTGTTACAGAAGAGACAGAATTAAATGCCTGCCAAATTATGCTATAAAAGCAATTTTAGTCCAGCCCATCCCTGAAACACAAAATTTATTTCCTTTCAGACTTAAAATTCAGCAGTCTAATGAAACAGTGTAACCCCTGTCCAACATTCATGCAGAACTAATATGTTACTAGTTTTAAAATTAACATTGCTTAACTCTAGGATACATAGATTTATTTCATGAAAGAGCATAAAAGCAAACACTGAACTATATTTCTTCCTGGTCACACTTATTGTGATATCCTGGGCTTATAATTTAGGTATACAAATGAAAGTGTGTCTATTCTATGAGCAGTAAATTCAGTCCACAGTAAAGACTCACAGCAAAATTGCTTAATTCGGGCTATCCAAAGGCATAAATATTATAGATTATAGGTAGGCTTTTCACCAGGAGAGCTAATGGTAAGTTAATTTCCTTGCCAAAAGAACTTGTTCATTTCATGTAGTTGTTCTTGTTCTTCAGTCACTACGTCTGACTCTTTTGCCACTCCATGGACTATAGTTCATTAAGCTTCTCTATCCATGGGATTTTTCAGGCAAGAATACTGGAGTGAGTTGCCATTTCCTGCTCCAGGGTATCTTCCTGATCCAGTGATCGAAATGGTGTCTCCTGCATTTCCTGCATTGGCAGGTGGATTCTTTACCACTGAGCCACTAGGGAAGCTCTGTTCATTTCATACCACTTACCATATATCACATGTCCATTGACTACCCACTTGATTGTTCAAGTCTATTTTTCATTCTGACTGATTTCATTGTTTGTGTCATTTACTACTGATGAATTGTTTGGGAAAAGTGACTGGTGAGAAATTGAGACTAGGTTTTTTTCTTTTAAATATTTATCAATTTACAGTATTGATTTCTGTTCAGGAGCACTATGCTATAGTAATATAAAAGCAAAGGAATATGATTTAGTTTCATTAGATTTAGTTAGAGTTCTAACTTTAGTTAGAGTTCTAACTTTAAACCTTGTTAGCCTTAGCAACCTAACAACTTTAGGAAAGTTCTCTTATCTGCAAGAAACTTTTGAGAGGATTAAGTAAAATATTGATGTGAAAGTGTTTTGTGAAATAACTTTTGTGAAGTGTTTTGTGAATGTTAGTCTTTGTTTCTCTGATATATGCCAGATACTTCTCTAGTGAGCCTTTAGTGAGCCTTTTTTTTTTTTCCCCAGTAGAAAGTGTGTAGGTACATGACTTTTTACTTTCATATCAAAATGGTGACAAATGTTTGCTATTCCTTGTGTGTGTAGACTGCTTCATGTTTCATGTAGAACTGGCTTTTGCCTCTTTTTAGAAGGTCTGAACTATTCTTCGGTGGCTGACATTGTATTCTTATTCAGCTATTTCAATTTACAGTTTCTTCACTTCTTTTAACTTGCAATGAAAATTTATGCACCCCCACATCCTGACTTTAACTTTTGAATCTTGTCTGTCTCCTTGGAATCATTTTCTTTTGGCTTTCTTTCCTGACTGATTTCCTTCATCCTCAGGAAGAACAATTTAAGATGCATGTGAAACAGAAGGGAAAAAATCATCTCTGTAAAGCTATCAAATGGTTTATTATAGAAATAAAAACAGCAGGAAGGACTATTTGTTGTAATTCATGTAAGAAAATAATTGGTAAGAACGTTTTTTTTTTTCATTTATATAATGTTGATTTCCTACTTTATTCTAGTACTTCTTTTTTTTTTCTGCCCTTTTTTTTTTTTTTTTTTTTTGGCTTTTTTGCTTTTACAGAGGTTTGTTGTCTACAGACATGCATAATCCCAGATTAATCATATGTATATTCCATCCCCCATCCCACCCTGATAAGAAAGTTTTAAATTAGCTGTATATCCAGTATGTCTAAAAGCATACCTCATATGCAAAATGTATTTGACATTATGACAAAGGGTAATAAATAGGAAATTATACCTGGTGGGATGGAACCTAAAATGAAGAATCTGTCTAATGGTTCCGTATCCATTGTCGATGTATGCGGGTGGTTTTTCCACACCAAGAAATTCTTGGATACTGGCTGGGTGTATTACAGTTCAACTTAATTCTGACACTATCTACCTGGAGATAGAACTAGATCCTACATTAGGGCTCAGTCTCTAAAGACTGTCTCCCTGGAAACCCCATACCCGACTCACACACCACTTCAGATGCCAGTTGCAAGTCCGGGTAGTCACCTGGGATTTTCACCAAGTGGTTACAAATTAAGGTTCCAAAGACCCCCCTCCCTTCTTTGGGTTTGATTAATTTGCTAGAGCAGCTTACAGAATTCAAAGAAACATTTTACTTGCTAGGCTACTGGTTTATTATAAAAGGAAATAGCTCAGGAATAGCCAGATGGAAGAGATGCATAGGTAAAGATGTGGAGAGAGGACACAGAGCTTCCATACCACTCTTCCTGAATCTCCATGTGTTGGTTAACTTAGAAGCAATCCAAATTCTGTCTTCTTGAGTTCTTATTGAGGCTTTATTACATAAGCAAGATTGATTACATCATTGGCCATTGGTAACTGAATTCAGACTCCAGACTTTCTCCCCTCCCCAAAGGTTGGACTCCCAGGGCTGATGGGGGTGTGAGGGGTACTGAAATTCCAATTCTGTATTCACACAGTTGCCTACTTTGGTGAGCAGGTCTTATTCTTAGGTGTTTTCCAAAAGCCATCTCATCAACATAACAAAAGATACCTTTGTTGCTCTCATGCCAGGAAATTTCAAGGCTTTTAGGAGCTCTGTGCCAAAAAAGGAAACAAAGATCAAATATATGTGTATATTTATATATATAAACATATGTACTATAAATCACAACATCACATTATGTTAGAAAAGACACAGCTTTGCTAGGGAGGAGAGAAGAGATATCATTTATATAAGGTCCTTGGTGGAAGGAAATTCACTATAGAGTTGACACACTGTTGGAAGTTATAATTAGCATACAAATAAGAGAATTATAGAAGAGCTAACACTTTGAGAAATTAATTTATTAAAACATTATGACAAAGGGTAATAAATAGGAAATTATACCTGGTGGGATGGAACCTAAAATGAAGAATCTGTCTAATGGTTCCGTATCCATTGTCGATGTATGCGGGTGGTTTTTCCACACCAAGAAATTCTTGGATACTGGCTGGGTGTATTACAGTTCAACTTAATTCTGACACTATCTACCTGGAGATAGAACTAGATCCTACATTAGGGCTCAGTCTCTAAAGACTGTCTCCCTGGAAACCCCATACCCGACTCACACACCACTTCAGATGCCAGTTGCAAGTCCGGGTAGTCACCTGGGATTTTCACCAAGTGGTTACAAATTAAGGTTCCAAAGACCCCCCTCCCTTCTTTGGGTTTGATTAATTTGCTAGAGCAGCTTACAGAATTCAAAGAAACATTTTACTTGCTAGGCTACTGGTTTATTATAAAAGGAAATAGCTCAGGAATAGCCAGATGGAAGAGATGCATAGGTAAAGATGTGGAGAGAGGACACAGAGCTTCCATACCACTCTTCCTGAATCTCCATGTGTTGGTTAACTTAGAAGCAATCCAAATTCTGTCTTCTTGAGTTCTTATTGAGGCTTTATTACATAAGCAAGATTGATTACATCATTGGCCATTGGTAACCGAATTCAGACTCCAGACTTTCTCCCCTCCCCAAAGGTTGGACTCCCAGGGCTGATGGGGGTGTGAGGGGTACTGAAATTCCAATTCTGTATTCACACAGTTGCCTACTTTGGTGAGCAGGTCTTATTCTTAGGTGTTTTCCAAAAGCCATCTCATCAACATAACAAAAGATACCTTTGTTGCTCTCATGCCAGGAAATTTCAAGGCTTTTAGGAGCTCTGTGCCAAAAAAGGAAACAAAGATCAAATATATGTGTATATTTATATATATAAACATATGTACTATAAATCACAACATCACATTATGTTAGAAAAGACACAGCTTTGCTAGGGAGGAGAGAAGAGATATCATTTATATAAAGTCCTTGGTGGAAGGAAATTCACTATAGAGTTGACACACTGTTGGAAGTTATAATTAGCATACAAATAAGAGAATTATAGAAGAGCTAACATTTTGAGATTATATTAAGGGACTGTCTGAGCAGATATAGAAAAAGTGGTTAATGTGCCTCTAGTTCAATATAAGTTTGACATTAGGTTGGATATCTTAATCCATGAGCACTTCAAATGTCAGGACAGAGTGGAAGTCTTCTTAAGCTAAACCAGAAACATCTAATGAGGAATATTTGACTTGTTTTGTTGACAGTTTCATTTCCTGGTAAATAAGAGAACTGACCTGGTAAATAAGTATGTATATTTATTAACAACTGTACAACAAAGTGAACCTGTCATCTTAGGATCCCTTGGTGCCCAAAGTTCTAGGTTCGTAAGACCAACTGTAACTATAGGAGTGCTGAATGTTTGAAGACACAATAAATAACCTATATAAAACACTTAGTATCAGGTTTTAGATAGATATTAAATTACTTCTTAGAACTCTAATGTACAAAAGTATACATTCAACTGTCAGTGTTTCTGGATCTTAGACTTTTAAGAAAGTGCAAGTATTTTGTATTTAGCATAACTAAATGCTTTATTAATTTGTTAAATATAAAATGTTTAAATTTTAAATTACTTGTAAATTAGCAAAGGTAGATACCTTTTTATAGTTTTATTGGCTTATTCTTTCTTTACTCCCTTCTTTTCTTCAAGTTCCTTTGGAAATTTATATACATCTCTATTTCTGTGTCTATATTTTTCAACCTTTATGAAGATGTTATTAATAATTTGCAAACATTTTGAAAGTTTGTGATTTTACTGAAATTTTGTTTATATGGTGTTTTCTGAGCTACAA
Organism: Tragulus kanchil; assembly: GCA_022376925.1. NCBI lineage: Eukaryota > Metazoa > Chordata > Mammalia > Artiodactyla > Tragulidae > Tragulus > Tragulus kanchil. The sequence continues at coordinate 36,840,001 of JAIOJX010000032.1, forward strand.
AGGTTTTAATTTTTAAGTATACAATACTTTATTATTTCTACCTTTGGCGTCATGCTTAGGAAGGCCTGCCTTTTCCTTATTTATTTATGTTTTTGGTGAATATTTATCTAAAGAAGCATCATGCTTTGGGTATGATAGAAAGCCAAATTTCTGAGCTATCTTTTTTTTAAAATGTCTTTGTCAAGGTAGGTGAATCTTGGACTAGAAATACAAAATGTATACTAGCGAGAGAAAACTAATTTTTAGGGAGAATAAAGAAACTGGTTAAGTGATGTCTAGTGGCTTCCTTCTTTTTCTTTCTCCCTTTCCTTTTTCTTTCTTTTTCCTTTGGCTTTGATGAGCTAGACTGACAACCAGCAAAAGAAACTGGTAATCTCTTCTAATTTTCTTTGAATAGTCATTGAGGTACTAGATCAGATAGAATGACAATGAATCAACATGGTTTTGATTTTCAAAGGGGCAGAGGGAGAATTTACAGATGTTAGATAATCAGATTGGTTCCAACCAGGGAAATTTCTAGCATGTGTCATTAAAAGAGAGCTTGCTGTGACCACTAGGAATGGGTGTGGGTTCACAAAACCAGCTCATTTTGTATAATCATCTTACATTAATGCTTTCTTTTATAAAAAATTACAATAGAAAAATGCTGTATTTGTTACAACATTCTTATAGACACATACGGAAAAATGTGAGTTGGATGACTGTTTAAATAGATGAATGTGTCATTGACAGACTGTACCCAGAGTAACTATAAATGCATTAATTTGAGTCCAAGGGAAATAGTGGCAAAATTCTTCTTCTACTAGTTTTAAACTGTTCAAATTCCATCAGTGACCTCAGAATAAGTATTTTATACAGATTAAATTTGCATTAGATAAGTAGTAGAAATATATTCTGTGAGTTAGCATAAGAAATATAAACAAGGTTTACTAAGATGATCTTTGATGAAAATAAATATAAATTTAATATTTTTCACTAAATAAATTATACAACTGTTAGATAAAGGAAATATGAGTAAAAATGACTTAAAGCATGCTGATAACTTCTATGTGAATCAATATATGGACACTGAGAAAGCCAACTCTATTAATCATGGCATCAGAAAAATTATAGTGTCCAGGATAAGGGAAGAAGCCGTCATTCCTTGCTTAGTTTTGGCCAAATTGCAAATGACATAGTGTGTTGCCAAGTGTTAAACACAAATGGAGATTGATGTATAGTAACAGGGGAAATGACCAGGATGTGGGAAATAGAAACCATGCCTCACCAGCATGGTTGAAAGCACCTGAAAAGAGAAGACACATAGTAAAACTGTTCTCAGACATTTGAAGAGTCATCAGGTGGTGAATGTAGAATTAGTTCCAGAGATGTACCTACTAAGATGATGGGTTTCTGCTCAACATAATGAATTCTGTAGACTTCTTCTGAATTAGAGAACTGTATGCGTAAGAATGGGCTATGCAATTAGTCAGCCAGTAATGTTACAGAAGAATGAATAGTTTGCCAATCTGACACTTTTACATCTGAAATTCCAGTAATGTCCTTTCAGTTTTTTCAACACACAAATGCATTGAGAGGCATTCTTTAAGCTTTCTGGCTTAACCTAATGAGAAGGCATGAGTACTTACAGCATACGTGACAGGTCACCTTGGGCAGGGGACTCTGAGTGACCTATCCAGACCAGGTCCCTGGAACCAGCCCATGCTGCCCAGATCTCTGGGTCACAAGATAAACTTTAGCCTTTTGTAGCAGCTTCTGTAACCACATTCATTTGAAAACATGACAAGTAGAGGCCAATTGCTAAGTTTTGCAAATTAGTACAAGTATGGCAAGTCTGGAAAAACAGCTTGAAGGAACAAGTTTATGTTCTGAAATATTTGGATTAACTGCAGCCCGAAACAGTCTTTATTTCTCTTTATGGTTTTAGTGACTGCAACTTTATCATCTAAGTTATAAAATCATTTCAATTACCATAGTTTCTTGAACAAAAATATATATGCTTTGGTGCCTTCAATTTTTAAAACTGAATTCTTAATGACTGAGGAGGATCACTAAGATCACTAAGGCCTCTTAAGATCACAGTATCCAGAAAGGCTGGATGGAATATAGCTCAACTTTCATGATTATTGTCATACACAGAATAAGACAATACAGCGAGGTGGAGGTAGGATAAAAGATGATCGCATCACCGTGAATGATGGAATGAAGAGAAACCAACAGCACTTCTTGTCCTGTTTTGGTGCAGAGAAGGAAAGATAAGAGTCATTAGAATTTGAGAGCTAAGGGTAGTTCGTGAAGACTGACTGAAATAGATGTAAATGACATAGTGTGTTGCCAAGTGTTAAACACAAATGGAGATTGATGTATAGGAACAGGGGAAATGACCAGGATGTGGGAAATAGAAACCATGCCTCACCAGCATGGTTGAAAGCACCTGAAAAGAGAAGACACATAGTAAAACTGTTCTCAGACATTTGAAGAGTCATCAGGTGGTGAATGTAGAATTAGTTCCAGAGATGTACCTACTAAGATGATGGGTTTCTGCTCAACATAATGAATTCTGTAGACTTCTTCTGAATTAGAGAACTGTATGCGTAAGAATGGGCTATGCAATTAGTCAGCCAGTAATGTTACAGAAGAATGAATAGTTTGCCAATCTGACACTTTTACATCTGAAATTCCAGTAATGTCCTTTCAGTTTTTTCAACACACAAATGCATTGAGAGGCATTCTTTAAGCTTTCTGGCTTAACCTAATGAGAAGGCATGAGTACTTACAGCATACGTGACAGGTCACCTTGGGCAGGGGACTCTGAGTGACCTATCCAGACCAGGTCCCTGGAACCAGCCCATGCTGCCCAGATCTCTGGGTCACAAGATAAACTTTAGCCTTTTGTAGCAGCTTCTGTAACCACATTCATTTGAAAACATGACAAGTAGAGGCCAATTGCTAAGTTTTGCAAATTAGTACAAGTATGGCAAGTCTGGAAAAACAGCTTGAAGGAACAAGTTTATGTTCTGAAATATTTGGATTAACTGCAGCCCGAAACAGTCTTTATTTCTCTTTATGGTTTTAGTGACTGCAACTTTATCATCTAAGTTATAAAATCATTTCAATTACCATAGTTTCTTGAACAAAAATATATATGCTTTGGTGCCTTCAATTTTTAAAACTGAATTCTTAATGACTGAGGAGGATCACTAAGATCACTAAGGCCTCTTAAGATCACAGTATCCAGAAAGGCTGGATGGAATATAGCTCAACTTTCATGATTATTGTCATACACAGAATAAGACAATACAGCGAGGTGGAGGTAGGATAAAAGATGATCGCATCACCGTGAATGATGGAATGAAGAGAAACCAACAGCACTTCTTGTCCTGTTTTGGTGCAGAGAAGGAAAGATAAGAGTCATTAGAATTTGAGAGCTAAGGGTAGTTCGTGAAGACTGACTGAAATAATGTATGTAACACGAAACCTAGCAAATGCCTGGCACACCGGAAGTAGTCAGTAAATGATGACTATTACTAGGATTATGATTGCCACTCTTTAACCAGATGGTGTAGGATCACAGCACCTTAGGATGACCTGGCTGCTTGAAGGGGGTTATCTTATTCAGAAAGCACAGATTGACCTGATTAGGGTTGTAGCCTGAACAACTTTCTAAGAAGTGGGGACAGTTCTTTTATCAGGGTTCTCTAATCCTTATCTGCCTTGCCAGTCCAGTCCTTCTGCCTAGCCTTTGGAAACTCCCAGACTAGTGATGCAAATGACTATCTGTATTAGTAATGTGCTCTATGGGTGATGTCTGTCTAAGTCCCGTTACTTAACAAACCTTTCCTCTCTGTATGCCTTTTCAGACTATGACATTCACATCACCAATATAATTAGAGGAAGGAGTGCTGTTATGGATTAAATTATGTTTCTCAAAAAGATATGCTGAGGTCCTAACTTTGGCCCCTGTGAATATGACTTAATTTGGGAATAGGATGTTTGCAGATATAGCTAGGTTAGAATGAGGTCCTACTGGACCAGGGTGGGTCCTAATCTAATATAGTTGATCTCTTTATAAGAAGAGGAGAATTTAGACACAGATAGACACAGAGATGATGGCCAAGTAAAGATAGAGGCAGAGATTGAAATTTTGCTCTTGCAAGTCAAGAGATGCCTGGACTTCTAGAAACTGGAAGAGGGGAGGGAGGATTATCCTATAGAGCCTTCAGAGGAGCATGACATTGATTTTGGATTTCTAGTCTCAAGAATTGGGAGAGACAAAAAAACATGATTGAGACTGGCCTAAATTTTCTATTTAATGACAATACAGCCCAAAGTATCCAGAAAGGCTGGATGGAATATAGCTCAACTTTCATGATTATTGTCATACACAGAATAAGACAATACAGCGAGGTGGAGGTAGGATAAAGATGATCGCATCACCGTGAATGATGGAATGAAGAGAAACCAACAGCACTTCTTGTCCTGTTTTGGTGCAGAGAAGGAAAGATAAGAGTCATTAGAATTTGAGAGCTAAGGGTAGTTCGTGAAGACTGACTGAAATAATGTATGTAACACGAAACCTAGCAAATGCCTGGCACACCGGAAGTAGTCAGTAAATGATGACTATTACTAGGATTATGATTGCCACTCTTTAACCAGATGGTGTAGGATCACAGCACCTTAGGATGACCTGGCTGCTTGAAGGGGGTTATCTTATTCAGAAAGCACAGATTGACCTGATTAGGGTTGTAGCCTGAACAACTTTCTAAGAAGTGGGGACAGTTCTTTTATCAGGGTTCTCTAATCCTTATCTGCCTTGCCAGTCCAGTCCTTCTGCCTAGCCTTTGGAAACTCCCAGACTAGTGATGCAAATGACTATCTGTATTAGTAATGTGCTCTATGGGTGATGTCTGTCTAAGTCCCGTTACTTAACAAACCTTTCCTCTCTGTATGCCTTTTCAGACTATGACATTCACATCACCAATATAATTAGAGGAAGGAGTGCTGTTATGGATTAAATTATGTTTCTCAAAAAGATATGCTGAGGTCCTAACTTTGGCCCCTGTGAATATGACTTAATTTGGGAATAGGATGTTTGCAGATATAGCTAGGTTAGAATGAGGTCCTACTGGACCAGGGTGGGTCCTAATCTAATATAGTTGATCTCTTTATAAGAAGAGGAGAATTTAGACACAGATAGACACAGAGATGATGGCCAAGTAAAGATAGAGGCAGAGATTGAAATTTTGCTCTTGCAAGTCAAGAGATGCCTGGACTTCTAGAAACTGGAAGAGGGGAGGGAGGATTATCCTATAGAGCCTTCAGAGGGAGCATGACATTGATTTTGGATTTCTAGTCTCAAGAATTGGGAGAGAATCAATTTTTGTAGTTTTAAAGTTAGTTTGTGATATTTATTAGAGTACCCTATGGCTTCCCAGATGATGCTAGTGGTAAAGAGTATGCCTGCCAGTGCAGGAGACATAAGAGACATGGGTTTGATCCTTGGGTCAGGGAGATCCCCTGGAGAAGGGCATGCAACACACTCCAGTATTCTTGCCTGGAGAATCCCATGGACAGAGTGGTCTGGTGGGTTACAGTCCATGGAATTGCATAGAGTCAGACATAACTGAAGCGACTTTTCTCCCATACACACACAAGAAACTAATACTAGTTAAGGAATGTAAAATATATAAAAAAGAAAGGGGGTAGAAATAAAATTTTATAGCTAATAAAAATATGTGTATTAGCACTGAAGGTATTTAAAAAGCTATCACTATGTTTTAAGCAAAAAGGGTCCTGTTTGTGGATGATAAAAGCTTAATTTTCAGGTGGAATAACAGAACTAAGGTGACTCTTGGCATTTGAATTTTGAATTCTCCTGCATTAGAACAATTGCTCCAGTGATGATAAAAACAAGGCCTATGTGCTTCAGAGTGGAACTTCATTATTTCAAGAAATGGATGCTGACAGAATTTATTTAATTTATGTAATTGCTGTTTGATACAGACGTGATGGCAGAGCTGAAGTTAGCCCAGTTATAAATGTATTATATGGAAATTTGGTGGTAGGTGGTTAGTCCTAACCCTCTTTTGCTTGGCAGTGGAAAGGAAAAGCTTCAATTGATTGGATCCTGAGTAGGTGACGTTTTCATAGGAGGTCTTTGATTCTTGATCAGAACCAGCAGATTCATTGCAGACATAGCTAGGTTAGAATGAGGTCCTACTGGACCAGGGTGGGTCCTAATCTAATATAGTTGATCTCTTTATAAGAAGAGGAGAATTTAGACACAGATAGACACAGAGATGATGGCCAAGTAAAGATGGAGGCAGAGATTGAAATTTTGCTCTTGCAAGTCAAAAGATGCCTGGACTTCTAGAAACTGGAAGAGGGGAGGGAGGATTATCCTATAGAGCCTTCAGAGGGAGCATGACATTGATTTTGGATTTCTAGTCTCAAGAATTGGGAGAGAATCAATTTTTGTAGTTTTAAAGTTAGTTTGTGATATTTATTAGAGTACCCTATGGCTTCCCAGATGATGCTAGTGGTAAAGAGTATGCCTGCCAGTGCAGGAGACATAAGAGACATGGGTTTGATCCTTGGGTCAGGGAGATCCCCTGGAGAAGGGCATGCAACACACTCCAGTATTCTTGCCTGGAGAATCCCATGGACAGAGTGGTCTGGTGGGTTACAGTCCATGGAATTGCATAGAGTCAGACACAACTGAAGCGACTTTTCTCCCATACACACACAAGAAACTAATACTAGTTAAGGAATGTAAAATATATAAAAAAGAAAGGGGGTAGAAATAAAATTTTATAGCTAATAAAAATATGTGTATTAGCACTGAAGGTATTTAAAAAGCTATCACTATGTTTTAAGCAAAAAGGGTCCTGTTTGTGGATGATAAAAGCTTAATTTTCAGGTGGAATAACAGAACTAAGGTGACTCTTGGCATTTGAATTTTGAATTCTCCTGCATTAGAACAATTGCTCCAGTGATGATAAAAACAAGGCCTATGTGCTTCAGAGTGGAACTTCATTATTTCAAGAAATGGATGCTGACAGAATTTATTTAATTTATGTAATTGCTGTTTGATACAGACGTGATGGCAGAGCTGAAGTTAGCCCAGTTATAAATGTATTATATGGAAATTTGGTGGTAGGTGGTTAGTCCTAACCCTCTTTTGCTTGGCAGTGGAAAGGAAAAGCTTCAATTGATTGGATCCTGAGTAGGTGACGTTTTCATAGGAGGTCTTTGATTCTTGATCAGAACCAGCAGATTCATTGCACATCAGAAATAGACCAGAGCTTCTTGCTGAGACTGAATTGTCTGATTCTCCCTCAAATTTTGGTGATGGCTTATTAGCATGTGAAAAGGTTTGAATGCCTAAGAACGGAAGGCGGTGATATACTCATAGAATGCTCATCCCTTGTGGCTGGTTGGAGAAGAGACATCAATGGGAGTTCAGAACAAATCTGATTTTTCACTGTGGAGCATTTTAGTACTTTGGTTCCAGATGGCTGGCCCCACATTTCTCATTGCTCATATCTGTAAATGGAGCTGAGCCACTGTGATGCTATTGAAATCCAATCACTGTTTTGCTCTGTTTTGCTAATGGCCTAGAATCAGTCTTGGAAACAACCAGAGAACATATTTAGCGCAATAGCTTAATTTGACAGACGAGAAATCTGAGGCCAAGGAGATGACGTGGCCAAGTTTATGCTGTCACAGTGCTATCTTTCAAAGTTGGATCTCTTAGCTTTTAGTGCAAGTTTTATCTATTTTTCAATTCCCCCTCTTTTCATTGATGATTACAAAGTCTTTACATTCTGCCATGCGGGGACCTTCCGCAGAAAGGGAAGTCAGCGGGATTGCCCCCGGCTGAACCGGGAGATCTCGGAGAAAGGCAAATCTTGAACTGCCTGCCCCGCAGCCCCCTGGCTGAGGCAGGGGACAATCAGACGCGACAGGGGTTCCATCGAAGTAGTTCCGCTTTATTAATGAAGATCCACAGCTTTTATAAGCAAGTGAAGGGGGTTTTGTACGGGACTTCCTATAGATTACACCAATCAAACTAAAGGCCAAGCAATCATTCATGAGCACGGAAGCCAGGGAACCAATCAGAAATTTTGACCATCAGTTAACAATTTAGATCACGCCCTGCCTCTTCCTGTAGGCGCCATCTTAGCTGCAAGCATGTGCTTAAGCTTCTTTACACAATGCACTTAAGCTTCCCTTCATTTCCATGTCCCTTCCTGTAGGCGCCATCTTAGCTCCAAGCTGAAACAATGTGCTTAAGCTTCTTTATGCTTAAAACAATCCTCTTTCAATTCAGAGCCCCACACTGCCAGATAACCATATTATCATGTTGTATGGATACAAATGTGAAAATGTATCATTTGGGGAAAATTTTGGTGATGGCTTATTAGCATGTGAAAAGGTTTGAATGCCTAAGAACGGAAGGCGGTGATATACTCATAGAATGCTCATCCCTTGTGGCTGGTTGGAGAAGAGACATCAATGGGAGTTCAGAACAAATCTGATTTTTCACTGTGGAGCATTTTAGTACTTTGGTTCCAGATGGCTGGCCCCACATTTCTCATTGCTCATATCTGTAAATGGAGCTGAGCCACTGTGATGCTATTGAAATCCAATCACTGTTTTGCTCTGTTTTGCTAATGGCCTAGAATCAGTCTTGGAAACAACCAGAGAACATATTTAGCGCAATAGCTTAATTTGACAGACGAGAAATCTGAGGCCAAGGAGATGACGTGGCCAAGTTTATGCTGTCACAGTGCTATCTTTCAAAGTTGGATCTCTTAGCTTTTAGTGCAAGTTTTATCTATTTTTCAATTCCCCCTCTTTTCATTGATGATTACAAAGTCTTTACATTCTGCCATGCGGGGACCTTCCGCAGAAAGGGAAGTCAGCGGGATTGCCCCCGGCTGAACCGGGAGATCTCGGAGAAAGGCAAATCTTGAACTGCCTGCCCCGCAGCCCCCTGGCTGAGGCAGGGGACAATCAGACGCGACAGGGGTTCCATCGAAGTAGTTCCGCTTTATTAATGAAGATCCACAGCTTTTATAGGCAAGTGAAGGGGGTTTTGTACGGGACTTCCTATAGATTACACCAATCAAGCTAAAGGCCAAGCAATCATTCATGAGCACGGAAGCCAGGGGAACCAATCAGAAATTTTGACCATCAGTTAACAATTTAGATCACGCCCTGCCTCTTCCTGTAGGCGCCATCTTAGCTGCAAGCATGTGCTTAAGCTTCTTTACACAATGCACTTAAGCTTCCCTTCATTTCCATGTCCCTTCCTGTAGGCGCCATCTTAGCTCCAAGCTGAAACAATGTGCTTAAGCTTCTTTATGCTTAAAACAATCCTCTTTCAATTCAGAGCCCCACACTGCCAGATAACCATATTATCATGTTGTATGGATACAAATGTGAAAATGTATCATTTGGGGGAAAATTTATGTTGTATGCATGGTATTGTTAATTAATATGATTAAATATAATGGACATTAAATATGTGAAAATTAATTCTAGTTGTATTACTTATCTGTGTGACTAATTATTGCTGATTAGTTGCTAAGTTGTGTCTGACTCTTTTTGCGACCCCCATGGACTGTAGCTCACCAGGATCCTCTGCCCATGGGATTTACCAGGCAAGAATACTGGAGTGGGTTGTCATTTCCTTCCCCAGGTGATCTTTCGAACCCAGGTTTGCATTGGCAGGTGGGTTCTATACCATTGACCTTCCAAGGAGCCCTAGTGTTTGGTGTCCCAAATGTGCTCAGAATACTTTGAGTCTGAATGTAGTTGTCACATTTGTTACTTGTTTTACTTTCTCCTTCTTAAAAATGGTATATTTCATTTCAAATATCGACTGAGCTGATATGTAGATTTTCCTTAATGATGCTAAATAAACAGTAAAGTTTATTGAAGGCTTGGTATGAGGTGGGAACCAGGTAAACACCTAACATATGATGTGTCATTTAACACTCATAGCAATCGGATGTGTAGATATGATAAAGACCCTTGTTTTAAAGAAGGAGGTTTAGAGAAGTTACATAATTTGCCCAGCATCTAAGAGAATGTAAGTAATAGATCCAGAATTTGAACCATGCTATAATCTGGAGTTCTTAATGGTACTCGTTCTACTGTATTACCTCTTGTGGATCAAAAAAATTATATGCTACACACATATATAAATTTTTTCTTTAATTAATTAAGTATCATAATATCTTTAAATTAAAATTTTCACTACTGAGAAGTGACCCTTAGGAATAAGTTGATTTAATTATTAAGTCATTTCAATCTCTGATTTACTTTCTAATAAAGTCATTTTCAAAGTTTCTTCACCTAGTTATATATACACATACCTACATACACATATATACATACATTGCTATCCCAAACAAACTTTAAATTCCTTTTTTTTGATTTCTGTGAAGATAACATTATAGCATATTTTTTCAACTAAATGTAAAAAATTTAATTTGATAAAATGATACATATTATTAAAATAAAGGCCTTCATTTGTGGGTCAACAATAATGTAATTTAAAAAGGTTTTATAATTAATACATATTCTCATAATATATAATTGTTAATATATAGTTAATGAAGGTTTTTTAAAACAGTATTCTCAAAATGAGGATGAGTTTTACATTTTCAGAGTCAGACACTAAGATTGTTCCATGCATAAAACATTTTTGTAGGTTTATTATCTTATTCAAATGTATATTCAGCTATCATAAAACAAAGTAACAGCTACATTAAAATGTGTTCTCTTTGCAAAACATGCTAAAAAAGAGTTGCTATGCCTTTTCATTCATCTTAATGATTGCTATTGCCAACATAGCTTCATGATTAAAAACTGGTCTTAATGAAAGTCAGGAGAAACGTTTTGTTTAAAAAATACCATTTTGGGGGACTTCCCTGGTGGTCCAGTGGGTAAGGAGTCCTCCTCGCACTGCAAGAGGCGCAGGTTCATTCCCTGGCAGGGGAGGATCCCACGTGCTGTGGAGCGACTGGACTGATGTGTCCAATTGCAAGTCAGCGGTCTGGAGCACTTGCGCTCAGAGCCAGTGCTCTGCTACCGGAGAGGCCGTGATGGGAGGCCCACACAGGCCAAAGAACAAAGATCAATGAAAATAAATAAACGAAAGACCAATGGAAGTGGCCAAAAATTTTTAAAAAAAAATTAAGAAAAAAACACCTTTTTGGGGACATGCAGATAGACATTGTTTTTATGTTTTAAAGCATAAGAGGGCATGAGCAAACTTTTTTAGGGGTGTGTCCCACAAAAATTTTGGAGTGTCCCTTTGGATAACAAAACCTGACAATTTTACTTGAAGTTTTTTTTTTTTTTTTTTCCACTTCTATTGATCTAGTAATTTTACCTTTTTTTTCTGCCTTGTGACTAGAATTATTTGGATACAAATTTCACAATCAGAGCAATAGAAGTTCAGGAGAACTAATAATCCTGGAAATGACTAAAGAAATACTTAAGTGCGAAAATTCTGTGTGTGTGCTCAGGTACGTCTGACTGTTTGACCCCATGGATTGTAGTCTTTGAGACTTCTCTGTCCATGGAATTTTCCAGGCAAGAATACCTGAGCAGGTTGTCATTTCCAACACCAGTGGATCTTCCTGACCCAGGGATTGAACCCATATGTCTTCCATCTCCAGCACTGGCAGGAAGACTCTTTACCACTGTGCCATCTGGGAAGCATTTGACGTAAGCATACCATGTGATTCAATTATTTATCATTCAGATGCCTTTAAAAGGCTATTTTCTGCTGTTTTGCTTCTTTCTTTTTTTAAAATTTTCACCAAAGATAGCCCTTATAACATATATTTTTTTCCTACTAAATGTCAAGAGCTTAATTTGATAAAAATATATATTATATCATTAAAATAAAGCTATTCATTTGTGGATCAATTAATTTTAAAAAGTATAATTGATAAATATATTTGATAATATAGAAGCCTGTCAAAAAATTTTAAAATGATATTCTAAAAATAAAGATGAGTTTTGCATTTCCAGTGTCATATATTAAGATCATTCTTTTAAACAATTTATTATCATTATGGTTTTAATATTGCATTAGCAGTTGAACACACACACATGTGTATATATATTTTTTGAGATTCTTTTTTCCTTTTAGGTTATTATAATACAAAATATTGAGATTAGTTGCCTATGTAGGCTTCTCTGGTAACTCAGATGGTAAAAAATCTGCCTGCCGTGGGAAGCCCGAGTTTGATCCCTGGGTCAGGAAGATCCCCTGGAGAAGGGACTGGCAACCCGCTCCAGTATTCTTTCCTGGAGAATCCTATGCACAGAGGAGCCTTATGGGCTACTGTTCATGGGGTTTCAAAGAGTCTGACAAATGACTAACACTTTTCATACAGTAGATCCTTGTTGGATAACAAAACCTGACAATTTTACTTGAAGTTTTTTTTTTTTTTTTTCCACTTCTATTGATCTAGTAATTTTACCTTTTTTTTCTGCCTTGTGACTAGAATTATTTGGATACAAATTTCACAATCAGAGCAATAGAAGTTCAGGAGAACTAATAATCCTGGAAATGACTAAAGAAATACTTAAGTGCGAAAATTCTGTGTGTGTGCTCAGGTACGTCTGACTGTTTGACCCCATGGATTGTAGTCTTTGAGACTTCTCTGTCCATGGAATTTTCCAGGCAAGAATACCTGAGCAGGTTGTCATTTCCTACACCAGTGGATCTTCCTGACCCAGGGATTGAACCCATATGTCTTCCATCTCCAGCACTGGCAGGAAGATTCTTTACCACTGTGCCATCTGGGAAGCATTTGACGTAAGCATACCATGTGATTCAATTATTTATCATTCAGATGCCTTTAAAAGGCTATTTTCTGCTGTTTTGCTTCTTTCTTTTTTTAAAATTTTCACCAAAGATAGCCCTTATAACATATATTTTTTTCCTACTAAATGTCAAGAGCTTAATTTGATAAAAATATATATTATATCATTAAAATAAAACTATTCATTTGTGGATCAATTAATTTTAAAAAGTATAATTGATAAATATATTTGATAATATAGAAGCCTGTCAAAAAATTTTAAAATGATATTCTAAAAATAAAGATGAGTTTTGCATTTCCAGTGTCATATATTAAGATCATTCTTTTAAACAATTTATTATCATTATGGTTTTAATATTGCATTAGCAGTTGAACACACACACATGTGTATATATATTTTTTGAGATTCTTTTTTCCTTTTAGGTTATTATAATACAAAATATTGAGATTAGTTGCCTATGTAGGCTTCTCTGGTAACTCAGATGGTAAAAAAATCTGCCTGCCGTGGGGAAGCCCGAGTTTGATCCCTGGGTCAGGAAGATCCCCTGGAGAAGGGACTGGCAACCCGCTCCAGTATTCTTTCCTGGAGAATCTTATGCACAGAGGAGCCTTATGGGCTACTGTTCATGGGGTTTCAAAGAGTCTGACAAATGACTAACACTTTTCATACAGTAGATCCTTGTTGGTTATCTTCCATTCTATTAATATGTGTTAAAACTTCCCCCAAACATGGGTAAACTCTGAACAAGAATATGTGTGGTAAAAGAAATTGGCTGATTATAATGAGCCTGAGTTTTATATCAATATAGAAATCTTATGGAAAAGACAACAAATAAAATAATACCAGGTAGTGTTAAGTTGGGTACATGAACCCAGACAATTTACTGGAAAA